>CM068351.1:12617282-13344782 GCA_034769755.1 Odontamblyopus lacepedii
TTTGAATAGTGATTTTTAACTACTTCCTCGGCTGTAGTGGTGCGAAATAGAGAATAATGGGGCTATTCTTCAAGCAGTGGTAACTATTGGAGACTTCATAAAATAGGCCTATAATTACCTAATTGATCTGCTCATCCATAGACGGACTGAAGATTCCAGATGATAAAGTCTATTCATTGTAGCGCAGTTTAGCGTCATTAAAACACAATGATCAGGCAAGCACTTCATGGTCTGCTTATCACCATGAGGATGTTGCTGTTTGTCATAGAAGTTTCCACAGTATGGCATTAAGCTTGGTCACACAACCTGGCCAAGTTACAGTAAGAATGCACTTTTTCTTTTTTTTTCAGATTTTATAACTAATAATTGCACTGTGCCTGTCCCAGATGTGGAAATGGAGCAGAGGAAGTGATCAGTCTTGTATTATTACAAAGCTTCAGGCATTTGGATTCAACAGATTTGTTGAAATAAATAGAAAAACTCATTAAAGGACTATGAGGGAGAAAGTGTTTGGACCTAAATTTGGCTTAGTTTGTTACTGTCTGTATATTTATATTTTAAAGGCTTTCGTAATGGAAATGAGATCAAAACTATTTTTTGTTTGAATTTAGATTAAAATCTGTAACCTTTTGTGTTCTAGACATTTTGAACTTCAGATGACTAAAAAAAGTGCTGTAAAGACAAAATATACCATTTCTAATTGACATTAAAGCTGAGTAAGCAACATCGAGGGGAATCTTAGGCTTTTAAAGAGAAGTAAGAACAGGTACCGCCGGATCGTTATACACGCGGGGGGTAACGATACTCGGCGCGGTCAGTCAGAGGTGGTGAAGTTGCAGATAGCGGCAGTTTGTGATTTGGCTAAGTCGATGTCGGAGTCCGTGTACTTCTCTGGCCCCCTTCCAAATTATGCCAATTGTGAAATGTTCAGCCGCTTTTCAGCTGTCAACCAGTGGTTGTCCAATTGGTGCCCGCAGAATGGTGTCGTCTTCATAGATAACTGGAGGGCATTTGAGGGGAAGCCCAGGCTTATACGTAGTGACGGCATTCATCCCACCGCGGCTGGGTCCTCCCTCCTAGTGCAGAATATTATGGTTAGTCTTAGATGACCATCAGGTAAGACTAGCACACAGACTAGCTCAGGGAGTGTCAGTGACGCTAGGGAGCAGAGTAGACTAGTGAGGCACTGCTCTGTTAGCGCAGAACAGCTCCAAACAGGCTGAGACTGTGTGTGCGCCACGCACAGGCCTCCTCTGAGCCACCCTGCATGAACAATTCTCCCAGACTGGCTGAGGTTGTGTATGTCCCACGCACAAAAAGCACAAACAAACATACCTAAACTCTGATAGGAAAGATATCAGATCTCCTAACTCAATAGAAATAAATACATGCATCGCAAATAAACAAAATAAATGTATAAAAGCACAAATAAAACTCAACTAAAGTCTGATAGGAAAGGCCAGGTTTCATAACTTAATAAAAATAAATAATTGTGTTGCAAACAAACAATTTAAGCATGTAAAAGCACAAATAAAAGTCAACTGAACTCTGATAGAAAGGCGCCAGATCTCATAACTTAATAAAAATAAATACATGTGTCGCAAATAAACAAAATGATAAGTGTGTAAAATGTGGACTGCTAAACATCAGGTCCTCTCTTCTAAATCTCTTTTAATAAATGAATTAATTGGCGACTTTAATATTGATCTTCTAGCTTTAACTGAAACATGGCTTCAGGAAAATGATTATGTTAGACTAAACGAATCTACACCTCCAAGTCACGTGAACTTTCAAAGTGCCAGGAGCACTGGTCGAGGTGGCGGTGGCCGTCATTTCTCACTCCAGCCTAATTCTCAGCCTCAAATCTAATTATACATTCCGCCTCCTTTGAAAGCCTCAAGCACTATCGATTACGTGCACCAACTGAAAAACCAAAAGCTGTTATATTTATAACAATCTACCGACCTCCTGGTCCTTATGCCGAGCTTTCTGACAGAGTTTTCTGACTTTATTTCAAGTTTAGTTTTGGAATGGGAAAGGATTGTTATAGTTGGAGATTTCAACATTCATGTTGATAACAGCAGTGAGTGCCTCAGCAGTGCTTTTGGTGCTCTCCTGGATGGGATCGGTTTTACCCAGAGTGTGAACAAGCCGACTCACTGTCACAATCACACTCTCGATCTCGTCCTAACTTATGGTATTGAGATTAGTGATTTACTTGTAATTCCTCAAAACCCTATACTCTCTGACCATTTTTTAATAACCTTTCAATTCGTACTAAAAGACTATCCAGCTCAGCAGGAGAAAACTATAATGAAAAGAACAATATCAGAAAATTCGGTAGCCGAAGTTCAAAGAAATAATCGAGCCAGTATTAAATGATATGCCATGTGACATTGAGAACAACTTTAATCCAATTATCATGGATCAGTTTGTGGATAGGACAATGCTCACCTTAAAATCTGCTCGATGTTGCAGCCCTGGCTTAAAACAGAAAAGCATTAAACCAAGACCTCCGGCTCCTTGGTTTACTCCAGAACTGCGATCACTCAAACAACACGTGAGACGCACAGAGAAGCTCTGGCGCCGCTTCTCGCTCCGAGCAGTCTCTGAAGGCATGGAAGCTCTGCCTGCTCTCTTATAAGGCCGCTTCAAGCTAAAAGCACAAACCAGATACTATTCAAACCTAATAGAAGTAAACAAAAGCAACCCCAGATTTCTGTTCAGCACTGTAGCCAGGCTGACAAACTCAGATACTGCCCTGAGTCTCTTCTCCCTTCGGTTCAGTTGTGATGACTTTCTTGAATTCTTCGATTACAAAATTATAACCATTAGAGACAAGATCAACGAAGCCACTCCAAAAATCAGCCCTGAGCAAATTCAGCAAATCCAGTTTGTAACACCAATATCCCACATAAATCCTCTAATAGAATTAGACAAATTTACTCCTGTCGATGAGGCGGAGATTACCTCAGTCATCATGTCGCCCAAACCATCAACTTGTTTGCTCGACCCTATTCCAGTCAAACTCCTCAAAGAAGCTCTCCACTTAATAATAGGTTCCATCCATAACATAATAAATATGTCATTAGAAAATGGCTTTGGTCCTCAGTCCTTTAAATATGCTGTAATTAAACCGCTTTTGAAAAACCTAGCTTAAATCCTGATGAACTAGCCAACTACAGACCTATCTCGAATCTTCCATTTCTCTCAAAGATTCTGGAACGAGTTGTGGTGAAACAGCTTTGTCACCATCTGCAGGGCAATCATTTATATGAAAAAATTTCAGTCTGGTTTCAGAGCTCACCACAGCACAGAAACTGCTCTGCTTAAAGTGACAAATGATTTGCTACTAGCTGCTGATAACGGGCTGGTTTCAGTCCTGGTCCTACTGACCTCAGTGCAGCCGCTTGACACCATTGATCACAACATTCTACTGCAGAGGTTAGAATGTGACATAGGTGTCAGAGGGACCGCCTCAAATGGTTTAAATCCTATCTATCAGATAGGTACCAGTTTGTTAGTGTAAACCAGTGCACCTCTCCTGCTCTAAAGTATCTTGTGGTGTTCCAAAAGGATCTGTGCTTGGTCCAATCCTGTTTACTCTGTATATGTTGCCATTAGGTAACATTATCAGAAAACATGGCATTAATTTCCACTGCTATGCTGATGACACTCAGCTGTACTTATCAATGAAACCTAATCAGACCGATCAAATCGATAAGCTCAGTGCCTGTGTGAAGGACATCAAAACCTGGATGACCCTGAATTACCTCCTTTTAAACCCTGAAAAACAGAGGTCATTGTTGTCGGTCCTAAAGGTCAGAGAGATTCTCTGTCAGACCAGATAATCTCACTTGACAATGTGAGTATAGCCTCTAGCTCTACTGTAAAAACCTTGAGTCGATTTGACCAAAATCTCTCATTCACAGCTCATATAAAACCAAGCCTGTAAAACTGCATATTTTCACCTGCAGAAACATAACTAAAATCAGAAAAATTTTTGCCTAAAAATGATGCTGAAAAACTTATCCATGCATTTGTTACATCCAGACTAGATTACTGTAATTTCTGCTCACCGCCTGCACTAAAGGTACTTTAAGAAGCTTCCAGTTGGTCCAAAATGCAGCGGCCAGAGTCCTAACAGGAACTAAAAGGCGTGATCACATCAGTCCTGTGTTAAAATCACTTCACTGGCTTCCTGTCGAGTTTAGAATTAGATTCAAAGTTCTCCTCCTGACATACAAAGCCTTAAACAATATGGCCCCATCATATCTTCAGGATGCCATTGTCCCCTATATCAGCCAAATAGAGCACTTCGCCTCAGAATGCAGGATTATTAGTGGGTCCTAGAGTGTCTAAAAGTACAGGGGCTGGGAGAGCCTTCAGTTACCAAGCTCCTGTGTTATGGAATCAACTCCCTGTTGATGTTAAACAGGCACCCACAGTCTCTTTATTTAAGACCAGGCTTAAAACCTTCCTCTTCGGAATAGCTTATGACCAGGTTACTTAGTTGATGTCACTAAGATAAGCTGCCGCAGGAGATAAATAAGCTGGGGGAAGTGTGGCAACCTGAGCACTGTCCTCTGTTTCCTCCTTTTCTCATCAGCATCACTCACTATGTTCTCATCTGTAGTTTGTTCATTGCTATTCACATGTTGTCCCCTGTCCCACTCCCTGTGGAGTGGAACTCTTCAGACGCCTGATGGCAGCTGGACCTCGCTCCTCCTCTTCGCCTGGCTCCTCCTCCTCGCCTGGCTCCTCCTCCTCGCCCGGCTCCTCCTCCTCGCCCTCTTCTCCTCCTCCTCGCCCGGCTCCTTCCCCACCTGGGTAGCTGTGGTCATACTGAACTGGCCCACGGGCCTGGACATCTATAGCCTGTCCGTCCATGGGAGTGGATCCCTCCTTCACTGTAGTTCTCCCTGAGGTTTCTTCTTTTTCCCAGGACCCTGGGTTTTTTGGAGTTTTTCCTTGCTGAGAAGGAGGGCTCCAAGGACAGGGATGACTGGACAATGTTTCATTTGCTGCTTTACATGAATGTTGTTTATTCCTGTTTTGATATGTCTGTGTGTATGTTTTACTCATCCATATCTTGGAACGCCCTTAGAGGCTGCTGTTGTTGCGATTTTGGGCGCTACAAAATAAATTGAATTGAATTGAATTGAATCATTCTTATAAATATATTATATATTTTTTCCACCATAGATTATGCTATAAATGCAGCATAATGTGGCAAAATTAGACCTGTGGCTTTCTAACAGCTTCCATCAATAATGCATTAGTCTTATAAAGCCTTATAAAGCACTTTTCCAGATGTGCAAAGTCACTTTACTATTTAGTGCAGGGGTCATCAAACTAAGGCCCGTGGACCGACTCAGGCCCACCACGCCCCTTTGACCGGCCCCCCAGCCCATCTGCCCCCACTACATGAACTAGCCCTATGAAGCAGATCTCAAAAGTTTTCATGGCCAATTTTTAAAAATAACTTTTTTGGCAAATAACATGTCTGCATCTTGTATTTTGTTGATTTTTTTCAATTAAGAAATATTTCTATTAAGTATTTATATTTATACTTAAATATTTATATGACATATTTACATTTGCCGCCGAATTTTCGTCACCTGACAAGCTTGAGATCGAACAGTGACAGTCAATTAAACTGAATATCTGTGGTATTTCTAATTAAAACAAAGTGTGAAGTACTTAATACTTTTGCAAACCACTAGTAGGAATAAACAAGTATGTGCCAGGAATTATGTGTTGATGTATATATTTAATTTAATATGGACATCACATATACATTGGACAAACCAGATGTATTGCTTAAGTGTGTTAGCACATGTGCTAATTTTCAACACCAGTCCATAGTAGTATTGTGGATGACTGTGCCAGGCTAGTCATTTCTGCTACACAATGAGGCTGGTGCTCATTTTGGTCTGGGTCATACAATTCTGTTATACGGCCGACCCGACCCTGGCCCCCATCACAGTCAGGAGCGATAATGTGGCCCCCGGAGAAAAAAAGTTTGGTGACTCCTGATTTAGTGCATTATTCATTCACTCACACTCAATGGTGGTGAGATCTAATCATAGCTGTCCTGGGGCAAGTTGACTATAATCATTTTGTATGATTAAAACATACAGTTAAAAGCCTACAGTTAAAGTGGGACAGTATTTAGTTGACTGATTCTGTGTGTGTTTGTGTGTTTAGTATTGTATTTCGTGTTGTATTTTATTCGTATTTAGTATTTAGTAAACCACTGACTGAAGCAAGACTGCCTCTCTGCCCCACTGACCACTACAACACTCACACACACCACATTCATACTAGACAATGGGGGTCGAGTGTCTTGCCTAAGGACACAACGACAAGTTTTTTTTCCACTGTGGTGCCTGGAATTCCCTGCAGTCTCCCATCCAAGTCCAAGTACTGGCGAGGCCCAGGACGAAATCAGGCTTTGACAGGGAGGACTGGCCACTACGAGATGTCTACATGCCCAAAATGTACACAGTGAATGACAGTGTGAGAATGAGGTCTATAAATTACGATATCCAACCCTTTCCGTGAAAATAAAGTAGTCAAATAGTAGCAATCAAATACTTTTGTTGTGTTGCTGCGATTTATTGAAACCACAGTCTAGCCCCTTAGCCCTAAAATAATGTTACAGCAGCTTTTATGAGCAGATGTGAATGTGAGTTTGTCGAATACGTGCGTGGCTTGTTTGGCTGTATCTCTGTGTTGTCCTGTATCTCAGACGGTGATCTGGTAAATCAAACTGGGGCTAAGTTTAGTGCTTGGTGACACTGGCTGACATTCCCTCATGTCATCGCCGTATCCTCGCATCCGTCGCTATTCCAAGACTGTATCCTGCGCGGACCTATGACAGCAACGGCAGCCTGTGTCATCTTACCTTCATGTACTCACCACTCAGCTGAACAAGGAGCAATCACGCCACTTTAGTACTGTTCCTTATGGTGTTACATGGACAGGAACCCAAGATCCTACGCTGGGGGTGTTCTACATGTGTCTCTATTGGTGGACTGTTGATCGGTTACCATGGTTTTGCAATGAAAACATCAGCAAACACAGACGAAAAACTTTTAAGGTAGCCGGAAACTCAAGAAAAAATATGAAATGGAGTGTATCCTTCAAATGCTTTTCTCCGTTAAACCTTTCTATCTTTGTGGAGACCAAACCAAAACGAGTTACAGGTCAGATCTGTGGAGAGGCGACCCTGCTCACAGTCACAATGCCTGTTTTTCTGGGTATTTTTGAGCTATAAAACCATTTGTAAGTGAATAAATATTGAATAAATGTTGTTTAGCTTTTCTAGTGTGTCTTTCAGATGCTTTTCTAAATTAAACCTTTCTATCTTCATGGCGACCAAACCAAACCAAGTTACAGGTCAGATCTGTGGAGAGGCGACCCCACTCAGAGTCACAATGCTGTTTTTCTGAATATTTTTGAGCTATAAAACCATTTGTAATTGAATAAATCTAAGGTAGAGCAGATTTTAAGGTGCATTGTGTAGCTTTTCTACTGGGTCTTTCAGACGCTTTTCTCCATTAAACCTTTCTATTTTCATGGAGACCAAACTACACCAAGTTATAGGTCAGATCTGTGGAGAGGCGACCCCGCTCACAGTCACAATGTCTGTTTTTCTAGATATTTTTGAGCTATTAAACCATTTGTAGTAGAATAAATGCAAGGTGGAGCTGTTTAATTTATCCATCCATCCATCCATCTTCTCTCGCTTAATCTGGCTGGGTCGCGGGGGCAGCTTGCTACATTATGGTCCTTGATGTTAGTTCATGGGGGTGCGGGCATGTTTTAGGTTGATGGGGGAAACCGGAGTACCCGGAGGAAACCCATCCAGACATGGGGAGAACATGCAAACTCCACACAGAAAGGGTGACCCGGGGATCGAACCCGCAACCTTCTTGCTGTGAGGCCTGAGTGTTGCCACTCAGCCACCGTGCCGCCCTGTTTAATATTGTGGAATATTCTAAGCAGAGCGGTGACACATCCACAGAAACAAGATGGTGACAGACCCCCAACCGAAAAGTTACACCAGTGCACCTTTAAATAACACATTTTCAGGAGGCTGTGATCAATACAAGTGTCCATAGTCTTGTTTAGGAGTTTGATTTTCAACAAAAAAGTGAG
This sequence comes from Odontamblyopus lacepedii, assembly GCA_034769755.1. NCBI lineage: Eukaryota > Metazoa > Chordata > Actinopteri > Gobiiformes > Gobiidae > Odontamblyopus > Odontamblyopus lacepedii. Next base: position 12,625,449 of record CM068351.1, read on the forward strand.
AGTGACTAACTGAAAAAGTAGTTTGTGACTGTAATTTAGTAGTAGATTTGTTAACCAGCACAAATCTCCACTGTTGTAGTTCCAGCTCCCGTCAGTTCTTTCTGGTCAGACTGTATTAAAAGAAAGCTCAGATTAAAGTCTAACTTGAGTGACAGAGCTCCGAAACCCACATCAGCTGCAAAGTATCAATAGAATGTCATTGATTCTACCGCTACTACTATTTTTCTGATCTCACATTATTGCTTTTGCGGCTGGACCTTATATAACCTTATGGGCTTGTAAAGCTTCAGTAACGGAGTTGTACCCTCACCTCAGAGATGGATTGGACTCTCTGAATTAAGTTATTGAGCTCCCACTGATATCGTTCAGAAAAGGAGGGACTCTTGGCCAAGTTTTAGCCCATCACAGCAGCAGATTAAAGGTGCATTGTGTGATTTATTGGTTAGGGGTCTGTCACCTGCTTGTTTCTGTGGATATTTCATTGCTCTGCTTAGAATGTTCTACAATATTAAATTAAACAGCTCCACCTTACATTTATTCAAGTACAGATGGTTTTATAGCTCAAAAATACCTAGAAAAACAGGCGTTCTGACTGACTGGGTTTAATGTCATAGTGTGAAACTTTTCAGACAAAGTAATAACATTTCCACAGAGATTTAACATGTGTTACCCTATTAGCAATAATTAAAGAAGACCTATTGTGCTTGTGCCTGCTGTATAGCTATAACCTGTGACACCCGTGGTTCATTATGTTATAATTTGTATGTTTTAAATCACAATACTGACTTCCTGCGCTTGAAAAATGCGGTGCTTAATGGGAGCTGACGTCGCTGTAAACGTCATCAAAACAAAGAGCCGGTATCTCCTATGGATAGCTGCAGATCACACTGGCAAGCAGCACATCAAAAAAAAATTGTACCAAAATGCTGCCAAATCACACATGTACAGTATACAGTAAGAAAATAAAATTGGAGAGTGAAGTAAGTACAAAGCAGTGAGCGTGTGTCTGTGGTGATGAAAACAGAAACTGGTAATATGGCGTCCTGAAAATAAGTGATTAAAGATTACCCAAACATGCATGAATCACTCCAAATACAACTTTGGGTGAGTGGTGAGAGGAAACTATGACATGGTTCTCTGCTCTGAAAAGTCGATTTTGCTTTGATAAAATGTTTTCTGTCAGAAAATGTAAAAGTGGATTAGCCTTGAGCTCTACAAGATGTTTTTTTTTTTGGAGTCATAAAAATCAAACATCATGACAGTCCAGTTTGCAGTGCAAGGTTAGTAGTACTATGGAACATGCCAGGAAAAGCAAATACATCTCTATGGAGAGAAGCAGCACCAGAAAGGTTACAGAGGGAGCTTTAATTTCTGAGACCTCCTCAATACACTTCTACATAACTTGTTAAAGGGCCCATATTACGCTATTTTCTGATCTATGTTGCAATGTTTTCTCATCAAAAACCTACCAGGAGTTGTGTTTTGTTTCAGTCACACATTTTGAAAACACAAACCCTGCATATTAATTAGGCTATGTTATTTTCTCAAATGGAAAACACTCTATTCCACCTTGTGATGTCATCTGGTAATACAGGAAGTGTTCGGCTCTGTTTTTAAACTCCATACACCTTCACTAGAATCACCTGGAAAATTTCAGCGCTGGAATCCCCAATCTCTACTAAACAAAAGGCAAAATGTGGCTGTTTACATGAAAATTACCGCCTCTTCATGACATCACAAAGTGGAACAGAGCATTTTGAGCTTTGGAGATGTAGACAGACTAATAAAGCATTTCTCAAATGGGTTAATGAAACAAAACAGAACTGGGTATGTTTTCGATGAGGTAACGACATTATACCATGGCTCAAATCTCACAAGAATCTATATTGTGCAATATAGGACCTTTAAGTGACTGTCTGTTTATCCAGTGAATGATGAACCTCGAGAAATAGTTAACACAGACCCTAGATACGAGTCATTATGCTAAATACATTAACTGCCTTGTCTCTGAATAATTAATCCAGTGATCCCTCTGGAGTCGTGTTGAGCAGACTTGGAATTTCTTATTAATAGCTTTGTCATTGGCATAGCCCGTGATTGATTAACTTTGGGCACAGCAGTCTTGTGTTTCATTCATTTGTTGACATATTGTGACTCTTTGCGGTGTTAAATGTGCCCGTAACATAATTAGCCTAGTTTAGTGTTTGTTAATAAGGTCCTGGGGGTGTTTCACGTGATGAGAAAAAGATCTGCCAGCAATTGTGCAAAAGAGACTCCATTACAGCTGGTGCACCTCAGACACTGGTGGGTTCCCCTAATATTTGCACTTTGCACTCTGTTCAATTTTCTTTTAGCATTTTTGGTGGGGTTTTCTGGTTTTTTTTTTTCTAGTGATGAGTGATACTAGTGATTTTTGTTTCGGTCCGATACCGGGTAATAATGGAAAATATTGCAATTTTGAGTCAATACTTAGACCACACTTAGACCTTAACTTTATTGATCCACAAGGGAAATTATTTGGACAGAGTAGCTCACACATCACAATATAATATAATAACAAAGAGAAAAAAATATAAATTGTAATAATAATTTCTAAATAAGTAGCAAAAATATCAATGAGTTTTGTAGTTAAAGATCCTTTATTACACAAAAAGGATTCTTGTGAGCTTTAAGACATGTTATAATGTTGTTACCACCTCAAAAACATACCTGGAGTTGTGTTTTGTTTCACTGATGCATGTTTGTCCCTGGTGTCCCTATTTTTGACCAATCTGATCCCTGCCAACAGTAAAGAGAGGCATACATTGTCATTTGTTTAGATTAAATACAGAAAAGCAGCTTAAACTTGACCAAAACACAAACAAAATGTGACTATATTGACTCACATGTCAGTCGTGAGTGGACCGAGTGCAGAACAATTTTCCTCAATTACACAATCATTTCACAATTCATTATCATTACCAAACATCGCAAGGTGGAACAGAATGTTTTGCATTTGAGAGAAGAACTCAACCTAATAAATATGCAGAAATTGTGTGTTAAACGTGTGAATGAAACAAACACAACTCCAGGTATATTTGTGACGATACAACATTATAACAGATCAGAAAATACCCTAATAATATTGTCTTGGGTTATTGCTTCAAAGGATTTCAAGGACTGTGTAAAGTGTAGCTTTAAGTGTGTACTTCAGTGTGATAAAAGTAAATAAAATGATTCAATGTAATTAACTTGAGCTACTTTTTAGTGATTGAGTCTCCAACCTCACTGTGATAACCTCATGGCCAAATACTATTTCTGCAGTCTACAAATACAGTACGTGATCACTTGAACACAGAAATTTCACCATTTACCTTCAGTTTTTATTTGATCTGACTGGAAATGCCGAACAATACACGGCACTCACATTATTCATACAAAATGAAATGTGTCTCTTCAAACCTTGACCTTGCTGGAAATAGTTCTCATTCATGAAGCTATAGTTATTTTTTCTCAGTAACACTAAGCAAAACAAAACATAAGTTTGTAGAGTGTTCCAGCCCTCCCTCCTCCTGCTGCGTTCCTCTCAGTGTCATCCATGATGTGAATGTGGAGTGTGCAGGAGTCATGTTGTTGACATTTGTTGGATATCTGAGACTCTTGACTCTACAAACGTGCTAAGACTGCAAGGGCAGCTCGGACAGAGGCTCACACAGCAACAGAGTTAACAGGGCTAATGTGGCTAACACGGCTAATGTGGCTAACACAGCTAATCTGGCTAAGACTGCTAACATGTTTAATGTGGTAAACACGGCTAATGAGTTAACAGGGCTAATGTGGGTAACGTTGCTAATGTGGCTAATATTGCTAATATGCTGTTTCCCCTTCTCATTTACCCTCAATCTTTAATCGCTTATTTTCAACAAGACACCGTATGGCAAATGAATCAGTCTTCACTACCACCGGCATACACCCATTGCTTTGCAGCCTGCTGAGAGCCACAACAATCCAACACGGCACAGACTTTGAAACAGTGCGGACATTTGTGCTTGGATCACGCAGTTTCCCTTTCCTCCAGACGTGGCAGGACATCGTGGTGCCCAGCGGTGCCAGGTAGGGGCGGTGCTGAGAGGGGCTCCTCACGTAGTGCCCGCAGACCGACCAGTGTCTGTGCTCATTATGTAATAACCTGCATCTGACTCTTTGGGGCTGTTAGTCCAACCCAGAAATTCAGATGTCCTGGACGTAGGTGATCCTAAAGAGGCTGGTACACTACAAAAAGCTTGGCCAAAATTTAAGATCCATCCATCTTCTTCCTCTTGATCTGGCTGGGTCGCAGGGGCAGCAGTTCGCCACCCAGTCCTCTGCGCACCCGACCCCTATGAACCCCTCTGTGCACCCGACCCCTATGAACCCCTCTGCGCACGGTGAGCCAACAGGAGGGTGGACCCAAGTTGTTCTCTCTGGCTGAGCCCGGTCGGGCACAAGGGTGACGTCACAGTCTTCGAGTTAGTTCATAGGGGTGCTAGCATGTTTTTGGTTGATGGGGGAAACTGGAGTGGAAACCCATCCAGACAGAGGGAGAACACAGAAAGGCCCCAGTGACCTGGGCCCCAGTGACCTAGGGACTTTGCTGTGAGGCATGAGTGCTAGGCACTAAGCCACTGTGTTGCAAATTTAAGATCTAAGCACTTAAATCTATGAGAAAATGAGTTAAAAGTAGTGAAATGACCAGCCCATGCACCAAGATAATTTTACTTGACAAGTTATCTTAAAATAAAGGGCCTCTAGACGAGACTGAAGCAGTCTCAGAACTAGTAAATAGATCATGATTCTGAAAACAAGATGGAAAACCTGATATAAGTTTTAAAATCTTGGCCAGATCGGAGAAATTTGCAGTGTACAGACACTGATTTTGACCTCGGATTTTTAACAAATATGCACTAAAATGCAAAAGTAAGGCCAGGGATAGGTATCCAATTCTATTTTAGACCCATTTACCCAGCTATTCAGTGATTTTGGTGTTGAGTGGCCCTTTAAACTGCTCATAAGGGTAAGGTGCCCTTAGTCTGACCCTTCACCTGGGTTCCCCCGGGCATTATAGCTCCTTGGATCAGTCGGATATTCAAACACCCCCACGGTGAGAAGGTAATCCAAGGGGGAGCTTGTCATCTAACTGCTTTCATTTAACTTATATGACACTTTTTTCTGTTATGATGGTAATTTCACATAATTATGGCCATCTAGTCACAGGCATACCAAGTAGAATATTCTATTAGTGTTTCTATTATAATGAATTACAAACAGCCACAAAATTCCCACAGTTTTGTAAAGTTTCTTGTATGCTACAAATGCACAGCCACTTTGAAAACACACCCAATATTTTTCCTCTTTAATGGGTGTCCAGTGTTAGGTCAGGGCTTGTAAACGATTAATTGGATTTTAAAGTTCAAAAGTGTAAGCCCTTTTCTTTGCTGCAACATTAAGCTGGTCCTCGGCGAGTAGCTTGAATGCTCGGTTTGTTTACTGCGTGTGTGGATGTGTGTGTTAGCATTAGCCCGGCTGCGCCCCTATAATTGCACTCCATCAATCATCCCAGCACCCAGCCTCCCTTAGCTGCTACGCTCTAACAGGCTGCGCGACCTAAATGCCACACAGAGGGCATCCAAGCTGAAATATGACTTTGAATACAAGATCATGTCCAGTCGTTACGCTGTCTCAGGCCATTTTTATCAAGCACTGAACATGTCAGTTCTGTCTGTTTGAGAAGACTAAAATATAAATGTATCTCTGTGAGTAATGTCCTCCAGCATTATACAGTCTACTGTTTTACATCTCAGACTTTTTAGGTGTCAGATTTGTAGAAAAAGTGTGTTTGAATCAATGTGTGAAGAAATGTTTTAGGTTTTCAGCTGCATGGACATTTGCCTGGAGCTCTGTCCACAGTTGCCACGTTTACATGAGAGTTTAATATAAATAAAATTATCTAAGCTGATCTGATTTAAAGATAATTCAAATCACACTTATCTGTAATGTGGACAAACTTGTTTAGAGCCACTTCTTTGTCAGACGTCTGAACATTTAAAACCCTGTGCAGGGTTGAATCTCTGTTGGCAAATTATTCCGATGACTCACAGCGGCAGAAGAAAAAGAGGATTTGGAGAGTGCGGTCTTAGATTTGAGGACAGTGCACTCTCCTCTGGAGGATGAGCGAGGTACTCGAGATGTTTTTCAGAGCTCAATGACACGAAACCCTTCAGAGGAGGAGCAGCACCATGAAGAATTTTGAAAAGCAAACAAATATTTGCAGATATCATTAGATTTTCAAAATTTAATAAATTGTATTTTGACAGTGGTGATGCTGTCGGGGTTTCTTATCATGAATCTTAAGCACACACACAATGATTCAACAGGTTTCAAGGCTGTTTTGTTCTCGACCAGCTCATCACACAGTAACATGACTAAAAGCTCACAAATTTGTCAATTTTGCATAATACTTTCACTTAAAATAGAGCATGGATATAAGACTATACTCCTGGCTGAGATCCTTTAGGTTAAATAGTTGTTTTTTATTGCGCCCCCAACAGCCCCAGCGCTTCACGTGTCCTAAATCTCGCTCTGTGTCAGGTCCATCTTCTCCTGTCTATAAATACTCTGAACACTATCACTTCTTTCTGCTTTATGTGCGGCTCCAAGCGGCAACACAGCACAATTTTGTGGTCTGGGGTCGTTGTTGTGGTGGTGGTGATTCCTCTGTGTCTGCACATGGGACAGAGGAGAGAGGGGTAGAGAGGGGGGTAAAAAGAGGGAGGGAGGGGGTAGAAAGAGGAGGAGAGAGAGGGGGGAGACAGGGCAGCAGAAAGAGGGAGAGATGGGAGAAAGAGGGGGAGATGGGAGAAAGAGGGGGATAGAGAGAGAGAGAGAGGGTAAAAAGAGGGGGAGATGGGGAGAAAGGGTGTGTGAGAGAGAGTGAGAGAGAGAGGGTTGAGAAAGAGAACGAGAGAGGGGGAAGAGAGGGTAAAGAGAGAGAGGGGGAAGAGAGGGTAAAGAGAGAGCCTGAGCGAGGGGGAAGAGGTGGGGGAGAAGGGGGAGAGAGGGTGGAGAGAAGGGGAAGAAAGGATAGAAAGAGGGCAGAAAGAAGGGGAGACAGGGGGAGAGAGAGAGAGAGGGTAGGAAAGAAATGGAGCAGAGTAATGGGTTAGAGAAGGTAGAGGGAGTGGGGGTGAGAGAGAGAACATAGAAAGGGGGAGGGAGAGAAAGGGTGGATAGGAGAGAGTGAGGGAGTAGAGAGGGGGGGGTGAGGAGATGAAGGAGGAGCAGAAAGGGGGAGAGAGGGCAGGAGATGGTGGTGAATGACAGAAGTGAGAGAGGGTTGAAGGGAAGATACAGAGGGTAGAAAGAGAAGAGAGGGGGTGAGAGGGTAGAAGGTGGACAGAGGTGAAAGCAGGAGAGAGGGATAGAGAAGTGGGAGAGAGGGATAGAGAGGTGAAAGAGGGTATAGATGAGGAGAAAGAGGTGGAGAGAGGGGCAGGGGGAGTTAGGAGAGGCAGCTTATTGGGGCGAGCAGCACATAGCAGCACACAGAGCCCATGATCCAGGTAATACAGTGTGATCCTGTGCCTTAGAGCAGAGCACTTTCACACGCACTGACACCACAGAGACCAAACCTGACCCAGTGCAGGTGACACATTCTGACAATACAGGGTGTCCCAAAAAATTGACATCATTTTGGCAATTCTTGTTGAAATAACCTCAAATTTTCACAGAATGTAAAGAAACAGATCAAGATTTTTTATTTAATGTTTTATTTTGTTCTGTTTTCAGGTTGAGCTGTTCACTCTTGTTCACTTTTCTTCTAATGTTGATGTTGGTTTACCAGATCCTTTAGCCCTGCATAAGCACCTTCCTCTTTACATTGTAGTACCAAGTCCAAATTCATTTCCAAGTTTTTCCAAATTTTGCTTTGAAGGCCGCACAGTCTTGGGTGTGACTGTGTTCGAGCAGATTCCAAACTGCAAAATGACTTCTCTTTGGGAGTGAACAGAACAAAAATAAAACATTAAATATAAAATCTTCATCTGTTTCTATAGATTCTGTGAAAATTTCAAGTTATTTCACCAAGAATTGCCAAAATTATTGGCCTGCGAAATTGTGTCAAATTTTTTGGAACACCCTGTATATGTAGTTTATTTATTTTCTATTTAATGAATATGACAGAATACATTTAAAATAATACGTGCATAATCTTTTATTCCTTTTTTAGGATACTCATTTTGTTGATTTTTCTGCTGACAATAATAATCGCCCTCATTAATACTTATGAATTATGGACTTTTTGTCTTCTTCTATACAGTTAAGTATATTTTCTAAATAATTAAACACAATGCTAATTCAGTAAATTAGCCAATTAATCTTAGTCTAACCAAGATAAATTCTTGTGTATCCAGATCCTTATTTAAATGGCCGCTGCTGTTTCTTTACCAACTTTAAAGCGCTTGAATGACTTTTCTTACACTTTGACGGCATTGTGTTATTTTAGAGGCCATTGGCACAGAATGGCTGCCCCATTTCTAGCTTCACCAGACTAAAGACCACCTTGTGATGTCATGTGGTGATACAGGAAGTTCTCCACTGTGTTTTTAAACTCCAAACACACTAGAAACATTTGGATGTTTTCTGCCCTTGAATTGCTGATCTCTACTGAACGAAAGGTAAAATGTACGTAGCTGTTAAGTTGAAAAGTACCGCTCAGCAGATTTGAGCTTTCCCCTCTATGAAAATCAATTACATATTAAAATTTAAACTTACATATTACTGAAATGCAATGGATGCGTGAATATTTTCTTGATACACTTTAATGAAATCCCCTTTGGTTTTAACTATCTCCAACATGTCATCTCCATTTCATCTTAATCAATACGTATCGACTACTCATACGTTATTAGCATCTCTTCAAGGCTAGCATCTCCATCTCTCTCTTCAATATTCAAACCAATGATTCAAATTTATGTTGTCCTTATTTCTTCTCACTCTGATTTGTTTACGAGTGTTGGACTTGAGCGGCTGACTTCACAGAGGCAGCTCGCGGCATTTAATGACTTTCCCCCTTCACTCTGAATGCCATTAACATCAGGCAGATAGAGCTTAGGCAGTCACAGCCTCTGAGCAGTAATTATACCATCCACCGTGAGACACTGCGAGACAGAGGGGCTCATTATTAAAGATATCATCAAGACCACGCTGGAATAGAGGCGACGAGTTGTACCAAACAAGTTCATTTAAAAAGTTGTACATATACAAGTAGAGTAACATTCAGAGGTCCTATATTATGCAAATTTGACTCTTGTGCGCTTAAAAACATCACCTCAGTTGTTTTGTTTCATTCACACATGTTTGAGTAACGTTTTATTATTAGTCTGTCTCCATCTCCAAAGCTCAAAATGCTGTTTCACCTTGTGTGTCAGGGTTTGGTGTTTGTTGTGTGTTCCCCCTCCCTTCTGTGTCTGTCTGCTCCTCTGGGGGTGTGGCTGGGCTAATGCTGCAGTGTGGATCACCTGCTCGGTGGTTCACCTGCAGCTAATTGTCTAATCAGCTCCACTACTTAGTTCTGTCCCGATCCTTTGTTCTCTGTCAGTTCATTCCTCCTCTATCCCTTGTCTACGTCCTCGTCCTGCTTGTCCATGTCCACGTCGTCGTCCTGCTTGTCCACGTCCTCGTCCTCATCCTGCTTGTCCATGTCGTCCTGCCTGCCCTTGTCGTCCAGTCTGTCTACCTGTGAGTCTACCCCAGTGTCTTCCCTCCGTCTATGTGTCCAGCCAGTTTCCATCAGCACATCCTTCATACCCGGCAATAAACCTCTTTAAACATCTACCTGCGCCTATGTCTCTGCTTTGGGGTCCTCAACCACACTCAAACCATGACAGAATGAACTGACCACTTGGACCCCGCAGAGTGTAGAGCATCGGCAGGCTCCATTTCCCAGCTACCTCGTTTGTCCTCACTTGTTCCTCTGGAGCGTTCCGCAGCAGCCACTAACCCTACTCCTGTCCCAGCTCCTGTTTTCTCTGCCTCCATGTCCCTTGGGCGTTGTGGACTGCCGCTGGACGCTGTTCTCCGTCTGGGGTGGTCGATTCCCTTCCTGGACCACCGCTGGACATTGTTCTCCGTCCAGGGTGGTAGATTCCCTTCCTGGACCACCGCTGGACATTGTTCTCCGTCCAGGGTGGTAGATTCCCTTCTTGGACCACCGCTGGACACTGTTCTCCGTCTGGGGTGGTAGATTCCCTTCTTGGACCACCGCTGGACACCGTTCTCCGTCTGGGGTGGTCAACTCCCTTCCTGGACCACCGCTGGACACTGTTCTCCGTCTGGGGTGGTTGATTCCCTTCCTGGGCCACCAATGGACACTGTTCTCCGTCTGGGGTGGCAGAATCCCTTCCTGGACCACCGCTGGACATTGTTCTCTGTCCAGGGTGGTAGATTCCCTTCTTGGACCACCGCTGGACACTGTTCTCCGTCTGGGGCGGTCAATTCCCTTCCTGGACCACCGCTGGACATTGTTCTCCGTCCAGGGTGGTAGATTCCCTTCCTGGACCACCGCTGGACACTGTTCTCCGTCTGGGGTGGCCAACTCCCTTCCTGGACCATCGCTGGATACTGTTCTCCGTCTGGGGTGGCCAACTCCCTTCCTGGACCATCGCTGGACACTGTTCTCCGTCTGGGGTGGTCAACTCCCTTCCTGGACCATCGCTGGACATTGTTCTCCGTCCAGGGTGGTAGATTCCCTTCTTGGACCATCGCTGGACACTGTTCTCCGTCTGGGGTGGTCAACTCCCTTCTTCGGCCGCTGCTGGACACTCGTTTCCGTCCAGGGTGGCTGTGTCCCTTCCTGGGCTGCTGCTGGTCGCCCCTCTCCATCCTGGGTGCCAGTTTACCTGTATCCCTCCATCCAGGCCCCCTCCACCCTCCCGTGTTTGTGTTGCTGTTTGGGACATCTGAGAGCTGTCCCTTGAGGGGGGGGTACTGTCAGGGTTTGGTGTTTGTTGTGTGTTCCCCCTCCCTTCTGTGTCTGTCTGCTCCTCTGGGGGTGTGGCTGGGCTAATGCTGCAGTGTGGATCACCTGCTCGGTGGTTCACCTGCAGCTAATTGTCTAATCAGCTCCACTACTTAGTTCTGTCCCGATCCTTTGTTCTCTGTCAGTTCATTCCTCCTCTATCCCTTGTCTACGTCCTCGTCCTGCTTGTCCATGTCCACGTCGTCGTCCTGCTTGTCCACGTCCTCGTCCTCATCCTGCTTGTCCATGTCGTCCTGCCTGCCCTTGTCGTCCAGTCTGTCTACCTGTGAGTCTACCCCAGTGTCTTCCCTCCGTCTATGTGTCCAGCCAGTTTCCATCACCACATCCTTCATACCCGGCAATAAACCCGTTTAAACATCTACCTGCGCCTATGTCTCTGCTTTGGGGTCCTCAACCACACTCAAACCATGACATTGTGATGTCATGAAGCGGTAATTTTCAGGTTAACTGCTCCTGCTACTGCAATTCCTGGGCTGAAATCATCCAGATGATTCTAGTGAAGGTGTATGGAGTTTAAAAACACAGTGGACTTCCTAGAGATGGGCATGATTAGTCGACTAATCGATAATTGATCATTTAGAACAGGGCTCTACACAAAATTTTTTTTTCAGGAGCACATGTGCCCCTAAGTTAAAAATTTTAGGAGCACAGAAAAAAAAATGGGGGCACAAGTAGGTTTTCGTTTGAACGATTATTACAGTGCAGAATTTACGCACACCAACACTAACACTGAATAAAATTAATACAAAAAAACAAAATAATTATGACTGTACTTTTCCTGCATGATTGCAATGTTTTTATAAATATATCTTCATTTTATCTGATTAATATTTAGACTTAAAATAAGCCAAACAAACTGTACTGCACTGAAACACTCTGTGGCCCTTTTTGGACCTTCACCCACAGTTTAAGAACCTCTTCTTTAAGAGAACTTCCACTGGCACTTTACACAAAACTGTTTCAAAGTGTAAAAAGTGGGTAGGATTTTTAAACCTGTATTTTCAAATTCATAATTGGAGTTACATTCTCTTACTGGTTTTACAGTGGTTTTTAGCCTCTGCACATTTACCAAACAAAACGCACATTGTGACAAACAGATTTATTTGGAAAACTTCAGCCCACATATCACCTGCTCTGTGCTGTAGCTCTGCTCTGTGGGGACACGGACATAAAATTAGTATTGGCGTATTTGACGTGAGGCGGATGGACAGGTGGGATGTTTAACCTGCCCTGTGATGCAGGCTGAGGGTGGCGCTGTGGACAAGCCGCGCACTGGCGGTGCTGCGCAGTGTCCGCGGGCTCCAGCGCACAGGTCCCGCACACCAGTACAAGTTTATTGCCCGCAGTAGCGGCCGTAATGATATATGACCGCACTCAGTATTCAGACCCCGAGTCCGTGACGAGACCGAGTCCAAATGCACTCGAGTCCGAGACAAGACCAAGACAAAACTCTCGCTTTGTCGGAGGAGGAAGTCCAGCGGTGTGGGGGTGTCTACTGAGTGGTGGGACAGGTGTGGGTCCTGCTGCAGTGCGCGCTCCTCGTTGAAGGTGGGCATGTGTGTTTTTAAGCGGAGTTTGTTCGTCTGAGTGATATTGCCGCACACGCGGAGCTCGTATGCTGGAGTCATGCGCGGTCGGAGGTGTCATGCCCGGGCTCGGTTCTTTTGCGCTCGCGCTGGGCATGTGTGCCGCGCTTTAGGGGCGATCCAGGCTTGGGCACGATTCTAAAGTCCTAATGTGACTGCGCCCCTAATGTTTGACACATTTAGAACGTTTAGCTCATCAGTTACGCATGTGCGCAGCTCTCCTTATTGTGGCTGCAGAAGCACTCGCACTGGTGCGACTGTTTTGTTTTCCTCGTTCGCACGGCGAAATATTTACTCGCAAATGCTAGTGAAATGGGCGCACTGTAGAGCCCTGATTTAGAATTTCATCAGTCACATTCATTTTAATGGATAAGCCGAATGTAGGTATGTAGTCGAATGTAGTCTGTGCGTAACGTAGTGTAAGGAGTCGAGGCTGCGTCTCACAGCACAAACGCTGAAGTTGTGGCCCCACAGTCCCACCTCTGGGCTCTGGCTCCTTGGGGGTCACTTTATCCCTCATTGAGTGTGTTTACCTGCACATCAGTATCCCGGTTATGATTGGGTTTTTTAAGTATCCCGGTTTCGGCATGGTTTATGTATACGCAGTATCTCCAACGTGATATACGTACAGAACACACTCACCATCAGAACATCCCTCTGTCACAGAAAGAACAACTCATATTCCACTGAGCCTTGTCTTTTTGTCTGACAGAAGCTGCGCATCAGCGCACAGTTTATGCAAATTAGCCATGCGGTTTTTAATTTTGTTTCTGTAAGATTAAACAAATATGCTGAGGATGCATTAAACACATTCTAATCTCAAACGAGCTGATGTGATGTCTCTAGTGGTTATGGTTTATGTTATAGAGTTAAGTTTCTGCAGATTAGTAATAGTAATAATAATAAAGAAAATTTAATCGAATGCCCATCCCTATCCTGTATCACCACATGACATCACAAGGTGGAGAACACAGCAGTAGCTCAGTTGTTAAGAGAGTTTTTCTACTGATCCGAAGGTTGGCGGTTTGAATACCGAATCTCTCGACGTAAACGTCATTGGTTTGAGCGGTCAGATCCAGCTCCTACAGATGAACGCTGCTGTTGTGTCCTTGTGCAAAACACTTAACCCACTTTGCCTCTAGTGTCTGCGTACACTGGTGTATGAATGTGTGTGAATGGGTGAGTGGTTCCTTGTTGTAAAGCGCTTTAAGTGCCTTGAAGGTGGAAAAGCGCTGTATAAAAATATGACCATTTACCATTTAAATATGCAGGGTTTGCATTTGCAATATGCTTTAAAATCCTGCACAAAGTCTGTATAATTGTGTAATTGTGCCTTATTTGGCACTACTTTTTTCTTTCTCTTTCTGTATATCCTTCCCTATATTGTTCACTATATCTGGTGATCTTTCTTTTTGAATGAATCTCATGCATTTCATAACATGTTTGTAGAAATCTAAACTATAGATGTAGCAGATGTGGTCGGCTATAATAGTATAGTTTAGTTTTTTGCAAAATCATGTTGAAATCATGTTACTGAGACGTTATCGTTATCATTTTGTCTGGAATGTTTCACAGTATGGCATTAAACCTTTCTATCATCATGGAGACTAACTCAGACCAAGTTACAGTTTAGATCTGTGGAGAGGCGACCCCGCTCAGTTAGAATGCCTGTTTTTCTTGGTATTTTTAAGCTATAAAACCACCTGTAATTGAACAGACATAAAGTAGAGGCATTTAATGTCATACTTTGGCACATTACCAGCAGTGAAATGACATATCCATAGAAACAAGCAGGTGACGGACCCTCCACCAGAAGTTACACAATACACCTTTAAACAAATCCTGTTTTTGTGATTTGCTAATTGCGACTATTCAAATTTCTGCTGCAGTCAGAAATCACAGAAGCGCCGCGCTTGGGCACGTCACCACCTTGTTCACACTTAGCCACTCTGAGAAACCTATTACTCAAATATAGCAGTCATTAACAGAGTATCAGCACCAGCACAGTGACGATCTCTGTCAATGTGAGAGGTGTGAGCGAAACATTCTGTAGAGAGACAGTCAGACTCGAGTGTGGAGCTGCGATTGTTTTCACTGTCACTATGCAGCTCACTCGCTTGTACGCTAGCTTTGTTTTGGCTTTTTCTTTTGGCTTGATTCACAATAATAACTCAAATATAGCAGTTATTAGCAGTGTATCATCACCAGCACAGTGTCGAAGGAACATACTGTAGAGGGACAGACTCAATTGTGAAGCTGCAACATGCTCTATTCATGCTGACGTCACAAACCAGGAAGACGTTTGGAAAGATGCGATGACAACTTCCGTCGTTCTCTGTTTGCGGTAGCAAGTGTGACAGAATCTAGGAAAACAGGAGAAAATGTCACAGTTTTCTTCATCTACATGTCATTGTAGCGTTCCATTATGTTTGGCTCATCAACAATTCTAACCATACCTCAGTTTTTCATTTCCCCACTGATGCACAACTCCGAGTGCACTGGGTACAAGCGATTAGAAGAGACGAGGGCGCCAAATTCAAGATGAGTCCAAACAGCACATATGTCTGCAGTCTTCATTTTACCAATGACCACATTTACTTCAATGGGTTTTATCACAGTCGGTCGGCGAGCCCAGTGTCGGGAACTACCCCAGAAGTTGTAATCGCATGTTTCCAAATGTCTCCCTGCTTTGTGACGCAAGCGTAAATGGAGCCTATTCACTAGCAAGGGCCAGACCAACAACACATGTGCGAAGCGAAAAGAGTTTATTACATGGAGATGAGGCGGGGCGGCTGGGTTGAGACTCTAGGGTGGGGGTTCAGTCTCAATCTTCACATGGCCCAGGAAGAATGGGACCCCCCCTCGTAGGCGTCTTATGTTTGGAAGTGAACAGAACGGGGTTGGGAGGGTGAAGTCGAGTTATTCGGGACAAACTGGGTTGCTGAGATAGGCTGTTACAAATAGGCTTCTGGGAAACCTGTGTGGTCGAAGTGAGCTGTGATTCGCTGGAGAGGAGGCGAAGGCGGGTGAGACATGGTCCTGCTCCTGAACCTAAGTTCAGGAGCACCTCATATTAACTACATTTGTGTTCACTATCCGGCTAACTAACTTGTAGCCTAGCAGCCATTGTTAGGCCAGAGCCCCAATTTAAGCATAGGGCCTATTGCTTTTGCAACGATGGGCTTCGTTCCCTCGTTCGTCCCCTGCATGCCATGACAGGCATATTTGTTATCACGAACATATATTAATCAACACTGAGTCAGTGGGCAAAGTTACATAATGCACCTTTAAGAAACGTGGGCATGAAAAAAAAAAGTACATTACTGTTAAAAGTTCAGTCTCACTTTTTCATTTGGTGTTTTTAAATCCATAGCTGTTTACAGTGTTGCCTCACTGAACCCACAGCTCATTCAAAACTATGAATGGATCTGGAATCTAGTAAAAAGAAACTTGTGAAACGACTCAAAACATGTTTTATATTTTAGATTCTTTAAAATAACCTTGCTTTAATCTCTCCTCTTATGATCTCTGACAGTTACACCTTTTCAGTGAAAACCATTTCAGGGTTCATCTTACTCAAGAAAGTCAAGGGAGCGCTGCAAAGCCTGACTACTTTGAGGAATTTGAATCTAACATATGAAAACAGATTTCTTCTTCTTAGTTTTTCTTCGCTACACAGTTCCATAAATCTTGCTTCATATATTTAAGTCTTCAGTAAGTAGTTAGCTGCAAACAAAGGGAAAAAACCTGAATGAAAGGGTGTGGCCAAACTTTACGTTATGCAAATATCTGACTTTAATGTGTAAGCAAAAATGTTCCTATTTAATCCACCCATTCTCTAAATGTAATCCTATATTACACAAAATAGACGTAGTTTTAAGCCATGTTATAATGTTGTTACCTCATCGAAAACATACCTGCAGCTGTGTCCACCTTGTGATGAAGCAATAGTTTTCAAGTTAACAGCTTCGTTTTACCTTTAGTTTAGTAGAGAGCGGCAATTTCGGGACTAAAATGATCCAAATGATTCTAGTGAAGGTGTGTGGAGTTAAAAAAAAAAAGAAACAGTGGAGCACTTCCTGTACCACCACATGACATCACAAGGTAGAAGAGTGTTCCTGCTTGAGAGAAGAACTGAGCCTAAATATTAGGGGTGTGCAAAAATATCAAAATATCAATATATTGTATCGTTTAATGTGATGATACAGTATCCATATTGTGGGCTTCTGTATTGATATATCGCCAAGAGTATTTTTTGGTATATTTTACTAAATTATTTTGTTACAGCGCCACGGTTTGGTTACTTGTTTAGAGGAAAGAAACTTGTTTATGCAAAACATTTGACATTTTCACTGTTTTGATGATTAAGATGCAGGTATTTATTTTGCACAAGTGGATTAACAAAGGCTTTTAGTATCACAGCCATGATTTAGACATTATTTTTTATTGAACTGTATCAAATCAATTTGAAATATTTCATTTCAAAAATGCATTGAATCAAGATATGTATTATATCATGGCCTATGCACTGAGATATGTATTGTATCGTGGCCCATGTATCGAGATATGTATGGTATCGTGGCCTAAGTATCGATGTATGTATAGTATCGTGGCCTATGTATCAAGGTATGTATCGTAATGTGGCCTATGTATCGAGGTATGCATCGTATTGTGGCCTATGTATCAAGGTATGTATCGTATTGTGGCCTGTGTATCGAGGTATGTATCGTATTGTGGCCTGTGTATCGAGGTATGTATCATATCGTGGCCTATGCATCGAAGTATGTATCGTATTGTGGCCTGTGTATTGAGATATGTATCGTATCGGCAACTTCTTAATGATACCCAGCACTAGTAAATACGCAGGATCTGTGTGTTAAACGTGTGTGAATGATCTAAAACACAACTAGAAGAATGTTTGTAATGAGGAAACATTCTAACGTAAATCAGAAAACAGCGTCATATGGGCCCTTTAAACAAGCTGCAGTTGTGAACATATTTTTGGAACATTGTGGTCTCCAGTCCAAAGTTTTCCTGGTTGTTCTGAGAAGGCCACAGCACCAAACAAACCTCATATACATTTCACGGTTTTGCCTCATTCAGCAGCCCAGCCTCTGCCACAGTTACCGCCTGGCTCTGGCTCTGGCTCTGCAGTTTATTTAAGGGACTACAATTACCCCGGTGTTTGAAACATATTAGCGGGTTAGCCTGTTGACATAGAGGGAGCCAGGCCCTGTTTTGGTTCACTGGAGCATGCAGCTTTGGGCCGGGAAACCACGGCAACATGTGCACGACTTTCATTCATCTTTTTTATTTCAGAACACACTCATAAATCTCACTAAAATACAAGAGTACATGTTCCAGAGGCATTTTTCTGGGCAGGTTGAGTGAAGTTCTGTGTGTAAGTGGTAGGATGATCTTTGTTTCTCTTGCCTCTACTACTATTACCTCTACTACTACTATTACTGCTAATACTACCACTACCACTACTACTACTACTACTACTACTACTACTACTACTATTATTACTGCTAATACTACAACTACCACTACTACTACTGCTGTTACTACTACAACAACTACTACTACTACTAGAACTACTACTACTACTATTACTGCTAATACTACTACTACCACTACTACTACAGGCTGTTACTACTACTACTACTACTACTACTACTACTACTACTACTACTACTGCTGCTGCTGCTACTACTACCACTACTACTACTGCTAATACTACAACTACCACTACTAATACTACTGCTACTACTACTGCTACTACTACTACTACTACTACTACTACTACTACTGCTGCTGCTACTGCTGCTACTACTACTACTGCTACTGCTACTACTACTACTACTGCTACTACTTCTACTATTACTACTACTACTACAATGACTACGACGACTACTACTATTACTACTACTACTACTATTACTACTACTATTACGACAACGACTACTACTACTACTACTAACTTGTACTAGTACTAGTACTACTACTACAACTACTACTACTGCTACTAACTTGTACTACTACTACTACTACTACTACTGCTACTGCTACTGCTACTGCTACTACTACTACTACTACTAATATTATTAGTCATTCACAGTCTGAACTACACGATTCCAAACATATTTTACAGTGGGGTCAAGTTGTTTTTAAAGATACTTCAAAATACTAGTTCAAGTGGGACTCAAATTCAGTAAAAAAAAAAAAAACGACAGAGGATATTGAACCCAAAGAATCTAATCTGGTCCTTTTGACATTTTGAAAGCTTGATTGCTATTTTCAAATGCACTCGTCAGAATAACCGGCTGTAGTACTCACACAGTCTGTTTATGGCTTTTGTACCGCACCTCTGCCTCCTACAGAGAACTTGGATACGCGTTGAATGAATTTATTTGGTCTCTTGGCCTGTTTTCTGATATGTCTTTTGAATGTTATGGTTGGATCTGTGACTTTGTAACTGCCATCACTGTTGCTGTTTTAGTTGGATGGATGTGGCAAATACTGAAGCGGGCCAGAATGTGAATGCTGATAAACAAACAGACTATATTTTGATGTTTAAAAGTCTTATATTACGCAAAATTGACTCTTGTGAACGTGAAGACATGCTATAATGTTCCCTCCTCAAAAACATACCCGGAGTTGTGTTTTATTTCATTCACACATGTTTCAGTGACTCTTTTAGTCTGCATTAGTCTACAGCAGGGGTGGACAATTATTTTTTCCATGAGACCACATGAGAAACAGGAAATATTGTGGAGGGCTGTACCAAAATATTCAACTCAATTCTGCATAATATTCATTGTATTTCTTTGTAAAAAGCAGTAAATACAGTAGCATTGTTTTGACACGCTGGTAAGAGTATATATGACTAAGCAATGAAAAAGTGAGTCTGACTTACAAAAATGTCATTAGAAAAAAAACCTTTAAAATAAAAACAATGCAGCTTTAGTCCATGCATGAGGTAAAATTATGAAAACATGTTTATTTGGTAACTTTGATTTACTGAATTTTTCGGACTATACTTTTTTAGGGGAAATTTATTTTATAAAATCAAAGACCAAGAACCAGCATTTCATCTTGAAAGGCAAGTTATAGAAGTTATAGTAATAAAAACAACTCAATAGAGAACAATCTGTGTATCATTATTTTTTCAATATAGAACCAAAAATAAGAAAACAAAAAAAACAGCTATTTTCTTTATTATTTGTCTCTAAAACCAAAATGAAAAAAATGGATAATGAATTGTTATTTCATTTTTGATTCATATATAGGATTCATATATTTGGTCTATGGACTGTCAATGTGAAAAATGTAATATATAAGTCGCCACTGAGTATAAGTTGCAGGACCACCTAAACCCTGAAAAACGTGCGACTTATAGTCCAAAAAATACGGTAGCTTAAATGGGCTGGTCAGAGTCAACCAAATGTGGCTCGGGATCTGTACAATGCCCCGGTCTGGTCTACAAGCTTAAAATGCTCCGTTCCACCTCGTGATGTCATGAAGCCGTAATTTTCAAGTTAACCCTCATAGACCGACGGGAGTGCCCAAGCTCCCACTTTCCATGTGCGACTTCTCATTACCGTATCTCCGGAACTACATGCGCTATTGAAAAAATTCCAACAGTTCCTGAAAGCAGAGAAGTTGCGCTTTCTACCCATATCGGGTTATTACGGTAAATTTCTGCAGCACCTGCCACAGAGCCTGTAGTATTGAGTGCAGAGTGATGGAAATTTAGCGAGAGCGGTGGTAGTTTACAAGTGTTTTTTGGTGCTTTTTCTTTTGTTTTTGTGTGTGTGTTTTTTTGTTATTTTCTGTTTTTCTTCTCTTTCACGTGTTATTACACATTAATACACATACAGTAATGTTGTACACTGAACTCATCCTGGTGAAACGGGGCAAACGACATTTTCTGACATTTTTTATGTCAAAGGAACACAAAAAATCCAGGCGGGATTTTGATGTGTGGAAATAATAGGGCTAAAAGCGTTAACATGCACATCTTACCTTTAGTTCAGTAGAGATTGGCAACTCTTGGGCTGAAATTATCCAAATGATTCTAGTGAAGGTGTGTGGAGTTTAAAAACACGGTGGAGCACTTCCTGTATTACCACATGACATCACATGGTGGAACTGTGTTTTCTGTTTGAGACAAGAACTCATCGTAAATATGCAGGATTTGTGCGTCAAACTGGTGAATGAAACAAAATTAATTCCCAGGTATGTTTTTGATGAAGAAACATAGATCAGAAAATAGTGTAATATGGGGCCTTTAAAAAGTTTTCAAGCATGTGCTGACTTTTCTTTCTTTCAGGGTGTGAATATTTGGAAAGCTTGCCTATTAAATCTTGCACACTGACCCACTATAAAAAGTAAAAAGCTGTAACAAGCAAAGTTTAAGTTTTTGGTCCAAGCCTTAACCTCAAATCCGATTCATGTTCTAAGTAACGCGTTCAACCCTGTGTCTATTTATACCAGTGAGCATCATTTTAAGACTCAATAAAATGTGAATTAAAAAGGCACCCCATAGAAATCTTTATCCAAATTACAAGTGTTTGAAACTAGGGCAGTTCTTTGTGTTGTGTCTGTGGTGAGTCTGAGGCTAACTATAACTGCTGTTGTATGAAACCTCTCCCATCCTCTGTGGTCGCTCACCGGGCAGTGGTCCAGCTCTGAGGTCGTTCACTTTTGTTTCTGACGCTAACTTTAGCCTCGGTGCACGGTGCATGTTGGAGCGGTACAAAAGCCTTGAGTTTAGTGGTTTTCTGAATGAAAAGGGCCACACCAGGAGGGTATAGGCGCTGCTATTTTCTTCAATGGATTTGAAGTAGACGTAACATGGGAATCATATGTTTTACGAGCAGCTGCAGAGAAGGGAGTTTTATTTTGACTAAACAACAGAAAAAGAAAACATTGAAACCCATAGTGGTCAAACACTGGTAATGTAATGTGTTTCAGATGTCAATTTACAGCTACAAATTTCCAAAAATGTTCTAACTCCACAGATTAAGTTAAACTAAGTTGACTTTCTTGCACAGTGTTTTTTCATCGTCTTTTTTGTTGGTGTGTACAAGACGTCTACATTTTCTGTCCAATTGCAATTTCCTCAGTTTCAAATTTCAGAATAATTCACCACATTTCTGTAGTACCTCTGCCCTCCATGGAACCAAATATTTTTTTTATGTTATTCTGCATGTTTTTTTGTACTTAAAGTGTTAAAATGTCATGTGGTGCAACTGTGCATCATGTGGTGCGACTAATAACAGCAGTAATTCTATGGCTGGAGTTTAATAACAGACAAAGTAGTAATATTTTTCTTCATTTGATACATTTTCCAGGGCAGTAGTTTGTTCATTAAACACAAGCAGGTGACTGTCATATTGGACAGCAAAAGAAAATATCAATATGCATTAAAAATCTAAAGAAATGCAACAGTTTGTTTCTATACGCTTCATATTACTCAGAACCTAGATTAATATATGTTTTAGAAAATAAACCTATTTTAAGGCTATTCTTGGTCGCACCACATGACATTTTTTAAGGTCGTAGCCAATTCATGTACATAAAAAAACACTAAAAATGCTTAATATAAATGTGAACCATAGATTTATGCACCTGACATTGTAAATACTTGAAAAGAGTTCAATAGAAACTCATATTTTTGATATTTTAAAATTATATAAAATTATATAATTATACGTCATTGACCCATATATCAATATCTTACTTCTACTGATACTTTGCAGTTGAGGTCATCTATATTCCCTGGGGGTGTGATGCTAACTGTAGGCACTGCTCTGTCTGAGGGGCTTGTTAGAGTTTCATCTGAGCTTTATTTTAACACAGTCTGACTGTAACAAAATGACTTAGCTGAGACTACAACAGTTGTGTTTTGTTTCATTCGCACATGTTTTACACACAAATGCTGCATATGCGCTCCATTCCACTGTGTGATGTCATGTGGTGATACAGGAAGTGCTCCACTGTGTTTTTACACTCCATAAACCGTCATTAGATTTGTATGTTTTTAGCCTTGGAATTGCCCATCTCTACTGAACTAAAGGTAAAAGGAGCTGTTCATTTGACAGACAGATAATAAAGCGTTACTCAAATATGTGTGAATGAAACAAAACACATCTCCAGGTATATTTTTGATGAGATCACAACATTATAACATGGCTTAAAGCTCCCAAGAGTCAGTTCTGTGTAATGTAGGACCTTTAAATCACGGTAAAATAGAACATAAAGCCAAAGTTATGAACAGTTACATGAACACAAAACTGTAAAACATACAGATTTTATCCAGGTCGATCCTACAGAGGTGTGATTTTCTTCAGTTAAATGAAAAGGTCCAGACTCTGACGTCAGTGTTGAAAGTCATCCATAGATTTATAATGTATTTACATAGTGAGTCATTATTTACCACTGAGTCCAGCTGCCCCCGACTGAGCAACAGAGCAGACAGAACATCTCGTATTAAGCCTTATTCACGCTGGATTAGTTTTACCTGGTGTCCCTGGTGTACCTGGTAAAGTGTAATAATTATAAACGTCATCTGTGTTTCTAGTCCCGCGTGTGTTATCCTTGTATGTAAACTGCCCGCCCAATTTTACAGTATTTTCTTCTGTAAACGCAGCCTTTCTCAGGTAATTGAGCCCAATGTAAGTCCGAATATGAACTAAATCAGCAATATTTATTCTCCACTAGGGTTGGGCGGTATCCAAATTCTGATACGGTTAAACCTTCTCAGCATTTTACCATGGTATTCATTATTAACGTGACTAATTAAGAAATACTTTGTAGTTTGCACCTAAACCATTCAGAAACAGAATAGCAGCATTATATTTGAAGATGAGGCACAAGTTCTGATCAAACCAAACTTCACCAGTGCAAATCTCCCTCCATTTAATGATCTGGGACTCGCCAAGACACGAAAAGCCCAGAAGAGGCAGATTCTGGAATAAAAAGTAAAAGGCGACAGTCCACGGCGTGTGATATTTCCCACTGCAACATGTTGTATCTGACAGACCCGCGCTCTCGGCACTCGGAGAAGTTACCGTCTCCTCCGTGAAAGTCTGACTTCGCCCTCAAGAGGGAACTTTCTCCTCTTCAGCGCAGCATCCCCTCTTGACTCTCGGCGTTCAATAAAACGTCTCCATTGCAAACTTTTCGGCTCAACATCACACACAAAGCATCAGTCAGGTTTTTTTCCTTCTTTCTCGCTGTGCCCTGTCTGAAATGACTGTGGTGGATCTCTGGCCTGACGCAAGGTCGTAGCTCCCGTCAACATTTGCTGTCTGTCTCCTGTCACTCGGCCTGAAGCCAAAATGCTCCTAATATTATATGAGGTCCTTATGCACTGCAGATTTTTTTAACAACGGTAATGAAACTGATACTGTTGCTTCTTTTTGATTCTTCAGGATACTGTATTACCGCCCAACCCTATTCTCCACAGACTATGACATTTTAAACCCCTATATGTAGACTGTCACCTGCATCTGATTTTTAATTTTCTAAAATAGGGGTTAGGTGAAAACAGAAATTTCACCCAAGCCTCAAATGCAAAACAACACAGGATTACTCAAACATGCACGACTCAATCAATTTAAACAAGTAACATAGTAATGAGAGAACGTGAGGATAGCATGGTCAAAAAATCACAAAGATTTAAAGTTTGTCCCCTTTAAAATAGTAGTACTCTTACTTGCGTACTTTACTTCTACTTTATAAATGAGTTTGAACATAGATTGTTTATATAAATGGACATCAACTCCTAATACACTTTCTACTGAAAAATCATGTCACTGCTGTGGTCAGACTCGACATTTCCGTCTTAAAATGTTTGTATTAATCCACGCTACATGATCCCTGTGTTTTTATTTGGCTGTTTTGTACATACGTCAAGATATGAACATTAATAACAAACCAATGAGGCAGCTGATTGGCTCTTTGATTACTTTGACATTCGCCATTTACAGTATATCTGCTGGCTTCGATGAGCTTCATTTGACTGGCGCCAAACGCTATGGGTGCCCGTCAGACTCACTTAGTCCACTTCTTTATACAGTCCATGGTTTGAACTCAATATTAAAATCAGAGTCATTATATTTTCTACTGAACTGATCTTTTTCCTCTATTAATCCCAGAATCACTTAATACTGTGTGATTATCCTGATTAAAGAACTGACCCGAGTCGTCTGCACACACAAAGACAGAACTGCACAGACCTCTTGAACCTATCTGAGCGTATTCTTCTCTGGTATTAGTGACAATATGCTGATAATGTCTTATAATGACTCTCTGATAATAGCAATTATCTCAGCTTTTGTGTAAACCCTCATCATAGTGTCCAAATCCTGCTTTTGTCCCTGGTCAGTGTGTGAACCCAAACGGCTTTGAAATTTGGGAAAATTAAGGCTAATTTGCATGTTTTATACTGAAAGGTTGATTGTTTATTTTAGTAATGAATTACATATTTGTATGGTGAGGCGGCACAGGGGTTAGCGCCCTCGCCTCACATCAAGATGGTCCCAGCTTTGATTCCCAGATATGCTTTTGGATGAAGTTTGCATAGTGTTTCATTTGAGGCTGTACAATTCAGAGATTCAGATGCCCGAGCCACCTCAACTGACTCCTCTCGATGTGGAGGAGCAACGGCTCTACTCAGAGTTCCTCCAGTGTGACTGAGCTCCTCACACAACTCTAAAGAAGTCACCCTGCAGAGGAAACTCAAATCGACCGCTTAGGCAGGGCAAATGTATTTGTATGGCACAATTCTTACACAAAGTAATTCAAAGTGCTTTACAGAATAAGAAATACATTACACAATACAAACAAATCAAAACATAAATAATCATCATAAAATTAAAAAGAGAGAGAGAGACATTAAATGAGAGAGAAGAGTGCGGAATGAAAAATGAAAACTTTCAGTCACACACAGCTGAACAGAAAGCAGAGTCTGTCTCACATGTTCAGACTGTTCAAGGTTTTAGCTGCATGAATCTGAAACTGACTCCCCGAATTTAGTCCTGACTCTGGGACCAGCAGGAGGCCTGAGCTCCTCAGAGTGCAGATGGTTCATATGGCACTAACATGTCACAGATTTGATTTGATTTATTATTTTTTTTGCCACTCTACAGAACACAACTAAACTTCAACAGAGAAAAAACTGTAGCAGTAATAATGGATAAATATACACACATTCCCACATTCATACCAATAAATACATTAAGCAGATGGACTTTGGTGCTTGGCCATGGAGAGACTTGTGCACAAACAGAGCTGCTTTAAAGTCTCTGAGCCACAGGGGGCAGTGCAGAGACCTGAGACCAGCACTCATGTGCTCGTACTTCCTGGTTGGAGTCAGGACTCGAGCTGCAGCTTTCTGGATGTTCTGGATGTTGTGCAGCTCTCACAGCTCGTTTGGAGAGGCCAGTGAGAGGCTGTTACAGTATCTAACCTACTGAAGACAAACGCATGGATAAGTCTCTCCAAGTTTAGACAGTACCTTTGATTTTTACTGTTTTTTAGATGGTGAAAGACTGCGGATGTTACTGATTTGATGTGACTGTTAAAGCTTATATCCGTGATCCTGTTCTGTCGGTCTTTACCCAAACCCCTAATTATTTTTATGTATACTAGTATTTAGTTATATGGAAATTGGCCTATTAATAGAACTGGGACCAATGACTTTCAATTAAAAACAGAATTCATAAGCCTTGCCTGTTCAGTTGCATTTCTTTTTTTCCAAGCAGCTCATTTTAATGTCTGTGTTTTTCTTGTTGAAAATTGGCAACTTGACATTTCTGAACTGAAATTTTTTTTAAGCGCCAGTATTATTCTATTTTCTGATCTATGTTCAAAATATTTCCTTATCAAAACATTCCTGGAGTTTTGTTTTGCTTCATTCACACAAGTTTAACACACAAACCTGCATATTATGCTAGTTAGGGAAGTGGGTGGTTATAGGGCACTGCAAATTTCTGATCTGGCCAAGATTTTAAAACTTATATCCAGTTATCCATGTTTTTTTCAGATTTATTATCTACATAATAGTTCTGAGACTGCTTCATTCTAGTCTAGAGGTCGTTTATTTTAAGATAATGTGTCAAGTAAAATGATCTCGCTGCATGGACAAATAATTTCACTACTTTAAACTCATTTTCTGATAGATTGAAGTGTTTATATCTCACATTTTAGCCAAGCTTTGTGCAGTGGGAGTCTCATTTAACACCACCAATTTCTGCATTACAAAGGTCAGCCAATATCTTGTAGTCGTCTTGTACGCACTAAGTACTTCCAGGATTCCTCTTGTTTCTGTACAATGTGTGTTTTGGTCATTGAGTCGTATTTATAGTCTGGTTTAAACCCTGTTGATTTGAGCCTGTTTGCTGTGTCTATGTCCCTTATTTACACGTGCTGGTCTCCATGTGTCCCTGTGACAGTGAGCTTTGTGGTCCTATACTAATCTCTCTTGAGCATGCTCCCTTTTATGTCCGGGGCTCCTCTCATCACGTTATTTACTGCTGAGACAGCGGCCATGTTTGCTCCAGTCCAGTGCTGCTCAAACAGTGGTGGGCGTACGTCTGGCAGTGGGATTTTTCTGCAGTGAGTCGATGTTGTTGCATGTTTATTTTGTAGTTATTTACCGTACATCTAGATCTCCTTGGCTTTGTCCTGGTTTAGTATCTGTTTAGACCTAGTTTAGTTCCAGTTTAGACCTGGTTTAGTCCCAGTTTAGACCTGGTTTACTCCCAGTTTAGAGCTGGTTTAGTCCCAGTTTAGACCTGGTTTAGTCCCAGTTTAGACCTGGTTTAGTCTCAGTTTAGATCTGGTTTAGTCCCAGTTTAGACCTGGTTTAGTTCCAGTTTAGACCTGGTTTAGTCCCAGTTTAGACCTGGTTTAGTCCCAGTTTAGACCTGGTTTAATCCCAGTTTAGACCTGGTTTAGTCCCAGTTTAGACCTGGTTTAGTCCCAGTTTAGACCTGGTTTAGTTCCAGTTTAGACCTGGTTTAGTCCCAGTTTAGACCTGGTTTAGTCCCAGTTTAGACCTGGTTTAGTCCCAGTTTAGACCTGGTTTAGTCCCAGTTTAGACCTGGTTTAGTTCCAGTTTAGATCTGGTTTAGTCCCAGTTTAGACCTGGTTTAGTCCCAGTTTAGACTTGGTTTAGTCCCAGTTTAGACCTGGTTTAGTTCCAGTTTAGACCTGGTTTAGTCCCAGTTTAGACCTGGTTTAGTTCCAGTTTAGATCTGGTTTAGTCCCAGTTTCGACCTGGTTTAGTTCCAGTTTAGACCTGGTTTAGTCCCAGTTTAGACCTGGTTTAGTCCCAGTTTAGACCTGGTTTAGTTCCAGTTTAGACCTGGTTTAGTTCCAGTTTAGACCTGGTTTAGTCCCAGTTTAGACCTGGTTTAGTTCCAGTTTAGACCTGGTTTAGTCCCAGTTTAGACCTGGTTTAGTCCCAGTATAGACCTGGTTTAGTCCCAGTTTAGACCTGGTTTAGTTCCAGTTTAGACCTGGTTTAGTCCCAGTTTAGACCTGGTTTAGTCCCAGTTTAGACCTGGTTTAGTCCCAGTTTAGACCTGGTTTAGTCCCAGTTTAGACCTGGTTTAGTCCCAGTTTAGACCTGGTTTAGTCCCAGTTTAGACCTAGTTTAGTCCCAGTTTAGACCTGATAATGCAGGTTTAGCCCTCGTTAGCCTGTACTGCAAATTTCTCTGATCTGGCCAAGATTTTAAAACTTGTTTCCAGATTTTAAAACTTGTTTCCAGATTTATTATCTCCTTACTAGTACTGAGACTGCTTCATTCTAGTCTAGAGGTGGTTTATTTTAAAATAACTTGTCAAGTAAAATTGTCTGTCCATGCAGCAAGGTTATGTCACTATTTTTAAGTCATTTTCTGAAGGTTTTATATCTTTTTTGCAATGTGGTCATCATGGATCCTGCTTCAGTGTAAACAATTTCCTTTGAACGTTAACTTGCTCTTTTGAGTGGAATTATAAATAAATATATTTTATTCTTTATATTTGTTACTTTCAAATTCAGGCTTTTGAAAACAAGTTCAAAGCACCTTATTTTCTGACCTCTGTTATAATGTTGTTTTCTCATCAAAAACATAACTAGAGGGTCCCTGTACCATTTGTTCTTTTGAATTACAATTAAGAGCGAAAAACAATCAAATGGGAAAACAGTTTATTATTGCATTATTCTGTTTTAGTGTCAACCAAAAACAGATTTTGACCTCTATTTCCAATATTTATGTTCATTTCAAATAACACCAATCAAAAACAGTCTCAATTTCAATTTAGATATTTTATTCTCTCTGGTTTATTTGTTCTGCTGCTAGAAGGACTTAACTGAAAAATTGCTGCAGTTTCGTGGAGGAATATGTCCTCTTCTTTTATAGTGATGCATTTAGTTTCGCGTCTTAGAAAGTAATTGCGAGGCAATAAACTTTCCTTAGTTCAGTTGACACCACAGAAGTATAATAAAAATTGTTTTTATTATAGATCCATGGTTGACTCTGAATTCACACAAGCAGCAGAACATCCAAATAAACCAGAGAGAATAAACTATCAAAAATTAAATAGGCACAGAGTTTTGATTTTGAAACAAACTTTAAATTAAATTTTGGAACCAGAGGTTGAAATCTGTTTTTTTTTTTTTTGTTTGACACTAAAAATGGAAATAACTGTTTTCCCATTTTATTGTTTTTCCTTCTTATTTGAAATACAAAAGAACGAACGGTACACGGACTCAGACACAGAGTTGTGTTTTGTTTCATTCATGACTTCTTCTCTCAAACTGAAAACACTGGTAATACAGGAACTCCACACACTTTCACTAGAATCATCTGGATAATTTCCACCCTGGAACTGTCAATTTCTACTGAACTAAAGTTAAAAGACAACTCAAAGTAACAACATCCTAACACTGCTTCAAGCTCAGTTAATTTTGTGTAACATAAGACCCTTAAACCCTGAAAATCTGCTTACAACATGAGGATTTGACCTTGTTCTTGGGTCAGTCGCATTTTAGTAGTGGTAGTAGTGCTCTCCTCTCCACAGATATTGTCTTTCTCACATGTAGTTGTCTTGGTTACTAATTTCCCCAGTATTCTTCAAGGTTTTTTTGCACATTCTTCAGTTCAGTTCTGATTTTGACCCTGTTATGTTCTGCTATAGCTTTAAACTAAATCTTGGGCTCAGTTAGCTCAAAATAATACATAAAACTATACATTCCCGTACTAATTTTAGAATCCGTGAACTTGTCCATTCATTTTCTCAACCACATCTCCCCACCCATGTACCCTCCGCCCTCAGCCCAGCAGGAGCCTCGGTCTCTGGGTGGGGGTCTTCTACCAGGTGGGCTGTGGTTTGAGGCTAGTTTTGGAATATTTTTGGTTTTCATCTGATTTTGGCCAAGTTTAGTCATAGCAATGGAGACATATTATCCAAAATCAACTTGTATTTGTTAGTAATCATGTTGTTTTTCCCGTTTTCCTGTATTTAGAGTGATTCATGTGTGAGTAATGTTTATTCTCCTCTATTCAAAACCTAATTTCTCCATTTCTCCAGCATACACGCCTACTGCTGCTTTGTTCTCTGACATTTTATAAAATATTGTTTTCTTATATGGCAATAAACATCAAATTTTAGCCGCTTTTCTTAGCTGTTTTGGATTTCTGGATGACACCACCTGATTTGCATCCATTTTGGTCAATTCAAGATAATAAACAATTTTGTTTTAAACAGTTTGCAGTGGTCCAAAGTTATTCCTGATGTATTCTAAGAGTTTATAAGTGCTTTTCAAAACTCTCCAAGGCCAGAGCTTTGCCTCACTGACAATAAAACACCTTGATTCGATGTAAATAGTATAAAGCTGACCTGTTTTGACCTTAAAAACTGCTTATACAATTACACAATATGTCTATACTGGAGCGACAAGTCGCATTTTGCTCAAATACACGAAAAAATCAGGTACAGGCCTTTTTAAACATCATGAAAAGTTTAAGAATCAAATTAAAGTTTCACCACCCCATCCATCCACCCGCCCGCCTCCTCCGCTCTGCCCCAGCTGCAGCCTCCGTCTCCGGGAGGGGGTTTTCTGCGAGGTGGCTGGCGAGCTCTGGTTTTAATCCAGTTTGAGCTGGAGAAAGTACACGGGTATTTCGGGATTAGGCAGTTGCACTCCCTAGATCATAAATAGTGTTTTTACTGCAGAGCTCCTATCCCGGTTGAGCCTGGCTTTTCGACAGGATCGCACCAGTGATGGATGGATGGTGAATGCAGAAATGTAGAAGTCCCCCCCGTGGTAAAGCCAGCATATAGACCCCCCTCCGAACACCCATCACACTATAGGGGTGGACCAGCTTATGTCGTGTACTGCTCTTTTTATAGGCTTCTTACGTCACTCCCTGGCGCTCGGTCAAAGCAAAAATCGTAAACACCTTTTGGTATGTTTTGATCCAGGTGGATTTTAAGCACCGTAAAAAAGTCTCTATTTAGACAAGAGTAACTAGAAGGTATACAGTATGTGCATATACACGGTTTATGGGCTGTGAAGGCGAATGGTGCGCTCCCCATGTCAAGGTCCCGCACTCTGGATTAGTCTGTGCTTATTTTGAACAGCTTTGTGGTCGTGTATGTAGTAGTATAGCCTACAATAATAATAATATCAGTTTTATTTCCATGCTTAATGTTGAATAAATGTATCATCTTAAAAGTGCATTGTGTAATTTTTTGTTGGACGGTTCATCAGATGCTTTTCATGGAGATGTTATTGCTGTGTCTTGAATGTTTCACAGGATGGTATCAAGTCGTTCTGTCTTCATGGAAACCAGACCAAGTTACAGGTCAGATCTGTGGAGAGGCAAGTCAGAATGCCTGTTTTTCTATGTATGTTTGAGCTATAAAACAATCTGTAATGGAATAAATGTAAAATAGAGTTTAATGTCATACTGTGGAACATTGCACACAGAGCAATGATATCTTAAATGACATTAAGGCCTTGTCCACACGTAGCCGGGTATCTGATAAACCGAAGATGTTTTGCTGCATTTTGACCTGTCATCCACACGAACACGCATCAAAAACGAGTATTCAGGGAAAACTCCGGCCAAAGTGAAGATTTTTGAAAACTCCGTTTATGCCTGTTTGTGTGGACAGAGATAACTGGGGTTTTGCGTTTTAAAACGTCACTGTCTGCGCCAAAAAATATTAATCTGCCCTGACGTCAAACGTGCGACCTTTGTTTAGGCTACTGCAAAAGCCAAAGCAGACTAAGGATCGGAGTCGTTTCTTGAGAGCTGTGGGAGCATTAATTTGTTTAGGAGCAATTCTGACTCCGAGTCTGTCCAGACAAAGGAGCTTGGCGCCATGTTTTCTGCTGTTTAAGTTTAGGCGGAAGTGACGGCGAAGTGAGGGCTCAATGGAAATAACGCCATCTACAGGTTTGGAATGCATATGAATGTGGTTGAAAACGCAGATGTTCGGTTATGTGTGGAAGGTATTTTTTTCGAAGATGAGGTGGTGTGGATAAAACAATTTTTA
Organism: Odontamblyopus lacepedii; assembly: GCA_034769755.1. NCBI lineage: Eukaryota > Metazoa > Chordata > Actinopteri > Gobiiformes > Gobiidae > Odontamblyopus > Odontamblyopus lacepedii. Next base: position 12,657,656 of record CM068351.1, read on the forward strand.
TAAACGTCCTGTGCGTTTTATAAACGCACAGGACTTTTTGGGGGAAATTTATTTTATAAAATAAGAGACCAAGAACAGGCAAGTTATAGAAGTTATAGTAATAAAAACCCAATAAAGAACAATCTGTGTATCGTTCATTCATTTGTTTTTCAATATAGAACCAAAAATAAGAAAATGAAAAAAAACACTCTTTTCTTTATTATTTTATTTTTTATATTTTTATATTTATTTTTATTTTCTTTATTATAACAAAATGAAAAAAACAATTTGTTTTTTCATTTTTAATTCATATATAGGCTCCATATATTTGGTCTATGGATTGTCAGTGTGAAAAATGTAATATATAAGTCGCAAACCCTGAAAAAAAGTGTGAATATATGAATGTGTATAGTTCGAAAAATACAGTAGTTTATCTTATGGAACCTACAGATTAACTATAACCATCAATTATATGAAGTGTCTGTGTATTTATGTACCAATACGTATAATTAATAACATGTACATGGATCTGTGTGTGTGTGTGTGTGTGTGTGTGTGTGTGTGTATGAACATCGACATTTATTGGATTGTGTGTCTGTAGTGTGTATGTGTGTATACCAAAGAACCAAGTACATATTCTTTCCTGCACTCAGGGTTTTGGCAAAATAAGTGTCAAACTTCAGCCTAAACCCCTTCGGTCTGTAGATTAACATTGTGTTATGCAGAATTTCTGTGTTTAATTATTGCAATATGATTAATGATTATGTTATTTGACTGAAGAAAACCAACCAACCTACCAACCTACCTCTCCATAGAAACAAGCGGGTGACAGACCCTCAATCAAAAAGCTACAATAATGCACCTTTAAAATCAAAATGATTTCCTCTCATTCATGAAGTAATAGGAATTCAGACCAGATTTTTTAAAGCAGCAAAACATCGTGACTGTCAGCAGAGAGTGAATGCGAGACTGAATTCATTTTCTGGATAACTAGCTATAAAAATGTCACTTTTATATTAAAAGTGCGAAATGTAAGTTTTCTGGTGAGGACCTGCTACCAGAGGAACATTACACTGTGTGTTAAAATTGCATAATTCACGGCTTCCCATTGTTTAATCCTTTAATTCTACTTATGCAAAAAAGAAATTGGTCCCATTTTTATATAGCGCTTTTCCACCTTCGAGGCTCAAAGCGTTTTACATCAAAGAACCACTCACCCATTCACACATTTATACAGCAGTGTACGCAGACACTTACTTCTCCTCCATATACACGATGACAGGCGTTTTATTACCATCTTTACCTTTAAAAATATGTATTCTCACTGGGAGCAGGGTTGTACTGTAACTTTGCTCCTTAAGGAAAGCTAAAAACACACATTTGTTCCCTTTTTTCTAACTGTAATTTTACAAAAACGATCCTCTGTTCCTCCTCTTCACCAGCACCAGTGTCTCTGCATCCATGGGTCCCATATTTTCCTAACACATATATTACACTCTTCTTACGTTGCATCGCTTAATCATGGGGATCTAAACACAGGAGTTTATCTTGTGAGCTTTGAGTCGTGTGTTATAATGTTGTTACCTCATCAAAATCCTACCTGGAGTTGTCAGGTAAAGAGAGGAGGTAAAGCGCTTTACTGGGTCATAAAAAAGTCAAAAGTAGCAGTACAGGTGCTCAACAGGGTTAAACTTGAAATCTTAACAGAATGCACTTACTGAAAATGTAAAAATGGGTGAGGTACATACCCGAGGCAGACTGACTGAATATATATCCTCCTGGGATCTGAAGAGAAAAAGTGCATTGCAATATATATTTTTTTGTGATTTTCGATCTATTTAGAGGTAAATGAACACCTTAGCATTTAGATTTTGTTCATTTTATTTTTATCTATTATTTTATTATAATGTAATAATGTAATGGACGCTGGGGACATGGTGTTAAATGTGAACAAAAATAACTTTCCTGATGATGATCAATATCTCTGACAACAAAAGTTTTTAGACTCCTTTTTTAATTACATTTTTTATCTATCATAGTGCAACCACTATCTCCTATTAAGTGATTTTTTCCCCCTGGACATGACAGAACCCTATAATCCACCAGCCCTGTTGAGGTAGAGAAACCTAGTCCCCCCATTAAGAGTCGATCTCAAAATTCTTAAAAGATCGACTGGTTAACTCAGTGTCCACTATAAAGGACACAAATGAATGGGTCTCAAAAGTCCTTTACATTAGGGACTTAGTGCGCCCCTGTACTTCAGGCTGCTCCCTCACCCTTCAGGGCCTCTTGATGGTCCCAAAGACCCGCTTCAAAACATGGGGGGACCTGAGCTTTCAGGCAGTGGCCCTTAAATTATGAAATGCCTGGCCCCGAGCCCTCTATGTGGCAGACTCCACAGACTCTTACAAAACAGCTTAAGACACTGCTTTTTAAACGGGCTTTTAGTTTGTGTATTCTCCTGTTCTTATTTTTTTCTCTGTTCTAGTTTGTGTTGTTCTTTGCACTGTAAAGCGCTTTGTGTTTTTTATCTGTGAAAGGTGCTATAGAAATAACAATTTACTTACTTACTTTCCTATATGGAGGGACGGCAATGCGTTTTAAACCAGCAAGATGGCCTTCATCAGGGCATAATCACAGACCTGGAGTTGTGTTTTGTTTCATTCATGTTTTAGTGACTAGGGTTCTGCGATGCGGACATCGCAACCTATTAATGCATTGTGTGTGTGTGATGGGTTTATGTTTGACTATTCATATTATGACAAAGTATTTCCAGAAGTTTATTTGATTGTTTAATAAACCATTTTTTCCTCAAAGGAGAGTCTTGGACTTAAATGACTTAAATGCATTTCCTGTATACATGTAATCCCTTATCAATTAAAAATACTTAATGCATATCTCATCACTGTTTTTGAAACTTTAAGGTAATTTAGCCTATTTTAGATGTATTGAAGAAACAGCAATATTTTAGCCATAAAATGTGGATTAGAATTATTAGAATAACTTGTTCTCAAAATGTGACAGTTTGATTAATCGTAATCTTTGTTAATGATCTGTGTGAGTAATCTGCAGGTGCGTGTTGTTAGCATTAGCCTTAGCAGTGTGTCTCGGTTGCTGGGCGACGGGCGCGGCTCCGTGGGCTGGACCTATGCGGCTTCCGGAGGCTGCAGCCTTCACAGCCTTAATTAAAAAAAACATTCCAGGGCTGAAATTAACCAAATGATTCCAGTCGAGCACTTCCTGTATCACAACATGGCATCACAAGATTTAACAGTGCATTTTCAGTTTAAGAGAAGAACTCAGCCTAATTATACAGGGTTTTTATGTTAAACGACTTAAAACAACTCCGGGTATGTTGTTTTTGAAGAAACATTATTACATCTGTCAGAAAATAGCGTCATATACTGAAAAAAAACAAAATCTACTCAAGCTAAAATTAAGAAAGTTTTACCATGATTTGAGTAAATTTCACTTGACAAGTAAAATAATCTGATGTTTTGCACCTAAAATAAGAAACAAAATCGAATGCTGCTTGAATTGAGAAAAACACTTATTCCACTGGCAGATAATTTTTCTTGTCAAGTTAAATCGACTCAAATAAAGTAAAATGTTCTTAATTTAAGTCATTTTATCTTGCCTAGATATTGTTTTTTCCAGTCTACAGCCTTTCCACATTCACACATCGGCCTGTTAAACTCCTAATTGAATTACATAAATACATTTCCAGCTTTTGAGCGTTCATTCCAAATCGTAATAATCGGGGTTGCGTGGTTTTGTAGCCTGTCATCTCCCATTTGTTCTGAGGTCTCTGCTCATTTGGACATAGTTACACTGCAGATTGGCAGCCGAGTGCAGGGCTGAGTGGGTAAGGACCTCGGCGGTTTGTTTAGCCTGTGCCAGGGAAGAGTGGCGCTCGCAGCTTTGAGAAAACATGGCATGGAGGAGGCTGTCGAGTGCTCCCAGATTGGCACATGAATGCTTCACTTTCACGGCAGCTAATGTGTCTCTGCGTGCTGCTGTTTGTGTGGAGGAGGAGAGGGAGCGTGCGGGATTTTACTGAAAGTAGAAGCGCAGAAAAGTTTGGCTGTAAATAACTTAAACAGAGCCCGAAGGGAGCGAAGGATTAAAATAACAGGACTCAAAAATAACTGTTTTTATGTATTTTATGTTCTGCTGCACTTTGGTCTATTTTTATATTTCACCGGGGGTTTCTAAGACCTGCATTGTGCTTTAAAACGCCTGGCAGGAGCTCAGTGGCTCGAGTATTCACCAGCCTATGCAAGGGTTTAGGGTTCAGTCCCAGTTCAAGCCAGTCCTTATTGCTTTTGTGTCTTTTGGCAAGACACTACCACCTTGCTTATGAATGTAAGTGCTGTGTGAGCGTTCAGATGGGCCAAAAGTAATAGCTATGATTGTTATTATTATTATATTAGTAAAATTATTAGACAGGGCAGAAAGTAGGTGGAAATAGCAGAGAGTTAAGTGAAGGTATTGGGGTGACAGCAGCTCAGTTGCTAGCGTTTCTCCACTGATTCGAAGGTTGGCGGTTCGAATCCCGCTCTCGACATAAACGTCATTGGTTGAATGGTCTGATCCACTGACCACAGGTTGGCGAAGAAGAACGCTGTTGTTGTGTCCTTGGGCAAGACACTTAATCCAACTTGTCCCTAATGTCTGTGTACACCAGTGTATGAATGTGTGTGTGAATGGGTGAGTGGCTCCTTGTTGTAGGTGGAAAAGCGTTATATAAAAATATGACCATTTACCATTTAAATATGCAGGGTTTGCATTTGCAATATGTTTTAAAATCCTCTACAAAGTCTGTATAAATGTGTTGTTGTGCCTTATTTGACACCAGTCTCTTGCAGTTTTTCTTTCTCTTTCTCTCTGTGTATATCCATCACTATATGGATCTATATTGTGTGATCTTTCTTTTTGAATGAATCTCATGCATTTCATAACATGCTTGTAGAAGTCTAAACTAGAGACTTAGCAGATGTGGTCGGCTATAACAGAACAGTATAGTTTTTGGCAGAGGAAATCATGTTACTTAAAAGTCCATTGTCAAACCTAACATTGAAAATGCTATGTAAAAAAGTGATCATTTACTACAGATTGGCCAGGGCATTGTCCAACTCCCGGGCCACGTACAGCCCTTTAGTCGACTCTGATTGGCCCATTTAAGCTAATTTGGAAGTATAAAATAAACATATTTTATCATTTTACCTCATGCATGGACTAAAGCTGCATTGCTTTTATTTTAGAGGTGGTTTTTTTATGACATTTTTTGTAAGACAGCCTCACTTTTTCATTGTTTAGTCATAAAATACACTCTTCTTGTCGAAACAATGCTATTTACTGCTTTTTATAAAGAAATCCAAATAATATTATGCAGAATTGAGTTAAGCATTTTGGCCCAGCCTGCCACAATATTTTCTGTTTCTCATGTGTCCCCATGGAAAAAATAATTGCCCATCCTTGATTTACTATAAGGTCCTTCTTAGTCTCATAGGAAAATTTGTCTTCAGTGACCCGTTCATTGTGGCTGGGGCGACCTGTCAGGAGCAGCGCCTTCAGGAAACCCACACAAACACAGGGCAAACCTCTGGAAAGGCTTGAATGGACAGGTCAGCTCTGGAACCTTCTTGCTGTGAGGTGAGAGCACTAACCACAGGAACAGAGCGGAACAAAACCTCAGAATACCCAGTGGTGGAAGAAGTACTCAATTTTAAGTACACATTCTGGAGCAAAAACAATGTTCAGTGTTCAATATAAACAATTACATGTTTTTTTCCAGCTTTTTTATTTGTATATTTTCGTTTGCTCAAACTACAAATGTGTTCAAATAAACCCTCAGCCTTTTCAGCAGGTTTCACACAATCATTGAAAACACTTTTACTTTTCAGTCCTGTTGAAAAATGTAGTGAACTAGAAAGTACCTGCTCTCAAATTTGGTGAAGTAAAAGTAAAGATACCTGAAATTTATACTTCAATGTCATACTTTACAGCTTTTGCTTTGTTATATTCCACCACTTCTGTGAGCAAACTGTGAATTAAATACACCTAAATATACTAATAATATTTAAAAGCCACAGCTACATTTGTGATTGTGACTCCGTACTTCAGAATCTAAAATGGGATTCACATAAAATGCATTCAGAAACAGCCCATTGGAAAGTTTGTTTTTCATGCACACACACTCGCCCCTCTCCTCTCTGCTCCTTTAAGCGTCTTGTATTATTCATATGGACAGGCTACATAAAACAAACAGCTTTCCTCTGACCACTCGCCCTCCCTGACCACAGAGACCCCTTTGTGGAAAACTGAACTCATCCAAGCAGCACATTTAACATTCAAGTCATTCAGTCTTCAGCTTTTTCACTCGTCTGGTAGGAAATGTTCTTAACAGAGTCTATTTTCGTCATAAGACATGTTTTCCTCTGAATACCTTCTATAAGGAAGTACTTCAGTGATGAAAAAAAAACTGCACATACAAATACAAGTCCTGTTCTCTCCAGTTCTGATAAGAACACAGATGTACTTCACCATCACTGCATCAACGACAGAAACATTAATAGCTGTTTTTTAAATTAATATTATTATTTAAGTCATACTGTCCTCTCATTAAAGGGGAACTCTGGCACGTTTGAAGCTAAAGTCCATTGCTAGGGGTGGTCGAATACTGTCAGAAGCCAAAAAACGGCACAGATCAGTGTTGCCTTGGCGGAGATCTCACTGTGGCAGTGAGTCTGTCAAGGCAACAAACTAGTGTAGTGAATTGGGCAAGTTCTTAACTTCCACGTAAAACACTAATTTGCTTCACACTGAAGAAGCTTAACACCACTTTAACCCATCTTACAACAGCCACGAGTCTAACAAACAAAACACTCTGCCTGGTTCACTCATTAGTGTCTGGAAACGTTATAAAACAACTTTACAAGCAGCCTTAGCATTACCTTTGTTGTTTTCCCACCGTGCATGTGAAAGGCCAAAAGACTCCACTGCTGACTCCAGCAGCGGCGAGAGGCTCGAGCCGCCAGAAGCAACAAGTGAGAATCGACTACTGATGTTGAAGAAGAAGAGAAACTGAAAGTTGTTTAAAGAAAATGGAATGTATTTTTTAGGATTTTTCAAAAAATATAATTCCCTCGTAAATAAATGGGATTAGAAACGACATGAGCGAGTCTTTTGGGATTTCACATGTGCAGTGGGAAATCAACAGAAGTAAATGTAAGGCTGCTTATAAAGTTGTATAACGTTTCCAGACCCTAATGAGTGATCCAGGCAGAGCGTTTTGTTTGTTAGACTCGTGGCTGTTGTAAGATGGGTTAAAGTTGTTACGGCCCCAGGCCTCCAGTTCAGATTTGTTACGACCCAGCTCTGCTAGGGACCGGAAGTAACAAAATAACCAAGATGTAAAATGGAATAAATAAGGTAATTTAATTAAAAGGAATGTACAAGGTAAATTAAACAAAACAGGCTAAAATATGTACATAAAAAAAAAAAAACAAGTGACTAAACTAAGGGATGCAAACAAAACTAAATCACAAGTGTCCCAAAGTAAAATCACATAAACCCACAAACAGAATCAAGTGACAAAACAAAAAGGCACAAAACTGAACTAAACTAACCAAGTGTCTCAACACACACAAAGGCACGTACTAGTACAAACAAAGTGACTGACAGAAAGAGACACAAACACAAAATGGCAGACTGGCCACAAAGGCCAGCAGCCCTGAACAGGTGAGAGGAATCTTCTTAAATGGGGGAGGAGGCTGGAGGTGAGGTGGGAGTGGCCGAGGGTTGAAGTTCCCACCAATCAGGGACCAGGGCTCAACCAGCAGGAATCCAAATGACAAAACAAGAAATTAAAGCACACAACAAATCAAAGAACTGGAGGCCTGGGGCTGTAACAAAGTGGTGTTAAGCTTCTCCTCTGCAAATTGGTGTTTTACGTGAAAGTTAAGAACTTGCCCCATCACTACACTAGTTTGTTGCCTTGACAGACTCACTGCCACAGCGAGATCTCTGCCTAGAAAACACTGATCTGTGCCATTTTTTGGCTTCTGACAGTGTTAGACCACCTCTAGCAACGGACTTTAGCTTCAAAAGTGCTGGAGTTCAACTTTAAGTTGAAACTCAAAGTGTACCAAAGACCGTCGTTCAAATTATTGCTGGTATTGGTACAAAATTTTCAGAACATATAGAACCTTTATCATTTAAAGACCCTATATTTTGTAAAATTGTCTCTTACGAGTTTTAAGTCATGTTATAATGTTGTTACCTGTTTTCTTTCATTCACACATGTTTGAGTGATCCTTTATTATTAGTCTGTCTGCATCTCCAAAGCTCAAAATGCTCTGTTCTACCCTGCAATGTCTCGAAGTGGCAGTTTTCAAGTTAACATCTACCTTTCACCTTTAGGTCAGTAGAGACTGACAATTCCAGGGCTGAAATGATCCAAATGATGCGAGTGAAGGTGCACGGAGTTTAAAAGCATAGTGGAGCATAAATAATGCACTACAGCTTGTCCAGTCGAGTTACAAAAGCTGAAGTCAAGGATCCGTGGGTTTCAAAATGATGAAAAATGAGACTTAAAACAATTCATTACAAAATACCCTATGTTTTAAATCATGAAAAGTCCTCAAAATGGCACCTGTTAGCTGAACCCCATGAATGCAAAGACTTCCCCCTTCTCCAGACACTCACACAGTACAGCTATAAGGTTATGCCTACCAGCCCCACCTTGGAGTAGATGACGCCATCCTGACCCTACTCCACAGAGTTTACTCCCACCTGGACAAGCCGGCTGTCACTGTGAGGATCATGTTTTTTGACTTCTCCAGTGCGTTCAACACCATCAGGCCGGCTCTGCTGGCTGAGAAGCTGGCAGTGATGCAGGTGGATGCCTCCTTGGTATCCTGGATTGTGGATTACCTCACTGGAAGACCACATTATGTGCGTTTGCAGAGCTGTGTGTCGGACAGAGTGGTCAGCAACACCGGGGCTCTACAGGGGACAGTCCTGTCTCCCTTCCTCTTCACCCTCTACACCACAGACTTCAACTACTGCAACCAGTCTTGCCACCTTCAGAGGTTTTCTGACGACTCTGCAGTGGTGGGATGCATCAGCAGTGGTGACGAGGAGGAGTACAGGACTGTAGTGGACAACTTTGTCACTTGGAGTGAGGAGAACCACCTCCAGCTCAACGTGATGAAGACAAAGGAACTGGTGGTGGACCTTAGGAGGACCAAAGCTGCTGTGACCCCCATCTCCATCCAGGGGGTCAGTGTGGACGTGGTGGAGGAGTACAAGTACCTGGGGGTGTACTTGGACAATAAACTGGACTGGAGCAGGAACGTGGACACAGTTTGCAAGAAGGGCCAGAGCCGCCTCTATTTCCTGAGGAGGCTGAGGTCCTTTGACATCTGCAGGACAATGCTCAGGATGTTCTACGAGTCTATGGTGGCCAGTGCCATCATGTACGCTATAGTCTCCTGGGGCAGCAGTCTGCGCGTGAGGGACACTTATAGACTCGAGAAGATCATTAGGAAGGCTGGACATGTTGTGGGGGAGGAGCTGGACTCTCTGGCGGTGGTGTTGGACAGGAGAATGCTGGACAAAATCTGGACTATTCTGGACTCTCCCTCCCACCCCCTCCACAAGGTGCTGGCCAATCAGAGGAGCTCTTTCAGCCATAGACTGCGGCTGCCGTGCTGCTCCACTGAGAGACACAGGAAATCTTTCCTGCCTGTCGCCATCAAACTGTTGAACGCTGCACTTTAACTCACAAACTACTCAATCCTTTTCACCCTATTCCCGGCTCACACATGTATATAGTCATAAATATGTCACTGATGTAAATAATTTCCCAGAGAGAGCTATTTTATCTTTTATCTTATTGTATTTAGCTTATTTTGTAACTTGTTCGATGTACATGCTCTTGGTTGGTTGCATCTGTAACAAAGAAAATTTCCCCTCGGGGATGAATAAAAGTAATTCTGATTCTGATTCTGATTCTGATTTTTGCAATCTTTATACTTTTCCTTTATGTTGTATAAACATATTTACATTTCATATTCTTTATTCTAAAACAAAAATACTGAAAAATTATCCACGACATGCAGATCCACATATTCTGATTCTTAATGTGAGCAGATTGCTGCTTAATCTGCTTGTATTTTTATTCATGACTGCTTCATTGTTTGATTTTCTAACTTTTTGTGAGTTAAATTTCGTTAAGCCCCTCTAGGCGACTGCTATTATTATTCGAGAGCTCTAAAAAATATGTTGAATTGAATGAAATTTAATCAGTTACACACACAGATGAGGAGCAGTTTCAGTGCGTTACTTTAGAGTTACTTTATTTATTTGGACATTTAAAAATGTAAGAAAGCACAACATATAACCTCTGTACTTGTCAAACATGTGGGTCAATGACATTATGCCTATTATGTAGTACCTGGCTGGAGACAAAGTAGACTTGGGTGAATGGGATTCTTCATTTTTCTTAATTTGATGCATTTTCCAGGGTAGCAGGCGACTGTCATATTGGACAGCAAAAGAAAACATCAATATGTATTAAAAATCTAAAGAAATGTGACAGTTTGTTTCTATACTTCTCTACTCATTACTCAGAACTTAGATTAATATCCCAACCATGTTTTAGAAAATAAAACAATTATAGGTTAAGATTATTCTCGGTCGCACCACGTGACATTTTACACTAAAAATGCTTCATATAAAGGTTAAACATAGATTTAGGCAGCTGACACAGTAAATATTTGAAAAAAGTTCAATAGAAACAATATTTTTTATATTTTAAAATTTGCCAGTTGAAAATCCTTATGTCATTGACCTGAAAAGAAAGAAAAATAGTTAAAAACATTACATTTTCATTATAGAATATATGAATGTAAGAATATAAGAATATAATACAAACATATAAGCAATAACAGTGTTTACCTATACTATTTGTAAGTATCTAAGACCATATATCTTGTGTTTTTAGTCATTTTTTATCACTAAACTACACAGAAGAGCCAGTACAGGTGAATTGTCATAACTGGTCCTTGGAGAGGCAGACTGCAGCTCTCTGTCTCCCCCATGTGGCCCCTTCTCCACTGCACCTTGAGTCCCCCCTCCCCTCTCCTCCCTCCTACCTCCTATCTCCTCCGGCGTAGCTCCTCCGTCCCTCTTGACGACTTCATGTACACTAATGCTCTTTGAAGTGAAGCGCCGCACATAACCAGATTTGATAGGAGCTGGGGACCGCATTGCTCACATGCTTCATAAAGCCACTGGCACGCTGGGTATTTCAAGGCTGCGTGTCCTTTAACCGGATCGGGTTTTGGCGTAAGGGTCGGGCGGGGTCAGACAATGGAAAATGATAGCCCCAAATCAGACGCACAGCAGTGAAACACAATAGGGAATGTGTGTCGTGTTGTTTATTGTGTACCCAGGCAAAACATATTGAAAGTGCTATCTAAAATATTTATTCAGTGTGGCATTTACAGGCTTGTATTTTCCATATGGGGAGAGCCGCTATCTTTCCGCACTCCCACACACATGCACATAGCTACATGCAATCTAACAGTGAAATAGAAAATATAGAAAAATGTACGTACAATATGGAAACAGCACAATGTACGGACACAAAGACCGGGAACAATTTCAAATCGATACTGGAGGGTTTATGGTAAATATACACAGAAGAACATACAGCTGTGGTGCCTGTTATTCAATAGAAATAGTCAATAAAGTGTTGTATTATTTGATGGTTTATTTGTGCATTTAAAAGATCAATATTATGCTATTTTCTGATCTATGTTGTAATGTTTTTTTCTCATCAAAAACAGACCCAGAGTTGTGTTTTGTTTGATCCACATACTGTATGTTTATCGCACAAACCCTGCGTATTTAAGATAAGATCATTCTTCTCTCAAACAGAAAACACTGTTCCACCTTGTGATCTCATGTGGTAATACAGAAAGTGCTCCACTAATGCAAATGACCACTTTGTGACATCATATACGATCTTTTAACTACTGTATTTTCCACTGATTAGTGAGATGTTTATATTTTAAATGGTTTATTTTTAGGGATTAAAGGGACAGTTCTGAATTTTGGACATAGGGCCTCATTTCCTAGTGAGCCAGAGTGTTGGAGACGTGTGGAGACACTTTTTAAAATATTCCATCCAGCCCTTGTGTTTGGAGAGGTTGCTGGTGCTCGGCTAATGCATGTCAATGGCCAGAGTTGTTCTGCCATTAAAAACACCCGAGGCAAAACTATTATACCCCCAGACTGTCGATGTGAATGTCTGTGTCGATAGAATAATGTTTGAAATAAAACTAAGCTTGCATTGCATGAATCGTCGCACGTTGAGGGACTATTTTCTCATATATCAGTCCGCCGCTGCTGAGCTTTCTACCAGGAAGTACAACTCAGTGCTGCAGCTCAGACATAAATCCTTCAAATCCAAGGTTGGTTTTAGTTCTAAAAATATTCTATCGACACAAACATTCACATCGACAGTCTGGAGTTATAATAGTTTTGTCTCGGGTGCTCTGTGGAGTGGGTAAGACTGTTTATAGTGACAGGACGACTATGGCCATTGACATGCACTAGTCTAGCACCAGCAACCTCTGCAAATACAAGGACTGGATGGAATAATTAAGTGTCTCAACACGTCTCCAACACTCTGGCTCACAAGGAAATGAGGCCCTATGTCCAAAATTCCAAACTGTCCCTTTAAATATATATGTATTTTGTGTCTATTTTGATATATAAACTTTAAACTTATCTATTACCATGGAGACAAGAAAGCACTGACAGGGCAAGTTACAGGTCAGATTTGGGGAGAGTCAAGCCCACAAGAATACAAGTAATTGGAAAAAAGATAGATACACAGATACATAAAAAGTTTATGCATTAATGTGAAACCATTGAAGCAGATGGAAACCTATCTTTAAATGCAAAATGATTATCACAAAGACTTTATTTCTTGTTCGCAGGTTTAGGTTGTATCATAAATAGTTAGAAGAGCTTGTTATGGTGCAGTGAACAGCACATATTCTCACAGTAAAGGTCACAGATGTGGTACACATACATTACTGTTGGTAATAAAACACAATGTGATGTTAATATAGGTCATAATGCCCAGAGCTGCAGCCTCTCATGACATAACAAACAACGCTGATCAAAAGGACAAATGTTTATAGTGTGTTTGTGCAAAGCTTGTATGAAAGCTTTTATTGGATTAAAATGCGCAGAGACAATTTTAGATTTAACTTTTTTATCTACAAATGGGGACAGAGGGTAATTTGGTTGATTCCCTCTAGGTTTCGTTCGTCCACACGCTTCACCCACTTTGCTTGTATCATCTGTGTTGTTGTGAGATACAGTGAAGTGTTTCTCTTGAGTGCTTCTAGTTTTGTCTTCATTTTTCAAGAGTTTTGCCTAAGTGCACAACAGCAAATTGCACTAGACAAAGCTGGAATTCGATCCAACAACATTTTACAGTTTGTTGGTTGGATGGATGCTGTTACCACTGAGCTAAGCAGAGGGTTTTCGCAGATATTGGTATTGATCCAGTATTGAACATTTAGCTGTTCTTTGGCTCCAGTATTTTCCCTCGCCGTTTTTGATCAGTGCATTTGTCTTTTTGGAACAGGCTAATGAATAAAAATGGAAATAGAACAGCAATTAGGCTAAAACGTACATTTGTGGACCAGTAAGATGAATATCAGATATTAGTATAGACCATAGACTGTATATATAAATGGACATAGCTAACTTGCTAGCCGTTGCAGTCCAAATAGGAAGTGAACATGGGGGTGATTCTGGCTCCACTGACTCTAGCTCCAGTTCATTTTGTATTGAAAAACTGTTGCTGCTGTGAGCCTTGTCATTTTTGGTCTTAAAATGTTTGTATTAACCCGCTCTACATGATCCTGTCCATAAATCAGTTCCATTTCCTAATAAGGAACTTGGCTCCAAATTCTCTTCTATAACTCTTTGCCTCAATGAGCTTCATTTGATTGGAACCAAATGCTATGGGTGACATCACACTCACTTAGTCCACTTCTTTATACAGTCCATGGTATTGGGTCAAAAAATGTTGGACTATCTCTCCACTAATCCACAATATTTGTACTCCAAAAGCACTTTGCATATGTTTGCAATATGTGGTAAAAGGTCAGTGGTCACAAAGCACAAGAAACAAGAAACCACTCACCCATTCACCTGCACATTCATACACCAGTGTACACAAACACTAGAGGTAATGGGGTCTTGCCCAAGGACACAAAGACAGCATTCATCTTTGTATTTTATTATATTTTATTACATTTTATCATATCTGTATTTTGTATTTTATTAGATTTTATTAGATTTTTTTACTATATTGTTTACTTTTTTCCTTTGTATTTGCAAAGACTTTTTTCCCAGTACTATTTACTGCATGCTACTAGTACTTCTTGAATATCTTAGCGAGTCAACAGTTCTTCACATCCTAAGCATTTCATTGCATTGTCGACCTTGTGTTGAACCTGCATATGACAAACAATCTTTAATCTTGAATCTGGGAGCTAAAATCGCATCGCCAACCTGTGGGTCAGTGGATCTGACCACTCAACCAGTGAGGTTTATGTGACCGTATGGTATTAAACCCTTTGATCTTCACTGAGACCAAACCAGACTAAGTTACAGGTCAGATCTATCGAGAGGCGACCCCGCTCCCAGTCAGAATGTCTGTTTTTCTAGGTATTTTTGAGCTATAAAACCACCTGTAATTGAATAAATGTAAAATAGAGCTGTTTAATGTCCAACTGTGGAACATTCAGGGAAAAGTAATGACATATCCATAGAAACAAACAGCATTTTACCTTTTTTGTTGCAGGTATGAAGCGCCCGTTCAGCCCTTCGATTCTCCTCTCCTCAGAGTTGGCCCGGGCTGGGTTCTCTGCTCTCTCTGTACAAATGGATTTGTGCGACTCCCAGAACGAGGCTGTACTTCATCAGGCCCACCAGTCACCTACAGGGGGCGCTGTTCCCTCCTCCTCTTCCGCCTCCTCCACCACCTCTGCTGCCCCCTACAGACCCAAACGGGAGAGGAAACACCGCAGCTACACTCTGTGCGAAGTTTGTAATATTCAGCTCAACTCTGCTGCTCAGGCTCAGATTCACTACAACGGAAAATCGCACCAGAAGAGACTCAAGCAGATCAGCAGTGGGAAATTACCCGGCAACGCAGGTAGGACAGTGATTTTTTTATATTTTAAATGCTGCTCTTGTTGTGAGGACTTCATGGTTTCAGAAATAATTACAGATTTGTAACTTGGGTTCATTTGGGTCGAGTTCATGTGATGTCTTCAGTTTTAGCTCTGAGGTGGAGAACAGCTTGGGTTTCTATGGTAGAATTTGCTTATCAAATGCCAAAATGCAGATGTTTTGACCTGGTTTATGGTTTTGGACATTCTCATGAACTAATTATGGTGAAATCATTTGTAATTTGTTAGTTTAAATCAATTCAAGTACATGATTTATGAGAAGTTATCAGTTCAACATTTGTGTTTTATTATTTATTTTTCAGAATCAGCGGATTGCCCCTTGCCCTTTATCTAAAAATATAGCAGTATGAATTTCCTATCATCTTCACTGTATTGATACTTTGTATGTGTACGACATATTTGATGGTTTTGATATCCTCTTCAAGATGTTGCGTGGTCAAAGATTATAAAACCATATTGTGGGTTGACATATCGAAAGTGGTTGATGAAAGAAAAAACAAAGAAAGAAAAAGTGATTAATCTGAGACATTAAATCAGTTTATTAGCGCATTTCTGGTGGACTGCAGATTCTTTTCTATCTATTTATCAGTATAGGTTGCCCTGTCCCTGTGTGGCCCATTAAAGCTCCTGCTGGTTTTGGCCCATTTATTTGCTGCGTGTTTTGGTTCCAGTGCTACGCCTGCTGCTGATGTGTTTATTTTCATTTTAATCTGAGTATTGCACAATGGCGTCATGCTGCTTACCAAAAACAATCCTCTGTGCCCGATTTAAATTCAATATCAGTTAAACAAAAGGGATTTTATATGCTAAATTATGTTTCGAAACAATATTAAAACGTTTATTTGGCTTGAAATTAGGAAGCTCTTCCGTACGGCTTTTGTAGGTTCTTCCTTTTATACCTTTAAAGACCTTTTTAAAAAAATATTCACAGAAAAAACATTAAAATTAGAGGTGTAAGAAAAAAAATCTGTGATGTTTTGCGCTAATTCATGCACGAATTCAAAATTATTCGAATGACTCAGTTTTTTAAAGTTTGTTTTGTTTTTCGTGCAAAATTCTGAAAAAACTGTACTGACCATAATATTATATTTAATTATGATAAATCACAACTTCTGGTGTAGTTATCGACACTGGGCGTGTGATAAAACCACGGATTCAGCAGCAGCGTCTTCACAACCTGCCAAAGCTTTTAAAAAATTTAATTACACAATTCATACTGACTGTAGTGACATCAGTGAAAAAGCTGCTGCACTCGTATGATCTCTGAAAAGTTTAACATGAACCATATCCAACGCGTGTTGTGCGCTCTGCTGAGAAGGTGATTGGTTGCAGCCTTCCATCTCTTCAGGACCTGTACACTTCCAGGACTCGGACACGTGCAGGTCGAATTGCAGCTGACCCTTCTCACCCTGGACATGGACTTTTTGACCTACTCCCCTCAGGCAGGAGGCTACGGTCCATTCGGACCAGAACCTCTCGCCACAAAAACAGTTTCTTCCCCTCTGCTGTTGGACTCATAAATAATAACACTAGGACTGGTCCCACCCCCCACTCTGCTTCTGTCACATGACCCTGTGTTCTCACACCTGCCTGTTTGCACTGATCACTGATACTCTTATACTCTATATTATTATACTCCTGTAAATTTGTAAATTTTGTTATATTATAGCTTTTTTTTTTTTTTTTCCTACTTTATTTTATTCTATTATTTGTTGCATGTCAGTGTTTGTCTACATCCTGCTCCAAGTACCGCAGCAATTTCCTAATGTTGTGAACCTGTTCACTCATATGGCAATAAAAAACATTCTGATTCTGATTCTGATTCTGATTCTGACATACGCACAGAACAGACTCACCATCAGCAGAACATCCCTCTGTCACAGAAAGAGCAACTCATATTCCACTGAGTCATTTTTTTTTCAGCGCTTGTAGTGTATGCAAATGAGTCCTGCTGTTTTAAGTTTTGTTTCTGTAAAACATAAAAAAACAAATGTGCATAAAGCTGCATTAAACACATTATAATGAAGATTCAAAAAGTTTATTGTTGAATTTTACACTTCTCTCTCAATCAAAGCTAAATTATATACGGTAATAATAAAATGAAAGAAAAGTTCAAAGTTCTTCTTAGGGACACAGCCTGGTGTGTAGAGAGGTTGTATCACGGTTGTTTGTATTTTTTCCGGGTTTATTAATTTTCTTTTTTTTCCTCTTGCGCATTTGTAAGATCGGTATCGGTACTCAGTATCAGCAAGTACAGAAATGATTGTACTCGTAATCATATCAGTTTTCAAAAAAGTATTATCAGTTCATCCCTACTGTTCCTGCATATTTAACTTGTGGGCCGAGCATTGCACCGAATAACAGCGAACCATACGGAGGGGTCAAATAGTGCCCAGGAGAGATAGCTGAAATACTTAAACATGCACGGATGACCTCCTCGGGCATGTTTTTGATGGAACATGGTAGAAATCTCCAAAAGTCGATTTGGCATAAAACCCCGTCTTCAATATTAAAAACTCAAGTGGTCAGAATCTTGCATAAACATACACACACTTGTTCTATATCTTATAATTCTGGACAATGACGCCGTGCTGTTTGCCAAGGCCCGTGTGTTGGTGCCAAATGTGAATTCAAAATTGCTTTAACAAATTGAATTGTGTTTGCTAAATTGTGCGCAGACAAAGCCCTGGGCAACAGAGGCTCGCCGAAGAGGAGGAGGAGAGAGACAAAGAGAGTGAGGAGCTAATTAAGTGCTGCTTTGTTTGATGCTGTTTTTCCTGGGAGTGATGTGTTCAGGCCACGTCGGACATTTTGCCATTCAACTCACAGGTTCGGGGAGGTGGGAGGTTGCAGGGGAACAGATGTAGTTTGACTCTTAACAGCTCTTTCTTTTCTTCTCGTGGCGTCGATCGAATGGTGTTTACGATTGACCCACTGCAAAGCCCCAATCTGGAAAGGCTGGCACCATCACATTTGTAGTAGCTCTTGTGTAGATTGAGGTATTACGGGCTGGGCTTGTAGGAATAGTGGATTTTCTGTGTGCTTGGGGGTTAAAGGTGCACTGTGTAGCTTTTCTGGAGAGGATCTGCAATAGGTTTGTGTCCATGGAGATGTTAAAGGTGCAACTCTTCTGGTGGAAGGTCCGTCCGATGCTTTTCTTATTCTTATGTTATTGCTTCGTCTGGAATGTTTCGCAGTATGGCATTAAACCTTTCTATCACCATGGAGACCAAACCAGACCAAGTTACAAGTCAGATCTGTGGAGAGGCGACCCCGCTCACAGTCAGAATGCCTGTTTTTCTAGGTATTTTTGAGCTATAAAATCATCTGTAATTGAATAAATGTAAAGCAGAGCTGTTTAATGTCATACTGTGGAACATTTGAGGCAGAACAATGACATTTCCATAGAAACGAGAAGGTGACAACCCCCTACCAAAAAGTTACGTAGTGCAATCGACAGTAGTTATTAAACAAATCTCTCTTGCATTTATTCAACTACAAATGTCAAAAATATCTTTAAAAACATCCATTCTTACTTTCTTACTCTCCTCTCCCCAAATTTAACCAGCAATTTGGTTTCCATGGAGATTATTCAGTTTATGGCTATACTGTGGAACATTCTAGGCACATCTCTACGGAGACAAGCAGGTGACAGGTCTTCCACCAGACAAGTTACACTGCAACTTTAAGGTACAGATACAGCACATTCTCAAGTTGCTTCATATATAATTCATTGTCCTTGTCAACAGTTGTCAGCAAATCCTCATATACTGACACGCTGGTGATGTGTCCTTGAGCAAGACACTTCTTTCAACTTGCCTGTGTATGAATGCGGTTTGAGGGGTGGTTGGAGGGGCAAATACCACTGAGTGAGTGTGACATTTGCATGAGTTTGCCCCAGGTCAGCTGTGGCTACACAAATAAAGGAGCAGGTACAGATTATGGAGTGAATGAATAAAGCAACAGTGGCTCTGAGGGTTAAAAAAGCATTAGTCATTTGAATGCATTTTTAATCATTATTTTAGCTAAAGTTGAAGAAAGAATTAAAGGGACAGTTCCGGATTTTTGACATGAATCTGTATGGCATCCTCGTCAGCAGTGTCGTGCATCAACACTGACTTCCTTCCCGACAGCGTCCGGTGAGCTGTTCTTCCCCGGTTTCTGTGCTGATGCAAGTGTCCGGCAAGTTGGCTGGTGTCACGAAAATAAAGCGTTTTTCTTCTCAAAATAATGTGTTCCAAAGAGTGACATTTGCACCAAATGTGAACGGAAAAAAAGTCAGACCTCAAAATCACTTGGTACTATTTTATCTCCGGTTCATATCACTCCGCGCTACGTCGAACCAGTCTATGTTGTAGCAGGCGAGTAGTACATCCCGGTCCCATTTACAAGTATCGAAAATGTTTTGGAAAGTATCGCTAAAATGCCTGGAAAGTTAAAGCTAAAAAACCCCACTCTTTTCACAAAAAATCACTATACCACTACTATCAATACTGATTGTCTCACTGGGGATGTAGCAGTTACTATGGTGACACTGTTTTTAGACACTAAGACTGTCTAAAAATAAAAATAAAAAAATGGATTTAAACACGAAATTACAACAAATATGCAAAACTCAGATTATAGTCCAACTCGAGTCACAATGCTTCAGACAGAGCAGTGCCTACAGTTAGCCTCACAGCCTCAGGGAATGTTGACGATCGGCTGCAAAGTATCAATAATATACTAGATTTTAAATTATACCTGTTCATTATTTTATCAAGCTTTAAACATGCACTTAACTTTTCTCGTGGAGGGTCCGTCACCTGCTCGTCTCCATGGAGATGTTATTGCTTGGCTTGTATTGTTCCACAGTGTGTCATTAAACCTCTCCCTGCTCACAATATGAATGTTGGGTAGGCATTTTTAGCAACAAAACAAAAAGGCAAGGGAAGCTTACAGCACAATTCGTAGACAAAGTAATTCAAAGTGCTTTACAGAATAAGAAATATATTCAAATCACAATTACAAACAAATCAAAACATAAATAATCATCATAAAATTAAAAAGAGAGATTAAATGAGAGAGAAGAGTGCAGAATGAAAGAAAACCTTTTAGTAAAACAAACAAACAAAACAAAAACATACGTAATTGAATGAATAAATGCAAGATGGATATGCTTAATGCTATACTATAACATTCCAGGGAAAGCATCAACATCTCCATGGAGAAAAGCAAGCAGACCCTCCACCAGAAAAGCTACACAGTGCATCTTTAACATGAGGATTATGACGTAGGAATTGTTTCTTGTTTATCAGTTTACACAGAAACAGCATAAGATTAACATAAGTTATTATTATTTCTATTAACATAAGTTATTATTATTTCTATTGAACTTTTTAATATATTTACAATGTCAGGTGCATAAATCTATGTTTAACATTTATATTAATCATTTTTAATGTTTTTATGTACATGAATTGGCTACGACCTTAAAAAATGTCATGTGGTGCGACCGAGAATAACCTTGAAATTGTTTGATTTTCTAAAACATTGTTGGGATATTAATCTAAGTTCTGAGTAAAATGAAGCGTATAGAAACAAACTGTTGGCATTTCTTTAGATTTTCCCATTTTCAGCCGCAACAAAATCCATATCGGTCGGGCTCTATTAGAATTGATTGTATTTAATTGGCTTACAGTTATTTATCAGCTACTGTCCCATGCAGCATGTTTTGGGGTTTAACATACTACTTTTCCCTGTAAAATGCATAAAATGAATAAAAATGCCTAAAGAAAACCATTCACTCAAGTCTACTTTGTCTGTTACTAAAATTCCAGCCATAGAATTGAAATACCATATTTTTATTGTAAGGAAATTCCTGCTATTATTAGTCACACCAAAAAAAATGACATTTTAACACTTTAAGTACAAAAAACATGCAGAATAACTAATGATTTCTGAAAAAAAAAGATTTAATTCCATGGAGGTCAGAGGTACTACAGAAATGTGGTGAATTATTATGAAATTTGAACCCTTTTAACTGAGGAAATTGCAATTGGAAAGAAAATATAGGCGTCATGTCATTGACCCAATTATCTGTGTATAATATTAGCGCTTCACTGCTACTGTATGCCTGTAGACCAGTTTGTCTCTGTGAAATAAAACCTGAATACATCCTTTGTGAGCACGTTTTGTTGTTGGTGCATCTGGCGTGTAATATTTTTCTAACTAATTTACTGTGAGGATCTGTTCGGCTTGAATTCCCCCATAGCTGCCAATTCAGTTATTCAGTACCAGCAGGGAATGTCCCGTCACAACCAAAAACCTCCCAAAATGTACGTTTCATGGGAGAAAATTGTGACACTTCTCTGTAATTTATAAAAACACAGGATTTTTCTCTTTGTCAGTAGATAAAATAGCCCAACAAGGGGAAGTACGAAAATATTGGAGAAACTGTTTTGCACTTAAGTCCTGTTTTCACGGTGAAGCCGGGGATTTACTCTTGACAGGCAACAATTAAATGAGCCATTCAAACCACAGTCAACAATAGACCTGCGCATACCAGAAGCATTTTAAAAGTATATTGGAAAGTCCAACAATTACACACAAAAGAAGGTTGTTTTGTTGAGTGGAGGATTACTCAGAAGGTGCTTTGTGGCTTTGAATCGCACCAGCGGATCTGAACTGCTCCTGACACTTCTATAGTCTCTGTTATTATGATCTAAATCCTGCACATGGTTATAAAGGAGGTAGAGACAGGTGAAATGAACGGCATTGCTGTTTGTGGATGAAAAGCATTGTAGGATTGTCAAAAGTACCGAAATTCAGTACTAATCGATACTAAAACTACATAAAACTATCAAAACTAGATTCTAATTTGGGAAAAAATCACATTAACAAAACAAAACATGAGCTTTCCTTGAAGGGCCTATATTATGCTATTTTATAATCTATCGTAAAATACCAAATAATAGCTCGGGTATTTATTTGTTTCAATCAGCTAACAGACCAGGCATTTATTTGAGACCAGGCGGCAATTTGGGACCCGCGATTAATTTCTTCCCCACAAAAAAAGCTCAGCAAAACTCGGAAAATATGGTACTCAAATTTTTTTAACCAGTATAACCTATATGAAACAGCGCTCCCTGATTTTAGGTAAATCAGGGAGCGCTGTTTCTTTCAGCACTAATAGTTTATGCAAATTAGCCATGCAGTTTTAAGTTTCCTTTCTGTGCATCAGCGGCACAGGGAGCTGTTTTTTCAGAACTTATGCAAATTAACCATGTGGTTTTAAGTTTGGTTTCTGTAGAGACGTCGTGAGCATCAGTCCTGCGTCCTGTTGTTGCAGCACACCTTCTGTCTTCCAGCTCGTACATTAGAGTTGGCATTTATTTGCAACTGGCGCTTATTTATTAAAATATACACCCGCGCCCGGAGTTTAAAGGGGACCTGGCTCTTATTTGGTATTTTACAATATGTTATAATGTTCCTCATCACTGGAGTTTTGTTTTGTCATATATCAATATATTAGGCCGATATTTAGACTTTTTCATATATAGGCTGTCAGCCGATATGTTGTTTTGGTCAATCTGCTGCCCAAACATACACACAAAAATTTATATTAACACTTTAAAATAAAGAGATAGCTGCACAAAATATGAATACACCAGTTTCTTACAGGTTTGTGGTTAAAAAACAAAACAAAAAAACAGCTGTGGGTGAGTGTGTAGTAATGTTAAATTACAGAATTTGTGGGAAAATAATCAAAATCGGTCCAAAAATATCATCAAAGCCCATCTGTATCCCCATTGTCCATGAAAAAACTCATATCCGTTGATCTGTAGTTGTGTTTTGTTTCATTCGCACATGTTGTGATGTCGTGGTAATACAGGAAGTGCTCCTCTGTGTTTTTACACTCCATACGTCTTCACTAGAAACATGTGGATGATTTCAGCCTTGCTAATTGCTAATCTCTTGTGAATTAAAGGTAAAAGGAGCTGTTAACGTGAAAATTACATGACATCACAAGGTGGAACGGAGCATTTTGAGCTTTGGAGATGACAGACTAATTATAAAGGGTCACTCAAACATGTGTGAATGAAACAAAACACAACTCGAGGTGTGTTTTCGATGAGGTAACAACATTATAACATGACTTCAAGCTCACAAGAGTCAATTCTGCGTAATATACATATCTGTTTAACATGAATTGCCATGTTGTTTGACGATAATACAACAGAACAGGTTTCTCGAAAGCACTGGTTTATGTATGCATATTTATGTTTCTCTTTGATGATATGAAGCTGCCCATTTTCATCCTTTTTGAACTCCAGCGCTAATCTTTGTGCAGTTTGATGTCATTCTTGCGTAAGTCTCCATCATTCCCCTACACGAGCATCTTGCATGTAAAATCACATGTTTGATTCCATTTTGTCTGGGCTCAGGAGGCGCCGTTTGCATGTTAAACTTTCTAGGTGGAGGTGCTGTCGTGTTCTAGTCCATTCTCCCTGACACGCACTCGCTATAGCGCACAGCCTTATCTCCCCTCACCTTCTGTTACCCCCCAGGCTCCTGTCTTCTGCCCCTCCCTCCTTCTCTCGGTATGGTGTGTGTGTGTGTGTTTGGGGGTATTTTTAGACACTTTAAATGCACTGAAGTGAAGTGAACTTGTGCTGTGGAAGATGGTGTAGCCGGTTGGTGCATGGATGTTTTTTTATGTCCCCATGTAAAGACAGAAGTGCATCTCTATGGTCTATGTTTAAATCATAGAAAGAAGTGGACTAAGGGAGTGTGTCGTCACCCATAGCGTTCAGCTCCAGTCAAATGAAGCTCATCGAGGCTGGAAGTTATGAGGCAAATTTAGAGCTGAGTTCGATTTTAGGAATAGGAATTTATTTACGGACAAAATAGTAGCGAAATAAAAACACCAGGATCATGTAGAGCGAGTAAATACGAACATTTTAAGATCAAAATTAGTTACGGAGAAAAAGGCGTTTTTTTCAATACAAAATGAACTGGAACCAGAGTTATGGAGTACGAAAGCTTTCAGAAATATTTCTGCGCATAAGATAGAAATCCATGCATATTTAGCTGTAGTTGAGCAAAAAATAAATATTCGTAAAGTCTCGAAGGAGTCCAGTTGTACATAAAATGTGTTGTGAGTATTTTATCCATCAGAATACAAATTGAAAAGTCACAACATCAGGAATTACAATCATGAAATGAAAATTTATGATTACGCTTTTACACAAATACAAATTCACAGATGCGATACTGTCAAAAATACTTCATCACTTCTCAGGCTTTATTTATTGAGCAAAAGAAACATCGCTCGAGATGCTGGACTTTTGCGTCACATATGGACTGAACCAGGACTAAAACAGTACTAAAACAGTACTAAAACAGTACTAAAACAGGACTAAAACAGGACTAAAACAGGACTAAAACAGTACTAAAACAGTACTAAAACAAGACTAAAACAGGACTAAAACAAGACTAAAACAGGACTAAAACAGGACTAAAACAAGACTAAAACAAGACTAAAACAGGACTAAAACAGTACTAAAACAGGACTAAAACAGGACTAAAACAGTACTAAAACAGTACTAAAACAGGACTAAAACAGGACTAAAACAGGACTAAAACAGTACTAAAACAAGACTAAAACAGGACTAAAACAGTACTAAAACAGGACTAAAACAGGACTAAAACAGGACTAAAACAGTACTAAAACAAGACTAAAACAGGACTAAAACAGGACTAAACCAGGTCTAAGAGTGGATAGAACCTGAAGCGCCCCCCGTGCTCACTTCCTATATTGAACACAGCGGCTAGCAGGTTAGCGTTGTGTGTTCATACAGTATATACAGTCTCTGGTGTGGAAGGAGCCTGATGTAACAGTGTTGCCATGATGGTAAAATTTCAGCTTGATTTTGACACAGAAGAAAAGGTTCTTTACTTGTTTTGATACCACACTGAAAACTGTTTTTTTTAGGCAATTTAAGGTCATTTTCAGTGCAAAAATAATAGTAGTTTCTTAAATATTATTATTCAGAGTGGGACGACAACACAAGATTGGGTCCACAAGAACAAGCCATGGCAAGATTAATTTATTACAGAAATTGTGTGTTTCATTTCACAGTTTTGCAAAAAGGGAACAATATTTATATATAAAAAATTAACATTATAATTTTTTTGACAGATTTCTGTGTAATTGAAAAGAGGGACAAAAATAGTCAACCTCAGTGTAAAGAACCTACAGAGGGATTATTGATGCATCGCGCTGGGGGTGTTTTACATGTATGTTCATCAGTTATCATGGTGATGCAATGCACACATTAGCAAACACGGCCAAATAAGTTTTTAGATAGTGTGAAAATGCAATAAAAAACACAAAATGGATTTGAACAGCGCATTTTCAGGAGCTTGTGATCAATACGAGCATTCAGGGTCCTGTTTAGGAGTTTTATTTTCAACAAAAAGGTGAGAGTGACTGAAAAACTGTTGGAAAACGCTAACTACTGTCACTGTAATTTATCCCAGAGAGACTTGTTTAACAGCAAAAATCAGCTCACCTGTAGTTCCAACTAAATCAGCCCTTTCTAGCCAGATTGTGATAAAAAAAAGCTTAAATAAAAGTCTAACAACGCCTCAGACGGAGCGTGCCTACAGTTAGCGTCACCCCCAGTCAACACTGATGACATCAGCTGCAAAATATCATTCGACTTTGAGTTTAAAATGTTTATTTTTTACTTCCTCCCTCATTTTCTAGTGCCTTTTACCTCCTTGTGAGTTTGATGATCCGAATAAATACAGAAATATGCAAACTTTGGCCACATATGGTTTTAACGATGTATTTTATTCTGTATCCAACCATTCAACAATTCAACAATCACAGCACTCTCCTTCCCTCCTCTCGTCTCCTCTCCCCCTCTCGAGCCCTGTTCCATGACAATTAAAAACATAACAACATAATCCAATGCTAATTCACTCCCCCCTCGGCGTCATGACTTTGCTAACAGACTCTCAGACCTCTGCAGCCTCCTCCTGGCGCGGTACAGTCTTATGGTTCCTGCTCCTACCGGGGGCTCTGTGCTATTTCTATTTGTTTATGGTCTTTGGCGACGGTGTGTTTTCTTCGTCTCTGCTTCACCGAGCTGACACAGACTTTCCTCTGGGCCTCCTCCTCTTCCTCCACTGAACTCATCGTCGTGCACTTGCATCATTTGCCCTTTATTCGTAACTGTCAACACATTTGCATAGTGTCCGTCTTGATTGTAACGCTCTGCTGCCGCTGCCGTTAAAGGGGATGTGACAGGTTAGACAGCTCATTTGAATAAAACCTAACTAAGAGTATTTAAAGGGCCAATATTACGCTATTTTATGATGATATAGTGTTGTTTCCTTGTCACAAACATACCTGGAGTTGTGTTTAGTTTCATTCACACATGTTTAACCCACAAATCCTGCATATTTTGACTAAGTTCTTCTCTCTGTGTTTTTAAATTTCTTACAACTTCACTAGAATCATTTGGATGATTTCAGTGCACAGCAAAAAGTGGAGTGTTAAAATTGACTGTCACAGAATCAATTTTAACATTTTCTCAGGGTTTATATGAGTCCAGTCTGTTCTAGAGTTAATTTAACATTTTTGGAAATGTTAATTAAGTAACACTGGACCAAAGTTCCTGTTTAACCCCGAAATCAAGAGTTATATTAACGTTTTGAGAGCAAACGGATAACACTTTGTAGGGTTATCCTGATTTAGCTGAACAATACTCAGAGGTGTTTCATTTTTACATTTTCTTTTAGTTAATTTAAGATGAAATTATGTACAAAGTTGGTTCAAACTGGTCTTTTCTCAAGGGAGTTGTAGTGAAAGTTGAATTAACTTCAACCATATCAATTCACTCATTTAACTTTAAAATAGTTAAAATAAGACTTTTTGTCTTAAAAACAACTCTGAAATATTTGACCCTAATATTTTAACTGTTGCTGTGTAGAAGTTAAAAACTGTACTTTCCTCTTTTTCCTTGAGATATCTACATTTTATGAAACCCTGTGGAATATTCTAGCCTAAGGAAAAACATTCTTATGGAAACAAGCTGGAGGAGTGTTTTCTCCAGGCCAAATAAGAGGTTCGTGATGCAAATTCGCTCACAATAAGGACACATGTTTTTCTCTATTTCTCAGTGTAATAAACACAACTAAATTGGAAAAATATTTTTATATTTTAAAAGTTACATAGTATGGGTTTAAGATTTTACTAAAAACATTGGTCTTTCTTTCTTTTTTTTATAAATAAATAAATCAAATCTACCTTTTTTAAGGTTACTGTGGTTACCTTGTTACCATCAACTTAACTTTGGCCAAAACTTCATTAAACTGCACAATAATTCTGATTAAGATTATCAAAATAGATGGGAACACTCCTATTGTGCTCAGTCAATATTTAATTTGTCAGAAAAATGCTTGTGTGAAAATTGTCTTGTATTTTGATGAGAACTTTCTGTGTTAATGACATAAGTAGATGTATTCTGTTGTAACACTTCCTATAATTTTCTACTTTTCTTCTCAAGTATTTTTCCAAGAACTGCCACTAAACTCATCTGAAACTATGATAAATATTGCCCACAGAGTCTACATCCACTGAACTAAGTAATAATGAGAAACACCCGTCATAAGAGCCGTAAGAAGCCGGACTGGAGTTAAGGGCAAAAGGGCGTTTTATGTTCTTGTTTATTTCTGGCTTGTGCCCAAGCTATGACTCATATTGTTGTATTGTTGTATTGTTAGTGGTGAATCACAGATGGGCATTCTTCAGGCTTTTATTGCAGTTTCTTTGCCATTTCTTTAGACAATAATCAGATCACACCCCGGTCTTTCTACAGGAACATCAGAAGAATAGAATAGAATAGATTTTCGACATGTCAAGATAGTAAACGTCGCATTATCAGTGAATGTGCTTAAATGGACTTTGCTTTTCTATTGTCCAGTTTCAAGTTCAGTGTGAATTCTTTTGAGTTATTTCACATTTGCTTGACCGCTGTTATAAAAGACAGGAAGTGTGAGTATTTGCTACCAGTTAAAATTCTTGCTAATACTTTTTATACTTTTTATTGCAATAAAAAAGCCTAAATTCATTCAGCTATGATTTTTGAAGGTCCTTTATTACACAAAACTCAGTCATGTCGACTTCTACACAACTGTGGTATGATGTTGTTGTGTCCTTGGGCAAGACTCTTCAACCATTGGGTTATTTGACATAAAAACTAATCGATTTTAAAGTGTTGTATGTAACTTTTCTGGTGGTATGCCATCTGTTTGTCTCTATGGGCGGACATATTATTCCTTTACCTTGAATGTTCCACAGTATAATAATAATAATTCATAATAATAATACATTTTATTTAGTAGACGCCTTTCTGGATGCCCAAGGTCGTCTTACAACAACATAAACAAATCTGTATCCGTCTAGCATTTGTTGCTGTTTTATTGCTCACAGTAAAAATACCACATTTTTACTGTGAGCTCGGTCGCATCTCCACAGATCTGACCTATACTCTGACCTAGTGATGTCACCTGCTTGTCTCCATGGAGATAGATAAGCTTAAAGCAATACTGTGGAACAACACGGTGAAATCTCATTTAGACAGGCCGATGTCTGACTCCCCACCTAACAAGTTACACAGTCCACCTTTAATTTGATCTAAATAAACATAAAATAGGCAAGATTTTTAACCTGCACCATTTTAACCCCCAAAATATATATATATATATTTCCAAATCTGCCCCAAATCACAACATTTTTTTACTGACTTATTGTGCTTGTGTCTGCATTTTAAATCACAATCTTCATCTAAAACATCTAAGGGTGTAATGATATCCAAGTCTCACGATACGATATCGTCACGGTATGAAGCTCACAGTACGATATTTATTGCGATATTTTGGGAAACCTCACGATATTACGATATTTTACATAATAACAAGACTGACATTATAAAATGCTTTGACCAGTCATTTAGTACATTTATTGTCATTAGGGATGGAACGATATCCAAATCTCTCTGTACCATATTTTCACCTCACGATACGATATTTATTGCAAAAAAAACTGTTAATATGTACTTTCTCCTCTAAAAATGCAATTCAATTCAAAGAATGAAGATGTAAAAGTGCTTAGAACAGTTATTTCTTCATGTCGTCTGCACTGAAACGGAGCAAAGGATCATGGTCTATGTAGTTTCCTCTGTTTTTTTAAATTTATTTTTTTAGCTATTTCTGCATCATAACTATTCATTCAAGCAAAGAGACTTGTGATTCGATATATTGTGATGGGCCACGATATTATTGTGAGACCTTTGACGATACCATATCACAATATTTCAGTTATTGTTACATCCCTAAAAACAAACAAGTCAAGCTATGTGTATCAAAACTTAAGAAGATAAAATTGGAAAAAAGTGAAGTCAGGACAGAGCAGTGGGCGAGTATTGGTGGCAGTGAAAACGATAGTTGATCGGCAAATTGGCGTCTTGAAAATCCATTCTCCCTGACATGCACTCACTATAGCACACTGCCTTATATGTAACTTTTCTGGTGGTATGACATCTGTCTGTCTCTATTTCTTTACCTGGAATGTTCCACAGTATAGCATTAACTTATCCATCCAACATTTATTGAATTGCTGGTGTTTTATTGCTCAAAAATACCATACAAACATGCATTTTTACTATGATCTTGGTCACATCTCCACAGATCTGACTTATAATTTGTATCACAGATTAAGAAAAAAAATGTATCTGTGGCGGAGAAAACATGAGATGATCTAAAATAAGTGATTAAAGATTGCTCAAACCTGCACAAATCACTCCAGATGCAACTTAAATTGTGGCAAAACGGCTATAATAATACTTGACACATGATTTAAAGCTCTGAAAAGTAGATTTTGCAAACTAGTTCTGCTTCAAAAGGACCCGAGATAATCATTGATCTCATTCATCTCCGCCTTGACTCAGATTTGATAAACAGCACGGCTACACCTCCCTGTTTTTGAATGTGGCCCCTGTGTGAGTGAGTGAACCGAGCCCTAAGAAGATATCATGAGACAAAAATAATAAGGGCCATTGAAGTATTTATTTACCCACAACAAAGTAACCAAATCAAAGCCTCAGAGTTAAATCGTCCTTTTAACAAACCAAGGACGCTGAAGGTGAGGTAATGTGAGAGAAACAAAGCGTCGTGTGTAACAGCTTCAGATCAGAAAATACGTCCGAAATTATGCTTTTCTTGTTAAAATGAATGTGAGGTTCATTGAAATGTTCAAGTGTAATACGTGTTCAAATAGTTTCGAAACATTTTCTAACTGAAACAAAGTCGAGCTTGATTTTTTTTATGGAATCAGAATATATGCTTATTTTTTGCCTTGTCATGTTGTCTTACCACCATTTCTATCTACTGATACAAATGAAGAAAATAAGAGTTGTGTCCGATCTTAAATGTTCACTTTGTGTTGTCTCCATGGAGATGAAATGCCTGGAATATTCCGCAGTATGGCATTTATCTATCTAGCATATTTAAACTTCATTACAGGTGTATTTATTGCTCAAAGAATACAAAAACATGTTTTTTTTTTAATTGTTTTTTTTACTGTGAATAGAATCACCTTTGCTATTTTCTGATCCGTGTTAAAATGTTGGAGTTGTGTTGCACCTTGTGATGTCATGTGGTGCTACAAGAAGTGCTCCACTGTGTTTTTAAATGGCATACATTTTCACTAGAATTATATGGATGATTTAAGCGCTGGAATTGCCAATTTCTTCGGAACAAAAGGTGAAATGTAGCTGTCAATGTGAAATCTAC
This sequence comes from Odontamblyopus lacepedii, assembly GCA_034769755.1. Lineage (NCBI taxonomy): Eukaryota > Metazoa > Chordata > Actinopteri > Gobiiformes > Gobiidae > Odontamblyopus > Odontamblyopus lacepedii. Next base: position 12,688,774 of record CM068351.1, read on the forward strand.
CGCTTCACAAGGTGGAACAGAGCATTTTGAGCTTTGGAGATGTAGACAGACTAACAATAAAGAGTTACTCAAACATGTGAATGAAAACAAAACAAAACTTCAGTAGTGTAATACAGTCCTTTAACTTCCTGATAATTTAAAGATGCACCGTAACTTCTCATCTTGCCTCTACAGAGATGATATCGCTTGAAATATTCTGCACTCTAGTAGTAAACTTCACCTCAAACGGGTGTCACCACCAAGTCAACTTTTAGGTCATGGAACTGTGGACAGGTGTCTCTGCTCCCAGTAAAAATATATCAATCAATCAAACTGTATTTATAAAGCGCTTTTTATGCAAAAAAAAAGCAACACAAAGTGCTTATACATACATATTTTTTCAATGTATTCTTTTAGCAATAAATTATGTTTTTGATGAGGTAACAACTAGAGATGCAACAATAACCGAAATATGGTGATATCCTATCGTCAAAGGTCTCACAATATATCAAATCCCAAGTCTCTTTGCTTAAATGACTGGTTATGATGCAGAAATAGCTAAAAAAAAAAACAGAGGGAACTGCATAGACCATGATCCTTTGCTCTGTTTCAGTGCAGACTACATGAAGAAATAACTGTTCTAAGCACTTTGGAATCTTCATTCTTAAGTCTTGTGAAGGCATTTTTAGAGGAAAAAGTAGGAGATTCACACAAAATATTGCAATAAATATTGTACCCTGAGATGTACATGGTGAAAATATGGTACAGAGAGATTTGGATGTCGTTCCATCCATAATGACAATAAATGTTGTACCAAATGACTGGTTAAAGCATTTTATAATGTCACTCTTGTTATTATGTAGAATATCGTAATATCAGGGATGTAACAATAACCAAAATATCGTGATATTGTATCGTCAAAGGTCTTTCAATAATATCGTGGGCTGTCACTATATCAAAATACAAGTTCCTTTCCTTAAATGCATTGTTTTATAGTAGTAACAGCTAAGAAACATAGTGAACTACATATCCCATGATTCACTTCAGCGCAGACGATATGAAGAAATATGTTTTTTACTTGAATTCTTGGGATTAAGACAGTATGGATTTGCACCAAAGTCTTGTCAAGGTGTTTTAAACGCAATAAGTAACCTACCATTTTATTAGCGTCTCCAAAATATCGCAATAAATATCGTACTGTGAGGTTCATACCGTGATGATATCGTATCGTGAGATTTGGATATTGTCACACCCCTAGTAGCAACAATATTTAATCAATAAAAGCTCACAAGAGTCAATTTTGTGCAATACAGGACCTTTAAAGAAGTTAAAGCACTGTTCTTTTGCAGGTGTTTGGAAAAGTCCCCATTTCCTTTGGCTCGTCTCTGCTCTTGTGCGTGTGACATAGTATATACCCTGCTGAATTGGGCTCATTCAACCCGGCTCTCCAGGGAACATTTACTGTCTCCCCTCGCTTTATTGGACACCGCACAAATATTGATTGCAGTGAATAGAAAATGTTGAATGGAAATCGTACAAAAGCGGAGCAGATAAAACTCTATGTTATCAGGGGAGAGACACTTTGACTTCCTCTTCTCGTCATGACCAAATAAGGATGCGGTGTGGAGATATAAGCAGTCCTAATCTCTTTTAATTAACGCGAAGGTTCATTCTGACCAAGGACACACACACACACAGAAGTCTACACTCCATTTTATAGAAGTACAGCCTCTCGTCGCTGGCTGAACACTGAGCTGTAATAAATCACCTTGGTTTTGGAGCTGAAGAAGATGAGAGAAGAAGAAGAGTGGAGCAGTGTGACCTTATGTGACCTGCACGAGGTCAGTGGAGGTTGAGATGTGGTAGCTTAATTAATAAAACTACTACTACTACTACTAGGACTATACCGCTACTGCTACAAACTACTACTATTACTAGAACTATATCACTACTGCTACAACTACTACTACTAGGACTATACTGCTACAAACTACTACTACTACTACTACTAGGACTATATCACTACTGCTACAACTACTACTACTACTACTACTAGGACTATATCACTACTGCTACAACTACTACTACTACTACTACTACTAAGACTATACCGCTACTGCTACAACTACTACTACTACTAGGACTATATCACTACTGCTACGACTACTACTACTACTACTACTAAGACTATACCGCTACTGCTACAAACTACTACTACTACTACTACTAAGACTATACCGCTACTGCTACAAACTACTACTACTACTACTAGGACTATATCACTACTGCTACAACTACTACTACTACTACTACTACTAAGACTATACCGCTACTGCTACAAACTACTACTACTACTACTACTACTACTACTAAGACTATACCGCTACTGCTACAACTACTACTACTACTAGGACTATATCACTACTACTGCTATTGCTGCTGCTACTTCTATAATGATGACAACTACTTCTATGACTACTACAATAGCACTGCTACTGCTACTGCTAATACTACTACTACTGCTGCTACTACTAATACAGCGATGACAACTACTTCTACGATTACTACTTTTACAACGATGACGATTACTACTACTACTGCTACTAGGACTATACCACTACTACTACTACTGCTACTACTGCTACTCCTATAATGATGACAACTACTTCTACAACTGCTCCTGCTACAACTATACTGCTAATACTACTACTACTGCTGCCGCTACTACTACTTTTACAACTACTTTTACTGGTTTTACTACTATGACTACTACTACTACTACTATGCAATGCAAAACTGGATACATTTGTGCCACTGCTGCATTTAGTAGCAGTTATTAAAACTACTACAATTACTACTACTACTACTACTACTACTACTACTACTACTACTACTACTACTACTACTACTACTACTACTATTACTACTATGACTACTACTACTGCTGTTACTACTACTACTGCAACTACTGTTGCTGCTAGTACTATTACTATTACTATTACTTCTACTACTACTACTACTACTACTGCTACTGCTGCTGCTACTACTACTACAACAACAATGGCTACTTCTACGACTACTACTACGACTTTTACTACTATGACTACTACTACAGCTACTGCTGCTGCTACTACTACTACTACTTTTACTTCTACTACTACTTCTAGTACCACTGCTACGACTGTGACTACTGCTGCTGCTTCTGCTACTAATACTACTACTATGCAATGCAAAATTGGATACATTGGTGCCACTACTGCATTTTAGCAATTAGGTGATACACATTTGTAGTTACGCCTGCATGTTTTTAAATGGATTTATGTTGTTATTAATTATTAAAAATTGCACAGGTCAATTAAAAAAATTCTAATTGTTGTGTTTGTTTTGCTTGTATTGTCTGAACAGAGCGCGCTTGAAAAAGAGATTATTTCATTCTTACTGGGCTCTTCCTGTATAAATAAAGATACATGGAACTACTGCTACTACTGCTACTACTGCTACTACTGCTACTACTGTGACTACTACTTTTTAAGCTGTTTAATATCCTCTGTACTTGCCCAAAAACTGCAGATGGAAAGTAGCTTGTAGCTAAATTTGGCACAGAGCATCTCTTCTCTCTGAAAATAATATAATCTATGCACTGTTCTTGTCTTAAATAAATAAATCATGCTACTGCTACTGCTGTTACTACTACTGCTACTACTACTGCTACTATTACTACTACTCCAACTACTACCGGTACTCCTATTACTCTTACTACTGTTACTACTACTATTATATTTAGATTCATTTTGTCTTATTTTAATAGAAACCTTCTTGTTTTCTTCTAAAAAAAAAAAAAAAAAAGTATATTTAGATACCACCACTACTACTACTGCTACTATTATGTACTACTACTCAAGTATTACGTATTATGTATTAAATTCACAGTAATTCTGTACAGTAAGATCCACAAAGCCACACTAACATTTCCATAAACAGATCTGGCACAGTGTCTTGCCCAGAGACACAACAAACACTCTGAGCTTCTTAAACAACCTTCCTAACTAAACATAATGACGAAAAAACTTAAAAATGATATGATTTAGTCTGGGTTAATGATCAAATTATTCTAATCAGAAGGAAGAACCCAGTGAACCATGTGACACACACTGCATAGTGACTCATCAGACCTGAGTGCTGAAAGAAACTTTATTATTTATGTTTTTCTGTCTGTGCTTGGGATACAAACAGGACATGTAATTATCGGGTCTAAAGAGATGCAGCTCTTTTTGGGAGTGCTGCCATTTGAACTTTTAGGTCGAAGTGTTTGATATATTTAGCTGCGTGTTTTGCTTTTCAAGAGGTTCTTTTATAAATGTATCTGAAATTATAATTACCCATAGACTGTGGTCTGTACACTCATGTGGGATTTCAGTGGTTACAGGGGTCACGTCTGTCACAACAAATCAGTCCTGGTATGTTTGACCAGGCACAAGTGAATCTGAAGTGTTGTGAAAGTGCATAGAGTGAGTACTTTATTTAGATTTTAACTTGAATTTTAAAGATGCATTATGTAACTTTTGTGATGGGGTACAGACCACTTGTCTGTCTCCATGGAGATGTCTATCTTGCATTTATTCAATGACAGGTGCTTTTATTTCTCAAAAATCCCTTGAAAACATGCACTCCTACTGTGAGTGGACTTGCCTTTTAGATCATATATCTGACCTATAATGTGGCCTGAGCACCACTGTCTTTTTAATGGAAATTGCAAGGTTTAATGCCATATTGGGAAACATTCTTGACAAAGCAAATACCGTCGACTGGCAAACCTGGACACTCCTCTACCAGAAAAGTTACATAATGCACTTTTATATGTATTTGGGTGAAATGCTTTTGAATATGTGAATTTATTTCATTTTGCTCTCTCTGTTGAACTATTTCATTTAGATTTTTTCTGTCAAGGTTTGTGATTATATTTGCGATTTATGTATAATAAGTAGGATTCTATTCAAAATTCACATTTTAAATGCGTCCTGCAGAACTAACAAAAAGAAAATAACTTCACATTTGTACTTGATCTTGTACAGATGAGACACTGTTATGATTCATCTATGTGTGGTTTAATGTAGAAAAGGTTTTGACTTCTGTTTTTGCAATTGAAAATTTGTTTTTGGACTGAAAATGGTTTCTGGATTGAAGTCGAAATGTCCTTATCGTAAAAAGTCCAGATGATGCCACTGAAACCTTCTCAGGTCTAAACTACAAGGTTAGCAGTATTTATGCAGACTAAGATAATTAATTAATTTCTTGTTTGTGGAGGAAATTGTGTTACTCCAAAATTGCAGCCATTGTGATTTGCTAATTTGCAGCAGCCCAGTTTTTATATATATATTTTTTTCTTCCTGTGAGTTCAGTATTAGTGTTATTTATCATCTTCTAATCACCTCTTATATACTGCCTGTGTAACACATCATGACTCTCAGCAAATATTACGTCTCCTACTGCCACTACTACTACTACTACTACTACTACTACTACTACTACTACTACTACTACTACTACTGCTGCTGCTGCTGCTGCTGCTACTGCTACTGCTACTACTACTACTACTACTACTGCTACTACTACTACTACTACTACTACTACTACTACTACTGCTACTACTACTACTACTGCTACTACTACTATTACTACTACTACTACTACTACTACTACTACTACTACTACTACTACTACTATTATTACTGATACTACTACTTTGATTTAATCCATAAAACTGTATAGTGCTCTTTGGACATTCAAAGACAGTTTGATTGGGATTAATCTGGCAGTTTTCCTAGTTTTCCTCTCTGAACACTTGTATTTCCCATCTCCTCTTGCCGTTCTAATCACCTCTTATGTACTTTGTGAGTGTATTTTTAGTACCCTCGTCTCATTTGGCTGTATTTGGAGCATTTCGTGGCTGCTTGTATAACACATCGAGGTCCTCCTGTCTCTCTCGTCTCTGCCATGGTTTTAATAAAGTGTGAGTAATTGGATTAAAGGGGAGGATTTTCTGCTCCAGCGCTTCAGTGCGTCTGTGTGGGACGTTTCTGCTTTTCTGACATTTTCCCCTTTTAGACCCCACTGGATGCATGTGTGCATATGGGTCCTCCGTGTGATGTTTAGAATATGTTTGGATGTAAAACCTAATTTGCACGAAATCGTAAGCGCATGTCGTTATGTAATTATTTTTGAGGCTAGTAAAATAATAATACAAATGGAAAGAAAAGACAGGAAACAAAACCAGTTCTTTTGTGCACTTTTGATCAGCGAATAATTAAAATTCACTGCTAAAAACTAAAAACACAAATATTTCATTATACTAAATTATATGCTTAAAGTTACACTGTGTAACTTTTTGGTACGGGGTTTGTCACCTTCTTGTTTCTATGGATCTATCTGTCTAATCTTCATATAACCTATTCATTTTTACATAGCATTTTCTCAGGTAATATAACTAATACAGAAGCCACAGAAAGAGTCACTTTTTTGTCCAGTCAGGCACATTGTTACTAAGAATCATGGGAAATGCCTGACACAATCCCAGACTAGTGATGTGAGAACTGGAACCGGATCTCATTTTAAAAAGAACCAAATCCTTTTCTCTCTAATTTTTATACATTGTTAAGGCCGCCACACACTAAAGGAGAATTTGCCTGATTTTGGCTGCCATTTCTTCTTCCCGAGTTCGAGGAGGCATGACCCAATTTTTTGTCTCCGTGTTTTTTGCAGCCGCTGCTCCTCATGTGGTGTCAGTGTCAGATCAGAACCACCAAACATCAACAGCGCTATGATAACAGCTGATAAAACAGAGCGTCAGGGGCAGAGGAGTGACAGACACAGAGACGCAACATACAAACTCAGGATATAGTGAAAATAAAGACTTTATTACTCACCTAATGTAAAGTGGCACATTTAAAGTGCAACATCTCATTCACATTATCCATAGAAATTGTCCTCTGCAAATAATGACTCCAGTCCACAAAACTGAGCTATTAATCCAGTTTGAGGTGTTCTTGGACAGTAAAAAGACAGTTTCCTCGTGTGTTTGTTTACGCAGACAGCGTGCAGTGAAGCTGCAGATTCAGTCGAGGACTTTATCGCTAATCTTTTATGCTTTTTAAAAATCAAAATGAAGTATTGCACCACTTTTCACAAATAATAACACAGCTTTGACTTGTATCTAAACTAGAAGTGCAGAGCTCTGATCTTTTGGACACGTAAGACTCTCAATGCGAGGAGTTTTACTGTAGACAGGAAAGAGCTGATGTGATCGCGCTCACAACTTTATATCCTGTGGTCTGCAGACAGATCCTGCTGCAGTCTTTGCGATCAGAGATTTTTAGTCTCATAAGGTTTTCTTCATGTCTGCGGTGTGCACATTTTGTTGCACGTTTAAAAATCGTTTAAGGCCGAAAAATCCTCTAGTGTGTAGCAGCCTTTACACGGATTATCTCAAAATTCAGCACAGAAGCAGAATTACCCAGAATTTAGACCACGAGCGTCAGCAGCATGTAACATTTAAACACTAAACTTTTTACATTGCTTATGTATTCATTGTTGATTGGATGAATGATGTTTTAAATCACAAAACAAAAGTTAACAAGAGAGACGATGCTTTGCAGCGGTAAGAGGCCATATCTGTGGTGCTGCATTAATGAAGCTACTCACCATTTCACTTTGGTCGTCTGCTCCACAGTTTCCTTCAGATGTTGCTCCTGTAAAGTTTCTGTCTGATGTCATAAAGTGTTTTATATTTATCCTCCACGGCTGTAAACTTTCCATAGTCCATCACGAGTCCTTCCCCGAGCTCCTGATGCGACGCCCGGTGTTTATGCGACTGCAGTGGTTTTAAAGAATGTATTTTGAAAGGGCATTGGAAGTTTATTATAACACCACGTGCTTATTTCCTCTCTTTCTCCTGCTAAAAAGCCTGGAGACGCTCCGTTTATGCTACAAAATTAGAACTCCAACCTCTCTTGAGCAGCGCGTAACATCATGACGGCCACTGGACATGTGTATGACACTGCTGGTGTAGATTGTCTGGTTAAAATGGAAAGCTGTTAAGCCTTGGTGTGAATTGGGGTAAGCAACACAAGTGAGAGTTTTGAGCATAAAAATCATATTTGAGATCATTATAACAATTCTAACAAGTACTCCCACTCTCTTTGGACATTTTCTTAGCCTTGGTCATGACTCTCTGCGATTGGTTTGTAGATAAAATTAATTCTAATGTTGGTTTCCATTGTCAGGAACAATATTTTAATTTGAACATTTAGCCCTGTCCACGTAATCCTTTCTGCTCATATTTACTTTTGGTCAGTCTTGAAAATGGACTTGTGGCTGGAATAGTGACGGGACTTTTGGCTCTTTTATGAGATCCGATTCTTTTGGACCTGTTTATGTCAAAGAAACTGTCAGGAAATTTCACACACAAAACAGTGTTGTGAGAATGACAGTGTTAAACTGAGATGACTACGTCTCAGCCCTGCGGAGAATACAACCTGCTACTGACTGAGCATTAACACCAGGAATCAAAGACACAACTCAACTTAAGTTTTTACGTGCACGGGGAGACAAGTGGCGCTTCTGACAGCTCGTCCCACTGGGTGCCCAACTTCGGAGCTTCCCTCAGTCTAATCCAAATCCAGTTGCCTCTCCGCACATTTTATTAAGTTCAGCATGAGCGGGGCATCCCCATTGAAACAGTGTAATACAGTTTCTGCACATAAGCGAAACAATAGATAAACTTCGTGAGACTGACCTTGTGTCTGTCCGATACTGCAGGAGGGGGTGCGACACAGCTCCATCTCCCCCTCCGCAGCCAGGCAGCCAAGGCCGAAAACTTTCCATGAGCTTTCTTGTACTACATAATACTAAACTGCATGTATTTACAATTTGACAACAAACTTCTTTACAATAGCTTTCACAGAAACCTAAAAAAATAACTAGTTAGCCAACGTGTGAGTTAATTTTTTTAATGTTTTTTGACATTAACAGATTCAAAAGACTTGAAAGTCCCGTCACTATTCCAGACACAGGTCCATTTTCAAGAGTGACAAAAAGTAAAAGTGAGCAGAAAGGATTAAGTAGACGGGGCTAAATGTTCAAATTAAAATATTGTTCCTGACTTATGGTTTGAAATCCATTACAGTCCCTTTAATCGTCGCAGTTCCTTTTTTCAGTCTCAGGGACAGTATTTTAAGAAGCAGGAGCCTTAAACCAGAAACAGCCTCACTCAACACTGGCTCAGTTTTGGGTTTTTTTCTGTTAAAATGTCACTTGCGAGTCGTGAACTTGCTTTGACATTTCCTGCACCTTTTCGCCTTGCACTTCAACCCCTCTCTCTCTCACAAACACTCTTTCATCCATTCCTTTTTTCTGTCTGTCTCTCAGCGCTCTCCTCTTTCCCTCTTTGACCTCCTCTCTCTTTCTGTCTATCTGAGGTTTACTCCGCTCCCCCTTTTCTTTTTCCCTTCATCTCACCTCTATCTCCCTATCTTATATCTCTTTATTATGTTTCCCCGCTTTTTATCTCCATTTGTCCCATTTCTCTCTGTTCCACCTCCCTCTCCACTTCTTTTTCTATTCTATCTCTATATATCTATCTCTCCTCTACCCTGTTCTCCCCATTGTCCCATTTCATTTTTTGTTTTCCCCTCTCCTTCTCCTCCTCTTTCCCTTTCTCACCTAATATTCTTTTTTTAACCTTTCTCTCAATTGTCACTTTTATTCCTCTACCACCACTTTCCTCCTCTTTCTCTCCTCTCCTCTCCTCTTTTCTCTGCTCCCTCTAGCTCCCTTTCTTATAATAATAATAAATCTTTATTTATGAAGCGCTTTTTGTGCTGTACAAGCAGCAACGAACAATACAAAAGCTTAACAATAGCAAACAGAAAGCACACGAAAACAGACTATGATGCAGACAGTTTAATTCATTATAATAAATAAAAAGAAATAGAATAAAAAGAAGGAATAAAATCAGGCTAAAACCAGTTAAAGGAAGGCGAAGGAAGTGATTTAAAAGATGATACTGATAGTGCTACATGGTGGTTCCTCAGGCAGGTCTCCCTCTCGCTTTCTCTCTATCTGCCACTCTCCTTTCTTTGCCTCCTTATCTGACTCTCCCTCTTCATCCCTTTTTTGCTCTCACTCCCTCTATCTTTCTCTATCTACCACTCTCCTCTCCCTGTGTCTCTATAGGGCTTGTAAGTCGCTACATCATCATTGTATTTCCAGGTCCAAGCCGAATTTGGTCCAACTGATCTACATGAACAAAACCCGAGTGTTTTGTCCCCGCACACAAATACGAGGAGAAACTGTCATTCTTTCGTTTTCCAGTTCATGGATATCTGCTATAGCTTTTCTTCCAAATTGCCACATCCCATCGCTATTTATGTCCATAACAGGGAGAAATATCTAAACCCTAATGCTGGATTAATTTAGAAATTACTAGTTAATTTATAATTTCTGGCCTGGCTATCACACAGAGACTCAAAATACAAACTCGGGATATAGCAAAAACAATGAGAAGACTTTATTAACCTTTTGTAAATTTATGGGCAGCGTCTCATTCATATTATCCATAGAAATTGTCCTTCGCAAATAATGACATCCAGTCCACAAAACCACACGATTAATCCAGTTTGAGGCATTACGTAAATAAAAAGGCGAGAGTCGTTCCCCACATGTGTCTGTTTACATCCACACAGTGCAAAAGTGGAAGTGAAGCTGCAGATTTGTGATACTGACTCTGCTTCCTGTGTTTCACGTATCTGAAATATTGCACCACATTTCGCAAATAATAATAAGTTTGACTTGTATCTAAACTAGAAGTGCAGAGCTCTGATCTTTTAAACACTTAAGAGTCTCAGAGCGAGTGGTTTTACTGTAGACAGGAAACAGCCGACGCGCTAAAGTGTCCGAGTCCAACCTGAGCCCAAATATAAGTTCTAAATATTTGTCCATACCCGTTCAAACACGTCGGGTTCTCATCGGGTTTCCATGCTCTGGTTGGAACCTCACTAAAAAAGAAGGTGATGGTTAAAATGTTCACTGGTTTTGTCATTTTCAACCATAGATCAAACTGAAGAAATGTTTTGTTGGACCCGGAAGTCGTGTGTGACATCAGACTTACAAGCTCAATCTGATTCCCTTTCTTCTCCCCTCCATTTTCCTCACTCTCCTCCCCTTTCCTGCCCTCTCTCCTCCTACTCTCCACCTCTCTGTGCACTGACAGTGGTTCAGAGCGAGTGAGAAAAGGTCACAGCGCTGGGCCCACCGGACCGTGGTGGCGGTGGAGGAGGAGAAGGAGGAGGAGGGCAGCGCCGTCTGTGTTTACTCAAATCCAGGAGCTCTCCTCAAAAATGGACACAACTATTTCATCTTATCTAACCACATTCTCCCAAAGCAAAACACAATCAGAAAATACAATTCTCCACTTCAGCAAATGCCAGATTTCGACGTCGTTTAGTCCGTCTGCTCCCCTGACATAACCTGCTCTCTCTCTTCCATCTGCCGCTTGTGTTTTATTATAATTGCGTTTCAAATACAGTTGGATATTTTGTGCTTGATTGCAGGGCTGTGCAATTAATCACATTTTAATCAAGATCAAGATGCAGTCGTTTCTAATTGGCTGTGATGGGCCTGGCTCTCAGAACGCAGGTCTGCAGCCAGAGGTCTGTCAGTACAAGCCTGTGGTTTGGAGTTCAGACTTTAGGATTCTTATGGCATAGATTGTCTTCTGGAAATTAATTCAGAAAAACATGTATTTGTTTTAAATAGACCTATATTATGTAGAGTTAGAGTTAGAGTTCATTTTAATTTGAACATTTTTTAAAAAAGGTATGAAGGCACAACATATAGTCTCCATACTCTCAGAACTTGTACATTTTAACAAAGAAAGAAAGAAAGAAACAAACAAACAAATTGTTCAAATACATTCAGTGTTCAAAAAAGGAGTAGGAGGAAATGTATCTTATTTTAATTCTATCCCTAAAATTTACAATATTTCATCTACATATTAAGAAGACATTTGACAAACAAACAAAAAAACAAAAACAATCAGCACATACACATTACAAATAGACACAGGTTTAAATTATATACCAAAAATAACTTTTTTAATAACAATTCATGTTATTCAAGTTATGGTTACCATGGTAATTGTCATAATTGAGCTTAAACAAAAGACAAGACTGTTTAAAATGAAACCAAATACAATAGTTTAAATCATTATCTGACAGGAGTCTCTGGGCCTAAACCAAAATATGGACCTGTGTCTGTGACTCTGAAGAGTTATGGAATTTTACGGGCGGGTATGCGGGCGGGTAGTGATTAAACACGGGGGGGTCAGGTGAATAAGTGCACATGATGTGCTCTTAATCCTGCATCCAGTGCTGCCAGTGAGAGACTTTTCCTCTGCGCTGGATTTGTGATCCAAGAATGCAGAACGCAGTCGAAACCTGGGACTGAGGACGATGCAGAGTAAAGTTGGGTAGATAATATTAAGGCTTTTATTTTGGGTTATTTTTGGGTTACTGGTTGTTTTTTCATTGTTCGTTTCATTGTTATTGTGCTATTTAGGGCTTTGGTAGAGCAAAATGTTTAGGCCACAAGTTTAACCTACCAAAGAAAAGAAAAAAATGAAGTGTATCACTAGTTTAAGGCTTAGCGACGACCTACTATTGCTGTTTGTTTGTTGTTGTTTGTTGAGACGCACATCGAAAAAAATAAAGTGCATCAGTTCGAATACTTCTAATTTGTGTGTGATTTATCAGGGGCGGTAACGAATGTAAGATTATCGGGTCCGAGCAGGTGCAGATTTAACTTTGATATAATCACAGGTTTACGGGCGGGTGTGGTGCTGTACTGTGCGGGGGCGGGTGGGTGTGGGTGGGTCTCCAAAAATGGGCCCGTGCAGGACTCTGGTCTGAAGTGTATTTTTGGACACATGGCTTCAAGCCAAAATATAAAGCTTAGATATGGAACTTTTCTAAAATCACAGTTAGCCCTTGTTACTGTGGGTCATATGTCAAATTGGCCCATGGACTAATGCTCCAATGCATAATTCAACACAGATAAGAGGTCTGTCTCTGCGTAAATACGTCCATTTGATGTGCATGAGTTGAACGTATGCAAATCCATTTCCATATCAGCCTCTATCAGGAGTCTTAACTTTTTTGCTCATATTTTTACTTCCCTTTCCCTTCTCGGAGTGACAGTTTATGGTCACTGAACATTTGAATCTTATATTTATGTTTTCTACCTGACAGAAGAGATAGTCCTCCATTTACGATTCAAATAACAAGATACAGCCATGAATTTAAGCTTCACGACATCTCATCTCAGGCTGTATTTTGGTTTATTTGGAAAACAGCTCATAGACAGGAGCCATATGTTTCTGGTGATTCACGATTTGTCAGTTATACATGAATATTGCAGCTATTACTGTTTATAGTAAATGCAGCTTGTCTGTCGAGTGTATTTTTGGGTCCAAGCGAGTTTATACATGAATAAGAATGTTTCAGGAACGGCATTGTTATGGAAACCTTTACATAATCATAACTGAGAGTTCACTTGAGGTCTTTCAAAACACAACAGACCACTTATTCATAATATATCTCTTTAATTATGTCTCTCCATCTTTGTTGAGTTTAACTTGCTTCCATATGTTATTTTGAGTTTTAATGACCCAGCGTTGTGTCTGACTCCTGTTTGGAAACTAAGCTCTTGTCTGTGAATCTTTTGGGTGGTATATTTGCTCTGCGTGGTTATTGTAAACACAAGACACAGGGAGAGACGGCTTTGTTAAAGACAGTCAAGGCTGTGATTGTGCGCACCGTTGCTGGAATAAATCAGACTCTTTGATTTAAGGCAACTTCTTTATTCTTTATACTTTAGACATTCCACCACAGCATATGGCCTAAAGATCTGGCATATAGACCCTTTTAGTGTTAAACGGAGATGACGTAGGCTCGGTTGCACATGCATTTTGGTAACAGAAGTACGGCAGAACTCAGCAGGTTGTCGATCTCTGCGGAAGGATTATTGACAAAAGATCGAGAATATTTCCTCGACAAGCTGACTTTGACAAATAATGTCTGATTGCCAGATTCTTGTGCGATCAGCGAGTAAAACTTTAAAATGACTTCAACTAAAAACTCACCTGTTCAAGTTGGCGTCCCCCCCATTATTCCTCTCGTTTTCTACAGTGCCACTTCCTATTTGTTTGTAAAGTGTCTTTGAGTGTCCAAAAAAGCGCTATATATGTTTGGTGTATTATTACTATAACTTTAGTCCGCCGGTAGAATATTTATTCTGACAACTACACACACAACAACCAGACATTTTGGTGCTGGAAATGTTTTTATCTCCGTCTTCTTCTGTCTGTTTTCAGTCTGAATGAATCAGAATGAATGGGAAACAAAGTCACTTCCGTTGCCAAAATGTGCAGTTTTTTGATTACTTCTGCCCTAAATAAACAACTCAATGAACATGACAACATTATTATGAAGTGACCCTGCTTAATTCCTTTAGTTGTATTAAAATATCAGTGAAGAAACATTGTCGTCTGATCTCAAAATGAAGTTACATTTTATTGTGGATTTTGTAATTTGACCCATCCTTTAATCCCACTGAGGCAACCTGTTTTTGAGACGATTTTGAGCTACTCTTGGTCATTGTCATCAACATTGGGAAAGTGTGATGCTATCTGAAGGCTCTGCTCTGTCTGAGGCTTTGTTAGACTTGAATTTAATCTTTATTTTTACAATCGGACCAGAACGAACAGACTTAGAACAACAAAAGGTGAGGTGATTTGTGCTATTAAACTAAGTCCCTTTCACGTTTTTTATTGAAAATCAGACACAAGTTCCAGAAAATGTGCTGCTTAAATCCATTTTGTATTCTTTCTTGAGTTTTCAGGCAACATTCCACCATAGAGATACATGTAGAACACCCCTGCAAAGTAACCAGAGAGGAAACCCACCCAGAAATCAAAAGTGGAACCTTCTTTCTGTGAGGTGAGAGTGCTAGAAATGTTACCGTAGTAACTTTCCATATCTATATTAAAAACATACAATTTTGCAGTATCCAGATTTATGTAGAAGTTTTTTTTTTTTTTTTTGCCATTTCCCATTCACCAACCCATCTCCCAAAAAACCCATGAAAGCCTTCCTTCCTCCTGCAGTGCTTTTAACCCCATGATTACCGCCCCCTTTTGGAGGTCAAAATTACTGCAGAGAGTGGCTCATTACCGGCTGTATGCAGGTGGAGGAATGGCGACTGGAGAGACGGCATTAAAGACATAAAAGGAAGAACCGTCACGAGGACCCATCTGACGATAGTGGGAGTAGAAAGGCAGCTGGGAGACGTAGACAAATACTGTCATTTACTGGGAACGCTAATGGACACATGATGAATGGGCCCAGAAAGTTTGCTCAGACTTCTTTTTGCAAAGTTCACACGCAGACTCCTACTCCTAAAGCCAACTCCGAGGGTTTAAAGCTACGATGGAAGATTCTGATAGTGGCTGTCGTCTGGACTGTGTGCTTTGCCGATTTATTCATTAACTGATATGGAGAGCGGATTTATTACAAGACAAGCTGTTCTACGTGGATCTCCATGGTGGGATATTCGGCAGTTACCATGGACACACATTACACACATTAGCAAACATTGAGTATACATGCAGATCAGTATCCCGGTTATGATTGGGTTTTTGAATATCCCGGTTTCATCATGGTGCATGTATCCTGGTGTCAGTGTCCCGAATAAGACAGTATTTTAATTAATAATCAGAAGATTTTAATTAAGAATCTGCGGCAGTGTATAATTTGTGCAATAGTGTTTGGAAATGTTCAGTTTGATCTGCGCAGTGGATCGTGGGACGCCTCAGAGCTCCGTACCGAATCCTGCACGGGTCTGATTTTGCTCCTACCCATCATGTCTCGATCCCTACCCGACCCTTTTTCAGACAGAATTGAAATAAAATTCCACAGCCGATCCGACCCGCTATAAATACAATACGACAGCCAAACCGCACTCGAATGAAAATCAGTCCGAGAGCCAAAAAAGAGCCACAACTTTACACTCTCCACTCGCTCATTTTCTTTTCAGCTCATCGGAAGTCATTTTGAACTGCAGGATGTCGCATGTGGGGCATGAAAATGAAAATGCAGAGATTTCTGGGAATGCGCACATGCAGCAAAAACATCAGGATTTCTTGTAAAAACAGTGGCATTTTTGCATTTCACTAAAATACAGATCTGCTTTTTGTTCACACATGATGTTTTGTAAACCACAGATTAGACCTGTGCCCGACCCAAACCCGCATCTGACACAACACTTTTCACCCGTTTCATTAAAATTTGTGGTTCACCCGTCTGGTACCTGTGGATACCAAAACCCATGCAGGACTCTGCCTCCCAAGCTTCCTTTGCTAAAGTAGCTCATGATTGTTTGTATTTTTCTGGTTTATTGCACATTTGTAAGATTATGTCAGGAAACCGGGATACTACATTTGATCATGTACACAGGAATATGAGTATCCCGGTTTCTTAGTGCTCATGTAAACAGCATATCCCAAATACTGCCACAACCGGGATACTGATGTACATGGAAATGCACTCATAGTCCAAAAAGTTTTAAGTGTCTGAAAACTCACAAAATGGATTTAAACAGCACATTTTCAGGAGCCAGTGATCAATACGAGCCATCATGGTCCTGTTTAACTTAGAGTCTGATGTTCAACAAAAAAGAGAGTAAGTTGTTGAGAGTAAGTGTTAGTAAGAGTGACTAACAAACAACTAAGAATCAGCTCATCTTTTATAGTTTCAGCTAAATCAGTGCTTTATGGTCAGATTGGGGTAAATCAAAGCTCAGATTAAAGTCTAATTTGAGTAAAAGAGCTTCAGACAGAGCAGTGCCTTCAGTTATAGTAGCTTCATGCCCCTAGTATCATCTCGCAATCAGCAGGTAAACTCTTGCACTCATCCCTGGTTCGATTTTTCTGGGGAGTTTGCATGTTCTCTACGTGTTCTGCGTCTGGGCGGGTTTCTGTACGAGTTAAAATATGCACGGTCATACAATCTAGTTACTCCTGACCTGGATTCTGTCCTTTGATCAGGAGAAAGTTCCCTGGGTACTTCACTGAGGTAAGAATCATCTACTGCTACAGACAAGCTGCCTTCATTGATTTAAAGAAGAGGTCAGATGTTAAGGATACTGTGTGGTCGTACTAAAAGATTTTGTAGCTCTGTAGTCCCTGAGCTGTTGGGTTGATTCATTTGTCAAGGTGTTTTGGTTCTCCAATTTTTTTTAATTTTATTAGGGTTATGAAGCATTATATGCACAACCTCACAAAGGGGAGCACAGACTTAGACAAACTTTATTGATCCACAAAGGAAATTATTTGGACTCAGCAGCTCACACATCACAATAAAACACCAATAAAATCAATAAGACATACATTATATAAATGTATGTACATTAAGTAGAAATTTTAACTTCCAACAAGTAACAATAAATGCATAACAAACAATAAAACAGAGGGCTGTTTTCTATGTTCTGTATTAAAATTATAATTTACATACGACTTGATGTAAAAGTATTTTAAATATTCAGAATATAGTATTCTGATTGGACCATGTATTGGTGTATATTACAAAATAAATTTAAATTCAGGTATTCAGTATTCTGTAACGAAATACCTTTTACAGTATGTGCAGTAAGTAGAAAGCAAATATTTTAATATAAATGCAGTATAGCACATTATATCAGTTATATACAAATAAATATCACAGTTATATACAAATGCATACAGTATATCACAGTTATATACAAATGAATACAGTATATCACAGTTATATACAAATGCATACAGTATATCACAGTTATATACAAATAAATACAGTATATCACAGTTATATACAAATACATACAGTATATCACAGTTATATACAAATAAATACAGTATATCACAGTTATATACAAATACATACAGTATATCACAGTTATATACAAATAAATACAGTATATCACAGTTATATACAAATAAATACAGTATATCACAGTTATATACAAATAAATACAGTATATCACAGTTATATACAAATAAATACAGTATATCATAGTGATATACAATGGAGTTAGCTGGATTTGGTAGTGATGGAACAGTTTAATCTGACTTTTCACATAAAGGAGTTTTCTTATTTCTTCTTATTTATTTATCTGTAAAGGGACAGCACATATTAAGGAACATTTAAAATGTAAATATGTAAAGATTATAGTCAGCATGGCTCTTCAGTCCCTTGGCAGGTTGATGTGAAATCATCTACAGGACGGGGAAAAGTACAGCAACGATCACACAAAAGTACACACCCTGCACAAAAAATTTAAAGTTAAGGTTAATGTACACTTTATTGTCTCTGTAGGGAAATTGGTTTTCTGCATTTGACCCATCTTTCAGTACTACTCCGTGTTCTTGTTCCTAGGCTTGTTCAGGACTGCCTTAGCTGGAAGATTATACCTATGGTGCTTATAAGTCTGTATTGTAGATTGTATAAAGAAGTGGACTAAAAAATTGTGACACCGCTCACAAAATAGCAAAATAAAAACACCAGGAGCTTGTAGAGTGGGTTAATACGAACATTTTAGGACCAAAATTGACGAGCCTCACTGGGCTTACAGAGACAGGTGACAGTTTTCCAATGTAAATTCAACTGAAAACGGCATCAGTGGAGCCTGAAACGCCCCCATGAACACTTCCTATGTGGTACACGACAGCTAGCAGGTTAGCAATGTCCATTTATATATCCAGTACAGTCTATGTAAAGCCTGTTAATTCCTCATTCGAAAACCCGCCTCGATGTAGCGTCGGCCGTGCCCGATCTGACCTGCTTCTCCGTGAATAACCCGGAGGTGAGCTTTAGTGACAGACGTGGTGACAGGTTGAACACGGGCCCTGGAGTGTGAGGGACTCGGGGGCCCCTGGTAAACACATGTAAAGGAGGCGAGAAGGGGCGAGTATGTGGAGAGGGGAGGGCCCACACACAAATAGACGTGCTGCTATGGCGATGACAGAGCTCTTATGCTGTCTCTGAGGAACACACGGGGCAAAACTTCAGAATAACTACACTATTTATAGCCTTAATAAAGCATGAACAAAGACTTAAATCATCATGAACAAGTATTATTAATTAACACTGGTCCAGGCTTTGTTATGACTTGATTAAGGGAGTTTGGTGAGTGAAGTATTAACTATTTGCTATGAATTATGCGTTTTGTGTTGCATTTTTGTATGGAAAGCGCTTTATAAATAAAGTTTGATTGAATTAAAGTCTTTCTTCATACTTTATTAAGGCTTATTAAGATGCAGTTATTTTGGTGTTACCAGAAAACAAGGAATCTGTTTAGTTCAGCATGCATTTTGTTCTTCAGTCATTTTTGTCAACCTCATACTTAAAATAAAAAAGTACTACTAGTAAAACATATAAAATAAGTCCAGATTAACTAACCTAATACTAAAATACTAAGATTGTTTCTATTGCACGCCATATGCTCTATGTACATTGAACAACGGCTGTATTATTATTATTTTTATCATTATGTAGCATTGTTGTTGCTAAAAAATGAATTTTCTTCAGGATAAATGAAGTATTCATCTATCTATCTACGTATTTTGGAAAGTTTCTGTTTTTTTATTATTATCTTTTTTTAGAAGAGCCATTAATGATTCAGGTCTATGTAATGCCACCGCTAACAAACCAATGCTAAATACTGAGTCACCGTTAATGCGCCAGTGCTGGGAAGTTACTGAATACATACCGAGAATAAACATTTAGAATATTCAGAATATAGTTACTTTTCTAAGATCATAGGAATACATGGCGTGCTTCATCAATTTCAACAATTTGGACTTTAAATTTTGCAGGATCAGTGAGAAAAATAGAAAACGTAGCTCTTGTGATGTGTGGACGTGTGATTTTAACTTCCAATAAGTGACAGGAAATGCATAACAAACAATAAAACAGACGGTGGTTTAATTCAATGTTCTGTTTTAAGATTATAATTTAAATATGATTTGATGTAAAAGTATTTTAAATATTCAGAAAACAGCACTCAGATTGGACCATGTATTGGCGTATATTACAAAATAAATTTTAATTCAGGTATTCAGTATTCTGTAACGAAAAACATTTAATACTAATAGTTTTTACATCACTCCACTTTTTTTTAATATATTTTTTTAATTAAAGACATAATAAACAAGACACCAAAACATAAAACAAAGCACACGCACAAATTGAAGTAAATAAACATAAAAATAATATGGTAGTGCAGCATAGACATACCACTAACCCCCCTTTATCTATATTTTGGCCTATTTATAATTCCATTTCTTCCTTTCCTTCTCTTTCTTAATTTTTCCGACATTGGAAAAAAATCTAGGTAAGTTAAAATGACTAAAATTCTGAATATTTTAGATTATTTCAGTAGATTCATCTTGGCAAGTGAAATTATCTAAGTGTGTTTTTTCTTAATTCAAGCAACATTTGATTTTATTTCTTATTTTAAGTGCGAAAAGTTGTTGTTTTTCTTATTTTAAGTGCAGCCAGATGTATTTCCATATTTTAAGTACAAAAATCTTATTCCACTGACAGATTATTTTACTTCTCAAGTGAAATTTACTCAAATCATGGTCAAACTTTCTTAATCCAAGTCATTTTAGCTTGACTAGATTTTGTTTTTTGCAGTGTACACATGTTAGCCTTTCAACCAAAAATCATGCTATGTTTTCTTCAATAACACATTTTCTTTTTTATAACGTGTCTTCCCGATGCCGTGGAAACTTCCCATTTAAAAATTCCACGTTCTGAGATGCTAATTACACCAACGCACCTGAAGAAAAACAATCATTTGACTTGTAATATTTCTCCAGTTCTGATAAATTACAGTTGGTTTAAATGACCTCCGTCGTGTCCACGTGACCTCCTGTTTACACAATCAAACCCTCCAATTATTACGTAAAAGAAATCAGCGTTCACTCTGTGTACAAAGTCAGTCTGAGCGTTCTGCAGTTCTGTTGTTTACTTGAGGTATGTTAGTATTTCGAAGGTTTATGCAAATGCGTCGTGCCGCCCCGGAGAGAGGACCAGACCGGCGCAGTTTCTCAGTGCCATTTAGACGTACTCAGAGCTGATTTTCATTGTTATTCATGTATTAATTTATTCTTTCGTGGCAGACGATGAACTGGGCTGTAATATGCAGATGCCGGGTTTGTTTCTCGATGGGAATTTTCCGGTCCGCTGCCTCGAGCTGCCACTAATAATAAAGACGGGAGAGCGAGGGAGGAGGGGTGGAGGTGGAGAGAGAGATGGGGGGTGGAAAAGCAGAGAGAGAAAGGGAAGAGAGAGGGGAGAAAGAAGGAGAGAGGCAGAGGAGAGAGGACAAGAGGCAAAGAGGGGAGAGAAAAGAAGAGGTAGAGGGAAAAGAGAGCTGTGGGAGAGAGGGGAAAGAGAGTGTGATGAGAGAAGGAGAGAGACAGAGAGCTATGGAGTGGGAAGAGAGGGCGAGGGTGAGATGAGAAATAGAGGGACAGTTAAAAGAGAAAGAAAGAGAGGGGAGAAAAAGAGAGAGGGAGGGACAAAAGAGAGAGACAGAGAGAGAAGTGACACAGGGAGAGAGATAGGGGTGAGGGCAAAAGAGAGAAAGAGAGAGAGGGGGAGAGATACGAGATAGAGGAGAGAGAGGACAGAGGAATAGAGAGGTATAGAGGGAAAAGAGCGCAGGAGGCAGAGAGAAATAGAGAGACAGATGAGAGGAAAAAGAAAGACGGGAGAGAGGGAGAGATGGGGTGGAAAGACAGAGAGAGAATAAGAGAGGGGAGAGAGTGGGGAGAAAGAGAGAGGGACAGAGGAGAGACAGGACAGAGGAAGAGAGGGGAAAGAAAAAGAGAAGTAGAGATAGAGGGGAAAAGAAAGCAGAGAGAGGTACTGAGAGAGAGAGAGGTTAAAAGAAAGAGAGGAAGGAGAGAGAGAGAAAGAGCAACAGAGAGATATGGAGAGGGGGAGAGAGGAGAAATAGCAAGACAGATGAAAGAGAATGAGAGAGAGGGGAGAAAATGAAAGAGGGAGGGGCAGGAGTGAGAGCGAGAAAGAGAGAGAAGTGAAGAGGGAAAGAGATAGGGGATAGAGCGAGAAAGATATAGAGGGATATGAGAGCAGAGAGAGAGGGAGGATGGAGAGAGAGGAGAGAGAGAGAAGGAAGAGAAAGAGAGGGTGATGAGAAAAAGAGACAGAGAGATGTGGAGTGGAAAGAGAGGAGGAATAGAGGGAGGGAGGGAGGGACAGAAGCGAGAGAAAACAGAGGAAGAGAGAGAGGTAGAGATAGAGGGAAAAGGACAGCTGAGAGAGAGGAAAGAGGGGTGAAGAGAAGACAGGAAGGAAAGAGAAATAGAGAGACAGAGATATATGGAGTCAAAAGAGAGAGGGAGAGAGAGGAGAAATAGAGGGACAGATGAAAGAGAAAAAGAGAGAGGGGAGAAAAAGAGAGAGAGGGACAGAGTAGAAAGGGAGAGAGAAAGAGACAGAGGGCTGAGGGTTAAAAAGAAAAAGAGGGACAGAGGGGGAGACAGAGGAATAAAGGATAGAGAGAGAGAGTTAGAGAGAGAGGCGAGAGAAAGAAAGAGAGAGAGACAAAGGAGAAAATAGAGAGAGAGAGAGATGTATGGGTTGAGGGGGAAAGAGGGAGAGAAAGAAGAGGAGGGGGAGAGGTCGGTCTTGTCAAGATGTCTCCAATCATACATCAGCACTCCAAAACAAATCCCCGAGTCCCATTTCTCCCGAGGTCCTTAAACGCAGCACATTCTGGAGTGACCAGGTGTGACTGGGTCTTGTCCTTGACACAGAGGTGAGTGTGTGGACATCCTGCTCCAGCGCTGACACCATCACAGCAGCTGGGGCCTCCACCACTGCTCAGATAAGGCACGAGAACATACAGTATATTTAGATCAGGGCAAAGTGGAGGATGTTATGTGTTTGTTTTTTAACATGTTTTTTCTTTATGTGTGAAAAAAATCTGCTTATGTTTGAGCGAGTCCAATGTACCGGTGTGTGCCTTTGTTTGTAATTTTATTGATCCACAAAGGAAATTATTCGGACACAGTAGCTCACACATCACAATATAACATACCGTATTTTTCAGGGTTTGGTGGTTCCTGTGACTTATACTCAGGTGCGACTTATATGTCACATTTTTCACACTGACAGCCCATAGACCAAATATATGAATTGTATATATGAATCAAAAATGAAAAAACAAATTGTTGTCTGCTTTTTCATTTCGCTTTTATAGACAAATAATTGAAAGTTTTTTTGTTGTTGTTTTCTTATTTTTGGTTCGATATTGAAAAACGAATGAACGAATGATACACGGATTCTTCTGTATTGGGTTGTTTTTATTACTATAACTTCTGTAACTTTCCTTTCAAGATGAAATGTTGGTTCTTGGTCTCTAATTTTATAAAATAAATTTTCCCCAAAAAGTGCGACTTATACATTTTTCTTCTTCATTATGCATTTTTTTTTTGGCTGGTGCAACTTGTAGTCCGAAAAATACAGTAATAACAAAGAGCAAAAATATAAGTGGTAATAATAAAATCTAAATAAGTAACGAAAAAGACCTGATTGAAGGTGGCCCCCGACAAAACGCAAACCTACACAAAAACTGTCAATTTGTGCTTCGTTTGTGCAGTTTGTGCTGGCAAAAGTTTCATTTGTGCTATTATGGTTCTTAAGATATCAGCAGCTTTATTTTCGCCCCTCCAAATGTTAAATAGCCTCAAAACAGGCAGAAAATTACACAAAACATTTGTATTCCGTTTGTGCTGTTTGGTGCTGTAACAGTTTTCTTTTGTGCGAGTATATTTCTAAATATGACACCATTTTGGACTGTTTGGACCTATAAAAGAATCAGTAATTTCTCCAAAACTAAAGCAAGTATCTAATTTTATAGCGTTTTTTTAATTGTCTATGAACCAGGAAGTAATGCAGATGTGCTATTAGCATGCTAGTTGCTTTTAGAATTACAGCAATTGCAAAAATTCTGCTCTGAAAGTTGTGAAATTAGCTTTTAAATTCATTTCTGTGAGTGAATAATGAGGATAGGAATGCGTTATAAAAGTCAGGAATATATTTAGGAGCTGTCAACAGTTTAAATCGCACTAGTTCTGTTTTTCACATTTTTTAAGACTGTGAAAATTGGAATACAGCGTGTTTTTGTCAGATGTCCCCAAGGCAGCTGGGAGACAAATTTTACTCAGATATTGTTTTTGGAGTATTGGGGTTCGTCTCTTCCACTGGGTGAGGACGTCAATAGAGAATACAATAATAAAACGTCGTGAAGGACACACTGTATTTGCTGTCCCAGTGGTGAGTGGATATTAACCTGCTCCCATCTGTGTCATGGAAGAGAAGAGGGGGGTGTAAGTGGAGGGCTGTAGGTCATCTGTAGCCTGTAGACATTTCTTATGGAGATGAGCACGTCAAAGTCAATCACAGAGACATATATTAGTCACACAAAGCGCTATTTATAAGAGACATTAGTGCAGGAATGGACGGGGCGCTATAGGAGGTTTGACAGCTGTAATAACTGCAGACAGAAAGACAAACGCCTTTATAATAACGTCACCTTGATTAACCTTAAAGAACTTATTATGCAAAATACTGAGCTCTTAAGCATGTCAGAGTTGTTTCCACTCACCGTTTACACCCTCAAAGTTGTATTGGAGTGACTCGTACAAGTTTATTTTTGTCACTTAATTTTTAATGAACATTATATATATATAACGAAAAACAAAAAACAGGCACAGTCGGCAAGAATTAACGTACATTTAGATGAAAAGAAAAATATGCATATACTGTATACACATATATGCATACATACATATATATATACATACTTACTTACACATACACATATGCATATATATACAAGTCACTCCAGAATGTTTTTTTTTAGGTAGAATTAACTCGTTTCAGAATTGTTTCAGAGCCTGAATCATCCTTAAACGATTTGTTCATTTTACAGTTAAAGGTGCACTGTGTCACACAATGCAACTTTAAATTTATAATGAACAAATAGTTTATGGATGCAGTCACTGTATCGGACTGTTGTGGTGAAGAGGGAGCTGAGCCGAAAGGCAAAGCTCTCGATTTACCTCAGTGTATGTTCCTCCCTTCACCTATGGTCATGAGCTCTGGGGAATGACCGAAAGCACGAGATCGCGGATACAAGCGGCCGAAATGAGTTTCCTCTGCAGAGTGGCCGGGCACTCCCTTAGAGCTAGAGTGAGGAGCTCGGAGTAGAGCCGCTTCTCCTCCACGTAGAGCGGAGCAGCTGAGGTGGCTCAGGCATTTGTTCTGGATGCCTCCTGGATGCCTCCCTCAGGAGGTGTTCCAGGCATGTCCCACACAAACTAGGCCCTAAGGAAGACCCAGGACACGCTGGAGGGACTATGTCTCTGGGCCTGGGAACGCCTCGGGGTCCCCCAGAGGAGCTGGAGGAAGTGAGGAAGGGGTGAAGAAAGTCTGGGAGTCCCAGTTTAGACTGCTGCCCCCACGACCCAGTGCCAGGATAAGCAGAAGAAAATGGATGGATGTGTAACTATTCTGGTGAAGGGTTTATCAAATGCTTTTCGCCATGGAGATGTTATTGCTTTGTTTGGAGTGTTCCACAGTTACAAATCAAGTTATAGGTTAGCTCTGTGGAGAGGCAACCCCACTCACAGTCAGAATCCCTGATTTTCTAAGTATTTTTGAGCTACAAAACCACCTGTAATTAAATAAATGTAAGGCAGAGCTGTTTAATGTCATACTGTGGAACATTCCAGGCAGAGCAATGGCATGTCCATAGTAATAAGCAGGTGACAGATCCTCAACTAAAACATTACACAGTGCACCTTTAAAACAGTGGATATTTGACCAAACAGAATTCAGTTGAACACTTTTTCCTCACTTCTAGCCATAAATTTGCGGGTATGCTAATTTGAAAGTTTCCATGTCTAAACAGAAGCAGTTTCCTCCAGTCACTTCCACATCTGCCTGAGTCGTGCGGACGTGAAGCCCAGAGGCGTGCACTTCGGCTGGGGTCCAAGCCGTGTCCAATCGGCCCCCTCTTCACCACAGGCCGAATCTGTAGCGTATAATTAGCTTTTAATCAGTATTATCGTTGGGGCGCACAGTGGAGATTAGCGTAGCTCGCTCTGCTGAAAATAAACATTCATAAATGCGTGTGAAATCCTCTGACCCATCACATCCGATCTCACACTCCAGAGACTGTGTACGATTCTCACGGCTTTTCACTGGCCTCGGGGTCTCTGTAACATTTTCAAGAATCCTTTGTTATTCTGTGCAGTAATTCAACAGCACAATAGAAGAGAATAGAAAAAAAAATTGCCTAAAAATGCTGCTAGTCAAATAAAACATAGAAATAGATTTGAATATGGACAAAATAAGGACTGATTATACTGTTTGATTGCTCCCACACTCCCACGGCTATTAATTAGTACTTCCTTAGTGTTTCATAATGACATGATTTTTAACTCAATTTCAATACTATAGGACAGGGCTCTCCAATCTTTTTCTTCCACTGAGCTAAAAAGAAAATGCCAAAGAGCTACTCATTTTAGCAGTCACGAGAAACTGAGCATAAAAAAGAATGAAGATGAAGAACAGTTAGATGCCTATAAAACACAAACATTTATCCATTTATTAAAGCACAAGTTGGGCATCAAAAATATACATTTACAAATGTAATTCATCAAATTGTCATTCTGCACAATATGTATAATTCAGAAATCCTTTGGTGAGCTCCTTGGAAGAGGGTGGAGATCTTCTGGTAGTTCCCGAGCTACAGGTTGGAGACCCCAGCAATAGGATAAAACTGAAGATACTTGAAGGTCCTATACAGTTTTTTGTCACTATAACGTGGTTCACCTTTCGTGGCCTCGCTGTTTTGTGGATTTTTTTTGTGCGTTGTGTTCTGCATTCGATTGCCGAAGGGAAAACCTGTGCATTTTGTTCTGTGTAATCGAAGGTGGCATGTCTGTTTAAAAGAATCTTCTCACCAAGAATAAAAAACAGCGCCAACAAATACAGCTACCCACAACTATGTTCTTCACTCTGCCTTCAGTGGAAAAAGACTTCTCAGTTAAGATTTGTCTGAGAAAAGTGTATAAAGTGTGTGGTGAGGGGTTTCACAGCCTTAAAACATATGTAATAAGAGTAAAAAATAAAGCTGACTACTTCGCAGATTTCGCCTATTGCGGGTTATTTTTAGAACGTAAAATAACCGGTAAAATAAACGAGGGACCACGGTATTACGCAAAATTGACTCTTGTGATCTTTAAGTCATGTTATAATGTTTCCTTATCAAAAACATAACTGGAGTTGTGTTTTGTTTCATTCACACATGTAATTCTTGAGTAATTCTTCATTATTAAACATCGCCAAAGCTCTGTTCCACCAGCGTAAGTTTTCAGGTTAATGGTTTTTATCTTTAGTTTTGTAGAGATTAGTAATTCCAGGGCTAAAATCATTCAAATATTTACTATACTAACAGTGTTTCCCACAGTACTTTATAGTTAGGGCGGCCGCCTTGACAATAATTGCTCCCCCGTTTTGACTACGTCCCTTCGAACCACGTGAATCCTCGCCAAACTACCATTGTCGCGTCCTGGTTCTCAATTTTGCTTTTTGCCGGCACGGTCCTCACCTCTGCCACCTCTCCCACCACCTTGACTAACCAATTTTCAGTGTTTTCAGTTTGAGAGAAGAACTCGGACTAAATATGCTGCAGGGTTTGTGTGTTAAATGTGTCTAAGTGAAACAAAACAAAACTCCAAGTTAGTTTTTTTGATGAGGAAACAACATAGATCAGAAAATAGCGTAATATGGATCCTTTAATAACCACTCCATAGTCTTTACACCGTCTCCCTCAAACACTCTGACCTTTTGATGCCCTTTTACTCTGGAGGGTCTATTCTCTTAATCTACCACGGACAACTTAAACCCGCCTCTGTTGTGAACTCCACTGCATTTTGAGAGCTAACATTTCCTGTGAGCTAATCGTGGCTAGGCTAATCCCTGCCTCTGTGGGCTGAGCTGTGCGTTTATGCCTGTAATGAAGTGCGCTCACATGAAAGCTGGCTTTTAATTGGATTTCGCCAAACTGGGACACAAACCGTAAAGTCATCATGGGCCCGAGCCGGCGTCAGTGTTATTTCAGTGAGGAGGTGACACTGCACTCTGATTGGATGAGAGCAGCTGTCCTCCCCTGACTCTGTCCAGTCCCAAATGGAAATTCGACTGATTAGTAAAGTGACGCTAATCAAAAGTCCATCAAGAGTCCATCAAGAGTCCGTCAAGAGTCCATTAAGTGAAAAAACAAAACATATGACCTGATAATCTTTACTCAAGAATTAAATATAGTCAAATAACTCAAGATAAAGCCATAGGACGCTGCAAATTTGGGACACAAACCATAAAATCATCATCAGCCCGAGCTAGTGTCAGTGTTGTTTCACTTAGGAGGTAACGTTGGGCTCTGATTGGACGAGAGCAGCTGTCCTCCCCTGACACTGTCCGCTCCCAAGTGGAAATTAGCCTGATTTGTAAAGTGGTGCTAATCCATGGATTTTTAAGTGAAAAAACGAAACACAAAACAACATACATGCATATTACCTCATAATCTTTTTTTTAATTCATAGTCTGTGATATAATAACCTTAGTCAACCAGAGAGACATCAACACAACAAGTTAAACACAAATAAAAATAATAATATTCAACAAAAAATTACAACTACACTGACCAAAATGATATAAAACATAATAATTTAAAAATGCAAACAAAAACAAAACAGGACAAACGGGTACTGAGGACCAACTCAAGACAAAACACACAGACAGCACAGGACACAGACAGGGCATGTGTGACAGACAAGACACAGAAATAGACAGGACAAAACAGACAAGACAAAACGGACAGGACAAGCACCTGCAGTCCCCGTCCCGACCATCTTGACATGGACAAACACGTGTTTAAATATACAATACGTTATAATGTTCAACGATTCAGAACCACAGTTTCAATCCCATTTTAATACTTCCCATTTTGTAGAATGTAAGCGCAATTATTATTTGTAGCTATAATTTTTTCAGTTATAAATTGTAGATGTAATTAATTTTTAAAGTGTGCCAAATAGGGGGTGTAATGATATCCAAGTCTCATGATACGACATCATCAGGTTATGAACCTAACGGTACTATATTTATTGCGGGAAAGCTCACAATATGGTGGGAAGGCTCACGATATTACTATATTCTACATAATAACAAGACTGACATTCTAAAATGCTTTGACCAGTCATTTGGTGCAACATTTATTGTCATAAGGGATGTAACGATATCCAAATCTCTCTGTACGATATTTTCACCATATACATCTCACCGTACGATATTTATTGCAATATTTTGGGGAGGCTCACAAAACTGTGAATATGTTACTTTTTCCTCTAAAAATGCCTTCACAAGACTTAATCCAAAGAATGAAGATTTCAAAGTGCTTAGAACAGTTATTTCTTCATGTCGTCTGCACTGAAACAGAGCATAGCTATTTCTACATCAGAACTATTCATTTAAGCAAAAAGACTTGTGATTCAATATATTGTGATGATCCACGATATTATTGTGAGACCTTTGACGATACGATATCACCATATTTCGGTTATTGTTACATCCCTAGTGCCAAATATAGGTCCACCTTTGAAAATCAAAATTTTTCCCACTACAATAATGGTGATACCTCATAATTTTCTCCCAAGAAATAAATATAAGCAAATAACTCAGGATAAAGCAATCCAGCTAAGTGAGCATTTATTTTTAGAAATTTAGATTTTTAAACAGGAAATTACATTTTAAAAAGAAAATGTCAGATTTCCCATGCTGTGTAAAGCTAAAATTGTGAATGGTGACGGCACATCATTTTCACATTTATATGGCGCAGTGCTTAAAGCTGCACTATGTAACTTTTTTGATCCAAACAAACAAAATGTGCTGTCATTGCTTTGCCTGGAATGTTCCGCAGTGTGGCATTAAACTTGTACATCTTGCATTCATCCAGTTACAAGTGTTTTTATCGCTAGACCACACCACACATGCTTTCTACTGTCAGCCATGTCAGCGGGGTCGCCTCTCCACAGATCTGACCTTTAACTCGACCCAGTGGCATCAACTGCTTGTCTACATGGAGGTAGAAAAGCTTTAATGCCATACTCTGGGACATACCTGGAAAACCAATAACATCTCATGGAAACAAGTGTGAGGTTGACCCCACCGCAAAAAAGAAAATCCAGCATTTGTCTGTTGCTGTGACAAAAAACACTTTATAAACCCTATTGGAAATCTGAAAAATAAATCTATATTCTTGTATATTGAGTGTAGTGCTTGTTTTGATGCCCTGTATTTGAGTTCCCTGGTTGTATCTCCTGCTGTCTTGGAGTTGATGGAGAGTGTTCTTCAAAGCTCTCAGCCTCGAGCGCTTCTGTTTTTCAATGACAGCGCCAAAAAACACACTTTCTCCAATCTCACTTCACATCTCCGCGTGTCTAACTTTAATATCCAGTCATCCATTAACACGAAATATAAAGTTGTTCCATTATGTTTCATCGCGAGGCCATCTATTCAGTCTTATTATTATTAGAGGAAAGGAAGTTGATGAATTGTCTTGTACTCCTGAAGATTTAAAGACACTGCTGGTTTTAGCTCTGCAATCTGGAAACCAGAATTAAGGAGGTTGTTCTTCTTTATGATTTGTTCCTATACAGTACCTTGAATAGACTGTGTTTAATGTAATGTTTCCAATTTAAAATAAAAACAATTAAAGGTCTGCTCATAGATTGTATAAAGAAGTGGATTAGGAGAGTGTCATGTCGCCATAGTGTTCGGCTCCAGTCAAATGAAACTCACTGAGGTTAGCAAATTTGGAAATAAGTTCATATTAAGGAATTTATTTATGGACACAATTGCAAATTAAAAGCACCAGGATCGTGTAGAGTGGGTTAATATGAACATTTTAAGACAGAAAGGACGAGGCTCACTGCAGTTACAGAGAAAGGGGCAACAATTTTTCCACGTAAAATCATTTGAAGCCAGAGTCGATGGAGCTGGTAGCACCCCCGTACTCATTTCATATTTAGAGTGCGGCGGCTCGCAGACTAGCTATGCCATTACAGTCTATGGGTCCACTATGTCACTTTTATCTCCATTGCCTGATTGTCTCCATGGAGATTGGAGATGGAGAGTGCTTTGCCTGGATGATCCCACAGTATGGCATTAAACATATGTATCCTCATGTAAACAAGCAGGTGATACTAAATAATGATAATAATAATAGTAAATCTTTATTTATGAAGCACTTTTAAAAACAAGGTTTACAAAGTGCTGTACAAGCAGCAATGAACAACACAAAACACATAAAAATAGCGCATAAAACAAACCGATAAAAATGGGTTTTAAGAAGTGATTTTAAAGATGATACTGATGGTGCAGCCTTATTTCCTCAGGCAGGTCGTTTGAAAGCCGAGGCTCCATTGCCCTTTGTTCGGAGTCTGGACTTTGGAACAGCCACAGGGACCTGCCCGAGGATTTAAGCCTCGTACTGGGTTAAAAATTCTGAAATGTAACTTGGTGCAAGACCTAAACTGGCTTTAAAAGTGATCAGTAAAATCTTAAAATCAATTCTAAACCACACAGGCAGCAGTGAAGGGAAGCTCAGGGGTCATGTGTTGATGTCTGTGAAAACCAGTGAGAAGCCGAGCTGCTGCGTTCTGAACCAGCTGGAGACGGGAGATGAATTTGGAGTCGAGGTCGGAGAGGAGGGAGTTGCAATAATCTAGATGGGAAAAGATGAGACTTTTTCGGGATCAGGGCGGGAGAGGATAGTTTTGATTTTGCTAATTGTGCGGAGGTGGAGGAAACGAGCTTGGGTGACTTTTTTGATGTGAAGGTGGAGGTTGAGATGAGAGTTGAAAATCACACAACAGGTCATAACAGATCTGGTGGTGACCCATCAGATATTTTTCAGTACGTTTGAGCACTAAAACCACCTGCACAATAAAGGCAAAGTAATATTATCACCTAGGAGACAAACCGATAACATACCACCCATTAGAAACAAGCAGGTGATGCTACACCAAATCACATATCAGGTCATAAGAGATCTCATGATGAGCCACAAAGATATATATTCAGTGTTTCCTGCAGAAAATTGGTTCGTCAAGGCAGTGATGGGGATTAGGGAGCGGAGATTCTGTGCCGGCGAAAGGACCAAGGGTGCGACCAGCGTAGTTTTGCGAGGATTCACTTGGTTCCCCTACAAGCTCTTGTGCATAATTGTTTTTTTGGGTTTTTTTTTTTCAGAGGGCGGAGAAAATTGTTATCAAGACGGCCGCAATAACTATTAAGCACTGCGGGGAACTGATATTTTTGAGCACTAAAAACACCTGTACAATAGAGGCAAAGTACTAATATCACCATGGCCCCAAGATCGAGAACAAATCGTTTTAAAAGGAGTTTCGTTCCAGCTGCCATTGTATTTATGAATAAATTGAATCTATTTATTTATCATGTTTTTGATAGAGTTCATATGTATTGTGATTTTTAGCTAAGTGAGATGAATTCATTTATTTATGGAACAAAACCATTCTGCACTGGAGCTCTGTAACACTTTATTTGTAATTGTGTTTTTATGTGCATTTAACTACAGGTACGAATAAAGCGACCTAACCTAACCTAACCTATGGAGACAAACAGATAACATAACCCCCCATTAGCAAAGTTACATAACGCACCTTTAATCACTGAATTGGTGGCATGGGTCGAACCAAATTAAGCTAACAAGAACAAGTTTGCACCTCAAAACAGAAACAAATTACCCATCAAAAGCCTTAGCCACAAAATAATGTTTCTAATCATGATGCTTTCAAGGTGAGCCTCTAACAGATGCTTCCTTATTTGATGCAACATGTCGGTGAAATCTGTTTGTCTCTCAGAACCCAAACGCCTCCATTTCGAAACCACAAAAGAAACCACACCAGCCGTCTCCTCTGCTTTTAATTGCCGTAATTGCACAGCTAAAATAAAACCTCAACTGTCAGATTGAAGCAAATTGCCTTGGTCATTTCTGCTGAAAAATCCCCCCCAAACAATGCTCCACTTTCCTTGGACAGCTCTGCACAGCTTGTATTGTGTTTACCTGTAAACATTCTGGTCCAGGGATAGTGAGGGATTTTCAGCAGGCTAAAAGTGTGTGGTGGTGTTACATGCGGAGGCTGGAGCTCGGGTTTCATGGGGCTGTACTCGTATCACCGCCAACACGTTCACACCAGAGCCATTTAGAACTGCGAATGTGACAGGAGGCCTTCGGATATCATTTTACGTCAAAGGAGACATGTGGGGCCAGTGGATTTTTTGAGTATTATTTAAGTATTTTAGACAGATTTATCATTTGTAGTTTGTTCAGTTGTAGCAGGACATACTTTTTTAAACAGGGGCTATATTGATTGCTGAGCCCACAATGAAATCTTTCTGTATTTTTATTTGTTGATGTGGTCGCTGTATCGGATTGTTGTGGTGAAAGATCTGAGTTGAAAGGCAAAGCTCTCGATTTACAGGTCACTCCTCATTCCAACCTTCTCCTGTGGTCATAAGCTTTGGGTAATGACTGAAAGGGCAAGATACAAGCAGTCGAAATGACTTTCCTCTGCAGAGTAGCTGGACGTTCCCTTAGACATAAGGAGGAGCTCAGTCACACAAGAGGAGCTCGGAGTAGAGCCGCTGCTGAGGCTTAGGCATCTATCCCGGATACATCCCGTACGCCTCACTGAGCAGGTGTTTAAGAATAGAAATACTGTTTAAAACTCAGGAAAAATGCAAACAAACAACACAGTTTTAAGAACCTTTGATCAAAAATCAGAATCAAAAGTCAGAAAGGTTTTATTGCCATATGAGTTTATTGCCAACAGGGTCACAACATTAGGAAATTGCTGCAGTACTTGGAGCGAAACAAACTACTAATTATGCAATAAATAAAATAAAATAAAGTAGAAAACCTTAAACTCTATTATGTAGCACACAAATTTACAAAATTACAAGAATGTAATATAATATAAATATAGCATTCATGGTCCTTGTGTAGATTGGTTTATTCTGAATGGGGTGGCGGGGCTTGCTGTTGCAGGGCTGGCGTCACTTCCTGTTTTCTTCCTGGTGGGATTTAAAAGCGTCATGGCTGGGGTGGGAAGGCAGAATGCTCACGGAATATCGCCTAGGTTGAAGGGAAAAAATGGTATTTGTTTATTGCGCATTTTATATGACTTATAATTATATTGTTGAGGATGTAAAATTAATCAGGTTGTGTGTTTTTAGCTCTTACGGTGAGAATAAATACATGAAAAATGCACATTCATCTGTACGCGCGATTATTCAGACTACAGTTCTCTTTAAGTGTTTGATATTCAATAAAAAGGTGAGAGTGACTGAAAAACTGCTGGCTAATGCGAGCTAGTTTGTCTGTAATTTTATGTGTGAACACAAATCATCTCACCTTCAACTAAAGTCTAACAAGCCTCAGACAGAGCAGTGCTTACAGTTAGCATCACACCCCCAGGGAATGTGACATGAGTAACAATAGGAAGAAGAGTTAATGTGTGAATGAATGTGAATGGTTTATTTCGAGCATAGTACACAAAATCATATGTACAGACACGCAAACTCCAAATTCAAGAAACAAAAAGAAAGAAACAAAATAAAATAAGTATAATAATAATTATTATAACAATAATAACAAGGACGATCAAATTTGTTTACATGCCTGAAAAGGAGTGGGAAGTGGGAAGAGGGAATATCGACTCCTTCCAGCAACACCCAAACAGAATATGAATGAACTACACCATGCAAACTATTTTGTCCACTGACTTCCTGTCTGACTTTGACTAAACCCATATTGCAGATTTATTTTTCACAGGAGCCTTAATCCCAGGATTCATCAGGCCACATGTACAAGAGGCCCGGATCATGCTCCTCATCTCCAGACCGGGTTATTAGTTCAGAAAACTAGGACAGTTGTAATTAAGATAAAGAGATCCCTGCATTATTCATGAAAGACACACATGTGCACAGGTGGAGCTGGCCCTTACCTCGACCTTGGCGCAGCGTCCGGATAATCACAGTAGATTGACTCTGCTCTTCACGGCCCGGTTTCTGAGTGTGGCCTTGCAGTGAACTGGGCGCTCAGGTGCTCTTGAACATATGAAGAATGTAATGTTGTGGAAAAGATGGGACCTTAATGAATCCACAGAAGGGAGAGAAAAGCCTGAACGAACACTGACCATAGGTTTCAATTACGATAAATAAATATAGAAGATTAGATATTAAAAGAGCCATGTTCTCATTAGAAATACGGCTATGGTCGGCAGAGTGTGATGATAAAATGAAACCTGAACTATTTAAACATGTACTATGTCACTTTTTTGTTAGAGGGTCAACCGCTTGCTTGTTCCCATGGATGTTATTGTTATGCCTTCTTTTTTGTTTTTCTATATGGCATTAAATCCATCTCTGTGAAGATAATGAAGTGACTCCAACATAGGTCACGTTACAGGGCAGATCTGCAGAGAGGTGATCCCACTCACCATTTTTATTTAGCAATGTAAACACCTATAATTGGATAAATGCAAGACAGATAAGGTTAATGCCTCATCCACACTAGTACGTATTAGAGCGCACTGTGTGGATGCATGAAAACGGTGATACACTGACGTAGTTGCTCTAGCTGCCGTTCTTATTGGACCACGTCACTGTGACTTGTGCCTTCCTGACTCGCTGGGTTCGTGACATCGGGCATGCAACGCTATTGGGGAAAACTGTTTAAACGAACCCTAGACTAAAGTGAAACAGCGGTGGTCCACGAAAAACCTGTTTGCCATCTTCCTCGGCTCAAAATTGGCTGCTGCAACTTCCATAGAACTATGGCAACTTCAGATACAATACTCCACTTGCTTGTTTTTACCGCCCACATGGTGTCGTGAAGTCATGACGCCAGCATAGTCATGTGACTAGCGTTTTGAGATGGTCCAAACTCGACGTGTCTGGATGCAAATCGTTTCCAATACGGTGATATGGTGATTTGTTTCACTGTAAACGTAACCTAAAATAGATAAACATTAGGGTAGATGGAGACTTCTGAAATATGGTGAGGGAAATGTAAATTTGTTTTTGAACATGAGATGGAAAGACTGAAGAGGCTGGTTGTACAGCTGCAGTGCAGATAGGCATTACGGTACATAGCTGAAATTGGCAGGATGAGAGAGCGTCTTTATATGAATGTTTTGCTTCAAGGATTGAGACAGAGCCAGGTGACAAAAAGTACAGTCTTTTTACGGTAACACAAATCACCCAGCCCCTTAACCGGTACTATTTGACATTATTGCTCAAAAACATCTTGAATTTAATTTTTTTTATTACTCATGGTACTTTTTCTTTGTACTAGTAGGGAACTTTTTGTTGTTGAAGTTTTGCACTGTGGAAGGTTGAATAAATAACTTCTATTTATGTACTGCAGCTCATTTAACAATACTGTACTGCGTGACATTTACTTTTGTTTATTGTTACAGAAAAGCAGTATTTATTTTTAATATTATATGTGTGTATTTATTATATTGCATATTTTCTATGCAACAAGATAAGACTAAATATGAGACTGGGTCCACGAGCATGAGACAAGACGAGATTTCAATTTAATTCCTAATATATACAGTTTAAAATCCTCACAATTTTTTATTTCTTTGATTTCATACTTTTGTTTCCATTCTAGTACTGGTTTTGGAACTGTAAAAGATGTACCTCACCAATACTTCTAAATGTGGACACTTGGAAAAAAGTCCCACAAGATAATTTTTCTCACGAGTGTTCAATCTTGTGGCAGTTTTGTCTCACGAGATCTTGTGGTCGGATAGGGTGGATAGGGTGACCGGACGTCCCTATTTACCCAGGACAGTCCCAGTTTTAAGCCCTGTGCCCCCTGTTCCATCAGATTTATCCAAAACCAGTGATTTGTCCCAATTTTATCCAAGAAATGTCTCAAGTGTCCCCATTTTTGACCTAAACCAGGACTAAACTAAGACTAAACTGGGATTTCATCAACTCTAAACCAGGACTAAAACAGGACAATCACAATTTTTGACTATTCTCATCCCTACCAACAGTAAAGAGGAGCAGAAATGGGCATTTGTTTACCCAAAATACAGAAATCCATGTTTGCAAATGACCGTAAAGCAAAAAAATGTACTTTAGATTATGACTGACATGAAAATTCACAATGTTACACGCTCTTTCCACAATTTTATTTATACCAACCATCCAAACCCAGGTGTGTCCCAGTTTAGAATATTGAAAATCTGGACACCCTGATCTTTTACCATCCTTAACATACAGTATATAATAGTTTTTTGATGGGAAATTCTGCTTTAGAGTTATTATGTCAGGCGTCTTTATTTTCTTTATCAATATATCGTACTTCAGAAATCGTTATTGTGGCAGACCGAGCATTTTCTCTCGTGTGATCTCGCTCAAAGTACGGAAAGAGGATTGAGCCAGAGTTAATATTACCTCCACACTACGGTGACATGTACAGTATGATGGGTCTAGTTCTGGCTGGCTAATCTGTGCTCGCTTGCGCAGCTCTATGGGGGCTGGTCTAATCCTGTTATCGGACCTGACAGATGCTGCAGACAGAACAATGAACACAGGGGCAGCACGGTGGCGAGGCCCAGAGGAGGTCATGAGCCAAGCGCATCACAGCAGCAGCAACTCCCACATCACCGGGCTCTCCATGTAAATCCTTTTAGTGTCATTGAGAGACGTGAGAGAAAAAAGCGACTGAAGAGAGGCTGTGTGTGTAGGGTGACCAGATTTTCAAAATAAAAAACTGGGACGTCCCTATTTTGGTGGTTGGTATTCATAAAATTGTAAAACGAGTGCGTAATTAAGGCCCATTCATGACTAATATGTGAGTAATACAGTCGCATTTTCTTGTGTTTTGGTCATTTTTAAGCAGCTTTTCTCTATTTTACCTAACCAAATGACAAATTATGCCTCTTTTTACTGTTGCCAGGCATCAAATTGGTCAAAAATATGGACATTTTTTTGTATAAAACGGGGACAAATCAGTGTTTTTGCATAAATCTGCTGGAACAGGGCTCAAAACTGCGACTGTCCCAGGTAAACAGGGACGTCTGCACACCCTGAATATGTGCTGTGTTCAGTGGGTTTAATAGACTGGAATAGAGTATGGATATTGTGCAGCTGCTGACATTATCAGTATTCTCGGCGGGTGTGATGCTAACTAGAGGCACTGCTCTGTCTGAAGCTTTGTGACTCAAGTTTATTCTGAGTTTTGTTTTGACACAGTCTGACCATAAAGAACTGCCTTATTTGAGCTGATTTGTGCAGTTAAACAAGTTTCTCTCAAAATATTTACGATAGCCAGCATTTGCCAACAGTTTTTAAGTTTCACTCTATCCTTTTTGCTGAAAACAGGATCATGAATGCTCGTATTGATCACATGCTCGTGAAAAAGTGTTGTTTAAATCCATTTTTGTATTCTTTCTTAAGTTTTCAAATAGTCTAAAGACGTTTTGGGCTGCATTGGCTAATGTGTGCATTGTGTCACCATGGTAACTGCTGAACATTCAACCGTAGAGATACATGTAGAACACCCTAAACTTATTTTGCAGGTGGTTACTATGCCATTTTGTGTGCGTTTGTGTCTCTTTCGAGTTCGTCACTTCGTTTGTGTGTGTTGTGACACTCGGTTAGTTTAGTTTAGTTCTGTTTTGTGCCTTTTGTTTTGTCACTCGATTCTATTTGTGGGTTTATACGATTTTTCTTTGTGATTTTGTTTTGTTTTGTGTCCCTTTGTTTAGCCACTCTTTTTTTTTTGTATAAGCCGACGTGACTCGTTTTTGGCATAACACTCGTTAAATGTGAATCCTGTTATTTTGTTTCTTAGTTTAGGTTATTTTGTGTACTTATTTTAGCATGTTTTGTTTTGTTACCTTTTATTACAATTTTATTTATAGCATTTTCTTGTTTATTTTTACCTTCCTTTGCCCCTTGTAGAGCTGGGGCATAACAAACACCCCCAGCTTAATGAAAAGTATCACTAGATTGAACAATATAGAATAATACATTGAAAAGTGTATATACAATCCTTGATATTGGAGTTCCTGGTGAAGTACATACACATTAAACATTAAAAATAAACTGTTATTTAAGTGTGCAAGTCTATATGCGGATTAAAATGGGCTCAAACCAGGACTAAACTAGTATAAAGTGAAGTGCCTTGCCCAGTGACACAAAGATTTATCATCACCACACAAGTATGATCAGTCGCAGGGATTAAACAGCCAACTATGAGTAAAGCAGTACTAACTAAACTGCAAACTAATGGTACTTTCAACCTCTATAATCACACATATTTGTCCTGGGACTGTGAAGTGACGTGTCTTGCCCAAGGAATCACACGAAATAAAACTAACACATTACACAAAATAAGGAGTGAAAATACAGCCGCGTAAGTGAAGCGTATGATTAATGCCTCTCGTTATTACTCGGAGAAATGTGCTAACCATTGCACAGCTGAGCTCATCTATCATTCCGTATGATTTTAGTCTCAAGGTTTGAACCTGTGTGAGAGACGCCTGGAGAATCCAAAATAAACACAAGGAATCTCTCAAGACAGTGGCGAGTTCAACCTCCCCGGAAATGTCTTCACTTCGTACGACTGTGAGACATCTGACCTGCCCGGCTTTGCACCAGTTTGTGAGCCGGGGTTTGTCATAAAGAATTGAAAAAAAAAATGATACGAGTCAATATTAAAGCTGGTATCGAATCTAGAGACTCATTTGAGCAGGTATTGATACTAAAAAGTCACATTCACAAGATAGAAGTTTATTCCTTAGTTTTGCTATCGTGACAATACTACTGATGGTTCCCACTACTGCTACTGTTACTACTACTACCACTACTACTACTACTGTTACTACTACTACCTCTACTACTACTGTTACTACTACTACCTCTACTAGTACTGTTACTACTACTACAACTACTACTACTGTTACTACTACTACCACTACTACTACTACTACTACTGTTACTACTACTACTGTTACTACTACCACTACTACTACTGTTACTACTACTACCACTACTACTACTACTGTTACTACTACTACCTCTACTACTACTGTTACTACTACTACCTCTACTACTACTGTTACTACTACTACAACTACTACTACTGTTACTACTACTACCACTACTACTACTACTACTACTGTTACTACTACTACTGTTACTACTACAACTACTACTACTGTTACTACTACTACCACTACTACTACTACTGTTACTACTGCTACCCCACTACCACTGTTACTACTACCACCACTACTGCTACTGTTACTACTACCACCACTACTACTACCACTGTTACTACTACTACCTCTACTACTACTGTTACTACTACTACCTCTACTACTACTGTTACTACTACTACAACTACTACTACTGTTACTACTACTACCACTACTACTACTACTACTACTGTTACTACTACTACTGTTACTACTACCACTACTACTACTACTGTTACTACTACTACCTCTACTACTACTGTTACTACTACTACAACTACTACTACTGTTACTACTACTACCACTACTACTACTACTACTGTTACTACTACTACCTCTACTACTACTGTTACTACTACTACAACTACTACTACTGTTACTACTACTACTATTACTACTACTACTGTTACTACTACTACCTCTACTACTACTGTTACTACTACTACAACTACTACTACTGTTACTACTACTACCACTATTACTACTACTACTACTGTTACTACTACTACCTC
Source organism: Odontamblyopus lacepedii (assembly GCA_034769755.1). Classification (NCBI taxonomy): domain Eukaryota; kingdom Metazoa; phylum Chordata; class Actinopteri; order Gobiiformes; family Gobiidae; genus Odontamblyopus; species Odontamblyopus lacepedii. The sequence goes on from CM068351.1 coordinate 12,729,826, forward strand.
TACTACTACTGTTACTACTACTACCACGACGACTACTACTACTACTACTGTTACTGCTACTACCACTACTACTACTACTACTACTGTTACTACCACTACTGCTACTGTTACTACTACTACTACTACTACTACTGTTACTACTACTACCACTACTACTACTGTTACTACTACTACCTCTACTACTACTGTTACTACCGCTACTACTACTACAACAATGATGACTACTACTACTACTACTACTACAGTTACTATACTATCACTACTACTACCACTACTACTACTACAACTCCTACTAATACCACTACTATTACTATTACTACTACCACTGGGACTATTTACTACTACAACTACTAGAACAACTACTACTACCACTACTACTACTATTACTACTACTACTACTACTACTACTACTACTATTACTATTACCACTACTACTACTACAACTGTGACTATTTACTACTACAACTACTACTAGCACCACTACTACCTCTACTACTATTACTACAACTAATACTATTACCACTTCTATTACTACTGCTACTACTACTACTACTAATAATACTACTACTACTACTACTACTACTACTACTACTACTACTACTGCTACTACTACTACTACTACTACTACTACTACTACTACTACTACTGCTGCTGCTGCTACTACTACTACTACTACTACTACTGCTACTGCTACTACTACAACCGCTATGACCACTACTATGACCACTACTACTACTACCACCACTACTGCTACTATCACTACTACTATTACCACTTCCATTACTAGTACCACTACTTCTTCTACCACTACCATTACAACTACTACTACTGCCACCACTACTATAGCTGAATATCTGTTACTTCTAATACTTTTACCACCAAGTCTAACCCACCCAAAATAAATAGAACAAATCTCTGTGTAAAACCCCTGTGGAAACTTCTTCACTTTGTGCCACACTTTGAGACACCGACCCGCCCCACACTTCACCAGTCTGTTAGCTTCCACTCGACCCAGGAATTTTGCTCCGTCTCCCTCTTAAAAGTGAAAAGAAAGGTTCCGACTCCTCGCTATGTGTTCCCAAAGTGTTCTCCGTGTCAGGCTATAACAGCCAAGAGGAAGGCTTTTTGTGGAGAGGGAGAGAGGGAGTCTGTGCTGCCAGGGTCGGGCTGTGAGATGAGAGGAGCAAAGTTGAGGAGTAAATAAACAGGTTGTCATTAGAATAGTGCCATAGGTTTCTTTATAGTACTATTACTACTGATAGTTCCCACTACTACTGCTACTACTACTGCTACTGCTACTACTACTATTGCTGCTACTACTACTGCTACTGCTACTACTACTACTGCTACTACTACTGCTGCTACTTTTACTACTATTATTACTGCTACTAGTACTACTGCTAGTATTATTACTGCTGCTACTTTTACTACTATTTCTCCTGCTACTACTACTGCTGCTACTTTTACTACTATTATTACTACTGCTGCTGCTGCTACTACTACTACTACTGCTACTACTGCTACTGCTGCTACTACTGCTACTTTTACTACTATTAGTACTGCTGCTACTACTACTACTACTACTGCTACTTCTAAAACTACAACAACTACTACTACTATGACTAATACAGCTACTACTACTAAAGTGCTAGTACAGCTACTAAACTAAACATAAGTGTGTATGTTTTACTCATCAAAATCTTGGAACACCCTTAGAGGCAACTGTTGTTGCGATTTTGGGCACTACAAAAATAAATTGAATTGAATTAAAATTACTACTACTACTAAATCTACAACTACTACTACTAAAACTACAACTACTACTACTACGACTACTATGACTACTACTACTACTACTATTACTACTACTACTAGTTCTTACCATTACTACCTCCAATATTGGTGAATATCTGTGATTTAGTATCTAATAAAAACTGTTAGCTACTACTACTTTTTACACATTACTACCACTTCTACTGCTGCTGCTGTTACTACTACTACTACTACTACTACTACTACTACTACCATTATTACTGGTACTACTACTACTACCATTACTGCTATTACTGCTACTATAAAGCCTTTTTGTGGAGAGGGAGAGAGGGAGTAGCTGCTGTCAGGGCTGGTTGTGAGAGAAGAGGAGCAGGGTAGAAGAGTAAATAAACTTGCTGTCATTGGAATAGTGCCACCGCTCCTTCCATGTACATTTCCACTTTTAGACAGTCCTTTTTTGTCACTGTCTAATCAAGAGAAGGGCTTGCAGATGCTCCAAACTCCATTTTGCAATTTAAACCTCTGTTGTGGTTTCCTAGCATCTGCCATCTGTGAATTTCAGTGATTTACGAGTATACTTCTATGGCGTTTGGGGTACAGGGTGAAGGGAGTGAGGTCATTCAAGAAAGGGAAAGTACTGTATAGGGGTGAGAGAAGACTTACCTGACCAGCCAAAACCGCACGCTTTGACAAAACTTTACAAAGACATGTGGGTCTGGAGCCATATCCTGTCTCCTCGATTTCAATTAGGCATGATTGACAGACGGGGTAACCAATCAGAAAGAGGCATGAAACATTAAAAGGAAAGAATATAACGTAGAAGACAGACAAGCGACGCACCAAACTGTTATTTATCTCACGTAACAGATGTTATGTATTTTGTTTTGCATAATTTTTTGACAGAGACATGCTTCAAGTTAGCAGTGGCGCAAGTAAACGGATTTGAGGCCCTCATGGTTCGGTTCTAGACCCTTCTAGATTTGGATAATTGGGTCTACGAGAACAAGATAGAAGATAATTAAAGATATTTTGAATGAAGCTGTATGTACACAATCATTATTTAAAATACAACAAATTATTCATGGGTTTCAGAGTGTTGAAAATCTATCACTGTTGCCATAGCAAATAACAAATGAAAACCATTTTAACATTTTTTTTAAAGTTATCACCTACAAATTGGAAGCGTAAACATAAGAATAATGGGTTTCATGTTCTTGCAAAAGTGAAAAGTTTGTAAACCGATCTACAACTTCAGTTTTTTATTGTTTTTTGATATTGGCCTATTATAAAGAAACCACATTGGATCAGTCATATTGTTTCAGGGGTGTGCAAAAATATTGAAATATTGATATATCGTTACACTGAATTTGTTTTTTCAGTATTGTTTCCAAGAGGTGTGTTTTTGTATCTTTTTTGAAAAAAAAAAAAAAATATATATATATATATATATATATATATATATATATAGATAGATAGATATATAGATAGATAGATATAGATATAGATATATTTATATTTATATATATATATTTTTTTTTTTAATCAGTCGAAGCGTACAGGTTTTCATGTATGAAAATGCCTATGCCTAGATTTTAAATTGAAAGTAAAATAGTCGCCTCATTCAGTCACATTAGGGCACCGTGCGAGTGCGAGTCTGGAAGGAGGGGCTCAGTTCTGTTTACAGAGCTGCACGTGACCAGCACCTGAGCCTGCGCGCAAAGTGAAAAGCCACGGCCCCACGGAGAGCCATGGCCCCGCGGGATGAGCCCCGGTCCACGGCGCGGCTGATGCCAAAAATTCAGTTTTTTCAACTTCTAACGCAGGGGTGGGCAAACTTTTTGGCTCGAGGACCACAAAGGTTCTAAAATTTGATGGAAGGGCCGGACCAGGAGCAGATGGATGGAGTGTTCTGGTCTGACTACATCAGCCCAGCAAATAAACCGAAAATAACTTGCAGGATCCAACGATTTACATGTGGCAGATTCAAACGTCTCAATTCAACTTGCACCATATTTAGGGCTAATGATTTTCCGTTTCAGAAGTTTTGAATTCTGTTTCATTGTGACACATTTGATAATTCTGTTGACAGTGTTGGGAAGATTACTTTAAACTGTATTCCCTACAGATTACAGATTACATACCCCAAAATGTAGTTTGTAACGTAATCCCTTAAATTACTTAAATGAGTAACATAATCTGAATACTTTGGATTACTTGATATTGTCAGGCTTTTTAAAACTAAATGAATGTAGCAACCACCTCCTGCAAATTCTTGTTTGGTTTTAGACCTGGTTTAGACCTGGTTTAAACCTTGTTTAGACCTGGTTTTAGTCCTGCTTTAGACCTGGTTTAGACCTGGTTGTAGTCCTGGTTTAGACCTGGTTTTAGTTTTTTAGATTTAATGCTAGTTTAGTCCTGGTTTTAGATCCGGTTTAGATCCGGTTTAGACCTGGTTTAGACCTGGTTTAGACCTGCTTTAGACCTGCTTTAGACCTGGCTTAGTCCTGGTGTTAGTTCTGGTTTAGAGGCGCACAGGAGGAAGCGCGGTCCACGCAGTTTACGCAACAAGACACGATCCACGTGCGGTGTCCACGCCGTACAAGAGGAGGTGCGGTGTGCGGGCACACTAGATATATACTTGGCCCAGTGCTTTATGGGAAGGTTTTCGGACCATGAGTGAGGAAGACGTGTTCAACATATAGTTCTACCCCTGGGCACTGAGCCATGGGCCCGTATGGATAATTTGGTTTTATGTATCAATGTATGTAGAGTGCGCCATCTATTGGGAAATGACAGAATGGCAGGGAGAATAAAACTAGTAAGTTTTATTGCAGTTCAATTAAGTTTGGCGGGCAGTGCGGTGCCCTTTCTTCATGTCAGAGCAACTGCCCTTCAAAATTCCTGTGCACGTCCCTGTATTGTAGCATATCATCATCACACATATCACCATTTCATTACATATACCATATATTGTATAATGAGCCATATGTCGTGTATTGCAGGCATGTTCAAACTATGGCCCGGGGGCCAAATGTGACCCTCAGACCAATTGTTTTAGCCCTCAGGCTTCCAGGTGAATAGGCCCGTACTCCCACAAGTCATACTTTTTACTGCATGTTTTTGAAATCTACCTTGATCAAGCAAATCGAATGTGTCCTTTTGAGGGTCTAAGCATGAGTAAAGGTCTGGAGGGTCATTTAAACCTGTTATAAATTTGAATATTTGAATTTCTCACTGTTTTGACCACCAGTCTGTGATCCTCGATCAGCCCTCATGCTGGTCTGTGTTTTAATATGTGGCCCTTGATGAAAAAAGTTTGGACATCCCTGGTGTATTGGATTGAACTGTCAGGACTTGATTCCCAGGCCGACTGTCTCCACATAGTGATGGAGTCATTCTGAGCTGGAGTGTATTGTGTGGGGCCTGTGTTATAATCTATTAAACATCAATGGTGAAAGGGATAAAAGTTGCTCTCTGAAACCAAAGCTTCTGGTCAAAGGCTTCTTAATAAATAGACGCTGACAGTGGATCTTTGTGTAAGTGAAATGTCTTCATCTGGAGAGTAAGAAAAGACGTGTCAAACGTTTGAGATGACATTTAAAAGTTTGAATAGAGCAATGAAATGTTTGACTGTATCTTGGGTCAATACTATTACTACTTCTGTGACTATACTACTACTACTTCTACTACTACTATTGCCAGTATGCAGTAAATTAGCTGGCCTCTTCCTTATAGCTGAATGGAGAAAAGCTGTAATGTACACACAGCCAGTCTTTCAGAGGAAAAACGAACAGACATATAGAAACTAGGGATATTTGAACTTTAGTATACAATTATATTTTCTGATGACTTGCCACCGAAAGCATTTTGGACTATTGAAGAACTGACAGGAAAAAGAAAACAAATCAATAAGGACACTTCAGCCCAGACTCCCACTGCTCAGCTCAAACCTTATAATCAATTTGAGTCCATTTCTGAACCTTGACAGATGCACAAGCAGTTTTTATTCCCCTCGCTCTGTGCCTCAGTCTGCTTATTATGTAGATGTATTCAATTTGTTCAACTTCAACTTCCTGCTTAATCTAAACAACACACTTTGGGCATTTCAGGATATGTTCAGTCACTACAGCGATGTCCACATGTTCTGTTCCAGTGTTGTTTAAAAGGTCAAATTACACAATTAACTTCATTCTTCTAGTAGTAGTAGTGGTAGTAGTAGTCAGAGTAGTAGTAGTAGTAGTCAGAGTAGTAGGAGTAGTAGTCACAGTAGTAGTAGTAGTAGTTACAGTAGTAGCAGTAGTCACAGTAGTCAGAGTAGTAGTAATAGTCAGAGTAGTCAGAGTAGTAGTAATAGTCAGAGTAGTAGTAGTAGTAGTAGTCATCAGAGTAATAGTAGTCAGAGTAGATGTAATAGTCTAGTCGGAGTATTAGTAGTAGTAGAGTGGTAGTGGTAGCAGTAGTGGTAATAGTCAGAGTAGTCATAATAGTCAGAGTAGTAGTAGTTGTCAGAGTAGTCAGTGTAGTTGTAATAGTCTGAGTAATCAGAGTAGTAGTAGTAGGCAAAGTAGTCAGAGTAGTTGTAGTAGTAGTTGTCAAAATAGTCAGAGTAGTAGTAGTATTCAGAGTAATAGTCAGAGTAGTAGTCAAAGGAGTCAGAGTAGTAGTAGTCAGAGTAATAGTAGTAGTAGTCAGAGTAGTCAGAGTAGTAGTAGTTGTCAGAGTAGTAGTAATAGTCAGAGTAGTTGTAGTAGGCAAAGTAGTCAGAGTAGTAGTAGTTGTCAGAGTAGTCAGAGTAGTAGTAATAGGCAAAGTAGTCAGAGTAGTTGTAGTAGTAGTTGTCAAAATAGTCAGAGTAGTAGTAGTAGTCAGAGTAGGAGTAGTATTCAGAGTAATAGTCAGAGTAGTAGTCAAAGTAGTCAGAGTAGTAGTAGTCAGAGTAATAGTAGTAATAGTCAGAGTAGTAGCAGTTGTCAGAGTAGTAGTAATAGTCAGAGTAGTTGTAGTAGGCAAAGTAGTCAGAGTAGTAGTAGTAGTTGTCAGAGTAGTTGTAGTAGGCAAAGTAGTCAGAGTAGTAGGAGTAGTAGTCAGAGTAGTAGTAGTAGTCAGAGTAATAGTAATAGTCAGACTAGTAGTCAGAGTAGTCAGAGTAGTAGTAGTAGTAGTCAGAGTAATAGTAATAGTCAGTCGTCAAAGTAGTCAAGAGTAGTAGTAGTAGTTGTAGTAGGCAAAGTAGTCAGAGTAGTTGTAGTAGGCAAAGTAGTCAGAGTAGTAGTAGTAGTCAGAGTAGTAGTAGTAGTCAGAGTAATAGTAATAGTCAGCGTAGTAGTCAAAGTAGTCAGAGTAGTAGTAGTAGTCAAAGTAGTAGTAGTAGTCAGAGTAGTCAGAGTGGTAGTAGTAGTAGCAGTAATAGTAGTAGTAGCAGCAGCAGTAGTTCAGAGTAGTATAGCTTTCTTTGAACAGTGTTGTATTAGCATGATCATGACAGACAATACTTCATAATAGTTTTCGAAGGAGTAGTAGTAGTATATGTTGTAGTATATGTAGTAGAACACACATTTTTAGCCTTAATCCATTTCTTTTGTATTGTACTTTAGTAAAAGCAGTCGTAGTAGCAGCACCAGTAGAAGTAGTTGTCGGGATTCACTACACTATTTACTACACTGAGGTACTTACTCCACATATTGATTCACTTCCTCTGTTTTATACTTTGTCCTAATGTCACTTTCTGAATATAATCATGAGGGCAGTGAGAGTACTCTCACTCACTCTGACTGTATGTGTGTGTCTGTGTGCGTCTGTGTGTGTGTTTGTGTCTGTGTGTGTGTCTGTGTGCGTCTGTGTGTGTCTGTGTGTGTCTGTGTGTCTCTGAAGTGTGACTCATGATACTCACTCGACTTTCACACTTTACATATTCACTGCACGTTTGTCCAGGCTCCACCTCTGGCTTCTGTTTAGTCCTGTTTGTGTGATTGGAGACAGAGAGAGACAGAGAGACAGAGGGAGGGAGACATAGAGAGAGTGAGCGACAGAGAAAGATAAGACACAGAGAGATAGACAGAGTGAGAGACACAGAGAGAGACACACATGTACAGGGAGAGAAAGAGTGACAGACAGAGAGAAAGAGACACAGTGAGCAACACAGAGAGAGGGAGATAAACAGAGAGAGAGAGACAGAGAGTGAGACAGAGAGACAGAATGAGAGCCAGACACACACAGATAGATAAAGGGAGAGAGAGATGGGTGAGGAGAGAGACAAAAAGAGGGAGCGGGAAGTAGAGAGACAGAGAGGGAGACAGACAGAGAGAGACACAGAGAGTCAAAGAGAGAGAAATGGAGGGGGAGAAAATTGGAGAGGAGAGATGAGGAGAGAGACACAAAGAGGGAGGGAGGGAGGAAGAAAATGAGGAAAAGACAGAGGTCTTATACAGGCAGAGAGAAGAGAAAAGAAGAGAAGAGACTAGAAGAGAGGGGAGAGAGAGTGAAAGACAAGAAAAGAGAAAGTGACAGAGGGAGACAGACATACATGCTAAGAGCAGAAGATAAGTAGAAGACGATATATAGAGAAGGAAGTGAGGGATGGAGGGAATGAGAAAGAGGAAGAAATGGCAAGGCAGAGAAGTGACTAAGAGAGACAGGAGAAGAGGGAGAGACGGGAAGAGAGGGAGAGAGAAAGGACCAGATTGCATTTTGGTCCAGTGCCTTCACTTTCGCCTCCAGACAGAGAGGGGGTGCTGTCCAAAGTCATCTGTATTAAACTCACCTCATGTCCTTATATGTCCCGACAGGAAGTGATGCCCGTAGCACCCACACGAACCGCCTCGCACAAGGGCATTGGGCGACAGAATGAGATGTGACCCTAGAATTGAATATATAACTGTAGATAAACTTGCCTTTGGGCTGTTGTTGTTGTCGAGCTGATTTCAAGATGCCATCTGGGAAATGTCAGCGATTTACATTTTTTGTGAAAAGTCCAAATTAAACAGGAATAATTAAAGGTGCTATAGTACACAAATTTGACTTTCGTGAGCTTTTAGTCATGTTAGAATGTTGTTATCTCCTCAAAAACATACATGGAGTTGTTGGTTTTTTTTCACTTGTTTGAGTAACCCTTTACTACCAGTCTGTAGCTCCAAAGCTCTAAATGCTCTGTTTCGCCTTGTGATGTCATGAAGTGGTAGTTTTCAAGTTAACAGCTCATTTTACCTTAGAGATGGGTGATTCCAGGGTTGAAATCATGCAAATAATTCTATATGAAAAAACGTTTTTGTTTACATCCAGCTTTTCTGCAGGTGTGCAGTGGCTGGTAGGCAAAAAGTCAGTGGGGCACTTGACAGTTGCGTTGTGCATGTCTGTTATGAGATAACTCGTCTTATTTTGAAGTAGGTTTTGCATTTAATTGTTTTGACATGACTTTATTATCTTATTCTAAATCAGTGAATGGTGAGGATTAAAAACTTTACTTTGAAAAGTTAAAACTCACTGATAAAGGCATCGATCTCCCCGACCCATTTTCTCTAGTAGATGGCTGGCTGAATGACAGATTTTTGGCATGTTGACTGCCTACCCATATACCCCGGACGTGATGTCATCTCGTTTTCTTGTATTATAGGTGTATGGATTTGAGCAGCCGGGGACCGCACAGAAAGAATAAATAACTTATTATTTCTGCTTTATTTATTATCCGAGTCTGAACAATGTTTTATTTTGAAAAATGACTGAATTATTTCCTTTACATCCATCTATGACTCACTCCTGACTCACTCTTGATGCATTTCAAGATGCTCGTTTCGGTCACGTGACACATTAACGCTAATATTAAGCCCACAAGCTGCAAAAGGAGTAAAAAACAGAGGTCTTTGGAAACCACAGTTTTTGTGTTGGTCATATAATTTAATTTTGTCGTATTTATCCACCTCACCTTAAAGGGGAACTCTGGCATGTTTGAAGCTAAAGTCCTTTGCTAGAGGTGGTGGAATTCTGTCAGAAGCCAATAAACGGCACAGATCAGTGTTGCCTCGGCGGAGATTTCGCTGTGGTAGTGAGTCTGTTTTGTTTGTTAGACTCGTGGCTGTTGTAAGATTGGTTAGAAAGTGGTGTTAACACTAGTTTGCTGCCTTGACAGACTCACTACCACAGCGAGATCTCCACTTAGGCAACACTGATCTGGGCCGTTTTTTGGCTTCTGACAGTATTTGACCACCTCTAGCAATGGACTTTAGCTTCAAACATGCCAGAGTTCCCCTTTAAAGACCAGTCCATGAAAATATTGTCTGATCTTAAACCGGTCTGTGGGGCAAAAATGGTTGGTGTTTCCATTTTAGAAAAGAACTCAGTCTAAAAATGCACTGTGAAAGAAATAAAACCCAACTCCAAATACGTTTGTGATGAGGAAGTAACTTTATAACAGAAAACAGTGTAATATGAGCCCTTTAATTTCATGTGTGCTTATTTTTGGCACGTGTTCCATTCTGAATTTGTTGTGGTCACTGTTGGGTAATGTCTTATTCTCCTTTAGTGAGACAACTTATCAGCGGCTCGCAGCCAAAACATGTCGAGGTAAATACTTCTCACTAATGAACTGCCTGACGAGAACTTATTAAGAAGTTTAATTATCTTAACCAGACAAGATGAGCATTATAAAGAAGTGATCACTGCAGTGTTAATAGTGGTAGCATAATATCGTGTCAAATACACACCGTGCAACTTTTCTACTGCTCTCCTATCCTTGTCTCCATGGAGATGTTATTGCTTTGCCTGGAATGTTCCACAGTATGCTAATGAACTTATCTATCTCATATTTATTCAATTACAGATGTTTATTGACGATCATCTCTGTACATTTTACTTGTCAGTTTGTCTGTTGATGCCACTTGCTTTGGGTTTAATGCTCTACTGTGAAACATTTCAGGTAAAGCAGAAGCATCTTTGTGCAGACAGGTAAGGACAGGATGATCTTTTTGAGTCGCTACCAGTATTTGATATTTGTCCTGTGGATGTGGCAAAATATATTTATCTGTGATATAAAATTATTTGTTAGATGTCTGTGTTCACATATAAGGCCGTTCTATTTTCAATTTTGCTCATTAGTCTGTTCAAAAAGATCGCAGAGAGCACGGAGCAGCGTCATAATATATCGGTATTGAATACTGATGTTAGCAGTTTGGGCATTGCCAATACTGGTACCGATATATTGCCAATCACTAGGGATAAGCAAGAAAAGTTACATAATGCATTTACCTTCAAACGTCCTGTAGTATTTATAATTGACTCTTGTGAGCTTTTACCTTTTGTGAGCGGTTACCTGTTCAAAATCATACCTGGAGTTGTGTTTTGTTTCATTCACACATGCTTGAGTAACTCTTTATTGTTAGTCTCTCTACATATCAAAAGCTCAAAATGCTCTGTTCCACCTTGTGATGTCATTTAGTGGTAGTTTTCAAGTTAACAGCTCCTTTTACCTTTAGTTTAGTAGAGTTTGGCAATTCCAGGGCTTTAAGTTATCCAAATGATTTTAGTTAAATGTGTTTAGAGTTTAAAAGCACAGTGGAGCACTTCCTGTATTACCACATGACATCACAAGGTGGAACAGCGTGTTTTCTGTTTGAGAGAAGAAGTCAGCCTAAATATGCAGGGTTTGTGCGTTAAATGGGTGAAACAAAACTCTGGGTATGTTTTTGACGAGGAAATATGATCGAATGAGGTTCAGGAGCTGGACCACACCTCGATTTCCGTTCCAACCAACCACAGCTTATCACGATCACACCTTAAATTACCCAGAAGCCCTATTTATATGGCCTATCCTGACAACACCGTCCATGTCAGCGCTTTCGACCAACGAAGCCTTCACCCTGAGAGTTCCCCAAGCCACCACATCTATCCACCATCCAGAGTCCTGCACGGGTCTGATTTTGACAAACCGCACCTGCCCGTACCTGTCATATCTCAGTCCACACCCGACCCGTTTTCCGACAAAAGTGAAATACAATTCCGCACCCGATCCGACCTGCTATAAATACGTACAACACCCGAACCGCACCTGAATGAAAAAAGCCACAACTTTATACTCTCCACTTGCTAATTTACTTTTCAGCTCTTCGGGAGTCATTTTGAACTGCAGGACATTGCATGTGTGGTTTGAAAATGAAAGTGGCAGAGATTTCAGGGAATGCGCACGTGCAGCAAAAACATTTGGATTTTACATCTAATCATCTTGTAAAAACAATAGCATTTGTGCATTTCACTTAAATACAGCCCTGTTTTTGTTCGCACATGATGTTTTATAAACCGCAGATTAGACCCGCGCTCTCCTGCGTCCGACCCGACCCGAACCTGCATCCGACACAACACAACTTTTTCACCTGTTTCATTAAAATTTGCGGTTCACCCGTCGGGTATCCTCATCCGTGCAGGACTCTACCACCATCAATAAATATCTTTATCATAGTCCATTGTTGTGGCATGGTCTTTTCAAGTGAAACATTATAATATAGATCAGAAAATAGTGTAATATGTATGGGCCCATTAAGGAGAGTGTGTACCTTTATAACTTTACCACAAGCATGAAACATCTAACCCTATATACAGGTTGAATCAAGTTTAAAATGAAAGAAACTGACAAAGCTGTGAACCACAAATGCGTTTTTCTCTGATGGACCAACTTACAAAAACATACAGTCTGGGGCTTGACTTCAGTGATCTTCTGTCCAACTCAAATCCACACAAATCAATAACTATAGACTCCATAGTAACCGGCATGGACTGGTGCGTTAAAGCGAAGACATCTCACACAGACAGAAGAAATCCTCGTGAAATAAATGGTCCGTTTGTGTTTTATGGGCTTCTAAATTAAATATGTGTCTTTATGGCGCATGTAAAAACGTCAGAGTATAATCAATGTTCAGATTTAGAGTGGGAACGCTGCATTAACCAGCTTCATCGTGCTGTTTGATGGCCCACAGAAGATGTACTATTCACACTTCAAACTTTTTGAGATATTAGTTTTATTTCAACGTTTCATGAAACTTGACACTTTTACATGGTTTTGCTATTGCGGAAATATTTTGTACTTACAGTATTTTGGTAGGTGATGGTAGTAGAAGTGGAGAAGTGGTGTGAAAGGAAGTGAAAATGACTTACATTAAGAACATTTTATTTTACTTTGAGCAGACTCAACTTGACAAGTAAAATCTACCAATGGAATAAGTGTGTTTTTATTAATTAAAGCAGTTTCTTCAATAAGTTTCTTATATTAAGTGCAAAGAGTTGTTGGTTTTCTTAAGTGTAGCAAGATGTAGTTTCATATTTTAAGCACAAGCCTTATTCCACTGGTAGATAATTTTACTTGTCAAGGGAAATTAACTGAAATTGTGATTAAACTTTTTAAATTCAAGTAATATTAACTTGGCTAGGTTTTAGTTTTTGCGGCATACTATTTGCACAGCAGGATTTTGGAGGTTGAGTATTAATATTGTTAAGGTAGATATTGCTGGGTTTCAAATGATATCCCACCATTCTACTGATACTTTACAGTGGAATCATGCTGGGGGTGTTCCACATATATCTCTGAGGTGGAATGCTCAGCAGTTACCATGGAGACATTGACAAACACAGTTTAAAAAGTTTTAAAATTATCTGAACGGCACTGAAACTGAAGTTCTTTCTCTTTCTTCAGCAGATAATTGCACCTGTCTTTCCAACGTGGTAAATTCCCACAAAGTTTTTGCTCTCGTCGTCTTGATAAATCAAGCTACACCGCCCACTAAACAACTTCTTTGCATTTTTTTCCTCCTTCTTTTTTGCACTTTTTGGACAAAACGCCCCATTTTTCAGATTCATTTGGTCCCAAACTTGCTCAAACGCAAATACACCCATCCATAGGAGTAGTCGTGATAAAGATATAATAGTACTGATCATTTCTATGAGGACACATCTTATCTCAGAAGAGGTTGGGTTGGTTGTGTTTTTAAACTTCATACACCTTCACTAGAATCATTTGGATGATTTCAGGCCTGGAATTTTCCATCTTTACTGAACAAAAGGAGCTGTTACCTTGAAAAACAAGGTGGAACGGAACATTTTAAGCACTGGAGTTGTAGACAGTCGATTAATAAAGGTTTACTCAAACGTGCAAATTAAACAAAGCACAACTCCAGGTATGTTTTTGATGAGGTAACAACATTATAACATGGCTTAAAGCTCACAAGAGTTAATGTTGCATAATTTACGACCTTTATACATTATTATATTTGAAGTAACAATAAAGATTATCTCTATTTTACCCCATCTCTCTAAACTGCTTGAACTGCTCCTGTAGCGTGCACAAACACACCAATCACCAGGCTTTTTCCACTGTCTTAATCTGATATTCTTTCGCATTTACTGTTCCTGATGTCAATACATTTTCCAGGCAAACCTTCAGGTACATCGGATTTCCAAAGCCAAATCAAATCTTAAAGTTTTCCTATCGTATCCGTGGAGAAGCATATGTTTCTTTCCTATCTCACCTCCAATATCCCCCCTTCTCCAGACCCGATCGGAGAGAGATGGGGTCCTGGCCCTTGTGTTTTCCACGTGTTTACAGTGTGATGGTGCACTGGCGGTGACAGGCGCAGCCAGCAGCGCTTTGATTCACCGCAAATGTCACTTATTCATGAAGTTTAGGCTTGTGGTCTGATGGAGAGCGACATACAAACAGCTGTGTCCTTACTGAAGGGCCAGAGATGTTCTTTTCGGCCAGTTTTTAAGTGGCTTTATTTGTGATTGCGCTTATAGAGTTTTATGTGGACATTATCGAGCTGTGTTGCCAAGGTAATGTGCACTAATCAATGCTAAAATGATCAAAACTAGTAGAGCTTTTCTGGTGGAGGGTCCATTAAATGCTTTTCTCTATCTAAAGATGTTGTTGATTTGTCGGGAATGTTTCACAATGTAGTGTTAAACCTTTCTGTCGTCATGGAGACCAAACCAGACCAAGTTGCAGGTCAGATCTGTGGAGAGGCGACCCTGCTCACAGTTCTTGGTATTTTTGGACTATAAAACCATATGTTGTTGAATAAATGTAAAGTAGAGCTGTTTAATGTCATACTGTGGAACATTGGAAGCAGAGTAAAGACATTTCCACTGAAATAATTAGGGGATGGACCCTCGGGAAGAACGCAAACGCATCGGGAAGAGCTGACAAAAATTCCTAAATTATTATTTAGGAATAGTGCATATAAATGAACATCTACAACATTGCAGTGTAAATATGACAGATTATAGCAAAAATGCTCATTTCCATCTGTATTCCCTAGGCAGGTGACACCAGAGATTTAACAGCAAAACAACGACAATTATACACTAAAAATGTTCACAAGTCTGGTTTTCCTTTTGCCACTGTTTCAAGTGTGATTTAAAAGTGGCCAGTGTTGGAGTGTCTTTTATAAATATAAAAAACACTGACAAGGAAATGACAAGAATAAGACAAGAATCACAATTTAATGCTTGTACAGATCTAAACTACAGGATTAGCTGTTTTTTATTTCAGGATAAAACCGAATATATTGTTGTATGGAGGAAAATATGGGACTTTGATTCAAATTCATAACAAAAGCATTTGACACTGTCAATCACCACACGCTACTACAAAAGCTCACTTATTTCAGTCTATCAGAAACAACTTTAAACTGGCTACAATCATATCTGGCCTTGAGAAAGCAGTGTGTCTGTGTGCACAATGTAAAATCGCCAATATCTCAAAATAATCTTGGGGTACCTCAAGGCTCGATTTTGGGTCCATTGCTGTTTAGCATGTACATTAATGACTTGCCTCAAATATGTCCATCTAATGTCATCTGTCAGATGTACGCTGACGATGCAGTTTTGTATGTTCACTCTAAAAACAAACAGCAAGCTGCACAGGACCTGTCAGTTGCTATGTCAGAGGTAGCAAACTGGCTACAAAATTCACATTTACATCTTAATATCTCAAAGTCAGTTTGTATGTTTTTCTCTAAAAAGCCTGGCATGGATACAGACCCAGATATATCTGTGCTTGGAACGAAACTGAAACTGGTCCATGAAGTGAAGTATCTGGGAGTCACATTGGACCCACAACTATCATTTAAACAACACGTCAAAAGAACAGTGAATAAAATCAAATACAATTTATCAAATTTTCATCATATAAGAAATAATCTAACAACAAACTCTGCAATTATGTATTTAAAATCAATGATCTTGCCGCACCTAAATTATTGTATTACTAGTTGTACTCTGACAAATAAAACTACTCTTAAATTAGTTTAAACTGTTTATAAAAAAAGCACTTAAAGTATTGGACAAAAAGCCCACAAGCTACCACTATTGTAGAATACTTGACAAATACAAATTTCTTAATTGGGACAACACCATCAAATATGCAGATTTAATTTTGGTTTACAAAGTTTTTAATAATCTTGCTCCACCTCCTCTAAAAGAGTTTGTGAAAAGAAATTCAAATCACACAACAAGAGCCGGTTCTAGAGGCGACTGCTATGTGCCGTTTAGGAAAAGTGCTTTTGGACAGTCCTCTTTTGCTTATCGAGCAGGTCAAACATGGAACACACTGCCTGCTCACATATGAGAGCTTCCAACACTGGCAGCATTTTCTAAAGCTTTAAAACAGTGGCTGTTCACTGGTCAAATATGTCACCATATTCAGCAAAATATTTTTTTTTATATTGAGGGGTTGTTGGTTTAACTCTTAAACTCTTGAATTGAACTGTCTGAATTGTGTGTACAGTGAGTGCTGGTGTTATGTACTTTTGTGTGATTGTTGCTGTACTTTTCCCTGTCCTGTAGATGATTTGACATCAACCTGCCGAGGGACTGAAAATAAATAAATAAATAAATAAATATTCAAATAGCAATTTTGAATGTTGATGATCGTTACTGGAGCCCTAAAAACAAGATCCAGAGCAAATAAAACACATAAATTCAACAAAACTGGACCTCCCCACAGTAAAAATATTATGTCAGTGTGGTATTGAAATAATCAGTTTTGAGGAGCAAGTCTTTCCTTTAGTCGCAGAGTTTTTCTATTTGTGATGTGATAGTATTAAAACATGACAACTCAAGTCATGTTATTTTGGTGAACAGTGAAGCACAGGGTGTCCCAAAAAACTGACATCATTTCGCAGGCCAGTAATTTTGGCACTTCTTGTTGAAATAACCTCAAATCAAAACAAATCAAGATTTCATACTTAATGTTTTATTTTTGCTCTGATTTCAAGTTGAGCCATGCCGTTCATTTTGTCATTTTGCGTTTTGGAGTCTGCTCGCACACAGTCACCCAAGACTGTGCAGCCTTCAGAGCAAAATTAGGAAAAACGTCACCCAAAATAAACCTATGATGTTCAATGCCTAAACTGTTCATTTTCACTGAACTAGACTTAGTAGTTTTCAAGATAATTGCTTTTAAAATGATGTAATTTTTTTTGAATATCTGAGATGAGACACCCAATCCCACACACAATAGTTTTAAATGTTTTAATGTGTTTGTAGTAGATATTTGTATCAAGTTTTTCCTTTAGTCCCAATACTTTTTCTATTTGTATTTCTACATAGTATTAAACCATTACAATTCAATTCATGTTAGTCTTGTTAACAGTAAAATGCATCTGAGACAAGACACTTTAACCTCGCACATATCAAGAATCTTACAAAATTCAGATCATAAACTAGAGGGTTAGCAGGTTTTAAAAAGTCGACCTTGAGACTCGACAGAATATTTGTAGTCATTTACTAATTAGACTATTCAACCTTTGTGATTTCGCTCCAATTATGCAACTTTACTTTCATTCAAGCATGATTTTGACCTTATAACATAGTATTCCTTTGAGCTTCCTATGCACTAAGTGTACACTCAAATGCTTCAACTATAAAATAACAAATCTCTCTTTTGTTTAATGTGAAATGACACTGACCAATACTCTGGCCCTCCGAGCTCATGGTGGGTCTCTGCTTCTGTTTGCGCTTCCGTTGGCTGTGAATAGGCTTATCTTCAGCAGACAAAGCTCCACTCTTCCTCCGCACTGGCTCTCCTCTCTTTTATCTGTCCAGCCTCACATGCACTCGCTCCTGTCTCATTGTGTTATTTATCCAAACCAAAGACAGGACCTTTGTGAAGGTGAACGCCACTCGGATGCTTCATTTCCACTGATTGCTTAACTCCTCTTTTGTGTAGCTATGGAGGCGTTCACAAAGAATCACATTTTGGTTTTATTTCATGTGCTTTATAATAAGAGGATAGTGCTTTAAATCCAGAAATAAAGATATTCATTTCTTACATAGGGCACCATTGATTCACATAATTGCATTTTGTGTATGGGATGATCTTAGAGACAATTCTCTATAAGTTCTAATTAGCACAAAATGTCAATATTAGTCAATTATTGGAAAATAAATAATGAGTATTTAATTACATTGTATTTTTACTTTAGTTAGTTTGTTTTTAAATGTAATTCAGAATTTATAGATAATGGCAATCTTCTAACATTCAAATAAAACATTCTTAATATTTTTGTTGCTCAAAATATGCGTCAAAGCCGTGGTGTGCGACACCCGACATTTACCACCCCTGGTAGGTAAATGATGGACAAATCCAAGAAAACAGAATGCTTAATGCTACGCGGGCAGATTCATTCACACTCCAGTACACGGGATAAAATTATGACAGATCACAGAAGCTGCGTTTGCTGCGCGTGGATAATTTAAGATTGGATTTTTATTTCCTACGAGGAGGACTCAAACACATTTAGTAATGATGTGTTTAATGCTGCTTTGCGCACATTTGTTTCTATTTTAGAGAAACAAAACTTTAAACCACATGGCTAATTTGCATAAACGGCTCTGAAAAAACAGCTCGGTGCTGATGCTTCAGCTTCTGTCGCACTAAAGGACATGACTCAGTGGATTAGGAGTGTTCCTTCTGTGACAGAGGATGTGCTGCAGATGGTGAGTCTGTTCTGTGCTTCTATCACGTTGGAGACGGTTTATGTTAAACTTTTCAGAGATTATTCTTCTGCAGGACGCATAGTTCGTTGATTTAATGAATGCAACACACTATAGTCTTTTATACATAGCGTAAAAAAAAGTAATTTGCTCCGCGGGTGTTTTCCTTTCTGTGGGAGACGCTCCAAATGGCTCTTTGATTATTTAAGGTTGTCGACCCCTCGTCTCGACAAAACAGTTTAGTTGAATCCAGAAATGTTAATTTTGTTTTCTTATGTACATAAACTTCTTGGGTTCTTTTTAAAGACAATGCAGCAGGAGGTGGATTTACTGTTCTGACATGTTTCGGACAGTTCTGAAGAAGGCAGCAGCCGAAACATGTCAAAAAGGTAAATACACCTCCTACTTTATTGTCTTTAAAAAGAATCCAACAAGTTCATTTAGTTGATGTGTATGAGTTTAAAAACACAGTGGAGCACTTTCTGTATCACCACATGACATCACAAGGTGGAGCGAGTGTTTTCTGTTTAAGGGAAGAACTTCAATCCAATCCACTTTATTTCTACAGCACATTTCATAGACAAAACAGTTTCCAAAGTGCTGCACAATATAAATAAAACATATCCAATAGAAATAAAAACAAAGCTCTATTTGCCTCCACTAGTCCTCGTAAAAACAAGAAAACTAAGAGCAAGAATATACATAAAATAATAAAAAGATAAAATAAAAACATTAAAATAAATAAAAGACACAGAGGACCATGCAACTCACGCCGTGTTAAAAGCCAGAGAGTAAAAGTGGGTCTTAAGATGAGACTTTAAACACTCCACTGTGGGGGCCGTTCAGACATGGGGGAGTACAGCGGTTCCAGAGTTTGGGGCCGGCCACAGAAAAGGCCCTGTCCCCCCTCATTTTAAGTCTCGTCTTGGGCACCAAGACGGGGCTGAAGCCCTCGGACCTCAGAGGGCAGGCGGGGATGTAAATTTGGAGAAGGTCCGAGACGTATTGTGGGGCCAGTCCTTTCAAAGCTTTAAAAACAAACAATAAAATCGACTCAGCCTAAATATGCAGGGTTTGTGTTTCACAGAGGGTCTAATATCTGAAGGGAGGACCAGTGTTCAGTCACAGTGAGTCCATCGCTGAGTGCATTAAAGGAAAACTCCGGCACGTTTAAAGCTAAAGTCCATTACTAGAGGTGGTCGAATACTGTCAGAAGCCAAAAAACAGCACAGATCAGTGTTGCCTCGGCGGAGATCGCACTGTGGCAGTGAGTCTGTCAAGGCAACAAACTAGTGTAGTGAATTGGGCAAGTTCTTAACTTCCACGTAAAAGACCAATTTGCTTCACACTGAAGAAGCTTAACACCACTTTAACCCATCTTACAACAGCCACGAGTCTAACAAACAAAACACTCTGCCTGGTTCACTCATTAGTGTCTGGAAACGTTAGAAAATAACTTTATAAGCAGCCTTAGACTTCCCTCTGTTGATTTCCCACTGCCCAAAGCCCAAAAGACTCGATTGGCGATGTCATTTCTAATCTAATTTATTTATGAGTGAATTATATTTTTGGAGAAATGCTAAAAAAATACATTCCCAAACCATTTTCTTTCAACAACGTTCAGTTTCTCTCCTTTTTCACCATTATTAGTCGATCCTCACTTGTTGCTTCTGGCGACTCGAGCCGTTCACCACCGCTGGGGTCGGCAGTCGAGTCTTTTGGGCTTTTGCAATGCGCAGTGGGAAATTGACAAAGGTAATGTTAAGGCTGCTTATAAAGTTATTTTATAATGCTTCCAGACACTAATGAGTGAACCAGGCAGAGTGTTTTATTTGTTAGACTCGTGGTTGTTGTAAGATGGGTTAAAGTGGTGTTAAGCTTCTTCAGTGTTTTACATGGAAGTTAAGAACTTGCCCAATTCACTATGCTAGCTTGTTGCCTTGACAGACTCACTACCATACCGAGATCTCTGCCTAGAAAACACTGATCTGTGCCGTTTTTTGGCTTCTGACAGTATTCGACCACCTCTAGCAATGGACTTTAGCTTCAAACATACCAGAGTTCAACTTTAACAGCACTAACAGAGGCTCATGAGCTGCTTATGATGGTCTGGACCAGTTCAGCGGGAGAGCCAAGTTAGTCTGAGCATCGCTGCTCTAAAGCTCCTTTCATTCATTCATCTGTGTGCAATAGGACAAGATTTTCTAAATGGCAAATGTTCTATTATATTATCACTATTATCAGTCTAAATAAAAGGCACTTACCTCAGTGGCCTCAGCCAGGCCTGGCCCGGTTAGGCCTTGGATCAATCAATCAATCAAACTGTATTTATAGAGCGCTTTTCATATAAAAAATGCAACACAAAGCGCTTTACATTGATTTCAAAAGATCACTATCTGTGACATACTACCTTTTTTACTTCTAACTGAATCTGAATCTGAACCATTACACAGAGAAAAAAGAAACGGAGGAAGCACATAACAACAAAACACTAGTACACATAATGACAAGATGACAACGAAGGCGTGGGATATGGATGGATGAGAGACGACTGGGAAAAAAACACAGGTGCAAAAACCATTGTTGTGTCCTTAGGCAAGACACCTCACCCACATTGCCTAGTAGGAAAGTGGTGTACTGTATGTGTGTGTTTGGCAGCCTCGCTCCATCAGTTTGTGGCTATAACAGTATCTTACCACCTCCGAGTGTGGAGTGAATGAATAATGCTGTAATACTCTCTGGGCATCATGAACGGCTCTGTATAAATCCAATGACTATTTACTAACTTGTCCTTGATTGTAGAATTTGTAGGATTGCACCGTAATTTTACATCTTCTGCACTTTGAAGCAACCCTTTATGTTTTAGAAATCTCATGTAATCTGGGTTCTCTAACGAACGTAAACCACAGTGCAGCACAGTAAGTATTTCCACCGTTTTACCAGCCAAATGTCTCCTTGTTTATTCTTGGCAGTGAGGATGTAACCCCAAGACAATTACGTTATGGAGTTTTCCTCTAAAACATAGTTAGGGACTTTTCTGAAATTATAAATTCAGTCCAAATGGATGCGTTTTAGATCAACATAAAATCCCTGCACGGAAAATTTAATTCTTAACCTGTATCCCAACATGTGCAGCTAGAACAACTAAAACCAGGCCTACAACGTCTTCACTTTCTGTGTTTGATTACAGAATTAAAGGTGCACGATGTAACTTTTCTAGTAGACAGTATACCACCTGCTTGTCACTATGGAGATTTTATTATCTTTCCTAGGATGTTCTGCAGTATGGCATTAAACTTATCTATGCATGAGACAAAAGATGACCCCACACAGTCAAATTACAGCTCAGATCTGTGGAGAGGTGACATCTCTTACTGGAAGAATGCACAGTTTTCAAGGTATTTTTTGAGCTATATAAGCAACTGTAATTGAACAAATGCAAGATAAATACATTTAATGCAAAACTGTGGAACATACCACGCAAAGCTGTGCTATCTCCATGGAACCAATCAACCAAAAAGTATTTTTTCATCAATCTCTCTTGAAATAAGTTAACATGCATCCAATTTTCCTTTTATTTTTGCTGTTTAAAGGGCTCATATTATGGGATTTTCTGATCTATGTTATCATGGAGTTGTGTTTTGTTTCATTTACACGAGTTCTTTTCTTAAGCAGAAAGCACTCCACTTGTATGTGACAATACAGGAAGTGCTCCACTGCGTTTTTAAACTCCATAAACTTCACTAGAATCATTTGGATAATTTCAGCCCTGGAATTGCTGATCTCTACTGAACAAAAGGTAAAAGTAGCTGTTTGCTTCACGACATCACAACATGGAAAAGAGCATTTTGAGCTTTGGAGATGTAAAAAAATAATAATCCAGTTACTCAAACATGTGTGAATGAAACAAAAGACAACTCCAGAAGTGTTTTTGAGGAGGTAATAACATTATAAGATAGCTTAAATCTCAGGAGAACCCATTTTGCTTAACATGTGACCTTTAATGTCTTTTAAATAGTCCTTTCACATGCAGAGAATGGTTTTCCCTGCAGCCGTTTAAATGCTGTTGGCTCTGGAGCTCTGGCCTCACTCTGTTCACTTCAGCTCATCCATTATTTCCACGGATGTTTTTACCATCCAAATTCATCCTTGTTTATTCTTGGCAGAGGTTACGTCACTGAAACCAATGACGTGATGGTGTTTTCCACTCGGAGCAGACATTAGGATTCCCACCTGTGACCCCCCCCCCCCCCCCTCCTCCTTCTCCTCTCATCCTCCTTCCTCTCTCACTCTCTCACTCACTCTCTCACTCACTCACACTGTCTCTTTCATTCTCTTTCTCTCTGCCCTTTTCTCTCTGTCTGTCTCGCTCCCTCTCTCTGTCTTTCTTCCTCTCTCTCTTCCCCCTCTCCTCCTCCTCACTCTCTCACTCGCTCTTTCTTTCTCTTTGTTTGCCCCTCTCCCTCTTTCTCTCCCTCTCTCTTTCTTTCTCTTTCTCTCTCTCTGCCATTTTCTCTCTGTCTCTCTCTTTCTTTCTCTCCCTCCCTCTTTCTCTTTCTCCTCCCTCTCTTTCCTCCTCACTCTCCCTCTCTCACCCTTTCTTTCTCTCTCTGCCCCTTTCTCTCTGCCTTTCTCTCCCTCTCTGTCTTTCTTCCTCTCTCTCTTGCTC
Source organism: Odontamblyopus lacepedii (assembly GCA_034769755.1). Taxonomy (NCBI): domain Eukaryota; kingdom Metazoa; phylum Chordata; class Actinopteri; order Gobiiformes; family Gobiidae; genus Odontamblyopus; species Odontamblyopus lacepedii. The sequence goes on from CM068351.1 coordinate 12,753,239, forward strand.
TTCCTTCCTTTCTCTCTCCCTCCCTCTCTCTCACTCTCTCTTTCTTTCTTCCTTTTCCTTTCTCTCCATTTCTCTCTGTCTTTCTTCCTCTTTCTTTCTCTTCCTCAGTCTCTTCCTCTCTTTCTTTCTTTCTTTCTTTCTTTTTATTTCTCTCGGCCTCTTTCTCTCTGTCTCTCTCTCCCTCTTTCTTCCTCTTAATCTCTTCTTCTCCCCCCTCTCTCTCCTCCTCCCTCTCTATTTTCTATCTTTCAAATTTCAGTCTTTGAGGCGTTTTCCTTCGTCCCCCTGTGACCTCAGGTCATGGCCTTGAAATGCACTGATGATTCATTTATGTTGGGATCTTCTTCCTCCTCTCCTCTACTTCCTCCTCTCCTCTTCCTCTCTCGTCCTAGTTTTGTCATCGTCTTTTGCAGGTTTTCCTTCCCTTGTTAGTGTTGGTTCTTCTCTGTGTCTCTCTGCTCTCCTCCCCTCTCTCTTTCTCTCTTTCTTTCTCTTGTCCTAGTTCAGTCTTTGTTTTGTTTGTTTTATTCCCTAATAAGTCTTATTGGTGTCCTTCTCTCTCTCTCTCTTTCTCTCTCTGCCCTTTCTCCACTCTCTCTCTCTGTGTCCACCGTCTCTCTCTCTCTCTCTCTCTCTTTTGCTTTTTTGCACTTTTTCTTTGTCATTCTACCTCTTTCTCTGCACTCTCTCTGTGTCTCTCTCCCTTTTGCTTTTTTACACCTTTTCTTTGTCATTCTCCCTCCTTCTCTCCCCCCTCTCTCTCTCCCTCTCTCACTTTTTTGCACTTTTTCTCTGTCATTCTCTCTTTCTCCCTGCCCACTCTCCCTTTCTGTCTCTCTTCCACTCTCTCTGTCTTTCTTCCTCTCTTGCTCTCGTTCTCTTCCCCTCGCTTTGCTCTTTCTCTGCACTCTCTCTGCTCTCACCGTTTCTCTTTCCCTCTCTCGCTTTTTTGCACGTTTTCGCTGAAGATCGTTCTTAGTGACTTTGGCTTTTTCTTTTGTTCTCTCACTTTGCATTTTGAAAATTGATAAAAACAATCATTATTTACATTTTTGAAAGCGTTCTTTGTTTACAGCGTTTTTCACACCTGCCTAAACCTCTCTCTCTTTCTGGCGTCTCTCAGCGGTCCTCCTTTACCTCATCTCTCCGTCTGTCTTTGAGTCTGTTGTTTCATGTCTGTGGCTCGGGCCGGATGTGACAGTGATGCTAAACGGGAGCCGGGATGAGCCGAGTGGAGCAGGTGGCACTGTTGATTCTTCGATATTTTGGTGCGCTCCACTTAAATGAAAGAAGGCAGTTCTGTTGGAAGAAGCGATGCATTTCCTGCACTTTCTCCACCTGTGTGAAAATGCTGGAATGAATGTTGAGCAAATTTGACCTTTCCGTGATCGACTGAGAGGAGTCTTGATCTTTATTCAAACTAATATCATTAATAAGATTGATTGATTCATTTTATTTCGAGCTTGTGCCAAGTCAGAAACAATAATCATTCACATCATCACTACATACACATTGTAAACAACAAAAAAGCACATTTCTCGAAAAGGAGCAGAAAGAACAAAAACTTATATTAACCCACCCTTGTTCATGACAGTTTCAAAAATGATGTGCTTTCTTATGTACATTGATCACAGAACTTGACAAATATTTACATATAGCAAAATAAATTACATATTATGGTCGTACACACTAATAATAGTGATCAGAAGGCTCAGAAGTTTATCGTTTATGATCGTACAAAATAAACAAAATGGGAATGAAGACTGTATTTTTTTCCCCGTTTATGGTCATACAAATGAATAATTTTAACAAAGGCACAAAAGTTTATCATTTATGATCGTACAAAATAAACAAAATGGGAATGAAGACTGTATTTTTTTCCCCGTTTATGGTCATACAAATGAATAATTTTAACAAAGGCGCAAAAGTTTATCATTTATGATCGTACAAAATAAACCGCAATGAGAATGAAAAAATGTAAGGATTTTTTTGTTTTCTTTTATGGTTGTATCAAAATAAAATAATGTTAAAGAAAAGCATGTGTTTAGTTAACAGTTGTGGTTTACTTGTGAAGACAATGTGTCTGGTCTTCTAGGTATTTCTGTATCAATCATTAATAAGAAAAGATAATATTTTTTTTGTGATTAAAATTACTTTCTATTGTTCAGAAATATAACTAATCAATGTAGCGGTGTAGTTACCGACTCTGGGCATGTGATAAAACCGTGGATTCAGCAGCAGCGTCTTCACAACCTGCCAAAGCTTTTCATGGGGGACGGGACTCTAATCTAATCCCATATTTAGTCCCATTTACAGGCATTTGGTTGTAACAATGACAGCTATAATGACATCTTTTTTCATCATCTTATTCTTCATCTTATTTTATTTATTTTATTAAATTAGACAAATCATAATACACAAATGAATAGCCAGTTTATAAAAGGAAAAAGAAAGAATACAGTGACATCTAGATGGAAAAAAAACAGACCATTTACTGAGTTTTCCCAAATTTTGTCAGTGTTACTATCGCCAACAGAGCCCAAAGGCAATTGTCATCGGCATGTTCCCAAACGTCCTCCGGTTTTGTGACATAAGCATGAATACAGCGCATTGAAACTGCCAGGTCTTTTCCTTCGTCTCTGTGTTATCCCTCACTCAGTCGTCCAGCTCGAATCCAGAGTAAAAGAAGAATTCTTTTCTGTCAAGCAGACAAAACTTTTTGAGTGAAGACGTTTCACAGCTCACCCAAGCAGCTTTTTTCAGTTCTGACCTTGCGATGTCATGAAGTGTTAGTTTTCAATTTAACAGCTCCATTTTGCCTTTTGTTCAGTAGAGATTAAATTCCAGGGCTGAGAGCATACCAGTGACTATCGCGAAGGTGTATGGAGTTTAAAAACACGGTGGAGCACTTCCTGTACATGACAAAGTGGTGGACAGAGTGTTTTCTGTTTACAAGAACCTAAAATATGCAGGATTTGTGTTTTAAACATGTGTGAATGAAAGAAATAAAACAAAACTCCACCTCTTGACAGTTTCTTGCTATTTGTTACTATTTTATTATATTTTTATCCTTACATTATAATATACAGTGATCTGTGAGCTACTGCGTCCATCTAATTTCCCTTGTGGATCAGTAAAGTCTAAGGTATGTTATATAGGCCCTTTAATATTTCATGTGAATTTGTCAATGCACGTAGAAGAATGAAAAGAAATACACTTTGCAAGTACACAGACATGATGAGTGAAGTTTTTGGCAGCAGACTAGAGACTAAACCAAAATAAATAAAACATGCATTGAAAAACATAGACCGCTTTTAGCTGTTTCACCTAGAATGACTTTAAGTGTACCACCCTGCAACTCCGCACGAGATCCCTGCGTTATCCTCCCGTATTACCATCTCCATTCTTCAAACGATGCAACTCTTCATGCATTCTGATTCAGTAGGGCTTATTAAAAGAAAGCTAAATGCGATTGTGGTTTTATTTCTGTCTGAGAAGGTGCAGGAGACGTTTGTGTATTTTTAGTCATGTTCATTTCCTCCCAGCAGCTGTTAAAAACCAAGTGTGAAGTCTCGCCAGCCATCGCCCACGAAGCTCTCCTCATGTAAACAGTGAAATCCCATTGAGACACACATTATGGGCTGTATCCAGAGAGGAGACGGCCTGTGCCAGACTGGAGCTGGAGAGCGCTATATTAAAGGGAACATATTACGCTGTTTATTGATCTATGTTATAATGTTGTTTCCTCATCACAAACAGACCTGGAGTTGTGTTTTGCTTCTTTCACACATGTTTAACGCACAAACCTGCATGTTTAGGCTGAGTTTTGCTCTAAAGCAGAAAAGTGTTCCACCTTGTGATGTCATGTGGTAACAGGAAGTGCTCCACTGTGTTTTCAAACTCCATACACCTTTAATAGAATAATCCGTATCATTTCAGCCCTGGAATTGCCAATATAATAATAAAGTGTTACTCAAACTGAATGAATGAACGATAACTCAACAATGAAAACGCAACTCCAAGTATGTTTTTGAGGAGGTAACATTCTAATTTTAGCTCACAAGAGTCAGGTTTGCGTAATATAGGACCTTTAAATTATTAGAGAAAATACAATTCACCTTCCTCTCTGTATTTTTTATGCAGAGGGATATGAGTCTGGTCACTAGTGTTGTCACAAAACTAAAATTTCAGACTCAATTTTGTTATTTACGAATAGACTCGACATGGATTTTGATATCCTCATTCTAAAAGTTCTTTTTATTTTCATTTGATTTCTTTCTTTTTCTTTTTTTTTTAATTACAGGGTCAGTGCATATTAATAAACATTTCTGCATTTCTGACAATATGCAAGAGTTAGCCAGCAGTCCTTTGGCAGATGTTAAAAGTCACGATAAAAGAGTAAAATTACCTATTTACATGACAATATTACAATTACAGTACATTTAGTAAAAACAACTTGTAGGCTAAAAGTACTTAATACACAACAGTCTTTTTCAATCAGAGTTTTTATAATATTTTTTATTATATCATGTGGTCTTACACTATGTCTGATAAAATTCAAGATGAAATTGTTTCCACTTATGTGATTTTATTTTTTTTTTTTGGTAGTTTAAATCAGTATCTCGTTTTCTTACTAGTTTTAGTATCTATTAGTATTTCATTTTCAATACTTTTGGTTGTAACTGGTCACCACTTCCAAACATGATCATCCAGTGAGATTAATTAATTCCAGTGGCACTAAGGAGTTGATTGGTCCCTCATCATTTACAAACAAAATCACATTTCTTTCACCTCAGATTAATTTGTTTTTTGTAATCAAAATTTTATTCAAGTGTTATTTGTAATTATACAGGCTCTAGTAAACAACATTTTCCTTCTTTTTAACCCCACACCTCCCACCCTAAGATTCTCTATTGATGGGCATATACAGAATAAATATACACACATAAATACATATACTGAATATATACATGCATATACAATATACATATACAGAATAGAGTCCTGCACGGGTCTGATTTTGACAAACCGCACCCGCCTGTACCCGTCGTACCCCAATCCACACCCGACCCGTTTTCTGACAGAATTGAAATAAAATTCTGTACCCGATCCGAGCCGCTATAAATACAGACCGACACCCGAAAATTAGTCCGAAAGCCAAAAAAGAGCAACAACCTTATACTTTCCACTCGCTAATTTTCTTTTTAGCTCCTTGCAAGTCATTTTGAACTGCAGGACATCGCATGTGTGGTTTGAAAATGAAAGTGGCAGAGATTTCTGGGAATGCGCACGTCCTAAAAAAATACAATGGTATTTTTGCATTTCACTAAAATACAGCCCTGTTTTTTGTTAACACATGATGTTTTGTTTTGCTTTGTTTGTTTTTTGTAAACCCCAGATTAGACCCGTGCTCTCCTGTCTGACCCGCCCCGAACCCGCATCCGACACAGCACATTTTTCACCCGTTACATTAAAATTTGCAGTTCACCCATTGGGTATCCGCGGGTACCTGAACCCGTGCAGGATACAGAATGATACAGAATACACATACATAAGCAATATACATAGACAGAATATACAAAATAGAATATACACATACACATTCATCTGCACATGTATATATACACACACACACACACACACACACACATCATACACATACCTTAGATTAATTTGTTTATCGCTTCATTCATTGATTCTACAGAAATATGCAATGTTTTAAGTCCCTTGTGGTATAGTTTTCCTTATGTGCTGCCATATTTGTTTTGATATGAATTGACCGTGTCTTTCTCTGATTGGCTAATCCACCTGTCAATCACGCCCGTCTGAACTGTGGTGATCAGACTCACATCTTTGTACAATACTGAAGCCATGTGTGTTGTGGATCAGAACTTTTCAGGGCAGTGGGTGTTTTTGGATGTGTTTTTCTTGGATTATTGGCGGAGTTCAGTTTGTTGAGGCCGTTGGGGCAGATTGTCGGCCTTGTTTGTTTCAGTGTGACCCAAGTGGAAATAAATAGTTGATTATTTGTGGTTATGTGCCGGGCAGTGAGCAGCGGCTATTTTTGACAGACAAGAAAACACTGTCACATTCACTACTATCAGTTGGAATGTCAATATTATTTGGTTGGTAAATACTTTAACTATAATAAAAAACGATAATTTTAGAAGCAAAATGGAGCCATTCCAACTCAGTCTGTGCTCCAGAAGTGCAGTGAAGGAAGCATTTAAATCCAAAGCAAGGCTGACATAAAGCTGCCATCTGCACGTTTGTTTGATTGCATTTCATCAGTATATGAAATCACACATGTTTGAGTAATCCTTTATTATTAGTCTGTCTACGTCTCCAGAGCTCAAAATGCTCTGTTCCACCTTGTGATGTCATATAGTGGTTGTGTTTTCAGTAGGGCACGACCGATATGGATATATTTATGATGTAAAAATTAACTGTAAATCTTCAGTTGTTTATAAAACTTATGTTCGGCTCTATTGGATTTTCAGTTGGGTTTATTTAGGCAACATTTCTTGTTATTCTGCCTCTTTACATCATATTTAAAGACAGTAGGTCGGCCTAATGGTATTTTTGTATGATATTCTAGCCAGTAAAGAAAGTACTGTAAGTAAACTACCCCTATTAGCCTTTAGCGGTAAATGTGTGTGCACCGTGATAATTAATTATGTACTAAATGCAGATAATTCACACTTCTATTCACAGCTCATTTACATGTCAATGTGTTTCCAGTAACATATATACGGCCACTTTACAATCGCTAACAGAAGAGAAAGAACCAAAACGAGCGTCAAAACGACACATTTCCAACACTCAGCCTCACACAAGCTCCTCTCAGATCACAAGTTTGCACTAAGAACTGTGCTTTTAATCCAGGTTCAAACTGATCATCCGTAAAAAGGATATAATCTCAGTGTTGCGCACATGGATCTATGGCTGCGGTGTAAACAAGTGCAGATAAACACTGATGCGGCGCCACATATTAGGACATGTATCTGTCTGTAAATTGGATTAAATGGGCAGAATATAGAGAGTCTAAGCTTCATAAGAAGGTAAAACATGTTCACGTGGAATATTGGCCCATATCGGCAAGATTTAGGCCGATAGCCAATATGTCTCCAAGTGCCCAGTTTTCAGTTTGAGAGAAGAAATCAGCCTAAATATGCAGGATTTGTGTGTTAAACATGTGTGAATGAAACAAAATGCAAGCCCAAGTGGTTTTTGGTGAGGAAACAACAGTACAAATTAAATACAAATTTAAAAAAATAGGCCCTTTAATGAATTCTGTCAAAAAAGTAAATAATTGGCATCACGCTCACTCGCAGTTTTAGCCAGTGTCTATCACACAGGTAAAATAGCTGACCTCTGCAATGTCCCATCTCTTTATCTGTCCACCTCTCCTCCCTCCTTCCTCCTCTCACTAAAGCTGGCATCTAACTCCCAGTGTCACCCTTCAGTGTCACCAATCAGTGTCTGAGCTGTCCCCTCTTTGAATGACACCCTCCCTCCCTCTCTCTTTCCCTGCCCCCCCGTCCCACTATCCGCCGCTCAGACCCCTTCCAATTCATTTGTTTTGTAGCAGAGATGTGTAGCGTTGTCGAGATGGAGAGATCGGCTGCTTTGTTGTGACAGCGGTCCTGACTCTTAAATTGAATTGAGCAAATGCAATGTGTTGTGTATCAGTTCAATACATTCCCAGTAGCTGTATACCAAGGACTAGCTCTTCTTGTTATTGATGTTTCATTCATTTTATACACAACTTTGGGAGCATGGGGCACTTTAATGTTGTCATTATGTGTTTAGGGTTCATGTTTTCAATTGGTTTTGTAGGGTTGAGTACAGTTAAACAGTTAATATTATGCTATTTTCTGATCGATGTTATATTATTGTTTCCTCGTCAAAAACCTACCTAGAGTTGTGTTTTGTTTCATTCACACACGTTTAACAGACGATGCCTGCAAATTTAGGGTTAGTTCTTCTCAAATTGAAACCTTGTGATGTCATGTGGTAATACAGGAAGTGCTCCACTGTGTTTTGAAACTCCATACACCTTCACTAGAATCATTTGAATGATTTCAGACCTGGAATTGACAAATCTCTGCTGAACAGAAGGTAAAAAAGTAGCTGTTAACTTGCAAACTACCACTTCAGGACATCACAAGGTGGAACAGAGCATTTTGACCTTTGGAGATTTAGACAGACAAATAGAAACATGTGTGAATGAAACTATGGTCGGACTGGGACCAAAAAACAGCCCTGGACTTTTCCCCTTTAAATCAGCCCATGGTGGAAATTAAGGATGAAGGGGGTTGGAGCTCAAGACGGGACTTTTAAGATTATCGTACTACCACCCTCTGCAGCCAACGGAACGCACAAATTGCCAATCCGCCCCTGAATCGGAGGCCACTGCACTGGCCCAAATGTGGTCTGAGGTGGACCCACCAGTATTTTCCTGATAATACAGATTTCCAATCCGAGTCTGAATGAACAAAACACAACTGCAGGTATGCTTTTGATGAGGTAACAGCATTATAACATGGCTTAAAGCTCACAGTTCAATCAATTTTGTGTAATATACTATAGGACCTATAAGCAATTCCAGTGTGGTACAGAAAAAAAGTTTAGGTACTACTGGGAGCAAAAAAAACTTAGGTACCAAAAAAAAGTCCTTTTAATAAGAAAGGTTTTGACATCTGTTCTTAGATCATAGTCACTATTGAATGATGAAAGTAGTTTATGCTGCAATATTAACATTATGATATGTTTTATATATAGTAATATAGAAATAAGTTAAAAAGTTCAGAATTTCTTTAGTCGACTACAGCCCTAATACCTCTGGCTTGTACTTTTCTTAATAAAAAATAAATAAAAATCATCACATTTACTGTATTAGATCAGGCATTATGAAAGTAGAATGGAAAAAAGAAAGAAAAGGCCATTTGAAACCACGTGTATTGTTTTTAATTACAGATTGAAGGTGACACAGACATAAACTGTGCACAAAACATCCTTGACTGATAAAAAGCATATTATTTTTAAGTGATGACTAAGCCTTGAATAATACCATGACTATGTTTCATTAGATACTGTTGCCTAGCATTAGCAGTGTTGTGTAACATCATGTTCTCAAAATGTCTCACACTCACAAGCTTCATAATAGACTTTTATTACAGGAGTTTGTGCAACATAAAGTTAATAGCCGCTTTTTGTATTTGTCACATTGAAATATAGTAAAGAAGCCTTTTCTCTGCAGTGGTTTTGCATGTGTGTCTATGGCAAAATGTTCAGCAAGCACAAACAATTGTGACACAATACACACATTTTAGCAAACAAACCCTGCCAAAAAAACTTTGAAAACAGTCTGAAAACTCAAGAATACAAAATAAATTTAAACATTTTTAGGAGTCTGTGATTAATATGAGCATTTATGGTCCATGCGTTTGATTTTCAATAAAAAGATGAGACTAAAATTGTTGGATAATGCGAGCAAGCTTGTGACTAGGACTTGGTAGCATTTAGAAGTTTCCATTGCGATATATACTTCGTGGAATTCTTCCTCGAGATTGTGTAATTGAAGCACATACTTATTTTACACACAGAACATAATTAAAATGTTGAAAATCGGACATGACGTCATATCCGACATCCGAGCGAGAGACGGATGGATAAACGAACGCACCATTAATCAACTCATTGGATAAAATCAGGAGGGGCATTTGGCACAAAAATCCATCCAATTAGCATGCTAATCACTGCATACTGGAAGACAGATGATTTACTGCGGTCAAAATAGCTGAAAACAATTTGCGAGGTTTAAAGAAAGTCTAGCAGCTTGAGTGACATGCCAAAACAACAGCGCCCTGAAAGATTGATAGAACTGAAGGGGGGAGGGCAGAAACTGAGACAAATAGTTGGTTTTGGAGAGACGAAGAGAGACGGATGGAGCGAGAGAGGGGGAGATAGGCGTGTGTCACTCATTACCCACTGAAGCCTTTACCCGCAGGTTGGCAGAGCTCAGTCTAATTGAGGAGCGTGACGGTTCGAATCGGCACAGTGGTACGGAGAGGTAGAAAGAGTAACAGCGTCTTCCTCTCTTCTTCTTCATAAATTAGCCTGTCAGTCATTATGCTCGGCTGCTGTTGGTGTGTTGTTTGGGATCAGAAAGCACACCCATTTCTATTCGCCACAAGGATTTGACAAAGCTGCTGCACAGTTATAGTCACAAAATAAGGCTGGGTGCTGTGCAACTTGTGAATAAAAAGAATGAGACGACAAACATGACTTGCAAATTTTGGATTATAAACAGATGGAGTTTCAGCGGAAAAGCCTAAAAAGATTATTACACCACTGTGATGGCGGCAATCATAATGTTTAGATAAATTTAACATCTGCAGAGACAATTGTAGATGATACTGTAGACTACACTGTAGACTTCACTATAGACTACACTGTAGACTATACTGTAGACTACACTATAGACTACTGTAGGAAGATTGTCCTATGAATCTGCCATTTCTACAATGTTAAACGTGACCATTTGGATTAAGGAAATTAAAGACTCAGAATGGCCACTGTTATATCCCTTTGGAATTTGGGGAGGCTCTGCTGACCTGAGCAAACCCCCACTCTAGGCTAAGCTTCCTCTAGCCTGGACCTGGGACCTGTCAGAAATTAAGACAAATTCCCTGTGCTCTACAAACACGGGACATTTTCTGTCCAAACTGACCCAATGACAAGAGACAAGAGACTCAAAAGACTTCTACATTCCCTTTTCCAAAGAAATCACACTGACTGAAGTAATTCAAATAAAATATATTAAACAAATAACTGAGACAAATAAAAAGACACTTTTGTTTGTCTATTGAACTTCTTTACATTTCAAGTCAATGAAAGATGGAATTAACTTGAACATTCTGTGAGCTATTCAGATATTCTGAATCACTGATTGTGTTCTAATATCAATTTGTAAATGTGAATGTAAATGTGAATACTTCATCTGTGTTAATGGTTCATGTGTAACATGAGAAGGTAACCCATCATTCATCTGCCTTCCCGCCAAGAGTCAAAGGGGGAAGGGAAAGAACAGACTGTTATCAGCAGATAGACTGCCGCTTCTCCAGAGTTTTTCGCCAGTTCTTCTCCAGCTGCCAAGGAACGACAACGCTAAAGTTCTCTCTCCTCCTTTCAGACAAAGCAGCTGCCAGGGGACAACGCCTAGTTCTCCCCAGGGTCTTCTCCGACTTCTCCAAAGAGGACAACGCTTAGTTCTCCTCTAAGTTCTGCCCGTCTTTTTGACGCGTTTTTACAGCTGTAGCTTAATCTGACCATTTTTCCAAAATCCGAATAATTGCATTTTATAGTCAACGCATTTTTGACTAATTGCCTTATTTCTGTCAGCACTACTCAGACCTCACAAGACACTAAGTTTCCCTGCTCCTCTTCGGAGGATAAAGCATTTCAGACTGTCTCGTTCCGTGGCCTCCATCTCAACAAATTTGATTCTTCAGATCCAACACCCTGAGGACTTCGAACTACAGCGAAACCGCCCGAAGGACCACACTGAACGGACACCTCCACTCTACTGGTCGTATGCGCATGTCACAGAAAAGGCTTACTTATCAATGCAAACTCAACACACAGCTTTAAATAATTCCTAAGACTTTTGTACAATTCCTTTGTCCACATCAGCCTCATTCCACTCATTCTAAACTCATTTGCATAATTTCATATTTAAATGCTGTTTAACTTGGTCAATAAATATTCATAAACCACAGTTTTACTCGATCACTGTGATGTTTTTACTTTAGATTCTGGTCCCTGTCATGTCAAAGAACTTAACGAACCTTCAGATCAAAATGTTTAATTAATTATTTATTTATTTATTAATTAAAATAGGTAATTGATTATATTGTATTGGTAATATTTTCTCAACGCTAGTCGAGTGGTGCCCCAAAATTTTAATTCTAGTAAAGTCAGAACCACAAAAGCCACGTGGTGCTGCTGAGCTCAGAATAATCAAATTCCGATCAACCCAATTCAATTACCACATTCTTTAAGTATAGGGACCATCCAATACTTAAAGAATAACTCACATGAAAATACTACATATTTTAGTGTGATCCACGTGACGCTATATATATTTTCCCTTACACTACACTGTAGACTACACTGTAGACTACACTGTAGACTACACTGTAGATAACACTGTGGACTACACTGTAGACTACACTATAGATTACACTGTGGACTACACTGTAGACTACACTATAGATTACACTGTAGATTACACTGTAGACTACACTGTAGACTACACTGTAGACTACACTGGATATCCTCCTGAGACCCGGCCCATTCATGTGTGTCCTTTATAGTTTGTGGTTGCACTATGGTAAATGGTTTTTATACAGCACCTTTACACCTTCAAGGCACTCAAAGCGCTTTACAACAAAAAGAAACCACTCACCCATCCACACACCAGTGCACGCAGACACTGGGGGCGAGGTGGGTTAAGTGTCTTGCCCAAGGACACAAAGACAGCATTCATCTGTGAGAGCTGGAATCACACCACCAACCTGTGGGTCAGTGAATCAGACCGCTCAACCAATGATGTCTATGTCAAGAGTGGGATTTGAACCGCCAACCTTCTTAATCCAAGTCATTTTAGCTTAAATAGATTTTCTTTTTGCAGTGTATAAGTGTATATGTACAAGTCAAAATAAAATGGAAAAATAAGTAATAAAATATAAAATCTCAGCTATATACAAGAGGTCACAGGAAGATACAGTAGACTGTCCTCAATAAAAGTAAATACATCTTTGAAGGCACTACTTTTTTGGTGAAGGATTTGACACCTCCTCGTTGCCATGGAAATGCTATACCTTTGCCTGCAATATACGACATTAAACTTATCTCTATGTAGACAAGAGGGTGATGCTCTAAGACCAAGTTAAAGGGCAGAGGTGTGGAGAGGTGAGCCTGTTCGCAGTATGAATACGTGCTTTTCAGGGTAAACAAACCTCGCTATTCAGGTCCTGACTCGAACCAGGAAGTCCAAGCACGTGTGGCTCTGGTGTCTCAGAGAATAGACTTTAAATTAGCTCTGTTTGTGTACAAGTCTGTCCATGGCCTTTACCAAAGTACATCTGTAACATTAGAGCCATATGAACCATCTCTCACCGAGAACCTCAGTCTGTAGTCTTTGTTTAGTACTAGTTTAGTCCTGACTTAGTTCTGATTTAGTCCTTGTTGTTGTTTTGTTTTAGTTCGGGTTTAGTCCTGGCCTCCGGCTGGTGCCCAGAGTCAGGACTAAATATGGGGAGTCAGTGTTTCAGTTTTCTGCAGTTAAAACGTGGAGCAGTTTTCTTGAACATGTGAGACAGTCCTCTGCTCTGTCTCTGTTTAAATCCAGGTTTTATTCTGCAATTGTCTCTTTTAATGTTAATTTTATGATGATTATTTATGTTTTGATTTGTTTCTTATTCAGTAAAGCACTTTGATTTACTCTGTGGACAAATTGTGCTATACAGATAAACTTTCCTTTGCCTTGCTGAATAAAATATGTGCTGGTATTACACCGAAAAGCTGCATAAAGAAGCACCTTTCAGACATTGATCTGAATAGTTTAACCATATAAACATTTTAGTATTTTCCCTTTATTCATTTATTCCGCAGTCAAGATGTTGGTCGGTGTATATGTGCTTCAAACTGAAAATGAATTTTGCTAAGAGCTTTGGTTTCTCAAAAAGTGCAAAGTTCTATATATTATTAATCTCATCTGGTTTTAAAATTTCAGAGAGGTGGTTGTATTTTCTCCAACTACCACCATTCTCACACACACACACACACACACACACACACACACACACACACACACACACACATACACACACACACACACACACACACACACACACATACACACACACTATAGGCAAGGAATGACATGTATTGCTCAACGACACCATGTACCATGTACACCATGGTTAGAACTGAGCTTGAGCCATCGACTCATGACAACAACCATTATGCTTACAAAATAATGTTCATTTACTAAATCGTGCATTCTGTTCATTTTTGATACGTTGCGGCGGACATTATCAACATTCCCTGGGGATTTGATGCTAACTGGGGACACGGCTCTGTCTGAAGCTTTGTTACTCAAGTTAGACTTTAATCTGAGCTGTTTTAGACCAGAAAGAACGGATTTAGCTGGGACTACAACAGGTAAACACCTGCTTGAAGTTGGCCCCCCATCAAACTCAAACCTACACAAAAACTATGTCAATCGTTTGTGCTTCATTTGTGCTGTTTTGTGCTGCAAAAAGTTTTGTTTGTGCTGCTTTAGTTTTGGTGAAATTAACTATTCTTTTATAGGTCGAATTGGGGTTAGTCAGCCCACAGGAAGCTTCAAAATGCTGTAAAATTGTCCAAAAGGGAGTCATTCATTGGAGCTTCGTTTGTGCTGTTTTGGGCTGCAAAAAGTTTCATTTGTGCGATTCTGGTTCTTAAGATATTTGCAGTTTTATTTTTGGCCCATGACATCATCCAGCCCCTCAAAATGTGAAATACCCTCAAAACAGGCAGAAAATGATAGAAAACGTTTTCGGATTTCGTTTGTGCTGTTTTGTGCTGTGACAATTTTCATTTGTGCGAGTATATTTCTAAAATTATTCATTATTATTTCTGTGGTAATTACAGGACGTCATTTCCACTCAGCTGATGGCAGCAACTTTAGCAAAATTCCACAAAACTAGTGAAGAGAAATTAAATTAGCTTTTGATTTATATTTTATATAATAATACAGACATTTCCACAGCGTCAGATCGTTTATTGCCACTAGTTTTGCAGAGTTTGCTGCCATCAGCTGAGCGGAAATGACATCCTGGATGGCGTCATCGGCCGAAAAAAAAACTGCTAATATCTTAAGAACCAGAATTGCACAAATGAAACTTTTTCCAGCACAAAACAGCACAAAGAAAGCACACACGTCTGACTCCATTCTGGACTGTTTTAGAGCATTTTGAAGCTTTCTGGGGGCTGACCCCAATTTGACCTATAAAAGAATTGTTAATTTCTCCAAAACTAAAGCAGCACAAACAAAACTTTTTGCAGCACAAAATGGCACAAACGAAGCACAAACGATTGACATAGTTTTTGTGTAGGTTTGAGTTTGACGGGGGCCAACTTCCCGGAGGTCAGGTAAACTGGTAAAGTTATGTGAGATTTGTGCTGTTAATTAAACAAGTCCCTCTCAAATAACATTACAGTTTAAATCCATTTTGTATTTTTTCTTGAGTTTTCAGATGTTCTTAAAACTTTTTTGCCTGTGTTTACTAATGTGTGCCCTGGCTTTCACACTAACAGGTAACTGATGAACCTTCTGACAATGGAAATACCCATAAAACACCCCCAGCGTGGCGTCACTGCAGCATCTAAACTAACTTTTAATTAAGCTGTACGTTAGACGACCCTTCCAACGCTCATAAAATAAAGTTGCACGCAATTTAAAAAGCTGTTTAAGGAATGAATTGAATCGATAGGCGTTTGACGAGCGGAGGGAGTGGAGCTGTTTAAAACGGCTTTGTCAGTCTGGTGGCGATCTCACATTCAGATCACACACTGCAGTACAACATGGCGGACATTATTCGGAGCTGTCATCGCCGTATTGATTACACCACTCCGGAGTGAACCACAAGGCATTCTGGGAGTCTGTAAGCATCTGTTATAGTACAAGTTATGTGAGAAGAATGCATGGACGGGCGAGCCGGCTTCAATTAGTGTGCACATATGAGGAATTGTATATGTAATTAAGATGTTTGCATAATGAACGGAATGTAACTCTCTTTACGCTCTTCTCAGTGTTGAACCGGTACTACAATCTGGTGTGTTTGCATTTTATGTAAGTTCCCATCATGTTTACTGTCCAGAATAAATTAAAGTAGGCAAACTGTACTAGTGTCTTCTATATAATTATAATCTAAGACACCCGTGGATCATTATGTTATAGTTTGGACATTTTAAATTATAATATTCATCTAAAACAACTTAATAAAAGAAACTACTGTATTTTTTGGACTATAGGTTGCACTTTTTTCATGGTTTGAGCGTCTTATATATTAAAATATATAATTTCACATGTTTGGCCGCTCTTTTGTGCCAGTATCTGCTACTCCCTTACCCTGCACTACTGAAAATTTAAAGCTTAAACATCAACTTATTAAGACAACTGAGAAAGACTGAACACAAATGTCCCCAAAAAGAAAATCATATTCTGCAGATTACAAGCTGCAAGTGGAGAAATATGCAGCTAAAAATGGTAATCGAGCAGCAGAAAGAAAGTTTGGAGTGAGCAAGAAACTTGTGAGGGACTGGCAAAAAGTGGAGGATACTCAAACTGCAACGAAGAAAACAAAAAAAGCTGTTACCACGGACAACGATGTCCCAAAAACTGCAGCAGATTTCCAAGCCGAGGTTGAAGTGTTGAAATGTTTGTTCCTGGTCTTTCATTTTATAAAATACATTTCCCCTCAAAAATGCCTTATATATGTTTTTTTCTTCTTCATTTTGCATTTTTTGGCTGGTGTGATTTATAATACCACTGAGTTCCTGACGTTGCCATAAACGTCATCACAACAAAGAGCTGTGAAGTTGTCAGCTCCTCCTATAAATATCTGCACATCACACAAGCGAATAGCAGATCTTTTTCACTTGTACCAAAATGAATACACAACATTAGCAAATCCTACGTGTAATGACAATTAAGAAAGTAAAACTAGAGAAAGAAATAAGTCCAGAGCAGTGGGCGTATGTACGAGGTATATTCTGATTGTTAAGGTATAAAAAACTTTAAAGGTCCAAAATAGGGATGTGCAAAAATATTGAAATATCGATGTATTGTAAAGTTATGACTATATAGTGTCAATATCATGGGCTGCTGCATTGGCAACTATCGAATCGATTTGAAATATCGAATGAAAAGCTCACAGTATTGTATCGTGGCCTATGTATCAACGTCTGTATCATATCGGCATCTTCTTAATGATACCCAGCCCTAGTCCCATATATACTGTGTGTATTGTTTCAATCCCACATGTTTGAGTAACCCTTTATTATTTGTCTGACTACATTTCCAAAACTCAAAATTCTCTGTTCCACCTTGTGATGTCATGAAGCGGCAGTTTTCAAGTTACTTTTTACCTTTTGTTTAATAGAGATGGGCATTTCCAGGGCTGAAATCTGATGATTCTAATGATCAAATGATTCTAGTGAAGGTGTTGGAAGTTTAAAAACGAGAGGATTTGTGTGTTAAACATGTGAACGAAACAAAAAGCAACTCTAGGTATGTTTGTGATGAGGAAACATGATGAACATCGAGAAAAAAATGATGTCAAATGGGCTCTTTTAATCTGTAATATGCTGATTTTTACTCTGAAATCGTGTTTTTGACTTGAAATGTTATTCTGGTGGTTTGTCAGGGAGATCACACAGGCTCGTGCGTGTGTCTCTGGGAGGAGGCAGGTAAATGAAGGAGTCTGATGGTAAAGACGTGTCTCGGGGCGTTACACTCTTGTCAGCTCCTCTCGTGACAGCTGCTATCACCACATTATCCTCATCTCTCCTCTTCCTCACCTCCAGTGTGAACCTTCTTCCTCCTCTCTCCTTCCTCTCTTTTCTTTGCCTCCTTTCTCCCTCCTCTCCTCTCTCCTTTACACTCTCTTCTTTCTACCCCTTCCCATTCTCTCTTCCCTCTTTCCCCTCTCTCCTTCCTCCTGTCTTTTACCTCCCTACCTTCTGTTTTCCCTTCTTTACCTCCCCTTCCCTCCTCTCTCTCTTCTTTCTCCATCTCTCTCCTCTCTCTTCCCATTAGCCCCTCTCTTTCTCTCCCCTCCCTCCACGCTTCCCTTCTCTCTATCCTTTCTCTCCCTCCTTTTTTCTCATCGTCTCTGTCCCTCCTGGCTTTCTCCTTGCCTCCCTTCCCTCCTCTTCTCTCTCCTTTACACTTTCTTCTTTCTCCCCCTTTTCTCCCTCATTCCTTATTCTCTCTACCCTATTTCCTCTCTTTCAGCTTTCACACTCCTTCCTCCTGTCTCTTCTATTTTTCTCCTTCTCTCTCTTCCCATTAGCCCCTCTTTTACTCTTCCCACACTCCCCTTCTCTCTATGCTTTCTCTCCCTCCTTTTTTCTCGTCTCTGTCCCTCCTGGCTTTCTCCTTGCCTCCCTTCCCTCCTCTTTCTCTCATTTACACTGTCTTCTTTCTCCCCCTTCCTTCCCTCATTTCTCATTCTCTTTTCTTCCCATTTTTCCTATTTTCTCTCTGACCCTCCTGGCATTCTCATTGCCTCCCTTCCCTCCACTTTCTCTCCCTCCATCCTCTCCTCTCTCCTTTACACTCTCTTCTTTCTCCCTCTTCCCCCATTCCTCATTTTGTCATCCCTCTTTCCTCTCTTTGTCTCTTCTCTCTCAGCTTTTTCTCTCCTTCCTCCTGTTCCTCTTTTGCCTCCCTACCTTCTCTTCCCCTTCTTTACCTCTCCCTCGCTCCTCTCTCTTCTATTCCTCCACGCTCCCCTTCTCTCCATTCTTTCTCTCCTTACCTGTCCCACTTCCATTTTCTGTCTTCCTCCTGTTTTCAATCGTCTCTCTCTGCCCCTCCCGGCTTTCTCCTTGCCTCCCTTCCCTTCACTCCTCTCTCTCCTCATTCCCTCCTCTCTCTAGCCCTTATCCTTCCTCTCTTCTCTCTCATTCCCTCGTTCCTTCTCTCCGTGCGACTCCAACATTAAAGACCTGTCCAAACCAGACCTCAGCCGGTGACAGCAAAGACATGCAACAGCGCACACAGCACTGCATCATATTATGTGAACCGGAGCTGCTGTGGATACTCACTTTTGTGGAAATGTAAAGCTGCACTATGTCACTTTTCCGGGGATGGGTCCGCCACCTGCTTGTCACCGTGGAGATGCGCACTGCAAAAAAGTGTAACATATAAACACTTAAATCTAACAGAAAGTAAAGAAAAGTAGTGAAATTATTGCAGATAATTGAACTTGATAAGTTATTTTAAAATAAACGACCTCTAGACTAGAATGAAGCAGTCTCACAACTATTAAGTAGAAAATAAACATAAAACAAGATGAATACCCTGATATAAGTTTTTAATTTTTGGCCAGATTAGAGAAATTTGCTGGAAACGGCGTGAAATGTCTCACAGTATAGCATTAAACTTCTATATCTTACATGTACAGTTACATTTCAGTTACAGGTGCTTTTTGTTGGTTTCAGTCAGATGATATTTTCTGTTGTGGACGCCATTTTGGGGACTTAAGACCATTAAAGCGCTCATATTGCACTGTTTTCTATGTTATAATGTTGTTTCCTCATCCAATCCCATCTAACATTATTTGTATAGCACATTTTATAAACAAGACAGTTTCCAAAGTGCTTCACATAGTGCAACAGCAACACACTTTGTTATTATTCATTTGTTTATTTCATTCAAGTATAAAAAGACATTAACAGTGTCATAACATCAAACATACAAGAGATGAATGAAAATTAGCAGAAAGAAGAGTCATTTTATGTTATCTGTTACCTTTTTCAGACAACACTTCAATGCCGATAGTTACATTTAAACATTTTAAATCGGTACATTTCATTTCAGTCACAATCATTAATCAGTTGGAACAAAAATCTTCACTATTATGAAAAACAGCTTAGTTTTCTTGTCCATGCATTGGATTTTGTGTGTTTTTTAAATGCCGTCATTGTACTTGATCCTTTGATTTCTTTGTCAAGACTCTTCCATAACTGAACTCCTTTCACACCGACGCTTCGCTCCATAACCTTGGTTCTGAATTTGAGTTTTTTAAACATGTCGGTTTCTTTTAAATCGTAGTGTTTTGTTCTCATCTCAAACAGTCTTTGAATATTTACAGGTTGCTTTGTACATGACTTTGAGGATACTTAAGTCAACAATATCACACATTTTCAACACTTTAAGTTTAACAATTTCAGTTCAAAAAGTCAGCAGAATTATTTTCCACACAAAGGGAAGTAATAAAATCAATAGATTAAATAATAATAATAATAATAATAATAATAATAATAATAATAATAATAATAATAATAATAATAATAATAATAATAATAATAATAATAATAATAATAAAATCAATGAACAAAAACAATAAAGTCAATAAATAAAGTCAATAAAATAAATAAATAGATTAAATAGAACTTCTGTAGCTCATCACAAACATACCTGGAGTTGTTTTGTTTAGCTTCATTCACACATGTTTAACACAAATCCTGTATATTTAGGCTCTTCTTTCAAGCTGAAAACACTCTGTTCCACCTCGTGATGTCATGCGGTGATACAGGACGTGCGTTTTTAAACTTCATTTATCTTCAGTAGAATCATTTTGATCATTTCTACAATACCTCGGAAATGCCCATCTCTACTGAACAAAGGTAAAAGTAGTTGTTACCTTGAACTTTATCACTTCATGACATCACAAGGTGGAACAGACCATTTTGAGCTTTGGGGATGCAGACAGAATAAGAAAAGATTACTCAAAAATGTGTGAAAGAAACATAAAAAGGAGAAGGTAACAACATACTTTAAAGCTCACAAGAGCCAATTTTGCATAATATAGGACTTTTTTAGTCATTTATAAGGCAAAATAAGTTGTATAGAGTTTTCCTGAATAATGTATTGCTATGGCAACAGTTCAGTAAACCTATAACCCATGAAATAGCTATTTTTGGTTCACTGAATGCGCCAAATATGAGTCAAATATTTTCCAACACGGCCCTTGGTGAAGAAACTGTTTAAGAATTTCTACCCAAAACCTCCTTATTTCAGCATCTTAAAAAAACAGCACTGGTGCCGGGAAACTCATTTTTACCGCGTATTCGTATCCAAAGATCAGCAGGTCAGGACACACGGGCGCTGTATCAATAGGGACTGGCATTAGAGCTTAGTGGGCCTGAAAATACCCAATGAACAATGTTTTATAAAGATGCAATTTTCTTCTACTTGAGTTTGACAGCTTGACCTTCTCCACTCCCCAGGCTCCATCAGTCATCGCAGCGGACCCCTCCCCTCTCGGCAAAGCACCAAATATCATTAACCAAGTCGGCCATTGTAAAGTCGAGATTCATGTCTCCAATTTGACTAACACAATTGGGGATTTGACACCATAAGATGAGCTACGGAAAGGTTATGAGGCAAGATGGATATTCTTATAGTTTAAAGGGACCGTATTACACAAAATCGACCCCTCTAATGTTGTTACCTCATCACAAACAAACAGGAGTTGTGTTTTGTTTTATTCGCACATGTTTGAGTAACCCTTTGTTATTAGTCTGTCTACATTAGGGTTGTGCGGTAATATGGTAATACGGTAATACGGTATACTGAGGTATCAAAAAGTAGTAACGGTATCAGTTTCATTGTAATCATTTAAAAAATCTGCAGTGCATAAGGACCTAATATAATATTAGGAGCATTTTGGCTTCAGAATGACAGGGAGATACAGCAAATGTTGACGGAGCTACGACCCTGTGTCAGGCCAGAGATTCACCACAGTCGCTTTAGACACGGGGCACAGAGCCGACTTTCTCCCCTCCGCTCTCTCTCCTCTTCAAACGTCATTACACTCGGAGATTTCCATCCACACGCAGCGAGGAAGAAGAAAAAACCTGACTGATGCTTCGTGTGTGATGTTGAGCTGAAAAGTTTGCGATGGAGACGTTTTATTGAACGCCGAGAGTCGAGAGGGGACGAGGCGCTGAAGAGGAGAAAGTTCCCGCTTGAGGGCGAAGTCAGACTTTCACGGAGGAGACGGTAACTTCTCCGAGTGCCGAGAGCGTCTGTCAGATACAACATGCTGCAGTGGGAAATATCACACGCCATGGACTGTCGCCTTTTACTTTTTATTCCTGAATCTCCCTCTTCTGCGCTTTTCTTGTCTTGGCGAGTCCCAGATCATTAAATGGAGGGAGATACGCGCTGGTGAAGTTTGGTTTGATCAGAACTTGTGCCTCATCTTCAAATATAATGCTGCTATTCTGTTTCTGAATGGTTTAGGTGCAAACTACAAAATAATTCTTAATTCCCTGGAAAAATGCTGAGGTGGTTTAACGGTATCAAAATTTAGATACTACCAAAACTCTATTCCGCCTTCTGATGTCTTGAAGAGGTAGTTTTCATGTTAACAGCTACTTTTGTTCAGTAGAAGTTGGCAATTTCAGGTCTGAAATTATTAAAATAACTCTATTGAAGGTGTATTGAGTTTGGAGTTTAAAACACAGTGGAGCACTTCCTGTATTACTACATGACATCACAAGGTGGAACAGAGTGTTTTCTGTTCCAGGGAGGATGCAGAATTGTGTGTTAAACATGTTGAAGCAAAACTCTTGAGGTGTGTTTTTGATAAGGATACAAAATTATAGCATAAAATAGAAAACACTGTCATCTGGGCCCTTTAGATGAGCTTTGTGCATGTATTTGTCGCTTTTTTTCAGGTATTCAGGTGTTTGTGGTTTGACATTTCACAGAAATAACAGAACATGAGGCTCAATTGAAATGCAGTGATCAGTGTTCAGTTGGTTAATCACTGAAGTGGTGAAATGTGTAACGTTGCGTGAACACTTTTGTTATTTTTCATGCTATTATTACAGTTTTTGCACCATTTTAACATTACAGTTGATTTTAAGTTATGTAAAATGAACACATTTTCTTTAACGGGCCAAATGACACTTTTTTCTGATCTCTATTATAATGTTTCCTCATCACAAACTTTCTTAGAGTTGTGTTTTGTTTCATTCACATGTTCCACACCCTGCATATTTAGGCGGCATTCTTCTCTCTCTCAAGTTCCAGGTATGTTTTTGATGGGGTAACATCATTATAACATGACTTAAAGCTCAGGAGAGTCAAGTTTGAGCAATATATGACTTTAAATGAGGATAAAAGGAGATATTTCTTCTGTACTGTGCAATATTTGAACCTTAACCAAGACATTTAGAACACTTCTGATTAAAAGTCGGATAACTGTCGTCTGAATAATCATAAAAAATACTGAGATGTTATTCTTGTCATTTAGCTGTGCGGTTGTTCATAGATAATTCTTCGTTTTGCTGCAGTAATGAGCACGTAGCAGAGGTAATACAGCACCAATTCAAGTTTAACACGTCTAATTAAATCAAGTGGGAATTTCAAGTGTATTTCTCTAATTTGCTTAATTCACAGCCTTCTTCCCTGTTTACATGAGGCTAAACAACAGCTTCTGGATTTTTACTTTCTCCTTGATATAAATCCTTGGGCTGAAGATTATCACAAAAGTATTGATACGGCAATACTGTCTGACGCAATAATCACAACATACTCAAAATATCTCATCAAATATGTTAAGTAAAGCTGATTTTATTAAAGAGGACATATTATATAACACTTAATTTCTTTTCTACGATGTTATAACACTGTTCCCTCATCAAAAACATGCCTGAAGAGGTTCTACATGTCATCCATGCATGTTTGAGTCATTTAGAGATCTTTCCCTGGTGCTATTCGGGCCCTCCTTACGTTTAGCAGTAGATTTTGTTCACAATTCTCCATAAATATACAAAAACATGATCCAAAACTACAATGAAAACAACTGGACAAACCTGATGTGATGTGCAGTAGTTTAATTAGCGGGATGCTCTGAAGGGGGAGTGACTTATCTCAGAGAGCAAATGGAGGCGAGACTTGGTGTCAAAAACGAACTTATAAACTTACAAAACGTGTTCATATGTTGTTTTCAGCGACTATAGCATTTTCAAAACAATACAAAAATTAAGATTTACCTTACTTAGTCCTGGTTTTGTCTCTGTTAACTTTTTTATTTTGACTTTTGAGTAGTACCTTTTTTATTTTCTTATAACTAGGGCTCGGTATCATTAAGAAGTTGCCAATTCGATACATACCTCGATACATAGGCCACGATACGATACACATCTTGATATTGTGCGCTTTTGATGCGATACGATATATTTCAAATTGATTCGATATGTTTCAATAAAAAATAGAGGCTTAATCGTAGCTGTGATACTAAAAGTCTTTGTTAAACCACTTCTTGTGTAAAGTTCATATGAAACACAAACATTTTAATCCTCAAAACAGTGAAAATGTCAAATGTGTTGCATAAACGAGTTTCCTCCCTCTGAACAAGCAACAACCTGTAGCACTGTAACAAAATAATTTAGTAAAAAAAAACAACCAAAAAAAAACAATACAGCAGCCCACGATACCGATACTGTATCATCACATTAAATGATACGACATATAGATATTTCAATATTTTTGCACATCCCTACTCATAACTGAAATGACTGAACAAAACATATCACTGATTCTTGAGAGTCGGGACAAAACAGGTCCCACGTAGAAAAGTCTTATTTATATAAAAAATAAACAAATAAAAAATTATTGACATACCCACTAAATTAGATCTAAAGGAATTGTGAATACTGATGTTGTGTTTTAGCATAGTTAATTACTTTTTTGGAGTATATTTGCTTAAATGTATGACCAGTGGTTAGACGCCCCATGTTATTTCTCTTGTCCTCAGCAAGAGGTCCCAATAGTCATCAGCACTGAAAAACATTAAAAACCTCTATAATTGTGAAAACATTTATATCCAATCAAATATAAGGGTTAAAAAATTATAAAACAATATATATCATGAAAATCAAAAAATATTTTCCATAGAAATCAGTTCATCAAATTTGTGTCCACTGCTTTTGTCAACTCCATCAGACTTTCAATAATAATAAATTTAATCAGGAAATAACATGATCAGCTATATCCCAGAGGACCCCTTTCATTCTCCTAGCTGTTGATGAATGCAGCAGTACCACACATGGTCTGGTAAATTTGAAATTTTTTGATATTTTAGATGATAAATGTCAAATATCCTATGGTCACAGCTGGAGCATGTCAACACCATCTCTCTGTTACGATACTTTTAAAAAATCAGAGTTGAATCAATTAAAGTATTTTTTGAGATTATGGAGATAGATAGCAGTAGCCAAAAAACTAGCTAGCTAGCTGCAATATTTTTTTCTGCAAAGAGAAAAACATATCATTTTGTCAACTCCGTCAGCGTCAACTCCATCAGCTTTTATGTCTGATGGAGTTGACATGTAAGCTGACGGAGTTGACAAATCCACCAATAACTGCTTAATGCACTAATATTATACTCTTTTCTCATGGTAAAGGAAGAGAATCATTTTTTGGGGGGGAGGGGGGTTATCTGCACATTTACGTACATATGCAGCATGCAATTACATTATTGTACAATATACTTGTTTTGTAGAACTTGGGTAGGCTTTGGTCTGCTCATCGAATGATTTAGGCTACTTGTGTCTGCTTATAATAACTTTGATTGATGTAAAATCTATAAGGTGTATGTACTGCAGTGTGTAGTTTCCACTATTGAAAATACACCAACTGTGAAGAAGGTCAGTGTTGACTTTTTCAAATCCAGTTTACTTGGATCCTCAGACCAAAAGTGCACCGTAATTTTGTGTTGATATTCTTAGACAGGATCCATAGGCTGTCCACATTGCCACAGAATCCTGTCTGTTTGACTCGGACAGTGTGCAAAACCCTGCCTTTCCATTGGTTTAATACATTCCTGTACAGTATTATCTGTGGCAGATTTATCCAAAACAGTATCGACTGCTAGTAGCCTTAGTAATGGAGACTGGTTAGCAGTAGTTTATGATGACTACTGGTGGCTGGCCAAGACCATTGCTGTGGATACCGAGCATCAAGATGTGAAAGTTGAATTTATGCATCCACATGGTCCAACAGCAAAGGTTAAGCCTAAGTGTGGCAAGAAGGATGTCTGTTTCTGCCCAGTTCAAGACATCATAGTGAAACTAATTGGCAGTGCATTACCAGTCCAATGAAGAACACGAGAGATCTACAGTATTGCCCCTGATGTGTTGGACTTTATAGAGCATGAGCATGTCCGCCGCCTGCTACTCAAGGCATAAGTGCCTCGTGTGGCTACATTCTTGGTTTAAAGAATTGTTTTTTTTTTTTTTTCAACAGCTGCCAGTTCTTGCTGTCTTCATTTGCTTAGTTTTGAAGTATACAATGTTTTGCAGCAACATGTTGGCTCTTGTTGGCATAGTTGGAAATGGTGCAATTATACGGCAATGATAATAGTATAAAGTGCAGTTTTTATACGCCCGTTGTAAGACGGGACGTATTATGGTATGGCGCTGTCCGTCCGTCTGTCCGTCCGTCTGTCCGTCCGTCCGTCTGTGGACACTTCAAAGCTTTGTAGTGTCTTTAAGTTCTGTTGCTGCAATCTGATTGGTGGAATTCCGATTCTAGAATGTGATGATGTCATACTCATACTCCTACTGCAAGAGCCAGATTTCCCTATTGATTATCCGTCCGTCTGTCTGTCCGTCTGTCCGTCTGTCTGTGGACAATTTCTTGTCCGCGCTCTAACTCGACAACCGTATCACCTAGGAATGTCAAACTTCCAAACTGCACCAACAATTCATCTTTAACTAGGTTTGACCAATTCTAACTTAATTCTATATACAATAATTCAAAGTATCGAGGCGTATTTTGCCCCGCTGGAGGAGCTCTTGTTACAGTTTGCTTATTGCAGATGAGTAAAATATGTTCACAATGAAGCTAGAAATTACTGTTTCTAAATGTATTGTTTCTTTCATCTGTTTCAAAAAGCAGTTTTTCATCAATCATAAATGCAAATGTCATTTTGTCAACTCCATCAGTTTCCCGTCAACACCGTCAGATCATTATCAGCACTGTCAGATGTATGTTTTTGTATTTTTTTGTGGGGTAAAAAAAATGTTTTCTTCAGTTTTTGTTGTTTAAGCAATAAAGGATCATCAGATCTACATCCTTTTGTGTTTTATTCATTTAAGGGTTTTTTCCTATGGTGGCACAAAAAAAGATAAAGTTTGAAAATGCCATTTTTAAAAATCTGGGTATTGATAAAAGTCTAAAATTAAGCCTTAAGTATATATATTACATTTTATTGCATATCACAGTAACTATATACTCTTACAACATAAATCAGAACTTAAGATTCTTATTGGGCTAGTACAATTATATAATTATGTACTTTGAGTGTATCTGTGGAGTTGGCGTAAAGCAAGGCATTATGGTAAGGAAGTGAACTTGTTAAAAAAGTTTTTTAACATCCTGCCTGCACCTTTACATGGTTTAATAGCACAGATCTTTATCTACATGAATATGTAACCCTAATCAATATAGTGTAATTTAAAAAAAAAAGTTTTTCTGAAGGTGTTTTGTCCCGACTCTCAAGAATCAGTGATATATAAAAATATCGTAATAGTATTGCTAACTCTGTTCTTAACGCATCAGAAAAATTCCCAATATCTTTCAGCCCTTTGAATCTGCATTTTCATAATCACATCAATGACCTTTCCTCTGCCCACTGGTCCAGCTGCAGCCCTCATTTTAAAACACAGAGCAAATAGGCCAGAACAAATGGAGCTGGCTTGGACGGGCACGATGCAAAGCTTGGAGCAGTTCCTGTGTCTCTAATTAGCCGTGGTCGGACCGTGCCAGGCGACACTAGGCTAACGGTTGGCATGAGGCGGTGGCACAGGCCAGCTGCCCCAATGTCATCCACAGTGTCCCCGAGGAGTCCTTTTGGATCTGCTGCTGCCGTCCAGATGAATGGCACCGTGCGAAGCCGGTTCACCAGGGCGTAGCGCTGTGTCAAAGCTAATATTTCAATTTGAGTGCAGAGTCGCAACAATGAAAGTACTTTTGTGTGGTGATCTAGAGCGCTTTTGGTGCGTTGGAGTGGCAGTTGTGTGTATTATTAAAGGTGCATTGTGTAACTTTTCCAGTGGGGAGTCTATCAAACACTTTTGTCTATGGAGCTGTTTTTGCTTTGTCTGGAATGTTTCACAGTTTGGTATTACATCTTTCTATCTCCAAAAGTCACACAGTGCACCTTTATGTAAAAGCATTTAATGTGCACCAAAGTAAAAAAAAACAAACACAAAAAACACAGAACAACACCACTTTTGGATTTTTACTTTCTCTTTGATATAAATCCTTTAAGTTTGGGCTGAAGAGTATCTCACAAAAGTATTGATATTGCAAAACTCTCTGACGCAGTAATCATAACATTCTCAAAATATCTCATCAAAGTTCTCCATCTGACCAAAAAGTTTTTTAAGAATATGTTAAGTAAAGCTGAAATTCTTAAAGAGGGCATGTTATGTAACCTTTTTTTTTCTTTTCTACCATGTCATGGCACCATTCTTCATCAAAAGAATCAGAATCAGAATCAGAATGTTTTTTATTGCCATATGAGTGAACAGGTTCACAACATTAGGAAATTGCTGCGGTACTTGGAGCAGGATGTAGACAAACACTGACATGCAACAAATAATAGAATAAAATAAAGTAAAAAAATAAATAAATAAATAAAAGCTATAATATAACAAAATTTACAAATTTACAGGAGTATAATAATATAGAGTATAAGAGTATCAGTGATCAGTGCAAACAGGCAGGTGTGAGAACACAGGGTCATGTGACAGAAGCAGAGTGGGGGGTGGGACCAGTCCGAGTGTTATTATTTATGAGTCCAACAGCAGAGGGGAAGAAACTGTTTTTGTGGCGAGAGGTTCTGGTCCGAATGGACCGTAGCCTCCTGCCTGAGGGGAGTAGGTCAAAAAGTCCATGTCCAGGGTGAGAAAAACATGCCTGAAGAGGTTTTACATGTCATCCATGCATGTTTGAGTCATTTAGAGATCTTTCCTTGGTGCTATTCGGACCCTCCTTATGGTTAGCTGTAGATTCTGTCCAATGCTCAGACCAAAAGCTGCTCCCACGTGACAATTCTCCATAAATATACAATATACAAAATATAAAAATGAAAAAAAAAAACAAAGGACGATTAGCATCACCAGGGGGTATCGCTGTGTCAAAACTATAATATGTCAAAACTACCAACTTTATTTATAAAGCACTTTAAACATTTTACAGCTGCACACAAACATAGAAAAGACAAGGACGATCACAGTCAAAGTCACAATACAACTACTAAAAAACATAGAAAACAATAAGATATTCAACAACAAGAAATGTTCATCTCACTTGTTGAAAGTCAGTGAAGAAAGGTGTGTTTTTAGGAGTGATTTAAAAACAGATACAGACACCGCCTCTAATCTCTAATGGCGACTGGTTCCACAACCGTGAGGCAGAAACAGAAAACACACAGTCCCCACCAATCTCAAGTTTAGTCTTTGGGACGGTGTTGGAGCTGGTCTCCTGACCCGAGAGTGTGAGAGGAGGCATAAAGGTGGATCAGGTCAGCGAGGTAGGAGGGCGCTAGGCCATGCAAACACTTAAAAATAAATAAAATAATTTTAAAATCGACTCTAAAATACACTGGGAGCCAATGAAGAGAAGCTAAAATGTTTCAGTTTGAGGGGAGAGTCACAGCAATGAAAATATTATTGTGTGGTGATCTAGAGCGCTTTTGGTGCGTTGGTATTGCAGTTGTTTAAGGTATTATTGAGAAA
Organism: Odontamblyopus lacepedii; assembly: GCA_034769755.1. Classification (NCBI taxonomy): domain Eukaryota; kingdom Metazoa; phylum Chordata; class Actinopteri; order Gobiiformes; family Gobiidae; genus Odontamblyopus; species Odontamblyopus lacepedii. Next base: position 12,782,846 of record CM068351.1, read on the forward strand.
AAAGTATTTAATCTGCATCAAAGTAAAAAAAACAAAACAAAAAAACATTAACTTCAGCAGGGTGTAGTGCTGTGTCAATCAAAGCTAATGTCTTGTGTGGTAATCTACAGGGCTTTTTGGTGCATTAGTTTGTCAATTGTCTAAGGTATTATGAAGAAAATGTATTTAATCTGCACTAAAATGAAAAAAAATAATAAAATAAAATAAATAAATTAGTGTCACCAGGGCGTAGTGTTGTGTCAGAGCGAATATTTCAATTTCAGGGGAGAGTCACAACAATGAAAAAACAGTTTTGTGGGTGTGCTCTAGAGCGCTTTTGGTGCGTTAATACGTCAATTGTCTAAGGTATTATTAAGAAAAAGTATTGAATCTGCACTAGTAAGTAAAAATAAATAAATACGTACATAAATTAACTTCAGCAGGGCGTAGTGTTGTGTCAGATCTAATATTTCACTTTGAGTGGAAAGCCACAACAATGAAAAGACAGTTTTGTGGGCGTGATCTAGAGTGCGTTTGGTGCATTTATTTGTCAATTGTCTAAGGTATTATAAAGTAAAAAAAAAACAAAAAAAACACACACACACAAATAAATTAGCTTCACCAGGGCGTAGCATTGTGTCAGAGCAAATATTTCAGTTTCAGGGGAGAGTTGCAACAATGAAAAGAAAGTTTTATGTGGTAATTTAGAGCGCTTTTGGTGCGTTGATACATCAGTTGTGTAAAGTATTAAAAGTATTTAATCTGCACTAAAGTAAAAAAAAGAAAAGAAAAGAAAGAAATGCTGTCATCTGGGGCAATTTAACTCCTTCAGTCAATGCTACTGGCACTGAGAGATTAAACTGTCTGGCTTCATTAACCATAGGCCACTTATTTTAATCCTACAAAATATGAATCTTTACAAACTATTAATAGCAAGAGAGTTTGGAAAAAAATGTGTAAGATCTATATATATGTGCGTATGTCAAATGCAGAGGACACATTTCCATCCTCCAGTGCTGCTAGTACAGCCTTTCAGTAGTAGTGGCCTCCACAGTGCAGAGGGAGGACCCATCTTCAATTCAAGTACTTCGATGTTTAGCCTATTGTGCTTTAGTTGACAGCAGGTCAGGTTGTAGAGTGTAGATCAAGGGTCTCCAACCTTTTTCCTCCTGTGAGCTACTTTATATAACACGAAAATGCCAGAGCGCTACTCATTTTGTAAATATAAGAGCAATGGTAAGCTGAAGATGAGGTGCAGTTAGACGTCTATAAAACATAACCCATTATCTAATTATCAGTGCACAAAATTACACATTTACAAAGGAAACAGACATTCAATCAATCAAATTTGAGTTATTCAGCGCAATATGTATAATTCAGAAGTCCCTTGGTGAGCTAAGGTTGGCGGTGTGATTCAAGCTCCTACAAATGAATGCTGTCGTTGTGTCGTTGAGTTACTATTGAATGGTGTAACATCAAGAATATTCTACACTATTTGTACTTCATAAAGTGTAAAAACATATCATTATAGTGTTATTAGGTTTTCACTGCACGCTAGTGTAAAAAATCTAATCTTCATCAGTGTCAAATTCAACTATAAGGAGTATGGTTACATCACTTTATCAGTTTTCTTCTACACTTCGGAAAATTGTAGTTTTAACACATTCTAGTTTGGACTCTATTTGACATAGTAAAAGTGTTAAAATATATCAGTTGGATTGGCATTCTTGAATTTGCTGTGTACCTCGCCCCTAGTGTCTGTGTACACTGATGTATAAGGTTGAGTGTGTGAATCAATCAATCAGTCAAACTTTATTTATAGAGCGCATTTCATACAAAAAATGCAACACAAAGCGAATGGGTTTTAATTGGTGGAGTGGTTCCTTGATATAAAGCCTTGAAGGTGGAAAAGCGCTGTATAAAAATGTTCATATTTTGATGGGGAAAGAGAGTGGAGGGAACCTACCCAGACACAGGCAGAACATGCAAACTCACACAGAAAGTCCCCATCAAACTTTGACCTTCTTGCTGCGAGGTGAGAATTTTAGCACTGTGTATTAAACCTGCACTGCGCAACTTTTCTGGTGAATCTGCTACCTACTTATCTCTGTGGAGATGTTACTGCACAGCCTAAAATGTTCCATGGTATAACTTTAAGGCTCCATCCACACTAGTACGTATTTGAGTCATTTTCGCTCTGGATAGAGTGTTCGTCCACACTAATGGAAAACAACTATGGAAACAGAATGATCTGGATACGCCAGCTCCCACATATTCACCTGAGCACGGATCTGATCCGGCGCTGTGTGGGCGCCTGAAAATGCTGATACTCTGACATCGGGGCTCTAGCTGCTGTTCTTATTGGACCGCGTCACTGTGACTTGCGCCTTCCTGATTCGCTGGGTTCGTGGCATCAGGCCTGCGACGCTATAGTGGAAAAGTTTAAACAAACCTGTTTTTTTGAAAAGACTGTTCATGCTGCCATCTTCCCGAAATCGGTTGCTGCAACTTCCATAGAACTACGGTAACTTCAGATACGGTGCTCCGCTCTTTGTTTTTACCGCCCATGTGCTGTCGTGACAACGTGACTCCAGCCTCGTCATGTGACGAGCGTTTCTGTTGATCCAGACACAACATGTGTGGGGACGCAAATCATTTCCAATACGCTGATACGGTGATTCATTTCAGTGTAAACGCTAATGTGTAAACATATCCATCTGGCATTTATTCATTATGGGTGTTTCTATTGCTCAAAAATACAATAATTTCTTCTCTGGATAGGGGTGATCTGAAAATCTGGATGGTAATGTAGTGTTGTGCTGTAAACTACTTGTGATAAATAGGTTTAATCAATACTGTGAAACATTCTAGACAAAACAATAACATTTCCATGGATACAAACAGGTGGTAAACCCTCCACTAATGTTAAATTTGATGAATACAAACACACACAAACACACCTTACTTTACCTTATATATACAGTGGAGCTTTCTTTCTTCTTTAGTGTCAAATTGCAGATGTTTTTGAGGAGGATAAGTGCAGCCCCACCGCCACAGCTGATCTGTTGAGTTAATGTGAAGTTCCATATCAGAGAGACTCTCTGTACCGAGCTGCCAGCCCTGATCAGTGGGACAGAACAGCGTACGCTCCACTCGGGCCTAATCAAGAGACTGATAACTCCCAGAATACATTAGAGAGGGTAAGTGTGAAATTAGGGAGATTACATGGTCTGCTAAGAACTAACTTCAGACGTGATAGGAAAAGATGTGGAGGTAGTTCGGGAGCAAGTGCACTGTGTAACTCTGCTGCTCCGTCACATGCTAGTGTCCGTGACGATGTTATTAATTGATCTGGAATGTTCCGCAGTGTTGAGCGTATCTCCTGTTAATTCGATTACAGGTGCTGTAAGAGGATTTAAGTAATTTATCCTCCACGTACATCAGTTTAATATTGACTCACAAGAGCTATATTTACACCATGATCCTCTCTTGGCGTAACACTATCTAAATTGTGGAATATTCCTGTCTATCTGGAGTCTCTTGGCCTTCATAGTTTCCCCACTCTTGCTTTATAAAACTCCTCATTTGGAAGCAGAGTCAAGAGGCTCAAACACTCAAAGATCAGACTATGTTCACTTTTGGAGTCAGACTATGTTCACTTTACACTTCCCTCCTTTCTTGGACAAGCTGAAAACATCTACAGCAGGTGCTTTTACTATGTTCTTATTGTGGTCTTTTTAAGTGTTCTTACTGTGATTTGCTTTGTCTTACTACCCATTAAAGGTCCCATATTATGCAAAATTGACTCTTGTGATCTTTAAGAAACGTTAGAATATTGTTTCCTCATCAATAAACATACCCAGAGTTGTGTTTTGTTTCATTCATACATCTTTGAGTAATCATTTATTCTTAGTCTGTTTCCATCTCCAAAACTCAAAATGCTCTGTTCCACCTTGTCAAGTCATGAAGTGGTAGTTTTCAAGTTAACAGCTAACTTTTACCTTTATTTCAGTAGAGATTGGTTATTCCAGGGGTGAAATGAACCAAATGATTATCCTAAAGGTGTATGAAGTTTAAAAACAAACTTCCTTCCACACTCTCCCACCTTGTTATGTCAAACAAACAAGACATAACAAGGTGGCAGAGAGTGTTTTCAGTTTGAGATAAGAACTCAGCTCAGAGTCCTGCACGGGTGAACTGCAAATTTGAATGAAATAGGTGAAAAATGTTGTGCTGTGTCGGATGCAGGGTCGGGTCAGATGCAGGAGAGCGCTGATCTAATCTGGGGTTTACAAAACATCATGTGTGAACAAAAAACAGGGCTGTATTTTAGTGAAATGCAAAAATGCCATTGTCTTTATAAGATGATTAAATATAAAATCCATATGTTTTTGCCTGCACACGTGCATTCCCAGAAATCTCTGCCACTTTCATTTTCAAACCACACATGTGATGTCCTGCAGTTCAAAATGACTCCCGACGAGCTGAAAACAAAATTAGCGAGTGGAGAGTACAAAGTTGTGGCTCTTTTTTGGCTCTCGGACTGATTTTCATTTGGTTGCGGTTCGGGTATTGGTGTGTATTTATAGAGGGTCAGATTGGGTCTGGAATTTTATTTCAGTTCTGTCGGAAAACGGGTCAGGTGTGGATTGAGGTATGGGCGGGAGCGGTTTGTCAAAATCAGACCTGTGCAGGTCTCTGATTCAGCCTAAATATGCAGGGTTTGTGCGTTAAACATGTGTGAAAGAAACACAACACGACTCCAGGTATGTTTGTGGTGAGAAAACATAACACAGATCAGAAAATAGCGCAAGATGGGCCTTATATGTAATAATAATGGAACTTAAAGCTCACAAGACTATTTTTTTTCATGCTCTATCTTTCATTACGTGTTGCTCAAATGCGATTGCGTCTTTCTAAAACCCACCAGGCTCAGCGATGTTCAGACACACTGATAAGATGCAATGCACATACAGACACGTTTGAAGTAATTAGCACTTGTGAATCATCAGACAGAAATAGCTTGTTACTGTTTATGTTCACGCAGCTTTAATTTCCATTCTCCTGCCACGACCGGCAGAAATCAACTGTTCAGCAGGTTATCAGAGAAATGCAGTTGTCTAAAGTTTATTTAAAGGTGCATGGTGAAACTTTTCTGGTGGAGGGTCCTTCAGATGCTTTTCTTCATGGAGATGTTATTGCTTTGTCTGTCTAAATCAGAACAAGGCCTCTCATGATAATTACTAAATTGACTTATTGTTCATTATGTGAAAGCTGGAGTGTTTTTAGAGGCATAATACTGTATATATCATGTATTTTCTTTGTGCTGTTTTTGTTTTTTTGTAGTAACTTAAATTTGAAGCACTTGAAGGTTGCACAAGTATCTTCACTGTAAAAATGGCAACTTGAATTTGTTCAGTTTACTAGGAGTTTTGCATCCACAAACAATAAAATTACCAATTGCATCTTACACTGTCTCAAGTGAGTCATTTCAACTCACTTTTGGAAGTTTCTGATAAAAAGTTGACCTTAATTAAGATTTTGAGTTGGCATAATATACAAATCACAGTAGACGCTTATTTAGGACCAGGTTAACTAATCTGCGCATGCTCACTTGAAATCTCGTAGCAATCTGCTGATTTTCTCTGATTTTGCAGTGAACGAGAGTTTTATTTTGACTTGCACAAAAGTCTGTGATGTTTGGTCAGAAACATGGTGATGTTCAGAAGAGAAATTTAACAGTACAGTTTTGTACCGTACAGTTATTTTAAAGGCTGTTAGTTTTTGCTACTGTTGAAAAAAAGGTACACATTTGCTTTGTCAGCTGTGTATTAATACTCAGTGAAAATTTAAAAAAGTTGAAAATTAGTTGAATTTAAAGACATGTTAAGGTGTTTGCCCATATTTCAGATGGATGATGCTGAAGTATATTTTTATATGCTTTTATACATTTGTTAATTGTATGCTGAAAGACTTTTTTTTTTCCTTTGGGCTTTAAATTACTTATGCTGGCAAACATTTTGGTGTTCAGTTCAAAAGCTGGCGGCACGGTGGCTGAGTGGCAACACTCAGGCCTCACAGCAAGAAGGTTGCGGGTTCGATCCCCGGGTCACCCGGGCCTTTCTGTGTGGAGTTTGCATGTTCCTCCCCGTGTCTGGATGGGTTTCCTCCGGGTACTCCGGTTTCCCCCATCAACCTAAAACATGCCCGCACCCCTATGAACTAACATCAAGGACCATGTTGTTCACCCTCCTGTGGGCTCACCACCTGCAGAGGGGTTCATAGGGGGGGTCAGGTGCTATGAGTATTGGGCAGCAAGCTGCCCCCGCGATTAAGCGGGAGAAGATGGATGGATGGAGTTCAAAAGCTGTACCAATGTAGTTGAAAGTAAAAAATAAAAAAATAAATATTTATTGTGGGTGTAGTAATTTCAACTCAATATAGTAAGTTTTCACAGGGGATAATATGAACTACAAATAAGTTGATAAAATAGAAACAAACTTAAAATGCTTAGTTGGCATAACTTCAAAAGCTTAGTTGACCCAACTTAATAATAGCAGTACTTCAAAACTTAAAAGTTTAAGTTGATACGTACAACTTAAAAACTTAAAGTAAGTTGCCTTGAAAATTTGAGTTGAACTAACTTTTTCTTTTTTACAGTGTTCCACCACTGATTATAGATAAAAATGGGCAGTGTTTCATTCTTTATTGCAGCTCATGTTATTTATAAGCTGTATTGTACATTTAGAATATGTTTTAGGGGATCCTGCTTTAGGTTTATTATGTCAGTGGCATAAATTTGTTTCAATATTGTAATTTATCGTCTATATTTTCAAAATTTGTTACCGTGACAGGCCTAGTCAGAACACGCCTAAGTAAATTGAGACTTCTTGACAATGCTGAATACAGAAGTAGGTGAAGAAAATGAGCAAAAAAAAAAGTATGTCTTCCATATCAATGAAGATCAATTAAATAAATCAATCAATTAAAATATATTACTAAATACTAAAACAATAAGTACTAAATACTAATAAAGTTTAGTTTATTTGATTTATTTGACAGTGTACAGGAACATTAATCACAAAATAAGTGAAAAGATGCTTTGTAGATTTTTGCTAATTTCCATGAACATAAGGCATAAAACAATTCATAATATTTACAGTGTTGGTGATATATTTCATCCGTTAGTTAAAAATTATTAAAACTTGTTTCCCGATACCTTCCCTGTCCTCTTCTCATGTCTAGTCCAACTTTAATGCTGACACGTCTGCGCTCTTAGAAACTGCTGTTTAAACTGTTGTTGTTGTTTAAAATACAATACTAAATACAATCAATCATTTTAAATACTGTCCCACTTTAACTGTAGGCTTTTAACTGTACGTTTTAATCGTATTTAATGTGTTTATGTTGTTGTAAGGCGACCTTGAGTGTCCAGAAATGCGCCTCATAAATAAAATGTATTATTATTATTAATATATTTCTTTTAAATAATATATTAGTCTATTATAATGCTTTTCCAGACGCTCAAAGTGGCTTTACAAATCCACGCATCTTACACACATTGATACTTCTGGTGGAAAGTACAGTTGAACAGTTGAGATGAAGGACGTGAACGATTACTTCCAACTAAATATTACTCATGTAGGAGTAAAAATACGCAGTCTGAAAACTACAATGAGAAGTAAATGAATTCAACTCATGTCTGTGCATCGCTGAGGTTCATGTTACTGCGTAGACGACTCCAAAACCATTAAAGCAATTAGTGACACGTGGGACTATTTGAGCTTGTAAGTGGAGAGCTTTGAGATGTCAGCCTTACAAGACAGGAAGTCAAAGGTGTGATTATATACAGAAGGTAAAAAGAAGCACGGCGGTGTAAAGAAGAGGATGTGTAGAGCAGAAAGAGACCAATTAAAGTGTGTAATGAACTTCCTGATGGCAGAGAGAGACGGGCTCTGGCTCTGCTCCAGCTCCGCTTACGACTGCACGCTAATGACACACTCACATCCACGTTTACACTGAACATGACATTTTATAACACTCAAATCTCTCAGGAACATGTGCACCTTGTTGGATCTATCTGCTATTAATGTCAAAATAAGTGTCGATTTTAAACAGCAAAGATGTTCAAATAGATGTTCATGGAGATGTTGTAGCCTACTCAGTAATATGGGGTTTTTATTGACCTAAAAACTTGCCTTCTTACTGAGAACAGGCTCACTTCTCCACAGATCTGACATGCAACTTGGCCCTGTGGCTTCACCTGCTGTGTAATACCAGGCTGTTAAGCAGAAATAATTAAACTTGAGTGGACAGCTCTGTCTGAGTTTGACCTGAGATGCAGAGAACATCTTCTCAAAATATACAAAATGAACTAGTCTGTATGCAATACTAGTATCATCTACTTTTACACGTAAAGGTGCACTGCGTAACTTTTCAGGTTGGGGGGTCTGCTGCCTTGGAGATGCTCTTGCTTTGCCTGTAATGTTCACGATATCACTTGACCCCACAGATATTAATAATTCCCCCAAACTAATAGTTGGAAAAACATAGAAATCGGACATATGCACTTTAAGGAAATGCATGAGATTTTAAAATCTTAAATACCACAAAGACAATTAGCCAATCAGAAAACATTTTTATTGTCTGATCAGGAAGTGAGCATTAGCATGCCAATTGTTGTCAGTATGACCATGATCAAAGTTTGTACTCAAGTAAGAGTGATGTCACTTTAAAATATATATACAAAAAAGTTACAAGTAAAGAAAAAAATTTTATGCAAACAATAACCTAAGAGTAAAAATATATTTAGAAAAACTACTTCTTGCGAATTGTTACAATTTGGACATTTAAAGAGTTTATGTAATTGTACAGGGGGACAATTTCAGTTTACGAGGACAAGCCCTGTTACGTGACACTCTACGCCTCCCAGAGAAGAATCTTGGTCTACTCAACATACCAGTTTTTCAGTTAGTCACTTTCTTGTTTTTGTAGAAAATCACTCCTAAACAGAAACACAAACTCTCGTATTGATCACAGGCTCCTGAAAATTTGTTTTAATTAGTTTTTTTTTTTTTCTTGAGTTTTGAGGCAATCTTGACACTTTTTGGTGGTTATTGAAGGCCAGAGCTACAGAGCAGAAGTTCGACAGAGCAGAAGTTCGACAGAGCAGAAGTTCGACAGAGCAAACACGACTTTCTAAACACACTTTACACATTTAGCAGTTTTGAGACGAGCTGAAATGGAACCAAAGATGCTGCAGGAGTTCACTTCTGCGTCTATGGAGTTGAGTAGAAAGTGGGAGGAGGATTTAAGCGTCATCCACAAATCTCTCACCAACCTCCAGAAGTATGACAGTAAAGTGAGCGCTGTGAACGATTCGGTGCCTCGCACACAACTGGAGGAGGCTTTGAGGAACAATGCTGAGAGCAAGAGGAGAGTGTCTGAGCTGGAGACAGAGAATACCAGCCTGAGGGAACAACTTAAAGAGCAGGTGAAGGCCAACCAAAGGCTCCAGCTGCTACAGAAACAAGAACAAGAGTCATACGATGCAAAGGTCCACTCCCAAACTGGATCTGACAACTTCCTCCCAGAGCTTCAGGCTGCAGAGATGCAAAAACAGATTGAAGCTCTGGAGAGTCAAAACCAGACACTCATATTAGAGCATGAGAAAACTGTGAACCGGCTCATGTCATACATCAAGGAGCTGGAAACAACACAGGAAAAGTCTCAAGTCAAACTTAAGAGCATCAGACAAGATTTTGAAGAAGAAATGAAAAAGGTCAACTTCTTTCATGAGGAAAACGTCGCAAATATGAAGAAAAAAATCGACGCTCTCATCTGTGAAAATGAACAACTTAGGTCTGAACCTGAGGAGAGGGTGAACCAGCTGACCTCAAAGATCCAGGAGCTGGAAGAGGCCCTCAAAAAGGTTCAAGCTGAGAAGACGGAGCCCAATTCCAAAGAAGAATCGGAGACGGTTGAAATGACAGACACTGATCTTCCGAGAGAAGAGCGAGAACTAAATAAAAAACACCAGGAAAAGCTTATCGCTGAAATTAATAGGCTTCTGAAGTGCCTGAATGACAAGATCTTGTCTACCAACGACCTCAAAAGGTACACTAAGAATCTGGAGGAAGAGAACAAGAGCCTGCATCAACAGCTGACACCAAACCAGAGCAATCCACGACAAAGTCAGGCCAATGTTTCTCCCTGTATTCTGCAGGGACGAGCTCAAGCCGAAAAAGATAGGCTCCAACAGCTTCTGAATAAGGAAATCCAGGCTCACAATAACCCTAGATCATGCATCAGAAGACTGCAAGAGGAAAACAAGCAGTTGAAAGAAAGCATGAAGAGCCAAGAACAAACTACCAATGGTTCTCGGCAATGGCAAATCAAAAAGGACTGTCACAAATATGAGCAACTCTTTCAAGAGTTCAATAAGAAGACCCAAGAATGCAAGAATCTGGAAAAGAAAACTGGCATTCTTACCTGCACTATCCAAGACCTCAAGGCGAAGATTTCTTCTTCTATAGAGCAACATCAACATGAAACTAACCAGCTCCACGATCAAGTGAAAAAGGAACAGGAGAAAAACCAGCACCTGGAAATGGAGCTGAACAGGAGGAACAAAGAGGTCGCAAATATCTCCAAGAACCAGGAGGAGAAGGCAGCGCTGGAATGTCAACTGGTTAAACTAACGTCCGAACTAAACGAGGAAAAACAAGCCAAAGAGAAAGAGCAAAAACAAGTGAAGACGCTCGAGGACACATTGGAAAAAAAGCGAAAAGTCTTCAAAATCACCGTCCAAAAATGTTATGAGGCGTATCAGGCGGTCGCACCTAAAGACCACTAGACCCCAAAACCAAAAACTACAATTCAGCCCCCTCCCCTCCAAATTCTCCACTCAACTCAGGAATTACAATTAGATTAAATTCACTTTACCCTGTGAGCTTTCAACCCAGACCCCAACATTCATTTGACCCATTGGCCCAACATAAACCCACTCTCAATTATAAGTGTACAATCGTGTTGCCTTAACAAGATCGTACATTTTAATTGTCAGAATGTGTCCAGCGCAGTAGAGTCTGACAGCCCGACCTCAGGATACAGAGCGTAGATGTTGGACAAAACCATTAGGCCTTGATCTGCGAGCTGTATTTGGGTAGGCTGTTCTCTGTTGCCTCAAAAAAATATCAAAAATAAAAAAAAAAATCTTCTGTCTCCCTCACCTTTCTGCCTACTTCAGGTATGAGAGATGTTGTGAGATGGGAGGTTAATAAAAAAAAAAAAATCCTACATTTGTGTTGTCATTTTATGCAAACTGTTTGGTTTCAGCTTCTGTTCAAACTGTCATTTTCGATATATTAGTCAGACCCTAGTATTAAACTTATATAAGATGCATTTATTCAATCATGGGTGTTTTTATCACTCAAAAATACCTAAAAACATGCATTCTTCACAGATCTGACCTGTTAAATTGGCCCGGTGGTATCCTCTGCTTGCTTGAGATTGAAAAGTTTAATACTGTACTCTTGAATAAGTAGCTGGCGGGTTTTCTACCAGAATATTTACACAGTGCACATTTAAAATTCCCTGACAAGTCTTTTATTCATATTCATAATGAAGAAGAAACAATAATCGCTTTATGTTGGCTTCAGTAAAAGTGCAGAGAGCTGAGGTCTAACTGGCATATGTTCACTACTTCAGCTGCAAAAATACATCTAGACACAGATTGTACAACTTGTAATCTTGTAACCGTCTACAGAATTGGAAGGTTTTTGATATGCGAAGTCCAGCTATTGTTATGTTCCCTATTGCAATGTTTATAATTGGATTCATATATTATTCATATCCTTTTCAAAACAGTGCGAGGAAGACTACTGTTCTTTGAGGTACTGCCAAGTGCGCCTAGGACACAAAAAAAAACTTGAATTCAGCTGGATAATTTAAGAGTGTCTTTATCAAACTTCTGCACCAAAACAAAGACTGCCAATGACAAATGTAAAGGTCCCATATATGACGCTATTTTCTGATCTCTGTTTCCTCATCACAAACGTCCCTCGAGTTGTGATGTTTCATTCACACATTTTTAACACAGAGATCCTGCTTATTTAAGATGAGTTCTTCTCTCAAACAGAAAGAGTGGTACTACAGGAAGTGCTCTTCTGTGTTTTTAAACTCCATACTTAGACTTAGACTTTATTGATCTACAAGGAAATCACTTCACATTATCAGAATCACAAAGGTTTTATTGCCATATGAGTGAACAGGTTCACAACATTAGGAAATTGCTGCGGTATTTGGAGCGGAATGTAGACATACACTAAACATGCAACAAATAAAATAGAATAAAATAAAGCAGAAAACAATAAACAATAATATAACACAAAAATTTACAAATTTACAAGAATCTAAGAATATAGGAATGTAACAGTGCAGGTAATGATCAGTTCAAAAAGACAGGTGCCAAAAAAAAAATACACCTGCACAGGGTCAGAGTAAAAAAAAAATTTTTTTAAATGGTAATAAACGTAAAAATAAATAAGTAGCAATAAAAAATATCAAGAGTTTGATACCAGTAAGACATTAGTTCTATAAATGCATGCACAGTAAGTAATAAATAATTATCATAATATAAAAACAGTATATCACAGTTATATACAAGAGGTCATAATGCCATAATACACCTTCTGGAAGGTGTATCTTGGAATTGTCACTCTCTATTGAACTAAAGGTGAAAACTACTGCTTCATGACATCACAACGTGAACCTTTAAAGACCCACACAGTAGCACAGAAAAATATTTACCAAATACTGTACTGTGCAAAAGTTTTAGGCACGTGTGAAAAAATGCTGTAAGCAAAGAATGCTTTAAAAAATATACATAATTATTGTATGTTTTTATCAATTTACAAAATGCAAAGTGAGTGAACAAAAGAAAAAGCCAAAGTCCTTCAGAACTCTCTTGAGCGTAAAGAAGAAGAAGAAGTTGTGTTGGTGATGGTCTGGCCCCACAGAGCCCTGACCTCAACATCATGGAGTGTGTCTGGGATTAACATGAAGAGACAGAAGGATGTGAGGAAGCTCCATCCACACAAGATCTGTGCTTAGTTCTTCGACATGTTTGAAACACCGACCAGCCCATTTCCTTCATAAACTGTGTGCAAGTAAACCTAGAAGAATTGATGCTCTTCTGAAGGCAAAGCTCACACCAAATATTGATTTGATTTAGATTTCTCTTTCGTTCATTCACTGCATTTTATTGATTGATGGAAAATAAATGATTAGCTTTTCCATTGTTGAAGACATTCCTAGTTTACAGCATTTTTTCCACACCTGCCTAAAACTTTTTCTATTTTTTCTGTTTTTAAAGACTTTTTGTGGATTTTTTTCAACCAAAAAAGTGTGCCTTGACATTGCTATTGAACTGTTCGTTGTACAAATGGTGTTAAATGTTAGTGTTAGTTGGTTGGTACCATCTCTGCTTTCTCACTGAGATCAATATAACTCTAGCCACAAGGGGTCAGTAATGGCACAAATGACTGTAATTCTCATTCTGTTGTTTATCAATATTAAATTCTAGGCCTTTATTGACACTGAATCACACATTACATATTGACTTTCTGGTTTACCTTGCTCATTGGCATCTGAACCGTTGCTATTGTCTAGTCTAGTCACATTTCCTTACCGCTTTATTTTCTCTATAAAACTATACTAGTATTCTTTGAACAACAATTGAAAAAGGCTGTATCTTTCCCCACTCGCGCCAAATCAAACCTCCCAGACTCTGTGTCGGCTTCTGGAACACTGACAACAAAAACACAAAAGCGACTCGAGGGAAACGCACGAATGAATGGGACACACAAATGACATCTGTTGGGCAAGTGTTCGCAAATCATGTTTCGAGAAGCCCAATAGAAACGTGTCAAAGAACATATCATACTTTTACTGTTTACGGTGCTTTTCTTAGACTAGTGCGATCCAAGCCTCGCCGTGTGCCCTGTATCCTTTTATGATTGTTCCTACTCTCTGACATGTCAATTGTACTTATTTATTTCACAGTGGCAGCCAGATTTTCTCTATTGTTTGTGACTTGAATCTCATTTCTCTGTTTTACATCCAACCGTATATCCATGGGTTTCAGATTTGTCCGTATAGATGCCGTTTTGAAGACTTTTGACCATTCGAAAGTGAGAATATTTGCTTTTTACATTATCACTCTGAAATCTGAAATGAAATGACTGTGCGTGGAAGGTTTAGTGGTAACTGGAAGGTTGATGGTTTGTTTCCAGCTCAAAGCAATGCATACTGATGTTGTTGTGTCCTTGGGCAAGACCATAGACTATATATACTGTATAATGGACATACCTACCCCGCTAGTCGCTGCGTTCCAGACAGGAAGTGGAAAATCGTCATCCCTCTCTGTAACTGCTGGAGTGAGCCTCGTCATTTTGATCCTAAAATGTTCGTATTGACCCGCTCTACATGATCCTGGTGTTTTTATTTTGCTATTTTGTCCGTGAACAAATTCCTACTCCTAATATGAAACTCGGCTCCAAATTTGCTCTTATAAATGCTGGTATTGTGAGCTTCATTTCACTCCCTTAGTCCACTGAAAAGTAAAAACGTGGATAAATAAATATGAAAAAATGAAAGAAAACTGTCCTAATTTTTCTCCTCATTATAAACCAATAGATAAAATTTTTCAATAACAGCACCCCTCGCTTGCTGAATAAGAGTTGTTATGACAGTACTATGAACCAGGTCTCGATCCAGTGTGTTCAGGAAACACCCCTTTATCTCATATGGTCAAGACTAGGGTTGGGCATGATTAGTTGACTAATTGATAATTGATCATTAAGGATTTTGTTGATCACGTTCATTTTTAATCGACAAACCAAATGTAGGTTGCTGTGCATAGCGTAAGGAGACAAGACAGCGCAAACACTGGAGTTGTGGCCTCACAGTCGCACGTCTCAGCTACGGCACACCTTCTTGGAGATCACTGTACCACTCAATGAGTTTGTTTACCTGCACATCAGTATCCCGGGTATGATCGGGTTTTTTTGAGTATCCTGGTTTGGTCAGGGTGCAAGTATACGCAGTATCCCGGTTACTGCAACAGTTGAGTGCGCATGCGTCCAAAAGACAAACACTTTTCAGTCTTTTCATCACAACAGTAGCTAAATAAACTGACCAACATAAATAAAGTGACTGTAGATGAGTGAAATGACTGTTAAATAAAGAGCTGCACTAAACCTGCACACGTATGATCTCTGAAAACATGAATCATCTCCAACACGACATACGCACAGAACAGACTCACCATCAGCAGAACATCCCTGTGTCACAGAGAGAACACTCATATTCCACTGAGTCGTGTCTTTTAGTCTGACAGAAGCTGACCACATCAGGACACAGGGAAAGAGCTGTTTTTTCAGCTCTGGCTTTAGTTTAGCCATGTGGTTTCAAGTTTCGCATCTGTAAGACATAAAGAAATGTGCACAAAGCTCCATTAAACACGAGCTGATGTGGCTCTGTAGTGGTTTTAGTTTATATGTTGTAAAGTTGAGTTTATTTATGCAGATTAGTAGTACAAGAAGGGCCAGAGTTGCCTCCACCTTATGAGGAGACTGAGGTCCTTTGGTGTGTGCAGGCCCCTGCTCAGGACTTTCTATGATTCTGTGGTAGCCTCTGCTCTCCTCTCCCCTGAACTCTGTGGAGGAGGTGGGTGAGAGGAGAGTGTTGTCCAAACTTACATCCATCATGGACAACACCTCTCACCCCCTGCACCAGACTGTGGAGGAGCTGGGCAGCTCCTTCAGCGGCCGTCTGAGACTCCCTCAGTGCAGGAAGGAGCTACTGCAGATCATTCATCCCCACCACGGTCAGACTGTACAACTCCTCTGTGCAATAATCATGTCTGTGCCACTACTGGACTGTGACAACTTGCACTGTTTTTGTACTTTCTTTATTTTATATATAGTATTTATATTTTAGTTCTCTTTGTAAATTTTGTACATATACTTATTCACTTTATATTATTATTTTTTATTATTATTTCTATTTTTATTATTGTTTATCTTAATTGCATCACACTCCGCCCCCCCGTGACTGTTGAATTTCTCCACTGTGAGATCAATAAAATCTTATCTTATCTTAATAGTAATTATGATCATTTTAATATAAAACCGTTAATGATTAATACAAAATTGATTGTTAATTCTTCTGATGATCAATTAAAATTAATTGAATTTTAATCGATTCACATATGTCTGAATCTGGTGTATGAGTTATTGGTGGTGGTCAGAGGTTGTTGGCATAGGTAAGTTGCCACATTTTTCTCCTTTTGCCTCAGGGCCGCTGGTTACCGCCAGTGCAGCTCACACTCATCGCCTCTGAGGAATGAGTGAGTAATGCTGTGCTGTGTTAGCCTAAAGGGAGGTGCTGTCAGTCCAAATCCCCATTTTGATTTGGTGGAGAAGCCAGATTCACATGTACTGTATGTATAAAACCATGTACAGACCTTGGTTTATTCAGTTTCATTTTAAAGCTGTAGTATGTAACTTTTCGGATGGAGTGTTCTGCCACCAGCTTGTCACCATTAAGACGTTCATACTTGGTTTACTCTGTTCCACAGTATAGGGCATTAAGCTCTTCAGTCTCCATGAAGACAAGCAGCTGACATCTCCAGACCGGTTTACAAGTCAGATCTGTGGTAACTAAGAGGTGATCCCACTCTCAATAGTTTGTTTTTAAAAGCACCTATAGCCAAAACGAATAAATGCAAGATTAGTTCAGTGGCAATGGAACATTCTAGACATAGCAATAACAAGCGCGTGGCAGGTTTTGCATCAGAAATGTTACATAGTGTTAGCCTGATTCATCAGCCAGTTTCACAAACTGTCTGACCTCGCAGCATTAGGATTCGTTCGCTCGACGGTAGGCGGGTACTTTTTTTATTTAACCAATCGCTGCTATTTGGTTGTGAAGTATGTGATGCACCAGAACGTTCAGTGGTGTCAAAGCAATTGCGACACAACAGCAAACAAACCAGAGAGTGAACATGTCTGTTAAAGAGCATTGTCATTTCTGCAAAGTAAACTTGGAAATTAAAGGCCATCGCAACTTGGATTGGTTCTGGCCAACACACCGCTTCACTGATTGGCCAGTGCACCGACTACAACTTCCGGCGTTCTTACACACCGTCGTATATCCTGATTCCTGATCTAGCTGCTGGAGAGAAATAAAATCGAGCGGAGGCACTAGGTGGCGCCAGCCTGGCTAACATAGTGCCCCTTTAATACTTCGTCTTCCTATGACCTCTTGTATATAGCTGAGATTTTATATTTTATTACATATTTTTCTCTTTTATTTTGACTTGTACATATACATTTGTATAATTGTGGCTTATTTCACAACAGTCTCTTGCTACCCTTTTTGCTACTTATTTAGAATTTATTATTACCTTTTATAATGTTTTTTTCCCACTTTGTTATTATAGCCTATTATATTGTGATATGTGAGCTACTGTGTCCAAATTATTCCCCTTGTGGATCAGTTAAGTTTGTCTAATACGATTGAGTACATCATGAATAGCATTCATTAACATTCACTGAAGGCTGAAGTGATATTGTTCAATTTCTGCTTGATTTAATAAACGATGAAAAGGCTCAACAATATAGGTAAAGGTGATGCGCATTCCTCCAAAAGTCTTTTCACAAAAACGAGGCTACAAACTTGATCCTAACCTGTGTCAAGGAGACGAGTTGTGAAGTGGCGCTGAGTGGAAAGAGGGAGACAGATAGAGGGAGGGAGAGGGAGAAACAGAGAGAGAGACGCGCGTTTAGTCTGTCCAAACAGCCCCTCAGTCTTCGCTTCCTTCGGGCCAAAGCGGAGCGCAGCCACGGGATTTCCACTTGGAGACGGCGCGCTTCGTCAAACAGGAGCTTTCGTGCGGATTTAGCGAACCTGCGGAGACAGAGGACTTTGGATACGTCGTCCCAGCCGTACTGTCATCCCACCGGCGGAGAACTATCAGCTCGGAATTCCCTCTTTTACAAACTACTTCGCGCCAGGCAGGAGTTCCCACCTGCGCCCCGTGGGTCTGTAGGAAAACGAGCGCGGGCTGCGAAATCCGCGACACCGAACTGGAGAGACGCGTGTACGGACTTGGAGGAGCGATGCTGATCGGTGAGTGCCCCAAAATTCCCCAGGCAACTGTGTATTTACGGTGTGGCTGGCTTGGCGTCTTTCCCTGTGCTGTAGAGCGGGACTAGAGGTCTACACCACAGGGAAAGACGCGGTTATCCCCAAATATCGCTGCTTGAGAAAGAAGTTACGCACGTTTGTTTCCCGTGCAAATGTTTACGCAGTGATATATTCTATCTATTCTATTGGGGATACGCGCTCCCTTTTTGCGTGTACGTGATTGATTTAGCGTGGCATAAACAGCGTGGGATGAAAAGGAGAAGCTGTAAACGCGTCTGAGTAACCGTGCGTTTCTCTGGTCGGATACGCACTTGATTTCACGAACTATTTGCTGTGTGAACTATAATAGGCTACCCTGGTGCACGCTGGAATTGACGTTTCGTGCCCAAACCCTTAATTGTGTGGACATATCACACTTTGAAGATATATATGGCATCGCAGAATAAGCTTTTGTAAATATTTATACGCGTAAAAATGCACGGTACCTGGATTAATTCTGATAAAAGCGCTCCAAACAAGAAAGAAACAAACGTGGCATGCGCGCTGTCTAAATTCATGTGCGCGTTTGGTGATGAGATTGGTGTTGATGCCAGTGTCAAAAATGATTCTTATTAAAGAGGCATGTTGTCGTCGTTTGCATAATAGGCTCCGTCTTATCTGTGATTGTCTGAAGTCCCGGCGCGCGGTGTGAAAGGGGAGCTGCTCCACTGATGGACGCCTCTGATCACTGCGTTCATAGGCTGTATTTTTGGAGAGTTTTGTTGCCATGTCGTCTGCTTTCTCTCCTTTTTACAATAGATGATTTTGGTTCCCAAGATTTATTTTTGTGTGGCTCTTCTCTTTGTGTAATTATAATTGCCTGACTTAAAAGCTTATAGGCAAGTGAGGTGAGTTAGATGGAAAGGCAGTTATATTGACAAAAAATGTGCATTATTACAATAACAATATTCAGATATTTTAATAATGCATCAGGAATGAGTTAAAATGTCTCGGTTGAGGTTCAAATCTTGCATGAAATAAGAATGGAGCATAAAATGAACCACAAAAATACAGAAATGTCACTTATATCCTCGTTTGGGAGATTACACTATGGGCTTTTTTTTACGCTATTTTCTGATCTATGTTATAATGTTGTTTCCTCATAGTTCTTCTCTCAAACAGAAAACACTCAGTTCCACCTTGTGATGTCATGTGGTAATACAGGAAGTTCTCCACTGTGTTTTTAAACTCCATATATCTTCACTAGTATTGTTTAGATGATTTCAGCCCAGGAATTGTCAATCTGTAATGAAGTAAAGGTAAAAGGTAGCTGTTGGTATGAAAACTACTGCTTCATGACATCACAAGGTGGAACGGAGCATTTTGAGTTTTAGAGATGTAGACAGATGAATAAAACACAAGTCCTGGTATGTTTTTAGGCGGCAACAACATGATAACAGGCTCAAAGTAGGCCTATAGTATAGGAGCTTTAAATTTTTTACATTATACTAGAGATGTCCCTATCAAGATTTTTTGTCTTCCGATCCGATTTTTTTAAGGAGTGCTCCTTCCGATACCAATTTGATACCTTCTTCTGTTAGCACCATCTCTGTAATGTAGTGTCATGAAGGAAGTTCGTACTTTAGCTCTAAAATGTCCATTAGATGATGAAAGTCTTACCTATCTTACCTTGCCTCGCCTTGACTCCTCCAGTGTTTGCTGCTGTGGCTTTGCCGTCTTGCGCTTGTAAATCTCAGACTCGTCTGGATGATTCTTTTGTAAGTGACGAATCAAATTGGTAGTGTTAAAGTGGCTCTGCTGATTCCTCCACATGAAACTGTTTGTTTGCAGCGATTGTGTCGCTGTTTGAGTGTCGTTTTGTTGTAGTGAAAAGTCCCACACAGCGACATGGAGGCGTTTTGATTTACGGCTGCGATAAAGCACATTAATGCTGCAAAAACATGTGAAACTGAATTGGTTCGATCACATGACGGAACCCGATACTGTCCGATACTTATAAAAGAGCTGGATTGGGAGCCGATACAGATGCTGAATATCAGATTGGGACATCACTACATTATACCATACTTGATATTCAGATTTTGCATATCTTAAACAATTGCAGTATTATCCATTTCTTTATATACCTCCAGTCCCTCCTTTTGCTGTATATGAGTTTACTATTTTAGTGCTTGTACAGTGTCTTAGAGGCCAATGACATCTGGTTGTAACTGGTTTTGAGGTGCTCTGTGTTCAGTGCGATCCTCCTCTCTTATTACACTGATGTCTTTACACTTCAATGTTTACCCGAACATCTGTGTTATAAACGCTCAAATGGAAAACGATGGCCTAAAGGCACCTCACTGTCACGACATCTGCTCCTCTACAGCGTTGAATTTGACTGTAGTCGCTTTCACAGAAGTGCTTTATAGCGGAATGTCAATTATAATTCCTCTTATTGTGTAAACAAGCAAAAGATGGGACCATATAGGAGCCACTCAAGCAAAAATAATCATAATGCTTTTTTCTTTCTGGGGCCACCATAGTTATCTGCTCCTTTCGCATATTAGCATTACACCGAAATTACTTGAATTAAGAAAAAAAAATTTTATTGTGATTTGAACACATTTCACTTGACCTTGTGCAGTTAAAATATGAAAAAGCAACTTACTGCGCTTGAGATAAGAAAACAACAACCATTTGATGTTAAAATAAGAAACAAAATCTATGTTGCTTGAATTAAAAACAGGCTTATTCCACTGGTAGATCATTTTACTAAGGATACGATTTCGATACGACTTCCACAAGACGAGAAAATACACGAGATTGGGTCGACGGGAACAAGACATTACGATATTTTATTGTCCCAAAACATTATTTGTTAGTAATAAATTGTGCAGTGCAGGTCCCAATTTTAGCCTCACCATTTGTGGACTTACTGTATTTAATATTTCTGCTGTGCTTTTATGGACTACAGCTTCTCAAAAAATATAACTCACCAGTCCCTAACTTCATTTTTATCCAATCCAAACATAAAAACATGAGGGAAAAAATGTCTCAAGATCATTTTTATCATGTGTGCTCACTCTTGTGGCATGTCCCGTCTCTAAATTTTACTCAAATTCAATCTACTCAAATGTAAAACTAAACAAAACGTTCTTAATTCAAGGCATTTTAACTTTCCTCCTTATTGCTTTTTGCAACGTAGCACAAATGATACACAGGATTTTGACCATGTGGCTGCATATTTCAGCATTTTATCCAGTTCCCTTACAAATATTTGCTTTATTACCTTAATTATACCTATCAAATTAACAGTGAAAAAGCAGCGTGCGTTATCGTCATGCTTCAATCATCTAAGTTAGAAACCAGCTCAATTTAACCCTGCTTTATAGTCACTCACACATAATGAACAAATTTATTATGCTCTTGTTAATTAGTGGCTTTAACACACTGAGAGCTGAAGCAGAACAAGAATGAGTGAAAGAAAGAGAATTCAGCTCACTTATCTTTATTGCAGAAGCTTTGGAAATTTGTATATGGACCAAAAAATGTGTCGCGTCAAAAGCAAAACCCAACTCTAGGTCTGTTTGTGACGAGGAAATAACATTATAACAGATCAGAAAAGAGTGTAATATGGGCCCTTTAAAATTACATTCACTACCAAAACATCGGATTCTTACATAGCGAGTGAGAGAAGTATTTTCCTTTTAGCTTTTGACCTTGGCTGTCCTCTTGATCCCTGTAGAAAGGGCAGGTTCCAGTGGCTCTGCTGATTACAGGGCCTGTCCCGTGGGAGAGAGGGGCCACCCCAGACCCCCTCCCTGGTCCTTTTTATCAGCCCCATCAGCAGTGGGGGTTTAATCACGGGGGTGTAGGACATTACCGAGGGTTAAAGCAGGCTAAACGCACCTCTCCCGGCTCAATGTGGGCTAATTACACAGTGCTACCGCTCCAGTCTGTTTAAGGGAAGTGGTGTCTTCCTTTACCTCCTGTGGGAATCTGGTGCTTTCAGCCAAGTGTGTAATTAGTGGGATTTCCAAACATTTGTACTTCTAAACCGCTCAAAAGAAAATGCTTGAGTGGCTCCAGGTGCATTATGGGAGGCAGCAAATGCAGAGGACAATAAAGGAAACTTAACCATAAGTATTTAAGTTTTGGCTAGTTTACTTGAGGGCATTACACTCTCTATGTGATCTATGTTATAATGTTGTTTCCTCATCACAAACAAACAAAAATAACTGGAGTTGTGTTTTGTTTCATTCACACTTGTTTTTACTGAGAACGAAAAACACTCTCCACCCTGTGATGTCATGTGGTGATACAGGAAGTGCTCCATTGTGTTTTTAAACTCCATACACTTTCACTAGAATAATAATTCTAGTGAAAGTGTATGGATAATTTCTGCCCTGGAATTGCCCATCTCTACTGAACTAAAGGTAAACTGTAGTTTTAACTGGAAAACTACCTCATCATGACATCACAAGGTGGAACAGAGCATTTTGAGCTTTGGAGATGTAGATAGACTAATACAGTAAAGCAGAATTACTGTGTGAATGAAACAAAACACGACTCCAGGTATGTTTTTTGACAAGGTAACAACATTCCAACACTGCTAAAATCTCACAAAAGTCAATGTTGCTTAATATAGGACCTTTAAAGACGATTTATAGCTGAACTGATGAAAACAAGGCTTCCAATCTGCGCCTTTTACCCATCTGACCACCACCACTCATTCACACATCACATTCACACTAGGCAGGTTGGATGAAGTGTCTTGCCTAAGGACAAAACAACTTCATGCATTAGTGCTTTTGCTAGGAGACCACTGGGAATACTGCTACAGCTTGGCTCCCAAGAGCACAGTGGCTTCAGATGACACTTTGAATAATATTTTGAAGTAAAATGGAAGAAAATTGCATATGAAATTGGAAGTGCTTTTTGCCTACCTCCTCTGGAAAAAAACAAAACAATCCAAGCTTAATAAAAAATCCACTACAGTGAAAATGTCTCAGTGTCCAGGTTTGCAATGCAGGTTTTCATCAAAATGTATAATACAATTGTAAGAAAATTCAGATTTATACCATAGACTGTTTATAATAATGGATATCGCTAACCTGCTCGCCACCGTGTTCCAAATAGGAAGTGAGCATAGATGCATTTAGGGGTCCATCAACTCTGGTTTTAATAGAAAAGGAGAAATTCAATCTGTCACCTGGACACATGTTTATTTAGGTTGAATGTTTTGCAGCTCATCCAGGAGGAGGAGGATCTAACTACACTGAAACGACTCTGAATCCCTTTTTGAACACAAATGGAGGTCTCAGGCATCATCTGTCTCCCATCTCCAAGTCCATCCTCAAACCTAAAACAAAGAGAACATTAGGTGTAGCCAGGTTAGAGCCAGAGGTGTGGAAAAACACTCATTATGGGCCTAAATGATTATGCTAATATGACCCCACACTTAGTACAGATGAGGCCTGGCTAACAAACAGAAAGTGTAAACAAGTAGGATGTTAGTTTCAGAGTAGTTTCAGTGTAGTTAGCTCCACCCTGCAGGCAGATATAAGGCAGTGTCCTCCAACATCTGACCAGAACTGAAGAAGCACCTTGGCTGAGCTGCAAAATGTTTTCAACCTAAATAAACATTTGTCCATTTGACAGACTGAATTTCTCCATTGCCATGGATTCTACCTGGACAACTGAGGGATTTTACACACATCTGGCTTCACTGTATTGAAAAAATCGTCACTGTTCTCTCTGTACCTGGTGCTGTCAGGCTCCTCATTTTGGTCTTAAAATGTCCGTATTAACCAGCTCTACATGATCCTGTTGTAGTTATTTCGCTATTTTGTCCGTAAATCTGTTGCTTTTTCTAATATGGAGCTTGCCAACACATTATGGGTGACGCCACACTCTCTTAGTCCACTTCTTTATACATTTCTGCACTTCTATGGTGTCTACATAATAATCGCTGGTATTGAAGTATAGTAGATTGACTCTGTATTTGACAAACATGTATTGCTGTTATTCTTGGGTTAACAGCATCTCTAACCCTGCCCTTCTTCATTGCACCTTCCTATTTACCTCTGCATCTCCTTATGAACGACTCTCGCGTTAACGTAGGAAAGCGAGGGGCTGTATTTTGACCTGCAGATGTTGCCGTAGCCCCTTGTGGAAGTATTGTGAGCAGAAGGAGCAGGTCAGTGGGGCGTCTGGATGGATGGAGGGATGAGGAAAGGGAAAGTATACGCAAGGTAGAAGGAGAGAGGGATGAGAGAGGAGAGAGGGAGAGAGCGACAGAAGAGAAGTGGAGAGAGGGAGAGAGGGTGTGGTGGAAAGAATGAGAGAAGTGAAGGTGAAGAGAGTAAGAGTAAGGGAGAAGAAAAGTAGAGAGAGGTAGAGAGCGGAGGAGAGAGAGATATAAAGAGAGAAGAGAGGGTGTGATGAGAGAGCGAGACAAGTGAGGGTGAGGGGAGAGAAGAGAAGTGGAGAGAGCAGAGATGAGAGAGAGGGATGGAGAGCGAAGAGAAGGTGTGGTGGAGTGAGGGAGAGAAGAGAGGGAGAGTAAGAGATGAGAAGTGGAGAAAGGTAGAGAGTGGAGGAGAGAGAGACAAAGAGTAGAAGAGGTAGAGGGAGTGAGAGCAAGAAGAGAGGGAGATGTGAAGAGAGAAGAGAAGTGAATAGAAGCAGAGAGCAGAGAAGAGAGAGCGAGGAAAGAGAGAAAGAGAGGGAGTATAGCTGCTGTGAAATTAATACAATGATAAATTTGATTAGCCTGCTGGAAGTTGTAAACGCATCCTTACAAACGCCTTCCTGGTTTGTGACGTAAGCATGAATAGAGCCTGTTATACTAGTTTTGTAAGGCATTTGTAAAGATGCGTTTACAACTTCCAGCGGGCTCTGTTCATGGTAGTAAGTCTGACAAAATCCAGGAAAAAATAGAAAATGGCCCAGTTTTCTTCATCTACATGTCATTGTAGCATTCAGTTATGTTACAGTTCCAGTCACACCTCAATTTTCATCATTTCCCCTGACGCACAACTCCGAACGCACTGGGTACATGTGATTAGAAGAGACGAGGCGCCAAATTCAAGATGATTTCAAACAGCACAAACGTTTGCAGTCTTCATTTTACCAGCCATCACATTTACTTCCGTGGGTTTTATCTAATCGATCCTTGGTTTTATCACAGTCGGGAACTACACCGGAAGTCGTCATCGCATCTTTCCAAGCGCCTTCCTGGTTTGTGACGTAAGCGTGAATAAAATGTAACAGAAAACAGACACCAAAGTTCTTGTAGAGGTGGAAATGCAAGAAACAAACAATAAAGGGGAAAAAATTGCATAGTGCACTCAGATGGCCGATGTCCAAAAGCTTTTTTTAAATTTTAAATTACATTTCGGCAACAAAACCTTCTGCAGATACTTTTTCTTCCTTTGAACCACCGTACAAGTGTGAATAGAGTCTATAGAAATGATATGTGAACTCTGTTTATGCAACAAAACCTAAAGCAAAGTCTATTTTTTGTACACATGAATTTCATTGCCAGTAGAAATATTCATAAATAAACATGTTCCAATGTTATTTTCATTAACCATGCACCTCATTTCTTTTTTTCGGTGATCCAGCACAGATATATAGTATAAGCAGCTCGTGAGGTCAAAATATATCTGCTGTCTGCGTTATTGAACCTTTTTTGGCAGAAACAGGTCTTTGAAAGCAGTGAAAAGTGCTTATAAACTCATCGGGGTGGATAATTAGAATGCTCAGGATGCATAAAGTAATTGAGGAATACCTTAAGACAACTATAACTATGTTTTTCATGTTTATTAGACGGTAAAAATCAAGTACAGCTCCTTTAAGATTTGGTATTCATCGCGTTTCTATGACGACGCAACATTATTGGCAATCATACGAAATCTCAAAAGTCTCAAATTGTCATGATCTGTTTTACAGTTATGGGAAGCTTCTTATCGTTTTGTTTTCTCAGATTTGAACAAAAGCCGAAACTACTAAAACACTATAATTTTCTTGTTCCATCAATATTATTTGGAAGACATCTCGAAAAGCTTTGTGTTCTGAAAATGACTTTTTAAATTGCTATTGTTGGAAATAAACAGATTTTCACCTTTTTTCTGTCCTGATAGCATAAAAAATGGATCTGTCCAAACATTGAGAGATGAATTTGTGAATGCATGAGATGGTTTATTGCTCTGGTTTTGACTGAGCTCAGAGACATGAAGATGGATGAGCCCCGGTTCATCCTGATGGGCTCTGTACACCGAGGCTCTCATCCAAACTCTGTTCATCTCTCTCTTTCTCTCTCTTGTCTTTTCCCTCTCTTTCGATCGTCCACTCTCTCCCCATTCATTTCTCTCCCTCTCTCCTTTCTTCTTCTCTATTTGTCTCATTCTCTCTCCTCTCTATCTCCTTTCTCTTGCACCTTTTCCTCTTTTCCTCTCTCATCCTCCATCTTCTTCTCTAAGCACAGTCTGTCTCAATCCTCTCTTCTTTCTCTGTCACTCCTCACCCTCTCCTCTCTTTCTCTACCCTTTTCTCTCTCCTGTCTCTCTTCCTCCTCTTTTTCCTCCTCATATCGTTCTCTGTCATCCATCTCTACCCTCCCTCATCCCTCTTACTCTCTTCCCTTTCTCCCCTTTGTCACTCTCGCTTTCCTTTTCTCCTTCCCTCTCTCCTTCTCCTGCCTTCATCGGTCACTCCTCTCTCTCTTTCCTCTCTCCGTCCACTCTCTCCTCCTCCCTCTCCCTTTCCCTTTCTCCTTCTCTTGCCTTCCCTGCCTTCACCTGTCCTCTCTTCCCTGTCCTCTCCCCCTCCACTCTCTCCTCTGTTCTCCCTCCCTCCCTCCCCGTCCTCTCTTCCATCTCTTTCTCACCCACCATTCACTCCTCCTCCCTCTCCCCCCTCCTCTCTCCTCCTTCTCCCTCCATCTCTCTTCTCTCTCCTCCTCCTCCTGCCTTCATCTGTCACTTCTCTCCTTCTCTCCTCTCCCTCCACTCTCTCCTCTTGCCTCTCTTCTCGCTCCCTCTCTCTTCTCTCGCCTCCTTCTCCCTCCATCTCTGTTTTCTCTCCTCCTCTTGCCTTCATCTGTCACTTCTCTCCTCTCCCTCCACTCTCTTCTCTTGCCTCTCTTCTCTCCTCTCACTCCCTGTCTCCTCCTTCTCCCTCCATCTCTCTTTTGTCTCCTTCTCCTGCCTTCATCTGTCACTCCTCTCCCTCTCTTCCCCTCCTCTCTCTTCCTCCCTCCATCTCTCTTCTCTCTCCTCCTCCTGTATGCCTCTGTCACTCTGCAGAGACAGATCTCCCTCTGCTCGATTAGCTCCACAAACATCTCACCCCAAATGACAAATGTAGCGTTCAGGTGACTTCTGTATTTTTTATTATCGTGGCCCAGATTACTCAGTGTCAGAGCCGTTAAAACTCCACAGGGACAGACGGGTGCAGCTTTTAAATGCCGTTATTTCTTACTTATATCCGAGAGGATTTTGTCTATGTCCCGGTGGCAAAAGTTTCCAATATGTTTCTAAATATAAACAGTTTTCATGATTCAGCAGCGATTGTAAATTGTAATGTAAAAATCATAATATCAATACAACAACAGGGGGCGACAGTAGCTCAGCTGGAACAGTGTCCAACGTCCATCCACTCGTCGGAAGTTTGGCAGTTCAAATCCCGCTAACATCAACACTATTGGTAGAAGGGTTAGGCCGTATCCAAAGTTTGATACTGTTAAACCTTCTCAGCATTTTATTAAGGTATACGGTGGGAATTATTTTGTAGCTGCACCTAAACCATTCAGAAACATTATATTTGAAGATGAGGCACAAGTTCTGATCAAACCAAACTTCACCAGTGCGTATCTCCCTCCATTTAGTGATCTGGGACTCGCCAAGACAAGAAAAGCGCAGAAGAGGCAGATTCAGAATCAAAAGTAAAAGGCGACAGTCCACGGCGTGTGATATTTCCCACTGCAGCATGTTGTATCTGACAGACCTGCGCTCTCGGCACTCGGAGAAGTTACCGTCTCCTCCGTGAAAGTCTGACTGTCCTCAAGCAGGAACTTTCTCTTCTTCAGCGCCCCGTCCCCTCTCGACTCTCGGCGTTCAATAAAACGTCTCCATCGCAAACTTTTCGGCTCAACATCACACACGAAGCGACAGTCAGGTTTTTTTTCTTCTTCCTCGCTGCGTGTGGATGGAAATCTCCGAGTTTGAAGAGGAGAGAGAGCGGAGGGGAGAAAGTCGGCTCTGTGCCCCGTGTCTGAAGCGACTGTGGTGGATCTTTGGCTTGATGCAGGGTCATAGCTCCGTCAACATTTGCTGTCTCTCCTCTGTCACTCGGCCTGAAGCCAAAACACTCCTAATATTATATTAGGTCCTTATGCGCTGCAGATTTTTTATGACAGAAATGAAACTGATACCGTTACTACTTGATACCTCAGGATACTGTATTACCATATTACTGCCCAACCCTAATTAGCGGTCAAATACCACAAGTTGGCAGTGCGATTCCAGCTCACACAGATGAATACTGTTGTTGTGTCTTTGGGCAAATCCATAGACCATATAAATAAATGGAGGCTCTTCCAGCTACTTCTCTCCCTTTTTCCCATTGACTTACACTGGGATCTTGTCGCCTCTTTCTCTGTACCTGCTGCTGTGGCCTCGTCATTTTGGTCTTAAAATGTTCATATGAACCCGCTCTACATGATCTTTAATTTTTCATTTCGGGAGCTTCGTCTGAGTGGAGCTGAGTGCTGTGGGTGACGTCACACTCGCTTAGTCCACTTCTTTTATATGGTCTATGGGCAAAACACTTAACACAGCTCGCCCCCAAGGTCTGCGTACACTGGTGTATGACAAGTAAAAATAAAAGTATAAAAGTCTGACCATTTAACTTCACTGGCTACTTAAAGCAAATGGAATATGTTTGTTGTTGTTGTGTCCTTAGGCAAGACACTTTTACCATTTTGTCTCCATATTCTCCTGAGACCCGACACATTCATTTGTGTCCTTTAAAGTGGACATTAACTTAACCAGTCGATCTTTTTAGTGTTTTGAGATCGACTCTTAATGCCGGGACTAGGTTCTTCTGCCTAAATAGAGCTGAGGGATTATATGGTTCTGTCATGTCCACGATTAAAAAACTAACCCAGTAGGTGTTAGTTTGTCAGGAAATTAAGACTAACCTTTTGAGGTGACTGTAGAAGATGTTGGTCATCAGAAAAGTTGTTTTTGTTTGGTCATAAGGATTTAACACCGGCATTCATTACAGACGACATGTTACAAATTAGAAATAAAAATTGAAATCAACAAAATCCAAATGCTAAACTGTTTATTTACCTCAAAATACATATTGCAATACACTTTTTTTTTCTTAATACAAACTGGTACATTAAGTGCTGGTTATGCTCATTGCAATAATGTAAAACTACACTGCAAATCTGATCTGGCCAAAATGTAAAACTTATATCAGGTTATTCATCTTGTTTTCAGATTTATTATCTACTTACTAGTTCGGAGACGGCTTCATTCTAGTCTAGAGGTAGTTTATTTTAAGATAACTTGTCAAGTAAATTTATCTTGCTGCATGGACAGAGAATTTCACTATTTTAAGTCATTTTCTGATAGATTTAAGTGTTTATATCATACATTTTGGCAGAGAAAATGTACACTATGTATTTTTTCTAATAAGGGATCTGCCATATACTTGTCTCCATGGAGTTAATGTTGCTTTTAACTTTAACACATTAGACATCTATATCTGGAGGGTTTTATTGCTCAAAAAATCCTTAAAAAACCTGCTTTTTTACTCTGAGCAGGTTTGCCTCTCCACAGACCTGACCTGCTATTATTTTATTCCCTTCTATCCACCTTCCTGTCTCTGTGGGAATAGTTGGATAACATCCCAGGCAAATCAATAACATTTCAATCAATCAATCTTATTTATATAGCCCTTTACAACACCAATAGTGACCAAAGTGCTTTCCAATTAAAAACAGAAAATACAACAATACAAAAGACAGAACATTACACAGAATACAACAATGTAAACAATAAACAGTAAAACACACAATGCAGAAAAATTACGTGCCACAAACTACTAAGTATTAAAAGCCATTTTGAATAAATGTATTTTGAGCCTAGATTTAAAAAGGTTAAAATCAGTGATATTACGTAGCTCCATTTCCGTGGAGATAAGCAGGCGGTGGTTCCCCAAACAGAAAAGTTCCATAGTGTTACACAGCCTGAGGTTTGTGAACCTGCATAACAACTAAGCACAAACTCTGCACTCAGAATTCAGAAATGCAAAAAAGTAAGGTTGAGACATGAAATTTGGGTGAAATTGAAACTTTACTGTCCCGGAAATCTAAATCGTATTCCTATTTGCCCTCCTCTCCTCTGGAGTAGCTCTGAGGTCCTGGTCTGTTCTGTGGCCGTTGTATTTGCGAACAGCTCTTTGTGGCTTTATCGCACTCATCCAGGAATGCAGCCTAACGTTATCGCCCTCTCAAACTATTTTATCTCCCTTTTTTTTCCATCAAGGTTTAGCTATTTCCTTTCTGAGATGAGTCACAGTTGGTGGGACAATAAAGAAGAGACCCTTTTCATACTGTTTTATACGACTCAATCTTTGTTGGGTACTTTAGAGCAGACCTATTATATAAAATCGACCTTTAAGAGCCATGTTGTAGGTGTTTCCACTCACCATTTACTCGCCTGATGTTGTATTTGGAGCGATTTGCACATGTTTGAGTAATATTTAACCGCTTATTTTCAAGACGCCATTTTGCAGATGCTTGCACACTGCTGTGAGGATGTTTACGGCGATGTCAGCTCCCGTTGAGTGTCCCGGTTTTCCAACACAGAAGTCAGCGTACTTGTTTGTTTTATTACATTGTTTTAGATGAATATTGTGATTTAAAATGTGAAAAATATAACTGGTTATGAGTTAGCTGGAGTTTTTGAGTGTGATCGGCTTTTTCATAGATGCTGTTTACTAGTACTTTTTTATATAGTCTCTTTTTCCGCACAAAACCTTCTTATGATTATTTTTGTGTGTGCTCTTTTTAGTCGATGAATTGATTTGACTACAGCGCCAAATTATTGAATCAAATATGTCTCCAAACGTCTTAAATAAACAATAAATAGTCATCTGTGTCTACCAAAATACAAATTATACTGTAGATGTCATTATCCGTTGTCTTCTGCCTTGCACAAGAATTCTTAAAGCTGCATTGTGTAACTTTTCTGGATCCACCAAATGCTTTTCTCTGTGGAGATGTTTTTACTTTGTCTCGAAAGTTTCACAGTATAGTTGATAGTTTATAGCTTTATTGATCCCCGCATATGGTACTGAACCTTTCTATCTTCATAGAAACCAAGCCAGACCAAGTTACAGGTCAGATCTGTGGAGAGGCGCCCACAGTCAGAATGCCTGTTTTTCTAAGTATTTTTGAGCTTTAAAACCACCTATAATTGAATAAACATAAAGTAGAGCTGTTTAAGGTTATACATTCCAGGCAGAGAATAAAAAAAAATAGTGAATTATGTCAATCAATAAATAAATGAATCAGTCCAAATTAGGGATGTAACAATAATCGAAATATCTTCATATCGTATTGTCAAAAGTCACAAAATATTGAGTTACAATTTCTTTTGCTTTAATGCATTGTTTTTAGTACAAACAGCTAAAAACATTGGGAACTACATATCCCATGATTCATTTAAGTGCAGACAAGATGAAGAAATGTTTTTCACTTTGATTCATGGGATTATGACAGGAATGATTCACACCAAAGTCTTGTCAAAGTATTTTAAAATCAATAAGTATCATGTATACAGTTCTGTTAAAATATCGTAAGAAATACTGTACCATCCATCCATCCATCTTCTTCCGCTTATCCGGGGCCGGGTCGCAGGGGCAGCAGTCTAAGCAGGGGCTCCCAAGCTTCCTTCTCCCCAGCCACTTCCTCCAGCTCCTCCGGACGGACCCCGAGGCGTTCCCAGGCCAGCTGAGAGACATAGTCCCTCCAGCGTGTCCTGGGTCTTCCCAGCCTCCTACCGGTGGGACATGCCCGAACACCCTCCCGAGGGAGGCGCCCAGGAGGCATCGGACCAGATGCCCGAACCACCTCAGCTGGCTCCTCTCGACGTGGGAGGAGCAGCGACTCTACCCGAGCTCCTCCCGTGTGACCGAGCTCCTCACCCTATCTCTGGGGCGCCCGCCACTCTGCGGAGGAAACTCATTTTCGCCGCTTGTATCCGCGATCTCGTTCTTTCGGTCATTACCCAGAGCTCATGACCATAGGTGAGGGTAGGAACGTTAGATTGACCGGTAAATCGAGAGCTTAAGCCTTCGGCTTAGCTCCTCTTCACCACAGCGGTCCGATACAGCGACTGCATCACTGCCGGCCGCGCACCGATCCGCCTGTCAATCTCGCGCTCCATCCTCCCTCTCACTCGTGAACAAGACCCCGAGATACTTGAACTCCTCCACTTGAGGCAGAGACTCCCCACCCACCCGGAGAGGGCAATCCACCTTTTTCGGTCGAGAACCATGGCCTCGATTTGGAACAGCTGATTCTCATCCCAGCCGCTTCACACTCGGCTGCAAACCGCCCCAGTGCACGCTGCAGGTCCTGGTTCGATGGAGCCAACAGGACAACATCATCCGCAAAAAGCAGCGATGAAATCCTGTGGTCCCCGAACTGGACCCCTCCGGCCCCCCGCCGCGCCCAGAAATTCAGCCCATAAATACAATGAACAGAACCGGTGACAAAGGGCAGCCCTGGCGGAGTCCAACATGCACCGGGAACAGGTCTGACTTACTGCCGGCAATGCGAACACAGCTCCTGCTCGGTCATACAGGGACCGGACAGCCCCAGCAAAGGGCCCCGGACCCCATACTCCCGGGCACCCCCACAGGGCACCACGAGGGACACGGTCGAAATGCCTTCTCCAAGTCCACAAAACACATGTGGACTGGTTGGGCAAACTCCCATGAACCCTCGAGCACCCGATGGAGGGTGTAGAGCTGGTCCAGTGTTCCACGACCAGGCCGAAAACCACACTGCTCCTCTTGAATCCGAGGTTCGACTATCGGCCGAACTCTCCTCTCCAGCACCCTGGCATAGACTTTACCGGGGAGGCTGAGGAGTGTGATTCCCCTGTAGTTGGAACACACCCTCCGGTCCCCCTTTTTATACAGAGGGACCACCACCCCGGTCTGCCAGTCCAGAGGTACTGTTCCCAACCGCCACGCGATGTTGTAGAGACGTGTCAGCCAAGACAGCCCCACAACACCCAGAGACTTAAGGTACTCAGGACGGATCTCATCCACCCCCGGAGCCTTGCCACCGAGGAGCTTTCTGACCACCTCAGTGACTTCGGCCAGGGTGATGGATGAGTCCGCCTCTGGGTCCCCAGCCTCGGCCTCCTCTTCGGAGGACGTGACGGTGGGATTGAGGAGATCCCCAAAATATTCCTTCCACCGCCCGACAACATCCCCAGTCGAGGTCAGCAGCTCTCCCCCCGCACTGTAAACAGTGTTGGTGACACAGTGACGTCGCCCGGAAAGGCGGTACCGGGGCCCCACCCTGGAGCCAGGCCTGGGGTGGGTGCACGTGGGCGAGCGCCTGGTGGCCGGGCCTTTCCCCACGGGGCCCGGCCGGGTACAGCCCGAAGGAGCGACGTGGGACCGCCCTCCCCTGGACCCACCATCCGCGGGAGGAGCCATAGGGGCCGGGTGCAAGAGATCTGGGCGGCAGTCGGCGGCGGGGCCTCGGCGACCAGATCTCCGGACATGGAGACTAGCTCTGGGGACATGGAATGTCACCTGCGCTGGGGAAGGAGCCTGAGCTTGTGTGGGAGGTCGAGCGTTACGGCTAGATATAGTCGGCCTCACCTCCACGCACAGCTTGGGCTCTGGAACCCAACTCCTTGAGAGGGGTTGGACTCTCCATTTCTCTGGCGTTGGTCATGGGAGCGGCGGCGAGCTGGCGTGGGCTTGCTTATAGCCCCACAGCTCAGCCGCTGCGTGTTGGAGTTTACCCGGTGAACGAGAGGGTCGCGCCCCTGCGCCTTCGGGTCGGGGACAGGTCTCTCACTGTGGTGTCGGCCTATGGGGCTGAACAGCAGTGCAGAGTACCCGGCCTTCTTGGAGTCTCTGGGAGGTACTGGACAGGTGCACCGACCGGGACTCCGTTGTTTTACTGGGGGACTTCAACGCCCACGTGGGCAGCGACAGTGACACTTGGAGAGGGGTGATTGGGAGGAACGGCCTCCCTGATCTGAACCCGAGCGGTGTTCTGTTATTGGACTTCTGTGCTAGTCACAGTTTGTCCATAACAAACACCATGTTCGAAAGCACAAGGGGTCCATCGGTGCACGTGGCACCAGGATTTCCCTAGGCCGGAGGCTCGATGATCGACTTTGTTGTCGTGTCATCTGACCTCCGGCCGGTGTCTTGGACACTCGGGTGAAGAGAGGGGCAGAGCTGTCAACTGATCACCACCTGGTGGTGAGTTGGGTCCGCTGGCGGAGGAGGAAGCCGGAAAGACCTGGCAGGCCCAAGCGTATCGTGAGGGTCTGCTGGGAACGCCTGGCGGAACCTTCTGTCAGTGTGGCCTTCAACTCACACCTGGGGAAACTTCTCCCAGATCCCGGGAGGCTGGGGACATGGAGCCCGAGTGGGCTTCGTTCTCGGCCTCCATTGTCGATGCGGCCATTCGTAGCTGTGGCCGTAAGGCCTGCGGTGCCTGTCGCGGCGGCAATCCCCGAACCCGGTGGTGGACACCGGAAGTAAGGGATGCCGTCAAGCTGAAGAAGGAGTCCTACCGGGCCTTACTGGCCCGGTGGACTCCTGAGGCAGCTGACAGGTACCGTCGGGCCAAGCGTGCTGCAGCCCGGGCGGTTGCAGAGGCAAAAACTCGGGTCTGGGAGGAGTTCGGGGAGGCCATGGAGGAGGACTATCGGACGGCCCCAAGGAAATTCTGGAAATACTGTACCATGTATTGAATATTGAGATAATATTGTAACGTGACATTTGGATATCGTTACATCCCTAGTCCAAATATTGTTTTAAATGTACATAAGGAACATCCATTTATGTATCAAACCCGCAATAAAACCTGAATGCCAGAAAATTCAAAAATAATCATAGTGAACTTAGCGAGGATTCAGATGGACTGTTTACTCACACTTTTTGTGTATTTGGAGCTGACCTTTACAGACGCGTCCTCTCAGATTGCTACCTGCTCCAAAATGGCATTTGGCATTTTCCGTTGGGCCTCCGCTGAAGTCCACGAGCGGAAATCAGCCGACAGAATGACACGAAAAAAGAAAAATCAGAACATGTTATAAAACGTGGGTGTAAAACTTTGATGTAATTTGTCTCTACGGGGTTGAAACACTGTTCTTCATCTGCAATTATTTTGAAATCGGTTTTATAACAGATGCCCTCCTATATTCATCTTACCTGATTCTAAAATTTAAAGGTGCACTATGTAACTTTTCTGAGAGAGAGGCTACCACCCACTATATGAAGATTTTATTGCTTCACTTACACTTTTCTTTTTAGTATGTAAATGCACTCTATGCAACTTCTACGGTGGAAGATCTGCTACTTGCTTGTGTCCATTGATATCTTATTTCTTATATATCTTATTATTTGTGTGAAATGTTCCACAGTAGGGCATTAAATATACAGTATATCTGTATTTCTATTGCATTTAACTCAAAAATATCTTAAAAAAAACATGCATTCTTAACATGTGCAGGCTTGCTTCTCCATAGATCTGACCATTAACTTGTCTTACTACTTTTTTTTCTTCCCAAACTGTATAATAATCAAGGAAAAAAGTCATATCTCTATGGAGACAAGCAGAAAATTTACACAGTTCTGCTTTAGCATGCATTTCTCCGATCGTGGACGATCACTAAACAATACTGTCGGTGATCGCCTCTCCACAGATCTGACATGTATCCTGGCCTGATGGTGTCTCCCGTTTGTATCCATAGAAATAGATTAAGTTTAATGTCATACTGTGGAACATTCCAGCTAAAGAAACAACATATGCAGTGAAAGAAGCATGTTACAAACCCCTCACAAGAAAAAGTATAAAAGAAATATAGTGCATCTTTCTATTTTCCTTCTTTTCTTCTTCTTTGATTTATTTTCTATTTTCTATCACTAAGTCTAACATGGTTTTAATAACAATACAGTATAGATACACATTTAAATAGAGAAATTAACAGTTTTTTGATATATTTTTGCCTTATTTATCTCATTTCCAAGCTTTCTATGTGTATTCCACGGCTTTTATCCATAATACTAAAAGTTCTCATTGCGTTTCTGAAATGGAGTTGTTCGGGAGTGGGCGGAGGGACAGGGCAGTGTGATTAGACCTGTCTCCAGTGGAACATGAGAGGTCAAAGGGCAGAGGCCAGGGGTTGTGGTTTTTCGATCTCTATATTACATTATTCATAAAAGTGCAGATTAATCAGGGCCGTGTGGTCATGAGCATTACTCGCATACTCATGTGGGGCTACTTCTATTAAAACGGTTAAGTGATACGAATTATAAAAACCCACATCTCAAATTCTTCTTCTTCTGAATACCGATGATTATAGCATTTTTAAAACTGTTCTATACAATAGGATGCGATTTTCAGTTTTGCTTTTTATTTCTTTGCATTTCCTATTTCCTTTCTGTTTGCATGGAGTCCAAACCAGACCAAGTTACAGGTCAGATCTGTGGAGAGGCGACCCCACTCACAGTCAGAACGCCTGTTTTTCTAGGTATTTTTGAGCTATAAAACCACCTGTAACTGAATAAATGTAAGGTAGACTGGAAAAAACAATATCTACGTAAGTTAAAATGACGCAAATTAAGAATATTTTACTTTATTTGAGTAGATTCAGCTTGACAAGTAAAATTAACTGGAATAAGTATCAATGCAATAAGTGTTTTTTCTTAATTCAAGCAACATTCAATTTTGTTTCTTATTTTAAGTGCAAAAGGTTGTTGTTTTCTTATTTCAATCCATCAGTCAATCAAACTTTATTTATAGAGCGTTTTCATACAAAAAATGCAACACAAAGCGCTTTACAGTGATTAAAAAAAGAACAATCCCACATAAAGCTAAACTAAATAAGCAAGTCTAACTGTGACATAACTATCTTTATTTACTACTAACTGAAACAGGAAAGTGAGATTACTACTGTGACATACTATCTTTCATAACACTTTCTATCTATCTCTATACTTATATTTAAAGTGCAGCAAGATGTATTTTAATATTTTAAGTACAAAAAGTCTTGTTCCACTGGCAGATTATTTTACTTGTCAAGTGAAATTCACTCAAATCATGGTAAAACTTTCTTAATTCAAGTCATCTTAACTTGGCTAGATTTAGTTTTTTGCAATGTAGAGTTGTTTTAATGCCATACTGTGGAACTTTCCAGGCAGAGCAATGTATATAACATATCATGGAAACAAGCAGGTGATGGACTCCCAACCAAAAAGTTACACAGTGCAACTTTAAGACAATTTAAAAACTGTTCAGGAAATGTCCGACTTAGTTCTTTTTTTTTTTTATATTGACCCCAATTCAAATGAGTATTTCGTTTTAATAGCTTCGATATTGAGCTGTCTAGTGTTAAATTATGAGCTTCTAGGACTCATTATAAATACAAACTAACTACTAAAGTGTTGTATTTGTTAAGGTTTTTATTGGAGCTTGTGTTTTTTAACAAAATCGTACATTCCGAACTCCTTTTGGTGGATAAATCTGCTTTATGGTTTGGTTTTAATGTTGCCTTTAATCATTTCTATTTACTTCAGTAACATTATTGTGACAGGCCTATATATGGGTGGTTAATTTGCCATACATGCTTTATACTGTTGTTGTGTCCTTGGGCAAAACACCTGGCATGTTTGCATCCAGGGTCCAGATTTGCATTTGCTTATAATCTGTACACAGTATGTTTTGAAAGAACAGGCTCATTTCTGCACATATCTGAGCCCATATAAATGCACGTTTGATTTCCTTTTACATTATGCGCTGTGACAAACACCTTTATAAATAGTCTGTATTTGTATGCGTCTAACACACTGTACCGCACGACCCTGCTCTGTGGCGAGGGAGACCCCTGCGGAGCCCCCATCTCTGCGTGACTGACAGTTCAAGTCATTCCGGTGTGGAGACGGTATGTTTGATTGCACCCCCGCTGAAGTGATGGCTTCTGGGAGATGTAGGCATATGCGGGGCCCAGCGGGGGTCCTGACAACGTGAGAAATGGTCCCGCGCCCCACCGGGCTCCCAAACCTCCAGCGTTTGGCCTTTTGGACCCCCCCAAAGCTCAGGGCTAAACCAGGGGCGCGCATCAGGGGAAAAGAACAAACATCGATCAGTGAAGAAAAGAGGACACCAGAAACAAATTACAACTGGTTTGGATTTCAAGTAGTGTTCAGATACACATTAAAGGACCCATATTACACGATTTTCTGATGTTATAATGTTGTTTCCTCATCACAGACATACCTGGAGTTGTGTTTTGCTTCATTCACACATGTTTAACACATAAATCCTTCTCTCAAACTGAAAACACTCTGTTCCTGTTCCTCGTGATGTAATATAATGTAGTAAAGGAAAGACTCCACCGTGTTTTTAAACTCCATACACCTTCACTAGAATCATTTAGATGATTTGAGCCCTGAAATTGCCCATCTCTATAGGTACATTGCAAAAAACCCTGGACAAAATTTAAGAGAAACACTTAAATCTAGCAGAAAATGACTTAAAACTAGTGAAGTACTATTCCATGCAGCAAGACAATTTTACTTGACAAGTTATCTTAAAATAAACGACCTCTAGCCTAGAAGGAAGCAGTCTCAGGTCTAGTAAGAAAATAATAAATCTGAAAACAAGATGCATAACCTGATATAAGTTTCAAAATCTTGGCCAGATCAGAGAAATTTGCAGTGTAAAAGGTAACTATTAAAGTCATGACATCATAAGGTGGAACAGAGCATTTTGAGCTTTGGGGATGTAGACCGTCTAATAATTTGAGGTGACTCAAATGTGTGAATGAAACAAAACAGAACTCCACTTCTGTTGATGAGGTAACAACATTGTAACATGGCTTAAAGCTCACAAGAGTTCAGACTTTTTTGTTAAATGATGCTGATTAAAAGCTTCTCTTGTCTATGAAATAAATATCGAAAGCCGTTTCTCATTTAAAACAATACGGTGGGAGCTCAAATTAATCATTGAAATACCAGTAAGCAGCTAGATACAGGTTAGCTGCGGGGTCTTAAGAAGGTCTTAAATTTCATGTTCCTACATTAATGCCTTAAAAAGTCTTAAATTATGTCGTCCAAGTCTTATTTTTTTCACAAAGGTCTTAAATTTCATGAGCCTATTTTTTGTATACTCGACCAGGCTGCAGTGCAATGTGAGACAAGACAATGTGAAAGCTTAGTTTGTCTTGTTAGAAAGGTTATACATTATTTTTTGGACATTTTACAAGCAATGCACACGACTATAAATTAGTTCTGAATGAGAGTTTATAATTAAAGTATTTTTGTTATTTAAAGCAGTGAGTCATGGTCATTATTAGAATTGGGTGCGGTGTTGGTCTTAATTTTCATTTAAGTGGTCATAAAAAGGTCTTAAAAAGTCTTAAATTTAGGGTAGTCAAACCTGGGGATGCCCTGTATGTATGTACCACTGGGCAAGGCACCTTCGCTCCACCTTTGTCAGTGGGATTATCCTGCACTGTGATGTGGTAGAAGTGGGTTTGATCGGGTTAGAAGAGGAAAGAGGTTATGTGCACAGGTTGACCGCCACTTGTACCTCAGTCTGCCCCTGGACAACTGTCACTTCAGATATAGTAACATAATACAAGCCTTTTGAAGTAAAGCATTTGTTGAATCTCGCTATCTCCACTTATTGCCCGGGCTTTCAGTTGAAGTGGTGATTTTGTCCTCCACTCACAGAAACCAGAGTAAAGTGAAGGGGTTTCTAACAGCATCGAAAGGGCTAAAAACTGTCATTTTCTTCAGTTAATGGTGAAATGGTCATATTTTGTTCAACACACTTTTTAACAGAAAGCTCTTGCCAAGTGTCTAAGTTTGTAGTTGCAATATCATATTTTATTTATATTGCCATTTCAGTCAAACATTACCCAATAGATACTGTAAATATAGAAGCGTTTATTTTTCGTTAGTATAACTTTTCTGGTGGAGGTGAAATGTTGTGGAAAATTATATATGTGTTGATGAATTATAAAAATCTATTTGCAAAGCCTGGTGAGTTATGAAATACAAAAACATGCATATATATATTTTGGTACAAGAGCTCTCTCTCCCAGGGCATCTGAGCTTTGAGTCTTTATATCAGAATGACAAAGTTACGCACACGTCAAACCATAGTGACTTTTGTTTCACCGACAACAAACAACCAAGGCTTTCCTGGAGGGTGAACACAGTCTGCTGAGTTTTACACACTTTAAAGGGATAGTTCGGGGGTTTTTTTGAGTGAGTTCTGAGTCCTTCCCTGGTTTCGGTGCTGGTGAAAGTGTCCGGCAAGTTGGCTGGGGTCATGAAAATAAAGTGTTTTTCTTCTCAAAACAATATGTGTTCAAAAGAGTGATACATTTGCATCACAAAGCCATTGTCCACGAAAACGTCAGACCTCAAAATCGCTTGGCACTATTTTCTCTCAGTTTGTATCACTGATAAGAATATATATAAAAGATGGTGTGGACTTGTAATTATCCAGGCTTTAACAACAAAAATCTGGTTAAATCTCAGCATACATTTCACCGTTTTCCTGTCACGGACGATGCTCTGAGGCAACTTTGGCTTCTGGCCACAGGCTTCAATGTGGGAAAAGGTCTGCAAGACACCAGCATTCAGGACTGCAGAAGAGTCGTTATGATTTGTGATGCAGACAGAAGTTGGCACGCTGGCCTCCTCATCGATTGAAAGGTCTTTTGTATCTGTGGCATGATGAGATCCCGTTCGTGGCAGCAGTAGCTCTCCACCTCTGTCGGCATTACTTCACACTTAAAACAAGTGCACCACCATTTGTCAGTCACCCGATCTCACGGCTCCAGCTTCAGCTTGTCCCACTCTGTCCCTCCTCTCTCTCTGCCCGTTCTAACTCCATCAGGTGAATTTGGGCATCAGTATATTCAGGTTCATAAAGATCTCCCCTTGGCTCTGTGTTAAAGGCCATGTCTTCATCGTCGGTGTTGTAGTCACACATGTTGTTGTGAACTTTCCGAGCAGGAAACACAGTGAAGCATGCGCAGCTTCACCTGGCGGCAGCGCGCAGTGATATGGGCGGAGAAAAAATAGTACCAAGCGATTATGAGGTCTGACTTTTTCATGGACAACGGTTTTGTGATGCACATGTATCACTCTCATGAACACAAATTGTTTTAAGAAGAAAAACGCTTTATTTTCATGACCCCAGACAACTTGCCGGTCACTTTCTTCAGCACTGAAACCAGACAAGAACTCAGCTCACCGGACGCTGTCAGGAGGTAAATCAGTGTTGATGCACAACACTGCTGACGGAGATGCTGTACAGATTCATGTCAACAAACCCAAACTATGCCTTTAAAGGGTTAATCAGGGCCTCAGCTAGAAATTACATTAATTTACACAAAGAGAGATTGACAGAAATATTGTTTCCACAACATGAAATACACATAACATCCGCTACCTAAAAACACCTTAAAAAGATAAATTTTCATTGAGTTGTAAGGATGTAACAATAACCGAAATATTGTGATATCATATCGTCAAAAGTCTCACAATAAGATTGGAGGCCCTTACAATAAATCGAATTACAAGTCTCTTCACTTAAATTAAGTTATTTTAATGTCTTTCTCTGTGATTCTGTAAAGAAATTTGAATTATTTTGTTTGAATTGTGCTATATAAATAAACTTGCCTTGCCCTGGTGCTGCAATAGCTAAAAGACAGAGGGAACTACATAGACCATGATCCTTTGGGGTTGTCAGGGCAAGAAATAACTGTTATTAAGCACTTTAAAATCTTAATCCACATTATAACAGCACCAAAGGCTTTTCAAGGCTTTTCCGAGGTTTTTAAAAGGAAAAAGTAGCATATTCACAATTTCGTAAGCCTCCACAAAATATCACAATAAATATCAAACCATGAGATGCAAATTGTGAAAATATCATATCGATGGATTTCGATATTGTTACATCCATAGTGCGTTCATAGTTCTAACCTGTAACTTGGCCTGGCAGCTTGTCTCCATGGAGATGCAAACAGGTGGAAAAGTTGCACAGTGCTCCTTTAAAGTTCCCCCATAGCTGGTTTGAATAAATAGTTTTTACAATATATTCTGTGATAGCTGCTCACGCTCTGTGCATGAACAGTGATCCTCTTTATCACAAATGTCTTTTGCCTGTGCGGTTGGACAAGGACACTTGAAAGGCCGTTATTTCGGTAATTTTCTTTCAGATAATCCAAGGCTGCATAGTTCCAAGGTCACATGATTCTTTTATATTCCAGGTCATACATTTTAATTCAGATTCAAGCCTAAAAAGAAGCAGCACCAAGCTCCATCATGAGAACAAATATGCAGTATGTGTTCTCAGGCCACTGGCAAAAGAGAAATGTTTATTATTCAGAAGTGGAATTTTCATTTTATTAATTAGGAAAAGGAAGAACGCAATTATAGGTGCAGCTGAAATTTTTAAAAAGTGATGACTGCAAACAGGGATGCAGCGTTTGTACTTTTTCAGTTCCAATACTGATATCAATACTGTATAATAAGTATCTACTGACAGGCCCATCGACAGAAATTTTGGGACCCGGGGCAAGAAGACTCACATGGGCCCCTCTAACATTAATGAATAGGAAGAGGGTCCAATTCTGGGCCCCTAAAACCCTGGGGCCCGGAACAACAGACCTCTTTGTCCTCCCCCTGTTTACTGCCCCATCTGTATATCCAATATTAACCGCATTAGGTGTAGGGATTAAAAGATTTTCTATTAAAATACAGTTAATTTATTACAAAATTGATCTGATTGTGTTATGTATCCTACAAGTAACTGAACAATTAAAGTAAAGTAGTTTATATGAGACGTCCTGAGCCTATGTCAGTCAGTAAAGAGTTAAACCGGGATATCGACTCGACTGAACTTAACTGAATATCATGGAATTGATATTTGATACTGCCAATTTATCTGGATCTGCACCGATATTGCAATACCAGTATCAGTATCGGTGCATTCCTAACCTCAAATCCATTACACACAGTAAAACAAGAATGGTTTAATGGTAGAGGACATGTAAACAACAACGTAGGACTTATTCACTTGTGATTATGATGTGATTACATTTACATTTTGACTTTTTAAACTTTTTATTTGACCCCTGCGCCAGTCTGTAGTTTTTCAGGCTTTGCTCTACGAGCTGAGCTGTCAAAATCCAGAGTAAACAGACGATGCTATCAAGGCTAATGGCCCGTCCTCATTCACTCTGGGTTCAATTATGTCTGGACTGACCTCCACCTGCTCAGTGCTGCATCAGTATGAGAGCTTGATAACACATTCAAAATACTGCTGCTGCTACTACTACTATTACTACTACTACTACTACTACTACTAGTACTACTACTACATTCCCCCACCCAAATCCACTCAAACCATGTAGCCCTATATACTTCAAAGCGCCCATATTACACTATTTTCACACTATATTTAGGCTGAGTTCTTCAAAACTGAAAACACTCTGTTCCAACTTGTGATGGTAATACAGGAAGCGCTCCACTCATAATTTCAGCCCTACATTGCCAATAGCTATTTAATGTAGTTAATATGATTAACTTAGGTTCAGGAGCCGGACCACACCTCAACTGCCCTCGCCTCCTCTTCAGCGAATCACAGCTCACTTCTACCACACCTCAGTTTCCCAGAAGCCTATTTGTAGCAGCCTATTCCAGCAACCCAGTTTGTCCCAAATAACTCGACCACCCACGCAATGCCGATCTGTTTGCTCCCAGACATAAGAGGGGGGGTCCCGTTCTTCCTGG
The DNA here is from genome assembly GCA_034769755.1 of Odontamblyopus lacepedii. NCBI lineage: Eukaryota > Metazoa > Chordata > Actinopteri > Gobiiformes > Gobiidae > Odontamblyopus > Odontamblyopus lacepedii. The sequence continues at coordinate 12,827,120 of CM068351.1, forward strand.
GCCATGTGAAGATTAAGACTGAACCCCCACTCTGAGTCTCAACCCAGTCAACCTGCCTCGTCTCGTATATAATAAACGCTTGTCGCTTCGCACATGTGTTGTTGGCGTGGTCCTTGCTAGTGAAACTAAAGGTAAAAGGCAGCTGTTAACGTGAAAACTACAACTTCATGACAAACACAGCTGAACAGCACAGCAAAAAAGCAGAAAAATCAGAAAATGACTTAAAAGTAGCGAAAGTTATCTTAAAGTAAACTACCTCTAGACTAAAATTAAGCAGTATCAGAACTAGTAAGTAGATAATAGATCTGAAAACAGGATGAATAACCTGATATAAGTTTTTAAATCTTGGCCAAATCAGAGAAATGCCAACAGACTCATAATAATAATAATAATAATAATAATAATAAAGGTTTATTCGAACATGTGCGAATGAAACAGAACACAACTCCAGGTATGTTTTTCAGGAGGAAACAGTATTATAACATGGCTAAAACCTCACAAGAATCTATTTTGTGTAATACAGGACCTTTAAAAGATCTATAACAATGCATAAAATGAAATCAATTCTATCCCCGCTTCTTAATTGTAGGTATAGTGAAATATTTTTTTTAAATAGCAGTTTAATTGTTATGGAAAGGTCTAGTCAACAGCACTTTTGACGTATTGTATTCTTGAAGGTTCTAACTGCACCTATAGCTGTTTGCAGTTGTTTGAAGCAAATGTAGTCCTTTGAACAGAAAAATACAATTAGACCGGCCGCATTTACAGTATAGATTTCTTTGGACGCACTCAGGTCCAGCTCCACAAACACATCAGCATAAATCAATCGACAAAAGTCCAATCACAAAAACATATGGGTCTGCATCTGGGTCCACGCGCGCTCTCCTCGCCACGCAATTACAGCTGCCTCCTGGAGTAAGCATTTTCAGAGCAGGACCGACTCTCTGGGACCCTTAAAATAAATCAAATAAAATAACGCCACGGAAATATGCAAATTCCGGAGAGACTTTCCAACACCCACCAGCACTTAGAGAATAGCATGTAGAAGTGCGAAGTGGGGTCCTGGTTTATGAATATGCATGAGCAACACAAACAGGCTGTGGGTGGATTTGGGTAAGTGTAATAAAACAGGTACAGGTGTTTGCACGATTTCTGTCACGGCACTGCGAAAATGGAAAGTTAAAGGTGCACTGTGTAACTTTTCTGCCACAGATATTGCGTTGGTTGGAACGTTTCACTGTATTGCTTCCCTAACAAACCGACATAAAACAATATAAATAGTGTGGTATATGGGTCAATGACGTATAAGGATTTTCAACAGGCAAATTTTAAAATATAAAAAAACATTAGTTTCTATTGAACTTTTTCAAATATTTACAGTGTGCATAAATCTGTTTAGCATTTATATTAAGCATTTTTAGTGTTTTTTTATGTACATGAATTGGCTACGACCTTAAAAAATGTCATATGGTGCAACTGAGAATAACCTTAAAACATGGTTGGGATATTAATCTAAGTTCTGGGTAATGTGAAGTGTATAGAAACGAACTGTTGGCGTTTCTTTAGATGTTTAATCCATTTTGATATTTTCTTTTGCTGTCCAATATGGCAGTCACCTGCTTGTGTTTAATGAACAAACTACTGCCCTGTAAAATGCATCATATGAAGAAAAATGCCTAAAGAATCCCATTCACCCAAGTATATTTTGTTATAAAATTTCCAACCATATAATTCCTGCTATTATTAGTCACACCACATGATGCACAGTCGCACCACATGACATTTTAACACTTTAAGTACAAAAAACATGCAGAATAACTAATGATTTCTGAAATAAATAAATAAATAGGTTCCATGGAGATCAGAGGTGCTACAGAAATGTGCTGAATTATTATGAAATTTGAACCTTTTTAACTGAGGAAATTGCAATTGAACAGAAAAATGTAGGTGTCGTGTCACTGACTCATATCACAGATATATGCCTGATTTAGTGGATCAAAAAGAAAATATTGATACTAAGAATGCACTGGTATCAGATACTGCACAGATATTGATCATTTTAATGACTCTGATATCTGTTCAGGCGATCTCCCATTTGTTGTATAAATTTGGGTATTAAGATGATATACTGGACAGTGTTGGCTGTAGTTACTTGATAAATAACAGTTACAAAACACATTTGGACATTTTTTTTTTTACCATATGCTGTTTGTGTTTAAAACAAATAAATTACATTTTAAGTCTCTGTCCTAGTAGCAATTCATATTGTGCATCTGCAGATATTTAAAGTGTCTTTTTGTTTGGAGTTTTATACTCCTTTGCTGCTGCTTTTGTGGTATTGTGAGCTAAACCTTTAACATATATACGTATAAGGCACCATCCACTGAACTCAAATACTCAGTGTCTTGTGCATCTTTACTGGTCTCCTGCCTCCCAAAGCGCCGTGTCCTTTTCTTCTGACCCCAACACCTATTCCACTTCCCTCTTTGTCTCTGGCACACACCATAGATCCATCCATCCATCCATCTTCTTCCGCTCATCCGGGGCCGGGTCACGGGGGCATCAGTCTAAGCAAGGGCTCCAAAGCTTCCTTCACCCCAGACACTTCCTCCAGCTCCTACCGAAGGCGCATACCATAGATACCATAGATATAATACTGGTATCGGATATCGGCACAGATATTGATCTTTTTGATGGCTCTGATATCAGTTCAGTCGATCTCCCATTTGATATATAAATATGTGTATTAAGACGATATACTGGACAATGTTGGCTGTAGTTACTTTAAATGATAAATAGATAAACAGTTACAAAACACATTTGGGCATTTTTTACTATTTAAAAGACATAAATTACATGTTCAGTCTCTGTCCTGGTATGAATTCATATCATGTATCAGCAGATATTTAAAGTATCGACATCAGCATCCCTAATTGATACTGACAACATGCAGAGAAGTACTGATTCTCGTGTAAAAATCATACTTTAAATACTCTTTTTTTTATACAGTTTAATTTCTGCATCAGTTCATTCTTGGGTGGAGTGAAAATGATGTACACCAAGATAAAAGTCTTTACAGTAGAAGAATTTCAAGGCATTTTAATACCAAATTCAGTCATACTGGTGTCAGATTGATATAGCAACAGCTTTAATAGTAATATTTGAACAAAAATCACTCATATTACCCATGAATACTGGCGCCTGACACTAAACTAACCCCAATCAGTTTTCCAATGTCTGTGTAGCATTCATTTTATGCAGTCATGGTGGAATATACATTTATATGTGAGACTAAAGCTTTTATTCAGTGGTTCATATTCAGTTGGATTACTAGAACTGTTCTAGTAATGCAGTTTTCCTCTACAGCTAATTACTGTTGTACATTTTTTATTTATTACAAACCTGCACGTACAATTCACATAACAACACAACCGAGGATACAAATAGGGGGATGGATGAAGCCGAGAGTGTACAATTCCAATCCCCTCTCACACTTCACAGAACAAGACTTATTATATTATTATACATGACAAGACAAACATAACAAACATTCACACACACATCAGATGCTGGCCCCACACACTGACCCAACACCCCTCTCCCTCTGACACCACGGTCTGTGCTCAGGGCAGCACCGTCTCTCCTCCAGGTATTTTTTATTGTTTCTGTTTTAAAATTCTTTTTAAACTCAACCAGGTTCCTACACACTTTTTAATGAACTCTATGCACTGAGATAAACATTGACTTGTTGTTGACTGTACATTGAAGTAGTTCTGCATTTCGGCTGATAACATTTTTTATTACCTCTAAGTTTGTTGTTAAGATGTGCATTTCGATCTTGAAATAATTTGTGTAAACTAGCTGGAAGAGAGTTGTTAGAAGCCCTGAACCTAATTTGAGCTGTTTTAAAGTTTTAAAGTTTTAAAGTCAAGAAGTTTGAAGTCAGATGATTTTAAAAACTGTGAGTTTTTGGATGCAGATTGTGAACTTTGTGATCAATCCTAAAGGCTCTTTTCTGCATCGAGATTAAGGGCAATAAATGAGTCTTATAGCAGTTTCCCCACACCTCAACACAATCATTTAAATAAGACATAGCGCATGTGTTTTGGTCTGTATCTCTACCAACATTAAAACAACCTAAAACTGAAAGCAGTGGTGGATGAAGTACTCAAAAGTACAGAATCTGTGTGTAAAACCAGTACTAAGCCAGGTCTAAACCAGGTCTAAACCAGATCTAAACCAGATCTAAAATCAGGACTAAACGAGCATTAAACCAGGACTAAAACCAGGTCTAAAATTGGACAAAACGGGAAACTGCCGTTATCCGTTTGTTCCATTTTTCATTTAAACACAAAATCGAAAACAGAAAAAACGAATCGTTATCTATTTTTTTTCATTTTGCTTTTGGAGACAAATAATGAAGAAAAACAGTTGTTTTTTCATTTTCTTATTTTTGGTTTTATATTGAAAAACTAATGAACAAATGATACACGGATTTTACAGATACAAGGGCGGTCCGTGTACTTTTTCGTTCATTCATTATTCTATTTTGGGAGTGGCACGAGAAATGAAAAAGGACTCTTTGATGATTTTTTATGATTGAAAGTAACTTGTGAAATGGAATCCAGCGCCATGTTTTGACATTTTTTTTGTTATTGAAAATGAATTATTGAACCGTATAAAAAGGGAAAAAGCAATTTGTAAAAATGGCGTTCTGAATTGCGTTTTAGTTTATTTGCAGTTTAGGTTTGGTGTGGACTGGAAGTAGATTGCCTACCCGTAAGCTTTTGGGTGGGTTAAGCGCAGTTTGTAGACTGTAGGCTCATCCTCGACATGGCGTCTTCGGAGGCACATTATAGCCGTGTTCCAATTCACAAGGCTGCAGCCTCCTGAAGCCGCATAGGCTGCAGCCTTCGAACACACCTCCGTGGACCGCATGGCCGTGTCGAAATGGGACAGGTCCAGCCCACGACGCCCAGCAACCGAGACATGCTGCTAATGCTAATGCTAACAACACCCACCTGCAGATTACGCACACAGATCATTAACAAAGATTATGCACGGGTAATCAAACTGTCACATTATGAGAACAAGTTATTCTAATAATTCTAATCCACATTTTATGGCTAAAATATTGCTGTTTCTCCAATACATCTAAAATAGGCTAAATTACCTTAAAGTTTCAAAAACAGTGATGAGATATGCATTAAGTATTTTTAAATTGTTAAAGGATTACATGTATACAGGGAATGCATTTAAGTCATTTTATAAAGACTCTCCTTTGAGAAAAAATGGTTTATTAAACAATCAAATAAACTTCTGGAAATACTGTCATAATATGAATAGTCAAACATTAAACCCATCACACACGCACACAATGCATTAATAGGTTAATAATAAAGAAAGAAAGAAATAAAACATGTCAGTGTACTCCCACTGTGTAACTTTTTTTTTTTTTTTCAGAAGCAGGTGCCAATGCAAAATGAACAAATTATCTTTGCCAAATATGATCAGATTGAATACTGCTTCACTGCAGTACAATAGTACATTCTCATAGTACATGTAATTATAGTTACTATTAAAAGACACATCAGATAACTGGGACATCTCACCATGAATCAAATGTCACAGTGAAAAACGTTCAGATAAACTTATTCTGAACCTAAACTGCATGGAGACATCACTATTAGGACACATTCAGGACAGCAGCAGACAGCGGTGCAGGAAGCCAGATGCAACCAGAGGCCTCACAGGTCTTCTGCAGGTTGTGACTCAGAGATTGTGACTCTGCAGGTTGTGACTCTGCAGAAGTCCTCAGTGACTCTGAACATGGACAGTGGAGACATCTTGTATCTTCTGAAGGAGGAAGAGCAGAATGAACCTTACATCTGATTGGTTCTGTTGGTTCAAAGTCCTGTCCTGCAGAGTGAAAACCTGTAATGACACACACATTAAGAAAACTACCAACTATTACAGGAAAACGAGGTCCACAGAGCAAATACATTCACATCCAAAGTGTGTTGTGTCCTCATCCAGGAAGATGCAGATGAGAAAAGAAAATTCATATAAAACATTTCAAACAGTTTTCTCATTGTTATATTAAATGTGACTGGCCTAACAGACACAGGTGTCAATACAATGTATTCCCAGAATGAATTGCATGTGTGGGAGGCTTATATTACGTGATTTACAAGTAAATATTATTATACTGCATGAAATAATGCGTGTTTTTACCTTACATCCGAGCTACCCCTGTCTGTGAAAATGTGGCGTTTCTTCCTCTTTAATCACTCCATGGTCTTTTCCCCTAACAGTAAAAAAAAATTAGTGTTTGATGGAAATCTGTCCAAATATGAATGTCTGAGTGGACTGGCTTAGCTGTAAATTACTAGCCAAACTTTTAGCTCAAAGCTCCAAAGTTCACGCAGTTAAAAACAAACTTTTTTGACTGTTTTGTGGGAGTTATGGCTGTATTTTAAGTTTACCGTTATGTTAGTGATGATTTCCAATAGTTAAAAGTGTGTACTCACATGCCTGCTTTTTGCTCCGTGTTTTTCGCTCCATGTTTTGCGCTCCGTGTTTTTGCTGTTTTCGAACATGACAGCCACTGTGTGGTGCATGTTGGGATATTGGAGGCCGCGAATGTACTTGCGGGTGAAACATACCATGAAATTCAAATAAGGAATAAATAAAATATTACAAATTAAAAACGATCAGAAACGTATCCATTTTTCTAATGCCACAATTTGACAACGGTAATACATTTTGAAAACAAAATAGAGCCCTTTCTGGTTGTATTGTTTTAAATAAAACACCAAGCTGCACCCTTTTTTAAATTTCATCTGTCAGTCCAAAATAGAATAATGAATGAACGAAAAAGTACTCGGACCAAGGGCAAAAGACTACGGAAGTAAAAGTATCACATGGAAAAATGGAAAAAAGTCAAAATGTTAAAGTACCTGTTTAAAAATTTACTTTAACAGTAAAAAGTAAACATATTTTTTGCTGAGATTTTTAGGACTATTAAAGCATCAAATTTTGATAACGAATTTAGCAAATTTTAAGTAATTAAATTGATTTCTTCTTGATTTTTCTAACTGTTTTGTGTATTTGTGTATTGGGTTTGCTCAAAGTTGGGACGTTAACTCAAATGAAATGTGTTAAAAATAAGTCTCAATGATTTCAGCAGCACCCAAACAATAAAGAAACATCCTTTTTATTTTTCAGCCCAGATTTAAAAGAAGAAAGTAAAAAGTATTCACTGTAAAATGTTCTCAAGTAAAGTACAGATACCTACAAATTGTACTTAAATATTGTACTTTTACTTTTGTACTTGTAGTTCAAAATAATATCTTACACAAACTGGGCAGAATTCACGCACATCGTTGCTGAAAGCCTGTTAACAGTGATTCCATTTGTTTGACACCTCACACTTCATGTCTGTAGATACCTTCCACATTTCACGCTCCTGTTTTTGGCGCATATCACTAACAGAAAATTGGCAGAGGAGCTTCTTCCGTGAGGGAGATGTTTTTGGGAGTGAGCCTGACTGAGAATGAACAGCTCTAATGATTTTTTGAGAGTCGACAAGATGAGTGTTGGCATAGCAAACACCAAAACCACTTATTCCCCCTCTCTCCTCGTCCTGCCCTGTCAGTCTGTCTGCTATTAGCATTCACTGTGCATAATGAGATCTGTACAGTGGGCAAATAACACCGCCAGAGCTTTGTGGATCAACGGAGATTTGTCTTTGTTTAGATTTGAATTTTGAATGTAGATTTTGGAATTTTAAAGGTATTTTATATTTTGAAACCGAAAGAAAATAAAAAGATGGCTTCTTTGCTTCGATTTGATTTGTAATGTGGTCTGTTTTGTGCCATACATTGTCTGTGGTCATTTAATGGTCATTTTGTGTTATTTTGCATTGACGTTTACATATAACGGTAAAAAGTAAGGATCTAGTCCATGTCATAAATTAATATGAGTTTGCACAGAGGGTAAGCATCTATTACTATGGCAATTTCTCACAGTTATCCAGCACAAATTCCACATATAAGCGCTTTGTGTTGCATTTCTTGTATGAAAAGCGCTCTATAAATTTGATTGATTGATTGATTGATACTGTGATGGAAATTTCTTACTTTGTTAAGCTAAAGAATGTATTGTTTAGGTTTAGATAACTAGTAACTCACAAATTGCTAAAGTATCTCTGTATTCATGGTCACAGGCAGTGGTGTGATCTGCTTTGTCTGTGCTTCTTAAGGCAGGTCATTATGTTCAGTCCTTTTCTATCAGGGTTAAAAAAAACAGGTCGTTGTTCTATTCATTCTCATCATTTTGAATTATTGGTCCCCTTGAGTTCATTTAATCCCCAGTAGACCCAGACAAGTCATCTTCTTTTGAGAACTGTTTAGATCAATACTATCGTATGTTTTACCTCATGTTGATGTTATGATGTTTGTCCTAGTATAAGAAGCCTGTTTTTGTTTTGTCAGCCGAGATTAGGGACAGACAGGTTTTGATTTTCTATACTTCTTTGTAATTGTGTGCACAATTGCTTTAGCCAGACTCTTTGATTCAAGACAACTTTTCTCCAGTTTTATTCTTCTCAGATGTAAAAATCCACATACATTAACAGTAAAAAAAATAAAGTCATAGGCAGTTTCTTGACTTAAGACAATTTCATGTTTTTACTACAGTAAGAAACTATTTTGCCTTTTATTGGTTTATTACTGTTGGCATTTCACAGGTTTCCACCACAATTTCCACATATACAAATGTAAAAAATAAAGTTTTGGTCAGTTTTTTTTTGTTGTCTTTTTTCCTGATACTGCTGCCATTTCAGTTTTTCACCCAATATTGCACATGTTAAAACAATTAAAAATAACTAGCAAGGACCACACCAACAACGCACGTGCAAAGTGAAAATAGTTTATTATAAGGAGATGAGGCAGGTCAGCTGGGTTGAGACACAGGGTGGGGGTTCAGTCTCAATCTTCACATGGCCCAGCAGGAACAGGACCCCCCTCGTAGATGTTTTATGTCAGGAAGTGAACAGACAGGGGTTGGGAGGGTCGAGTTATTTGGGACAAACTGGGTTGCCGGGATAGGCTGATACAAATAGGCTTCTGGGAAATTAAGGCGTGGTAGAAGTGAACTGTGATTCGCTGGAGAGGAGGCGAAGGCGGTTGAGGCGTGGTCCTGCTCCTGAAGTTAATCATATCAAATGCTTTGGTCAGTTTCTTGATTTAAGGTAATTTAATGCTTAAACTACAGTAATACACTATTTTAGAGATTTTAATGGGGATTTTGATTATTTTTATTATTATTAACTGGGATGGCTGCAGTTGTTTCCATGTGATTCTCATCCATCCACGTCTCTAATTGGATTAAATGATTTTTTGAACAGTTGTATATAAAAGCAGTTTTTTTTTTATACTTTTCATCCAAAAAAACATCAGATCATTTAGTCTCATTGTTTTCCACACAAATAACTCATTTTAGGTATTTCTTTATAGTGAGAAAAAAGGTCAGGCCCTTTAATTAATGTACTTTTGTTGTCTTAATTGTAACAATTATTTGTAAAATGAATCTTGTGGTTATTTTTTCTTTCTTAAAGGAAACAGAAAACACACATTGAAGTTCTTGTAGAGGTGCAAATGCTAGGAAAAGCAATTTAAAAGTGAAAAAAAATGCATGGCACCCTCAGATAGCTGATGTCCAAAAGCTTTTTTTAGTTTCAAATAACGTTTCGGCGAAAAGTGTTTGTCAGATCACTTTCTTGCTTTGGATCACAGCGTGTGGTCACTGTGGTCCAAAAGCAGAGCCGAAATGTTATTTAAGACTAAAATAAGCTTTTGGACATTGGCAATCTGAGCGTGCTGTGCATTCGCTTTTATATTTTTTCTTTCTCAAACCTACTGTACTCGCGCTGCTGTTCACTACATTAGCCTGACAGTTCTTCTTCTTTCTAAAGTGAGGAGCCAGCTATCACCACACATCGCCGCTCCGCTAACTCCGATCCAGACACAAAGCCAAAGAAACAGCACAGAAGCTAACGACATGCCAACAAACGCCCGCGCCGACCAGATAATCAGGGTCACCACTACGCCTCGTACACCCACATCTGCAGCTTTATGTAAGTGAGCATCCGTCAGAGTAAAGGCACCCTCCCACACCATGTCTGTCAAGTCAAATCGGTTCACCGTCTCATTTCAAACTGCGAAACAAACACTTTATTATGAAGAATTGTTAGACAGAGCGAGATATGAAAAAGATGCATTATTCAGAGGAGAGTTGGTTTGCAGAAAATAGGATCTTGTGAGTGATTTCTTATGATGGCGAATGGAGTCAAATGTCTGTTCTTTCTGTTCGTTCCAAGACTGAATGCATCAGGCAGTGCATCTGGTGTTTATTTATTTATTTGTTTATGTTGTGTTGGATTTATATAGCGCATTTCAAGTGACCCAAAATGCTTTAGATTGCATTATTCATTCAATCTTTACTCAGGAGTGGAGAGCTTCTATTCTAGCCACAGCTGCCCTGAGGTAGACTGGGTTGTATTATGTATAGGACAATTATTATGTAGGTTTTTTCCAATAAATTTGTATTAATCTGTTCTTAAAATGTACACCAAGTTGTGGCAATGCTCAGTTGTAATATTAATGAGAGGTTTGTGAATTCTGGCAACCGCAGCTGCTACATTTTAATCTTCTTTTTAATAATAATCATAAAAATATTGTGGAGTAAAGGTGCACAATGTCACATTTAATATCAATTCCATCACCTTGGCTCTTGGAAATTATTGTTGCTTTGACTGGAATGTTCCACAATATGTTTATCTTCATGGAAACAAGCAGGTGATGCATCAAACACAGTTACAGGTCAGATCTGTGGAGAGGCGACCCTGATCACTGTGAGAATTCCTGTTTTCTGTGGTATTTCTGTAATTGAATAAGTGCAAGAAGCAGAAGTGCAGTAACATCTGCATGAGATAAGCCGGTAGCGGAGCCTCAAGTAGAAAAAGTTACGTAGTGCAACTTTAAATGTTCTCGCAAACCAGCCATAGGGTTCTTAATACTCACCAGAGGTTTATATTCAGCAGGTTTGATGTTGAAGGGAACATATTATGTTATTATAATGTTTCCTTGTCAAAAACATTCCTGGAGTTGTGTTTCGTTTCATTTACACATATTTGACAAGAACAGCACATTATTAAACACTTTAGATTTCTCTCACTCTGTTCCACCTTGTGATGTCATGTGGTGCCATACACTTTCACTAGATGATTTCAGCCGCGAAATCTCTACTGAACAAAAGCTAAATTGCAGCCGTTAACTTGAAAACTACTGCTCCATGATAGCAAAAGGTGGAACAGAGCATTTTGATCCTGGGAGATGTAGAGAGATTAATAATAAAGGGTTAGTCCATGAAGAATGAAAGATTTCAGAAATATTTATGTGCATAGGATTGAAATCCGTGCATATTTGGCTGTAGTTGAGCATAAAATAAATATTTATAAACTCTCAAATGAGTCCAGTCATGCAAAAAATGTATTGTGTATTTTATCCATCAGAATACGAACTGAAAAGTCACAACATCAAGAATTACAATCATGAAATGAAAATTTACGATTACGTTTCTTCAGTACGAATACGAATTCACAGATGTGACTCTACTGTCAAAAATACGTCAGCACTTCCTCTGTGAAGTGATGATGATCGAGATGCTGGACTTTTGCTCCACATACGGACTGAACCAGGACCAAACCAGGACTGAACCAGGACCAAACCAGGACTGAACCAGGACCAAACCAGGACTGAACCAGGACTGAACCAGGACTGAACCAGGACTGAACCAGGACTGAACCAGGACCGAACCAGGACTAAACCAGGACCGAACCAGGATTGAACCAGGACTAAACCAGGACTAAACCAGGACTGTCCAAATATGCACGGATTTCTCAAATATACATGGATTTTTATCTTATGCACACAAATATTTCTGAAAGCTTTCGTATGTCTTTGAGGAACTAACAGCATTTATAATGTGCCTTAAAGTCCACCAGAATCCATTTTGCGTAATATAGGACCTTTAAGAATACACCAGTCTGAGTTTGTTCGATGGTGCAAAATTCCTGGTTCAAAGCGATATTTTAAATCCGCGAAAATCATTCCTTCCTTGACCTACAAAGCCGTATAATCAGACTATAGTATAATCGCCTATACATTTTTCATATATATGTAGAAATCTAAATACACTTAGCAGCAACGGGGGCCCGCGAGGGGAAAAAAGCCAATCTTGAGAGGATAAAAGACATCCCTTATCTGCGCCTTCATAGAGGAGACGGAATGAAGCGAATGAAGGCGTTTACTCAAATGAAAGAGGCAGCTTCTGGAGATAAGCCCTGAGAGCCAAGCTTAACCAAACTCACAGATTGGACTGGGCCCTCGGAGCGGAGAGAGAGAGGGAAGGAGGGATGGGATGGATGGAGGACGGAGAGAGGGAGAGACAGATAGTGGAAGTGATGACAGAGAGAAAAGAGATGGAGTGATATGGCTGTTATAGTGGTTGAATTTAAAGAGAGGGAGAAAGAGAAAGGGAGGGATGTAGGATGGAGGGACGGAAGAGACAGACAGTGGAAGAGATGAAAGAGAGAGAAAAGATAGAGTGATGTGGTTCTGTAGTGGTTGAATTTAAAGAGAGAGAGAGCGCGAGAGCAATGAGAGAAAGAAAATGGAGAGAAGAGAGATGGAGAGAAGGATTTGAGATGGAGAGAGGGAAAGATAGATAGTGGAAGAGATGAAAGAACAGGGAGAGGAAGAGGATGGAGCGAGGGAAAGAGGGAGGGTTGGAGACAGAGAGAGGGAAGAGAGATCGTGGATGAGATGAGAGAGCTGTGAGAGAAAGAGAGAGGGTGGGAGGGAGAAAGGAATCTGGAAGGAGATAGTGAGGAGATGAAAGACAGAACAGAAAGAGAAAGAGAGGGAGAGGGGGATGTGGGATGGAGAGAGGAAGAGACAGATGGGGAAAAAAGAAAGAGAGAAGCAATGAGAGAAAGAGGATGGAGAGAGAAGGACATGTGATGAAGGGATAAAAGAGAGCTTTGAGAAAAAGAGAGAGGGTGGGAGCGAGAGAGGGAACTGGAAGGAGATAGTGAAGAGATGAAAGAGTTAACAGAAACAGAGAGAAAGGGAGGACAGAGAGAAAGAGGGAGATGGGGGATGTAGGATGGAGAGAGGAAGAGACAGATAGGGGAAGAAAAGAAAGAGAGAAGAGAGAGAAGAGATGGAGTGATGTGGCCCTTATAGTGTTTGAATTTAAAGAGAAAGAAAGAGGGAGAGGAATGTAGGATGGAGAGAGGGAAGAGACAGACAGTGGACGAGATGAAAGAGAGAGCAATGAGAGAAAGAGGATGGAGAAAGAGAGACGGAGAGAAGGATATGGCATGAGATGAAGAACAGGGAAAGGAAGAGGATGAGAAAGAGAAAGAGGGAGGGATGGAGGCAGAGAGAGGGAAGAGAGATCATGGACGAGATGAAAGCGAGAGCTGTGAGAGAAAGAGGATGAAGAGAGAGAGAAGGATATGGAATGGAGAAAGAAAGAGATAGTGAAGAGATGAAAGAGAACAGAAAGAGAGGGAGAGGGGGATGTGGGCTGGAGAGAGGAGGAGACAGATCGTGGAAGAAAAGAAAGAGAGAAGATGGACTGATGTGGATCTTATAGTGTTTGAATTTAAAGAGAGCTAGAGAAAGAGAAGGGGAGGGATGGAGATGGAGAGAGGAAGAGACAGATAGTGGAAGAGATGAAAGAGAGAGGACGGGAGGGAGAGAGGGATCTGGAAGGGGATAGTGAAGAGATGAAAGGGAGAACAGAAAGAGAGAGAGGACAGAGAGAGAGGTAGAGGGGGATGTGGGGAGAAAGGAAAGAAGAGAAAGGGAGAAGAGAGTGGAAGAGATGAAAGAGAGAGCAGTGAGAGAAAGAGGATGAAGAGAGAGGGAGAGAAGGACATGGAATGGAGAGAGGAAGAGACAGATAGTGGAAGAAATGAAAGAGAGAAGACGGGAGGGAGAGAGGGATTTGGAAGGAGATAGTGAAGGGATGAAAGAGAGAACAGAAACAGAGAGAGGACAGAGAGAGAGGGAGGGGGGATGTGGGATGTGGAGAGAGAAGGCGACAGATAGTGGAAGAAAAGAAAGAGAGAAGAGATAGAGTGATGTGGCTCTTATAGTGGTTGAATTTAAAGAGAGAGAGAAAGAGAAGGGGATGGAGAGAGGGGAGGGAGAGAGGGAAGAGACAGATAGTGGAAGAGATGAAAGAGAGAGAAGAGTGGTTGAGTTTAGAGAGAGAGAGGGAGAGAAGGATCTGGGGTCAGAGAGAAAGAGAGAGATAGAGGAAGAGATGAGAGAACAGGGAGAGAAATTTTAAGTCATTTTCTGATTTTTTGCCGTGTATAAGTTATTAAGTCAATAAAAACCCATGTTATTGAGTAAATGCAACATGGAGACACTTAATGCCACAGCGGGGCATTACAGACAACGCAATAACATCTCCATGGAGACGAGCAGATGGCAGAAAATGTTACACAGTGCACCTTTAGGGCATGTTCCCGTCAATCATCCTTCTGTCTAAGCTTTCTGTTGTATTTTAGTTCCACACAGTTTACTCTGGAAATGTAGACGCTGCACCTGTTTGTTTGTGGTGTAGCAGAAGCAGAAGCGGCGGTGGTGGCGACGGTGGTGGTGGTGATTACACGGCTGGAGCGGCCATGTTTAGAACTGTCATGTCATCATTCAAATGAGACATTCGGTGATTGTGAATAATCACGAGACGCCGTCTTCGCAGCGCCTTCGGTACAGCGTGATTAAGGAGAACAAGCTAATCAAGGCGACGCATGGGAGAGGGAGGAGGAGAGGAAGAATATAGACCAAGAGAGAGGGAGAGGGAGGAGGAGAGGAAGAATATAGACCAAGAGAGAGGGAGAGGGAGGAGGAGAGGAGAGGAAGAATATAGACCAAGAGAGAGGGAGAGGGAGGAGGAGAGGAAGAATATAGACCAAGAGAGAGGGAGAGGGAAGAGGAGAGGAGAGGAAGAATATAGACCAAGAGAGAGGGAGGAAGAGAGAGAGGGAGAGAGAGGAGTAGAGGGGAGAGGAAGAACAGAGACCAAGAGAGAGGGAGGGAGAGAGAGAGAGAGAGGGATCAAGAGGAGGAGAGGAGAGAGGAGAGAGGAAGTACATAGGCCAAGGGAGAGGGAGCGAGAGGGGGAGAGGAAGAATATAGACCAAGAGTCAGGGAGGAAGAGGGAGCGAGAGGAGGAAGAGAGGAGAGAGGAAGCACATAAACCAAGAGAGAAGGAAGAAGAGAGAGAGTCTGCCAGAGGAAGAGAGGAAGGGAGAGAGGAGAGGAGAGAGAAAGAACATGGATCAACATGGGCTAAGAGAAAGAGAAAGAGAGAGAAAGCCTGGCCTGGCAGAGAGAGTGAGGGGAGGAGAGGGGAGAGGAAGAACATAGACCAAGAAAGAGGGAGGAAGAGAAAGAGAGAGTCTGCCAGGGGGAGGGAGGAGAGAGAACATAGACTAAGAGAGCGGGAGGAAGAGAGAGAGAGAGCCAGAGGAAGAGAGGGAAGGAGCGATGGATGGAGGGAGGGAGGAAAGGAAGAACATAGACCAAGAGAGATCAAGGAAGAAAGAGAGAGCATGCAAGAGTAAGAGAGGGAGAGGAGGGGGGAGAAGGGAGAAAGGGATAGAGGAAGAGTAAGAGAGGGATAGAAGGAGGTGAGAGGGGGAGGGGGAGAGAGAGCGAGAGGAAGGGAGGAGAAAAATAGACAGACATTAAGGAGAGAGGGAGAGAGACAAACAGAAAGACAGAGTAGGAGAGAACCAGAGAGAAAGCCTAGACAGAGGGAGGAAGAGGGAAAAGAGAGGAGGAGGGAGGGAGGTCCAAATGAAAGAGAGAGGGAGTGAGATAAATAATAGGCAGGGGTTGAGAGAAATAGAGGAAGAAGTAGGACAGAGGAGAAAAGAGTGAAGCCAGAGTGAAAGAATAGAAAGATTGGGAGAGTGATATATGGAAAGATGGAGATAAAGACTGGTCAGAGACAGAGAGAGAGGAGAAAGAAAGAGAGGAGGAGGAAGTGGAATTGATTGGGGGGCACCTAGTGGATTTGTTGCCATGCGTGGAGAGATTATTCCTGTCTGAGTCTAAGCCGTTGCCAAATGCTACTTCTTTTTTTTCTCCATCCCTCCAATTTGACAAAACAAATATATTGATGAGCTGCTGATTGTGGCACGCAGCTCGGCTTTTTCACTGTGGAAACGCCTCCCCAGGTCTGGTATCAGTATTATTATTCCATTTAGGATTGGATTTTTATTGTTTTTAGTGCGGCAATGGTCAGTTATGAGTCAGGAGGAGTAACTAAAATCCTGCAAATGGGTTTGAGGTGGGGGAATCTGAATAGACAGCAAAAAGCGGAATGTTAAAATGGACTCTCACAGGGTTTATATGAGTCCAATCTGTTCTAGAGTTAATTTATCATTTTTAGAAATGTTAATTTAGTAACACTGGACCAAAGTTCCTGTTTAACCTCAAAATCAAGAGTTATATTAATGTTTTGAGCGTAAACAGATAACACTTTGTAGGGTTATCCTGATTTAGCTAAACAACACACAGAGGTGTCTTATTTTTACACTTTCACTTTTTACAATTAATTTTTAGTTAATTTAAGATGAAATTATGTACAAAACTGGTTCAAACTAGTCTTCTCTGGCAGGAGTTTGAAGAGGTTTGTGGGAGGTGCCAAATTAACACTAAGGGAAGTTTGATTAACACTAAGGGAAGTTGATTTAACTTTAACCATAACAACTCAAATAACCCCAACTGGAACACTCATTTAAATTTCAAATAAGTAAAATCAAACTTTTTGTGTGAAAAACAAAATATTTTACGCTGAAATTTTAACCCTCCAGTTTTTGCTGTGTAGTGACTTATTAGACATTGTTTTTTGAAAGGCATTTTAAAGAGACCGTCTATTGTTGACATTGCCTTGAATCCAGAATACACAGTGAGTCTGGTCACTGAGGAATCTCCTTGTTTACAAATGGGTGTGACTGACAGGTGGATTAGCCAATCGGGGACATACATTATCTGTCATGTTGGAAAAACTAAAGAAACTAAAAATACATAAATACAGGGGGTTTGAATCAATGAGTGAAGCTCTTTAGTTTCACATGTATCACTGAAAATAAAAACGGTCACATTTGTTTGGGCCTGAGAAGCAACAGAGGGTGTGGAGACCAGACTGATACCAAATCTGTAAAATACTGAGAGATATCAGTCTGGATTTGTCAGGCAAACTATTAAAACACTATTCCTCTGGGCAATAGAAGCACTAACGACATTCACAACTCTCTGAGACGACGAATAGCATGCCAGTGTGCACTTCCTCATTATCAGGCAATGTAACGCCTTCAAATTAGACGCAGACAAAACATAGCTGATTTACTTTGACCTCAAGAGCTGCATCAAATACATGGAAAAATGCCTGGTACACTGCCTATAGGGGAGTGGAAATGTAAAAATAACAATATAGGAATCTGTTGGGAGGTTTTTGTGACGCGAGCCATACAACAAACTGACTTTTATGTAGCTCAGATGCACGTGAAAGGCTCATATAACACACAGCTTTGCCTTGGGGCTCGGTGTGGCAGACAGAACACACACATCACGCTCAACTTTACCTTTAATAATACCTGAAAACACACACTTGTGCATATTTGTGTTGAGCTTCCTGGGAGCTTTTGCTTGTCTTTTCAAATATACATGTTTCCCCTTTTTGTTCTTCACACACAGTGCAACTCCCAGAATGCATCTCTCCATGGACATAGGAATAATAATAATGGTACAGTGCAGCTATTGTATTTGTCATCAGTAAAAATACTGTGTCTTTGTCCCAGTGGAGTCCCAACCTTCATTGACTTCTCTGTTTGCTTCAGGTCAACACGTGAACTGCAAGCAAAGAAAATGATGCACTGTTAGATATACAGCGGAACGTACCATAGACAAAAATTGTACAAAAGTAAGTGTATTATTATTTCAAAACAATATTTCTCAGTTGAAATACAAAGCAGTGGTCCAAGAATTTCTCAAGTATAAGTATAATTTAGCAAATATTTGGGAAAACAACAGTAATTGTCATATTAACTGTTTATGGAAGGACAAAACAAAACCAAAAAAAGCACTGAATTGCGTATTTTCGAGGACCAGATCCAATGAGAAACACTAAATCATGTCTGAGTGGTTTAAGAAACACAAGCTGTTCAAAACATTTCATATCGTCAACTTTTTGCTTACATCTTTTGTCACTTGTAGACTTACAGTGGGAAGAGAAACCGAAACTTTGACTCAAGGCAGAATATATACAATACTGTTACTTCAAACTAAATGTTAAACAGGTAGGGGTAAAAATAGTGTTCAAAATTGCTATTTGAGTTGGCGCAGTTGTCGCATCACAAGTTGCTGCAATTATTTTGAAAAACATTCTGTCTTTCTATAGAAAATCTATTGTACCTGTAGTTTAGAGCTCTACAGACTGAGCATGTTCTGAAATGAATGGGGTTCTTGTATTCGTTTATCAGCTCATATTTCCATTTTCTCTCAAATATTCACACTCCTGGAGTTCTTTGTGATGCACACTGCTTATATTACGCTATTTTCTGACCTACTGTATGTTATAATGGTGTTTCTTCATCAAATACTTAGCTGGAGTTGTGTTTTATTTCATTCATGCATCTTTAACACACAAAGGCAGCATATGTCATGTCATGTGGTAATACAGGAAATGCTCCACTGTGTTTTTAAACTCCATACACCTTCACTAGAATTATATGGATGATTTCAGCCTTGGAAATGCAAATCTATACTAAACTAAAGCTAAAAGGAGCTGTTAACTTGAAAACTAGGGGTGTAACAACATCCAAGTCTCATGATACGATATGGTCACAGTATGAACCTCACGGTACGATATTTATTGTGATATCGTGGGAAAGCTCACAATATTACAATATTCTACATAATAACGAGATTGACATTGTAAAGTGCTTTGACCAAACATTTGGTACAACATTTATTGTCATTAGGGATGGAACGATATCCAAATCTCTCTGTACCATATTTTCACCATATACATCTCACCGTACCATATTTGTTGCAATATTTTGTGGAGGCACAAAACTGTGATTCTGCTACTTTTTCCTATAAAAATGCCTTCACAAGACTTAATCCAAAGAATGAAAACTTCAAAGTGTTTAGAACAGTTATTTCTTCATGTAGTCTGCACTGAAACGGAGCAAAGGATCATGGTCCATGTAGTTCCCTCTGTTTTTTTTTTTTTTAGCTATTTCTGCATCAGAACAATTCATTTAAGCAAAGAGACTTGTGATTCAATATATTGTGATGGTCCACGATATTATTGTGAGACCTTTGACAATACGATATCACCATATTTCTGTTACTGTTACATCCCTATTGAAAACTACTGCATCATGACATCGCAAAGTGGAACAGAGCATTTTCAGCTTTGGAGAATAATAAAGGAGGATAATAATAAAGAGTTACTCAAACATGTGTAAATGAAACAAAACACAACTCCAGGTATGTTTTCAATTAGGCAACAGCACTATAACATGACTTAAAGGTGCACTGTGCAACTTTTTTATCGTCACAGAGACCAAAACAGGTCACGTTATAGGTCAGAGCCGTAGAGTGTCAACCCCGCTCACAGTCAGAATGCCAGTTTGAGTTGAGAGCAGTAAAACTAGCTGTAATTGAATAAATGTAAAGTAAATCTGTTTAATGTTCCAAGTAAAGCAAAGACATTTCCATAGAGACAAGAAGGTGACGGACCCCCAACCGAAAAGTTACATAATGTACCTTTAAATCTCAGAAGAGTGTATAAAAAGAATGTAAATGTAAATTATATAACTGCAGCATCGTCACTATGGTCTCCAGGCAGACACTGGGCATTACACAGGCACGTTCATTTGCCTACTAATGAGGAGGGGCTGAATCGCACTGTCCGTGTTCCTCACATGCACCTGTTGAAAAGCATTTTGTCTCATTACGGCGTTAGCGCTGCCTGTTTATTCTCAATTACAATCAAAGCCACGCTCATCTTCTCATCAGACTGCAGCTATGTCCTGTTTTGATCCCGTCTCAGAAGCTACAAAGATCAGCCAGAGTCATGTATAATTTATTTTTGTGAAGGAGTTTGTCTCATGTGAGTGGTGGGAATCCAGGCTAGCCTCAGTTGTAAGAAACATCTTGTAACAGAAAAGTGGAAAGAACCAAGATGAGAAAAATGCCTCTTGGTTTGTGATATAACACTAGGGATGGGACGAGGCACAATTTCCACAAGAGGAGACGAGATAAAGAGATTGGGTCCATGGGAATGAGATGAGATCTAATACATTTTACAATTCATTTTACAATTTTGGGCTCTCAATTTTTCATTTATTTGATTTCATAGTTTTGTTTCCATTCTAGCACTGCTTTTTGGAACTGTAAGTAACTTTTTTTTGTCCAATACAAGATCATTTTCCTCACGTGTGCACAATCGTGTGGCAGTTTTTTCTCGCAAGATCTTGCACCATCCTTATATAATGCTTTAAATTATATTGTTTTGCCAATTATTAAAGGTAGATTGTGTAACTTTTCTGCCACCTGTGGATATGTCATTACTTTGTCGATGTATTAAACCATTTCTATCTTCACGGAGACCAAACCAGACCAAGTTACAGGTCAGATCTGTGGAAAACAACCTCGCTCACAGTCAAAATGCCTGTTTTTCTAGGTGTTTTTGAGCAATAAAACCACCTGTAACTGAATAAATGGTAGATATGCTTAAAGTCATACTGCGGAACCTTCAAGGCAGAGCAATGACGTATCCATAGAAACAAGAAGGTGACAGACCCCCAACCAAAAAGGGGTACAGGGCACCTTAAAGCTAGAATAAAATGTGCTCCTGTGGTATTGACCTTCACAAACTGCATGGTAGAGATAGACTGGTCAGTTGGTCGATTTATCGCACCGATATTTGTCATTTTTAGCGTATTGGTATCGGCTTTAAATCTCCAGCACATGCCGATGTTTTATGTGGGCCAACCAGCTCCCCAAAGAATACAAACAAAGCTTTATTCAAACGCTGTAGTGCGAAAAGAAAATGTGACTCCTCTGGGGCTGTTGGCGAGATTGTGATTAATTTAAAGGTGCACTGTGTAACTTTTCTGGTGAGGGGTCTGTCGCCAGCTTCTATTTCTCTCTACGGAGCCTGCAGACAATGCCATAGAACCAAGTTACAAGCCAGGTCTGTGGAGAGGCGAGCGTTTTTAAGTGAATATAAACCCATGTTATTGAGTAAACACACAATGGATACACAGTACAACTTAACCTCCTGAGACCCGAGCTTTTGTCTGGTGTGCATTTTTCATTTCTTCTTGCTATTTGGGATAAGTAGGACCTACTAAGTAAGTCTTCTGTATGACACCATTGGTTAAAAAATTTAAAAACATTAAAATGTATAAATAAATTACAAAAAACAAACAAACAGCAATTAGCTGTTTATTTCAAGCCCTAAACCTGCCAAATGTGACGTAGGTCGACCGTGAGCGGGTTGGGGTTCAGTGAGTGAGGTTAAAAACACATAAAAAGGCCTGAAAATGTGGTCCACAGTTTTAATTTTTTCTGGTTTTCAATCGTTACAAAAAAAAGTACAGGTGCAAAAAGTGGAGACAGGCAGCAGTTTCCCTATAGCAGCAGAAACGTCCAGCAATTTATAACTGTAAACTCATCTAAATATTCCCAAGTTTACCTAACAACATGTACAATCAATAATATAACATAGTCCCAATGTCTTCAAACGAGGACATGACATTTCCTGATGCTCTCGTCTGCTGTGGTCAATAAAATGGGTCAAATTTTAATGCCAAATGAAGATACATTAAGATACATGAAGAGACATTATTGTACATAAATACATTGGTTTTATTCATAAATTTTGCATCTAAACTTTACCATGCAGTTTTTTTTTTACTTTCGGGAGCTGCTGTAGAGGTTTTTAGTTGATTACAGGTGAAAGTTTAAAATAATTGAAAATCATGGTGCTAAGAGGCAAAAATGTAATGTCCTCGTGTGGGGCCACAGGGTCTCAAGAGGTTAAAATGACAGAAAATAATTTACATA
The DNA here is from genome assembly GCA_034769755.1 of Odontamblyopus lacepedii. Taxonomy (NCBI): domain Eukaryota; kingdom Metazoa; phylum Chordata; class Actinopteri; order Gobiiformes; family Gobiidae; genus Odontamblyopus; species Odontamblyopus lacepedii. Next base: position 12,849,355 of record CM068351.1, read on the forward strand.
TTAGCCCAAAATATCAGTCGTGAGATTAAAAAAAAAAAAAAAACATATCTGTCTATCTCTTTACTCTTGTATGTGTTTCTCGGTTCATATTTCAGTCTTCTGTCAAATATGAATGCTCTTGGGGTTGTTTACAAAGTGCACTGCGAACAGAATCCTACTTTTTAAACAAATTTGCAAATCAAATTACAATCGGATCAGAATCTTTATTTGGAGCCGTGTCAGAGCAGAACAAACAGAATGTGGTACAGAGAGGAACACAATCTGTACAGTTTGAGTCCAAGATTGACTCATACAAATGAAAGATTAACATCGAAACAAGACTTTTTTGTTGTTGTTTTTTTCTTTTTTTTGTAGCCCTGTTATAAAACCACATATATTCCACAGTATAGATGAAACTGATCTATCACGATGGAGACAAGCCGGTTACAGCACTACGCTACATTACGATTCAAATCTGTGGAGAGTTGCCCCCATTCACATAAGGAATTAATGTATTTTGAGCAATAGAAACACTCACTGAATAAATGCTAGATTGTTTAATGTCAATGGCAAGTTGCGTATTGTACCTTTAAGATTATATTTTCTTCTCTTAAAATCAGGCCTCTAATTGTCAAATCAGAGAGGAAGTATTTAAATCTAACACGATATAGCTCCCTTAACACTTCTGAGCACTTGCACAACTTTAGAACAGCATTTTCGGCCGTTCTTCCTGTCACAAGCGCACTGCCAAAACTCACACCCAAAAACCTATTTTAGAAACATATCACGTTCTATATCTGGGTTGGCAATCACTATATTTTTTACAATTAGATGCAAATGGTACAAAGCATTTTGTAAACTAACTGCTGCTTTTACGGCTAGAATTACAAAAACGATGAGTCTAATGTACATGCTGGAAGAAAGAAGTCATGCTGCAACAACTGGACGCAGGACTGATGCTCACATTGTCTCTGCAGAAATAACATTTAAAACCACATGGCTATAGACCCTTAACCTGACGTAAGCACGGTTGCGCACGCATTTTGGCAACAGAAGTATGGCAGAACTCAGCGGCTTGTCAAGCTCTGCGAAAGAATTATCGTCAAAAGATTGCAAATATTTCCTCAAAAAGCCACTTTAAGAAATGGTGTCCGACTGCCAGATCCTTGTGCGATCACTGAGTAAAACTTTAAAACTTTAGTCTGCCGGTAGAATATCGATTCTGACAACCACACACAGAACAATCACTTTATCACTTTTGCCCTAAAAGGGTCTATTTTGCATAAACTATAAGCACTGAAAACAACAACTCTGATGAACCTTCCTGCTCCCCACTTGCTGCGTCTCTCATTTGTTTTAACTAGCTAAAGAAATGTCTGCATGTTGTGGGAGGGTTTTAAATACTTTCTGTAATTCAGGAGGCGCTTTCAAAAATGGAAAACTTCCCGCTCCGTAGATATTTTGTTGTAACTCGCCTACTTTTGTATAGAAAGTCGCCTAAATTATAATCATACTGGTTAGAATTTGAGTACCATATTTTCCCAGTTTTGTTGAGCAAGATTTATGTGAGGAAGGAATTAATCTCCTCCCCCAAATTGCCGCCTGGTCTCAAATAAATGCCTGATCTGTTAAGTGATTGAAACAAATAAACGCCCCAGCTGTTTATTTGGTTTTTTACGGTAATTGTCAATATGGCATCTTGAAAATAAGCGAGTGAAAATATTCCAGAGGGTAAATGAGGAGGAGAAACACCTATAACATGGGTAAAAGCTCTGAAAGGACAATTTTGCTGAATAGGTGTGTTTTAAAAAATAAATGAGCCATTGAGCCTTACTCCTGCCTGTTGACCTGCCCCGTCCATAACATCCTCTTTCAATCACTTGTTCCTCGGTCACATCTTCAGCATCAGCACAATAACCACCCACCACCGCTCACTGTTTGTTTTGGAAAAGAGAAACGCCTTTTCCACTGCACTCCAGTGTAATCAAGTCTAATCAGAGCCCCGTCTGCCCTGAGCCACTCCCGTCTCCGTCAATCACCCCATTCACAGAGAGAGAGGGAGGGAAAGAGAGGAAGGGAGGTAGGAAAGAAGAGAGAAGAAGGGGAGAAAGAGAGTGAGAGAGAAAGAGGGAGTCAAATCGGAAGCTGGGGGAAAAGAAAGAAGCAGAGGGGTAAGAGAGCAAGAGCAAATAGGCGGAGAGAAAGGGAGAAAGAGAGAGTGTACCCTTTCGAAGGGTACAAATAGGAAGCTGGGGGGAAAAAGAGGTAGAAAGTAAGAGATGGATAGAAGGGTGGGGGAGACACAAGGGAGAAAGAAAGAGGGAGAGAGTTGGGGAGAGAGGGAGGGGGTAGGAGAGTTAGAGAGAAGGAAATAGACTGGGGACTGCTGGAGAAAAGGGGGGAAGAATGCAAGAGAGAGAAGGGTACAAATCGGGGAAGAGAAAGAGGCAGAGGGGTAAGAGAGCAAGAGATGGATAGAAAGATGGGAGGACAGGGGGAAAGAAGGGAATAGATAGAGAGGGAGAGAAATAGAGGGAGTGGGGGTTTTGAGGGAGAGAGAAAGAAAGAGAGTGGGGAAGAGACAGTTGGAGAGAAGGAGAGAAAGAGAGAGAGAGAAAGGGTACAGTTGGGAAGCTGGAGGGAGAAAGAGGTATAAAGTAAGAGAACAAGAGATGGGGATAGAAGAGTGAAAAAGAAAGAAAAAGAGTGGGGGACACTTGGAGAAAGGGGGGAGAAAGAGGAAGCTGGGGGAAGAGAAAGAGGCAGAGGGGGTTAGAGAGAGCAAGAGATAAATAGAAAGATGGGGAAGAGAGAGAAAGAGAGAGAGTTTGGAGAGAGAAGGAGGGGAGAATGAAAGAGAGTGGGCGAGAGACAGCTGGAGAGAAGAGGAGAAAGAATGCAAAAGAAAAAGAGGGATTCACATAGGAAGCTGTGGGAAGAGAAAGAGGGATGAGAGAGCGCAAGAGATGGATAGAAAGATGGGGGCAGGGTAGAAGAAAGAGAGGGAGAGAAAGAGAGAGAGTGGGGGTAGGAGAGACAGTTGGAGAAAGAAAGAAAGAAAGAATGGAGAGAAAGAGTGTGAGAGAGAAAGAGAGGTACAAATAGGAGGCTGGAGGTAGAAAATAAGAGACGATAGAAAGATGGGGAGAGGGAGAGACAAGGGGGAAGAAGAGAGAGTTGAGGGAGGGAGAGAAAGAGAGCTGGAGAGAGACAGTTGGAGAGAAGAGGAGAAAAAGAGAGAAAGGGTACAAATAGGAAGATGGGGGGATAAAGAGGCATAGAGCGAGAGATGGATAGAAAGATGGGGAAGTATGTGAGAAAGGAGGAGAGAGAGAGTGTGAGGAGACAGAGAGGGAGACCCAGACAGCGAATGAAAGAGAAAGAAAGAGGGGAAAGAGAAGGAGAGAGAGAAAAGGGCTGTATGTTGTGCTGGAACATGTATCCCACCATCAATCACCACCCCATTCACTGTATCCCAGGTAATTGTTGCCCGTCTGATTTTCCCGCTGCCTTGATTAGCTGGAGTAGTTGTTGTGTGGATTACGCAGCCCCGCTGGTTTTGTTAACGCCAGATTGGGTGAAATCCTCTTTGTCTCAGACGCAGACAGACTCCAGTGGGTGAGCCCAGGTCCGCCGTCTTTGATCCTCGATCTGATGGTTTTAAGTGTCTCAGCCAAAGGTCAGGTGGAAGTAATCGCTGAAGTGGCTCATAGGGGCTGTGTACTGATGTGTGCGCTGATGATAAGAAACAATGAGCGGCTTTGTTATGGAATCGCTTGGTTTTAGACGATTCATAACACTATATAGGCTCGTATTATTCAATGCAGATGGGGAAACGTTAAAATGAATATGGTTAAAGGTCCTATATTATGCAAAATTGAGCTTGAGTGAGGTTTAAGTCATGTTAAAATAGTGTTACCTCCTCAAAAACATCCATAACTTGAGTTTTGTTTCATTCACACATGTTTGAGTAATCCTGGTGTATTAGTACCGTATTTTTTTCAGGGTTTGGATGGACACCTCCAACCGCGCACGACTCCGCATGTGCGCCGATATCACTCATACGAACAAACTCCACTTCAAAACACACCCACGCCCACCTTAAACGAGGAGCGCCCCGCAGCAGGACCTACACCTGCCCCATCACTCATTAGACACCCCCGTGCCGCTGGACTTTCTTCTCCGCTAAAGCGAGAGCTTTGTCTTGGTCTTGTCTCGGACTCAAGAGACAGTATTCAGACCTTGTCATGGACTCAAGGTCTGAATACTGAGTGCGGTAATTTTTCATTAAGGCCGCTGCTGTCGCCAATAAACTCATCCCGGTGTGCGGGATCGTGCGGGGGTTCTCTCTGCAGCCTGTGCCAAATGCCAAATAAATCTGTTTGTCACAATGTGTGTTTGATTTGGTAAATGTGCAGAGACTAAATACCACTTTAAAACAATAGAATGTAACTCCAGCTTGGAATTTGAAAAGACAGGTTTAAAAATCCTGCACACTTTATTCACTTTGAAACAGTTTTGTGTAAAGTGCCAGTGGAAGTTCTCTTAAAGAAGAGGTTCTTAAACTGTGGGTGAGGGTCCACAAAGGGGTGCAGAGTGTTTAAGTGCCGTACTAAATGAATATTAATCAGATAAAATTTGTTTTTTTGTTTTTGCAGTAGTTTGGGAGGCGGTTATTTTTCCTGTAAAGATATCGAGATATACATCGTATATCGAGATATAGCAAAATATATCGATATATATTTTTTGGTCCATATCGCCCAGCCCTAGCTCTTACACAGTACAACTTTAAATTACAGAAAATAATTTACGTGTTGGCCCAAAAATATCGTCCGAGCATCAGCCATGAAAAAACTGTCAAATATGAATGCTTCTGGGGTTGTTCACAAAGTGCACTGTGAACAGAATCCTACTTTTTAAATCACAATCTTTATTCAGAGCTGTGTCAGAGCAGAACAAACAGAATTTTGTGACGTCATGAAGCAGTATGGTGAATGGCTTTTCCACCTTCAAGGCACTTTACACCAATGTACACAGACACTAGTGGTGAAGTGGGTTGTGTCTTGCCCAAAGAATCACATCAGCCAACCTGTGTTTTTGTAGATCTGACCGCTCAACCAATGATGTTTATGTCAAGAGTGGGATTCGAACTGGCAACCTTCGGATCAGTGGACAAACGCTCTACCATCTGAGCTTCAAGTTAACAGCTACTTTTTACCTTTTGTTTAGCAAAGAGAGGCAATTGTGAATTTATCCAAATGATTCTAGTGAAGGCGTATGGTGTTTAAAAACACACTGGAGCACTTCCTGTATTACCACATCACAGTGGAAGTGGAACACAGTGTTTTCTGTTAGATAGAAGAACTTCTAAATTATGTGTTATGTGCTAGTTCTGTTTTTCACATTTTCAAGCCAGTAAAAATTAGGTACAACTTTTTTAATCTAGACATTTCCAGTTTGATACCTGTACTGGCAATGTTCCGCCCCATGAGCAACACATTTAACCCTCATTTGAATTTGTGCTTAATTGAAAAACATCTCGAAAAGCACAATATAAAAAGGCTATTGTAAGCTGTTAGACGAGTGGCGATGGCGTGGGATAATAGTCTGTTTTACTGCACTAGAACACGTGGTTTTTGAGAAGTGCACATTTTATCTGTTTTTGCAAATTAAGTCGTAATTCACTGCTTTCTTCCTCGTGACCGCCAGCTTTAATCAGATTAAGCAGAAAAAGATTTTACGCCTTCAGTAGTGTATGATGAATAGAGCCAAAATTCTGTACTCGAACTTACGGCTGCACAGTTTGGAAAAACAGTATTGAATTGCGTTTTTTTTTTTTTTCCTGACGTATTTCCTGAAGAATTACGATTGTGTTTAGATTTGCATGTTTTAAAGGTGCATTGTGTTACTTTTCTGGTGGAGATGTTATTGCTTTGTCTGAAATGTTTCACAGTATGGTATTAAACCTTTCTATCTTCATGGAGACCAAACCAGACCAAGTTACAGGTCAGATCTGTGGAGAGGCGTTCCCGCTCACAGTCAGAATATTTGTTTTCTAGGTATTTTTGAGCTATAAAACCACCTGTAACTGAATAAATGTTTGGTAGAGCTGTTTAATGCCAAAGGCAAAGACACAAAAAACATATTTCAGAACATGTTTGTACAAATATAAAGCAGAATAAGACAAGATATTGTACTGTTTGTGGAAATAATTAGTACTTAAAACATTTCAGTTTAATCCTGATTAGTCTGGCAACCCCAAAGTGGGACGTCATCTTTGATAATAAAATACATTTGGGTTTGTGTTTTTTTATTGTTTTTCTGCGAGTGATTTGGTGGAATTCAGTTTGAGCGATGACCGCTGACATCTGATGGAGTCACGTCTGCTCCGTGTGGACGTGTGCAAAAACACGAACGGCTCCCGAACAAAGCTCCTAAACAAACAGTCCCTCTCCAGTGATGCATGGACTACGAGATAAAGACAGGGAGAGAGGGGGGATAGAGAAAGAGGGGAAGAGCCACAGACAGCAAGAGAGGGAGGAACAGAGATGGGGGCAGAGGCAGGGGGGAGAGAGGGGAGTACAAATAGGTGAAAAATGTTGTGTTGGTTTGGGTCGGGTCGGACGCAGGAGAGCGCGGGTCTAATCTGCGGTTTACAAAACATCATGTGTGAACAAAAAAACAGGCCTGTATTTCAGTGAAATGCAAAAATGGCATTGTTTTGACAAGATGATTAAATGTAAAGCCCTTATGTTTTTGCCTGCAAGCTCATTCCCACAAATCTCTGCCACTTTCATTTTCAAACCACACATGTGATGTCCTGCAGTTCTAAATGATTCCCAAGGACCTGAAAAGTAAATAATGAGTGGAGAGTATAAAGTTGTGGCTCTTTTTTGGCTCTCGGACTGAATTTCATTCAGGTGCGGTTCAGGTGGCGGTCTGTATTTATAGCGGGTCGGATCGGGTGCGGAATTTTATTTCAATTCTGTCGGAAAACAGATTGAGTGCGAATTGAGATATTATGGGTACAGGTGAGTGCGGTTTCTGTGCAGGACTCTGGGCTGGGGGTAGGGAAAAGAGGAAAGAGATGGGCAGAAAAATGTGGGAATGTATGAGAGAAAAAAGGAAGATCAGGGCAGAGAAGCAGTAGAAAACAAGAGAGAAAGATAGAGAGAATAAGAGAGGTTGGGGTGATAGAGAGATACCTAGTGAGAAAGAGAGAGATAAAGAAAGGGGGATGGAGAGGGGGAGAGTCAGAGGGTGTGGATGTTGTGATGGAATATATAGAGACAGAGGGAGAGTGTCAGAGAGAAAGAATGAAAACAAGAGAGAAATAGGGCAGAATGAGAGAGAGCATCGTAATTAGAGATCGACTGATACGCTTTTTTTCAGGGCCGATGCTGATGTTGATTGTTTAGAATCCAGAGCAACCAATGGCCGATCAGCTCCGCCGATATTTCTGAGCCATTGTGTCATTTCAATTTACCACAGACTCACCCAGTCCCTTTTTTACCACAAGTCTTCAAGATGGCTACATGATGGTGTTATTGTAACCCCTTGAAAAAGCAGCAACAATAAACTAAATGTAAAATGTATTATTCCTATATATTATACTCTGCACTGCATTCTAAGCTACTGTTTCATTGCTTATTTATTACTGGTCCACAGTCTCCTCGAGCGAACGTAGTAAACTTCTGATACTAGTCCATTACACTCACTACACTATAGTAATTTCTACATTATAACAACTTTATTACAACCTTATTACTATACTATTACATACTATTTGCCACTTCATTGCTTAAGTCTTATACAGCCTAATTAGTATCTTAAAATCATGTGTAAAATACTACATTATGTATTATGTGTTCAAATAAAGCTTTAGGCAGTAGGTCGGACAAAACAAAATAGCCTGTTCTGGAGGTTTAAAGGTCTTAATTTACTCTTTTTGAGCTTTACGCCATGTTATAATGTCCTTACCTCATCGAAAACATACCTGGAGTTGTGTTTTGTTTCATTCACACGTTTGAGTAATGCTGAATTATTAGTTTATCTATCTCCAAAGCTCTGTTCTCTGTTCCACCTTGTGAAAAAGCGGTAGTTTTCAAGTTAATGGCTTTTTTTACCCTTTGTTCAGTAGAGATTGACAATTGTGGGTTTGTGTGTTAAATGTGTGAATGAAACGAAACACAACACCAAATATGTTTTTGATAACATAGATCTGAAAATGGTGTAGAGGCTCTTAAATTTCCATAGCTAATTTGCTAAAAAGTGCAAATATCAATTCACTTTATTAGCTGGTCTATCTGTAGTCATAATGTGAGGAAAAGAAAGAGTGATAAAAAGAGAGAGGGAGAAGGGGATGGATAGAAACAGAGTGTGTTCAGTGGATATAGACAGAAAGAAGTACGGGAAAGAAGAACAGAGAGAGAGACAACGAAACAGATGAGGAAAAAACAAAAAGAAAGATTGATAGAGAGAGAGAGGAGAGAGAGATACAGAAGAAACAGAGGGAGGCACAGATAAAGAGAAGAGAGAGAAAGATTGAGCTCGGCATCAACAGACATTTCTCGCCCGCGGCCAAACTCCAGCTTCAGACAAAATAACACAGTGCAGAGTGATGTAGTGAGCTGTCGCCATTGGTCGCCATGGCGCCTCTCACCAGACACTCTACAAATGCCCCCCCGTACTATCCTCTCCTCTTTATCCCCCTCAGCTGTGCCCCCACTGAGACCTTGGCACACGTCTCTGCCAATGATCCATCTTTGCTCCGTTCCAGAGTTTTCAAGGGTCCTCCAGCGTCACTGTGTTGCCACTTTAAGACGCCAGAGAAAAGACAGAAGAAGAAGAGACTCAGTGTAGACAGTGCAGGGCCGTGCATTTGAATAGAGGAGAGATACAGTAGATTAAACTTATCACACAATATAAATAAATAAACAAATATTATAAGTAAATTTAGTTGATGGTTTGTGCTGCTCTGTCTGTGTATGGATACAGCTGTTACTAGGGATGGGACGAGACAATTATAAGATATGAGATGTGTCATGCAATTCGACTCACAAGAGCGAGACAAAATGAGATTTTGATGCAGTTTTAATAAATAAATTGTGCCCTTCATTCACAGTTTTAGCTTTTATGTATTTCATTTGGCAGTTTTATAGTTTTACATTGTCACTGTAGCATGGCTATTTGGTATTACAGCTTCTCAAGAGAAATTATGCAGCCAAGTTAACCTTTTTTATCCAAGGCGCAAATATAAAAGTATGTGGAAAGAAATCTCATGAATCATTTTCCTCTTTTTGTCCAGTTTTGTCTCATGAGATCTTGTGGCACGAGTTCTTGTCCTCTTCCTACTTTTTACCATTCCAGAGTGATAATTTTAATGCAAATGTATGTTAAATTCCTTGCTCACTGTTCTAGTATTGAGCAAAATTTTCAACAAAAATTAAACAATAAAAAAAAAGAGAGAGAAATATCTATCCATCTTCTTCCGTTTTATCCGGCTGGGTAGTGAGCCCACAGGAAGTTGGACCTACGTCGTGTTTTAGGGCTGAGCCCTGCCGGGCACCGGGCGACATCATGGTTTTTGATTTCATACAGTTCATAGGGGTGCTGCATGTTTTGGGTTGGGGGAAACTGAAGTACCCAGAGGAAACCCATCCAGGCATGGGGAGAATATGCAAACTCCACACAGAAAGGCCCAGGCAACCCGGGGATCAAACCTGGAACCATCTTGCTGTGAGGCACGACTACTAGCCACTCAGCCACTGTGCCGCAGAGAGAGAAAAATATGAAATAAGAAGCAGAAATAGCAAGAGTCTGCAGTCAAATAAGGCTTAATTATATAAATGCAATTGTACAAGTAAAAATAAAATATAGACAAATATATCTCAGCTATATATAAGGGTAGACGTCTGTTGGAGAATGAGCTCCTCTGTCCCTCTATAGTCTGGTGCAGTGGGTGAGCTGTTGTACAGTTGTAGGGAGTGTTATCTGTCCCTCTATAGTCTGGTGCAGTGGGTGAGTTGTTGTACAGTTGTAGGGAGTATTATCTGTCCCTCTATAGTCTGGTGCAGTGGGTGAGTTGTTGTACAGTTGTAGGGAGTATTATCTGTCCCTCTATAGTCTGGTGCAGTGGGTGAGCTGTTGTACAGTTGTAGGGAGTATTATCTGTCCCTCTATAGTCTGGTGCAGTGGGTGAGTTGTTGTACAGTTGTAGGGAGTATTATCTGTCCCTCTATAGTCTGGTGCAGTGGGTGAGTTGTTGTACAGTTGTAGGGAGTATTATCATCGCAGTGGGTGAGCATGATGGAGAGCATCACTGTGACAAATGTCTCCAGCTCACAGCCGATCATTAGGTTTACTTCTTAACAGGTCCCAGGGCCACCTTCAAATCTCCTTAGTTGGTTGTCATTATAATGCTCTTTTCTACAACTATACTACCTCAAACCAAATCCAGAATATTAAAAACACATTAAGAGTGACCTCCTTGTCACTTTGGCCTTGTTATTGCTTTGCGTATATTTTCCACGCTTTTGTATTACACATATCTATCTCCATGGAGGCAGTCACGAAAGCCAGATTTGTGACTGAGTGGCACTGCTGGCACTAAGACTGTGGGCTCTTTTAAACAATAAACACTAATGTAATATAAAAAGGGTCCAATAGCGTCACTGTGTTGCTTCTTATAGACACCAGAGAAAAGGCAGAAAAAGAGGCTCAGAGGCGGTGTAGGGTCATGCGTCTGAATGGAGGAGAGATACAAGAGATTAAGTTTACTTCTGGCTCTAACAGGTCCCGGTGGATGAGCATTATTACTGGGCCTGTGGACTTTGGGGGTGTGGGTGCCACTACTCACACCGCAAGGGGTATTTTCTGCTGCTAACAAATCACCCACGGGGCTGTCCTCAGTGAACAGGGTCAATGCGAAAATACTGCTGGAGCTCCGTCGCAATCTTTTATACTAAAACTAGGCTTCTCCAAGAACAGAACACAGACTTCTTGCAGTCTATGGAAACTATAGAGTTGCTTGATTCTTCCTTCAAAGCTGCTGGGCCAATTTGTCAGGAGCAGTGGGTGGAACAGTGCAGTGTCCAAGGACCTATCTCCAGATCTTGAGCTTGTCTTAGATTGTACCTGTGATGCATGTTTCGGGTTGATGGGAGAAACCGAAGTGCCCAGAATAAACCACATCCAGACAGGGAGAAACTTAAAGGGGAACTCCGGCACATTTGAAGCTAAAGTCCATTGCTAGAGGTGGTCGAATACTGTCAGAAGCCAAAAATCAGCACAGATCAGTGTTGCCTCACGAGAAATCTCGCTGTGGTAGTGAGTCAAGCTGGCGTAGTGATTGGGGCAAGGTCTTAACTTCCACGTAAAACGCCAATTTTTTTCACATTGAAGAGGCTTAACACCACTTTCTAACCCATCTTACAACAGCCACGAGTCTAATAAACAAAACACTATGCCTGGTCCACTCATTAGTGTCTGGAAACGTTACAAAACAACTGTATAACTTGTATAACTTTTCTGGTGGAGGGTCCGTCGAACGATTTTCTCCATGGAGATGTTGTCTGAGCTTTGTCTGGAATGTTTCACAGTATATTATTAAACCTTTCTATCGTCATGGAGACCAGACCAGACAAACCAGAAGTTACTTGCGTTTTTTTTTTCCGAGGTATTTTTGAGGTATACAACTATCTGTAATTGGATAAATATAAGGTAGAGCTGTTTAATGTCATACTGTGGAACATTCCAGACAGAGCAATGACAGATCTATAGAAACAAGCCCAAAAGTTACATAGTGCACCTTTAAACATTGGAACAAATGAGAATTGCTAAGGCTGGGTGATATTTTCTCAAATGTAAATAGTTTCCATAATGTCTTTTGTACCTGCCCAAGGACTGCAGATGGAAAGTAGCTTGTGGTTAAATCTGGCATAGAACGTCTTTTCTCTCCGAGTTTAATGTTTTTGCATTGTCCTTGTCAAAAAAAAAAAAAAGCAAAAAAAAAAAGAAAACGGCATTTAATGAGAAATTGTAACAGTTTTGGGGAAAAAAAGAGAAAAAGACATTGCTTTTATCTGATTTATCTGTTGCTCTGTCGATCATAATTTTATATGTATACGATTTTAATTGCAATATTGATTTAAAACAAACAGTTCCTCTAACACATGGTTGAAAACTGCAGTGCCCTTTTTCAGACCGTGCTGACAGCCACACCTATGGATGGCTACAAGTACTCGTATACCGGATGTTTTTACTCTATTCTATTGCACGATCAGGACAATGTGCCTTGTGCAAGTTTGCTCTCCATCCATTACTTGTAACAAATGACCCACTATAGCAGTTTTACACCATCTCCAAAGACATCCGTATATCTTCTTTACTACACGCTATTGTCTTGATGCGGATATTAAACACTGTCACGCTGGCTGCCTGTATACTGAAGCCTCTTTATGGCCTGGTCTGGTCCGGTGCGGTTCAAAATGTTGGGAGATAATTTCATATTCGCGGCAGCGGTCCCCCGTGAACAGCACTGATCCGTGTTTCTGCGTTTTCTGTGGCGTTATTAAAAAGTCAGGGGAAAGGTTACAGCAAATGCCACTCTGCTGCTGCTGCTCCATAGGGCCCCACACCGTTCACTTTCACACCAACACTGTAGACCGCAATATGTTTCGATTGCTTCATGTAATATAACTATGGAATGTTTAGGTTTTTGTAGCCCTCTCATATAGATCCACTACAGCTTTTCTGGTCCCGGTGTGTATAGAGCAAGATAGATCATTAAAGGGCTTATATTATTACGCTATTTTCTGATCTACTGTATGTTATAATGTTGTTTCCACATGAAAAACAGAGCTGGAGTTGTTTTGTTTCACGGACTCATGTTTAACACAAACCCTGCACATTTTAGCTGAGTTCTTATCTGAAAACACTCTGTTCCACCGTGTGATGCCATATGGTAATACAGGAAGTGCTCCACTGTATGTTAAAGTCCATATACCTTCACTAGAATCATTTGGATAATTTCAGCCCTAGAACTGCGGATTTCTACAGAACAAAAGGTAAAACAAAACACCTCCAGGTATGTTTTTGAGGAGGTAACAATATGTTAACATGCATTAAAGCTCAATAGTAAACTGCATACTCACTGACTGTTTTAGACCTTTAGGCTGCGTCCCATTACTCTGTCTTATCCCCTCCGGTTTATCTACGTCTTTGTCTTGCCCCTTGATACCGAGCTGACAGGGCTAGGAGTACAAATGTTCCCCTATTGTTTGCGTCACCATCCCTTGCTGCTACCTGACTACTACGTCTAGAACATCAACAATTGACTCAAAACAAACAAAGATGCCTGGGCTCTCATAATAACTGGCTTGTTTAAACATAAAAGTTCCATGACAATGATAACGTCGGCTAAACAGACATTACTACAATTAAAACCACAACAGTTCACTAAAAGTAACATAGAACATGAGCGTCATAATTGTAAATCATGTTAAACTGTTAATTGGTCATTACAACTGCTGAAAATACTTGTGAGCAAAACCCCTTCTTTTCAAGTCTGGTCGAGAGCTTATTTCATTTCGAGGGGTATGTAGAATTCAGACGCTCCTTGCCCTCACATGAACACGCAAAAGCAAGGGGTAGGGGTAAGACGAAGGGGTAAGACAGAGTAATTGGACGCAATCTATTATATTTGACAAGTATTTGAGAGCCATCGATGACAAACTTCCCCCGTTTATTATTTTCCCCCATTCGAAAGATACCATATTCTGTTTTAATTATTTTATTCGCAACAGTTTTGATTCTTCATTGTTCTGAAATTCACGAGAAGGACAGAATAGCTATACCACACCTCAACGTCTCCCCACATGTGTAATGTAATGTCATGGTAAGACAGGAGTCACTTTTTCGTAATATAGGGCCTTTAAGTCACTGCTGGTGGAATAGACATAGAGAGCTAATAAACTGCAAACTCATTGACTGTTTTAGACTTTAAATCTATTATATTTGCCGTACACTTCCTAGTCTCTCTCTTCTCTTCGTCTCCTTCGTCTCGCTCCCCCCTCTTTCCTTGTCAGGCGCTTGGGTCCTCATCACAGGGTCGCGCACCTGTCGCCTGCTGTAAACACAACATGAATAATTCAGATTCGGGGCCGGTTCAGTGGAACAGCTAACGGAGAATGAGACGGAGGAAAAGATCCATAGATGCATGTTGTAATCCTCAGTTCGGTTCAGTCTAATGAGGAAGCTCTGTGTCTGTCCTTGACCTTCACAGATGACAATGTTACCCCCCAGCGGGAAAGCTGTTTTGCATTTTGGGAGGTTGGAAAAATGGGCTGAGGAAAGATAGTTAGTTCAAGCACCTTCAGCTCTCCTTGGCTAGTTAGCATTATAATGGTTTTACCAAGTAACTAATGCTTTCCCAAATCGAATCAGGAATATTAAAGACGGAAAATGTTACTTTTTCTGGTGGAGCTTGCCTCATGAAGATGTTATTGCTTTTTTATTTGGTCAAAGAAATATGAGAAATATGTCCTGACTTTAGTGAATCAAAAACCTAAAAAGATGTGCTGTTACAGCTTAGTGTCAGTGTTACTTTTTTGCTAACGCCTTCTTAAAGACTTAATGCTGTAAAATGTCGATTATGAAAATTACCCTAATGTTTTAATCATTTGAAAGCCATCAATCACAAACCTCCTCTATTTATTCATGTTTTTTTGACTGCATGTTTTAGAAATCTACCCTGATCAAGCAAATTTAGTTTGTCCTTTTGATGGTCTAAGCATGAATAAAGGTCTGGAGGGACATTCAAACCTGTTATAAATGCACATATTTGAATTACTCCCTGTTTTGACCACCAGTCTATGACCCTCGATCGGCCCTCACGCTCGTCTGTGCTTTAATATGTGGCCCTTGATGAAAAAAGTTTGGACACCTCTGCCTTAATGTCTCTAAACCACGTGTCTAAATCTATTATAATGAATTAGGTTTAAGTTTTTTTTGGCCCGTAGATTATATTTGGCACAGTAATACAACAAGAAATGGGGATGAAGAGTGGGTGAGACATTCATGAACTTGTTAAAGCACCGATTGATCTAAAAATTCTGATGACGAACGCGCTGTAGCTTGGACCACTCAACTAACAACTTCATAAATTTATAAGAGATCATAACACTAGTCTTTTCCCTTAAATGTGCACTATGGAACATTTTGGTTGAGGGTCCGTCACCTGCTCATTTTTACGGATTTGTCATTGTTCTGCCTGAAATGTTCCACAGTATGACCTTAAACAGCTCTACTTTACATTTATTCAAAGCTTTAGCATTGGCCAAGCACCAGGCGCTCCAAAATAAGTATGTGCTTCATTTACACAACCTCGGTGAAGAATTCAGTATAAATAATATAATTCAGTACATTAGAGAAGTGAAAGTGTTGGTGTTGCGTGGTACCAGATTATTTTGGCACGTTAGCAAGCAGGAATGGGCTAAAAACATGGGCGACACCGATTACCAGACCCATTGGCAGTGATACAGATGCAGTAAAGTATTACAGTAATACAAGTGACTGAAATTGTCATTTAAACCACCAAAGCGTCCAAACACAATGAAAACAGATCATACTACACGGACCCTCCACCGGAAAGGTTACACAATGCACCTTTAAATCTTCCGCCGTACCGCCTTGGAAACTATCAACGCAACCACCCACAGGGGCTTTCACTCCCCCTCCTCCCCGACCGGAAAGCCCCCCGCCTGGACAGCTCAGATCCGACATGTGGCCCTCTCCGATAAGGCGCGTTATCGTGGCGGCTGCAGGTTGCTCCCAGTCCAAGGTCGTAACAGGATTCCTATAAGTTTGTACGGGCTGGGAGGATTTCGCTTGATGAGAAAGTGTAGGAGTGTGTGTGTGTGTGTTGTGTGGGGCTAGACTGGGCTCTAAGCAGTGCTCCATCCAACCTCTTAGACACCTGCTGCAAAGGAGATAACAGTGAAAAGCAATCACTCTTGTTCCTAGCCCAAAGCACCTCCGCTGGCTCCGCTGGCTCCGCTGGCACCTGCTTCTCAACCTGCAACTACTCCAACCATACAGGCCCGCCATTGTGCGCTATAGGTCAGCTTCTCCAAGACCAGGGGAGGTGTTTGAAAAGCAAAGGAAAGCAGCGAGGTTCAGATATTTATTGTGAAACACAATCTATTGACATTCTGCAGCTCATGTCATCAATCTTCCCTGGAGGTGTGATGCTAACTGTAGGCTCCGCTCTGCTCTGCGACTCAAGTTAGAGTTTGATCTGAGCTTTGTTTTTAACACAATCTGGACAGAAATGAACCTTTCCTGAATGAACTTAAGTATTATACGCCCATGGACCACTGAGGGATTACACAGATATAATGTTGAAATCTATTGTGCTCGGCATTTTAGGAAAAACCAACCTCCATCTCGAGAAAGTGCAATGAAAAGCCAATCAAATCAGGATTTTGAAACACAAACTCGGGTTAGTTCAGTGCAGACCGAGCCAGTTGGACATTAAACTTCCTCGAGCATCTATATTTTCCCCAACTGTTGCAACTGAACACATTTACAACGGATGTCGGGAGAACTGACTCGGATTTATCGACTACCGACATTCAATACACTGCGAAAACAAAATCTAGTCAAGCTAAAATGACCTGGATTAAGAAAGTTTTACCATGATTTGAGTACATTTCACTTGACGAGTAAAATTATCTGCCAGTGGAACAAGACTTTATGAAAATACATCCTGCTACACATAAACAACTTTTTGCACTTAAATTAAGAAACAAAAATCTAATGTTGGTTGAATTAAGAAAAAAACACTTATTCCAATGTCAGATAATTTTGCTTGTCAAATTGAATCCACTCAAATAAAGTCAAATGTTCTTAATTTAAGTCATTTTAACTTATCTAGATATTGTTTTCCCATGTAGAATGCAGAAAGACCACATGGGAACATAAAAGAAAGAACAATTTACTACGATTTCTACGATTTAATGTTGAAAGTCACATTATATGTCTAATTTTATTTTTTTTTAAATTATTATCATTGAGAATCGGTATTGAGTATCGAGGCAGTTCCTTCATATTGAAATAGAGTTTAAAATTTTAACACTAATTCCACGATATAGTATAAAAGTTAAGTCTAAGTTTATTATTCAATTACATGTGTTTTTATTGATCAAAAATGCCTTGACAAACGGTTTCTTACAGCGAGGTTGGTCATCTCTCCACAGATCTGACCTGTCACTTGGCCATAAAGATTTATATTTTAATGCCATGCTGTGGAATTTCCCAAGAAAATCCCATAGCATCTCCCTGGAGACGAGCAGGTGCTGGACCCACAATCAGGAATGTTTCCTCCCTTGTTGTCGAATGAAATAGTTCCCTCACAGATTGTAAAAGCCAGATTGTGGAAAAATGGGAGTGCTGTGATTCTGAGACTTAACTGGAAAACATTTCATTACTTTGAATCTGTCTCTCACAGTCTCATTGGGGCAGTGGATGACATTTTGTTTCTTTCAAAGCAAAATCCACTAAAAAATTTAAAGACACTTTGTTGTTTTGTCAAAATGGTGTGTAAATAATAGATCTTTTGGCTCACTTTATTTTGCTTTGGCGCCTCCATCTCTCATCTTTTAGTTTCTGTTTCATTTATGCATTCACTTATTTAACAAACATACACACCGGGACATTTTTATTATTGAAACACACCCAGAAAAAACAAACCGGACCAAGTTACAGGTCAGATCTGTGAAGAGGCGAGACCTTTCACAGTTAGAATTCTTGTTTTTCTAGGTATTATTGAGCTGTAAAACCACCTGTAATTGAATAAATGCAAAGTAGAGCTGTTTAAAGTCATACTGTGGAACATTCCAGGCAGAGCAATGGCATATCCATAGAAACCTTTGAAACAAAACCTATTGAGAAGCGCAGTATGACCTGAATTTCCCTCTATATTAATAAAGTATCTGTCTTTCTATTTATCTATTCTGGTGCATTACGTAACTTTTCTCAGCTTTTCTCCACTGACATGTTTTTGTGGCGAATCCAGACTCTGGATTTCTCTCGGTATTTTCCATGGCCGTGCAGTCGAGTTTATTTCAATGATGCGTGTGACGTGAGGGAGTTCATTGGTCACCTCGTCACAAACTCAAATCCATCTCTTCTCAGATCAGCAGAGATCAGCGCTTCGCTCATTGATTCTGCAGAAATTGGAGATGTTTTTTCCGTCTCCTGTGATATATTCCTTCCTTTCTTTTTTTCTTGTAAGCAGCCATGTTGGGGAGTATGGGATGGGAGCATGCAAGTCTCATACTCACATCTTTGTCAAATATTGGAGAAGCTCGTAGGCAATGGATAATGGTAATTGCCATGTGTGGAAAATGGTATTATTATTGACTGTGAGTGGGGTCACCTCTCCACAGATCTGACCTTTTACACATTTAATGCCATACTTTGGAACATTCCAGACAAAGAAAACTCCATGGAGACAAGCAGGTGACAGAGAAATTTCAGAGCGCATCTTGTTACTTCTCCTTTTTGTACGATTAAAACAATTTTCACTGAGGTAGGATAAGTTAAGTTAAAGGTGCACTGTGTAACTTTTTGGTTGGGGGTTCGTCACCTGCTTGTTTCTATGGATATGTCATCACTCTGCCTGGAATGTTCCATGGTGTAACTTTAAACAGCTCTACTTTACATTTATTCCATTACAGGTGGTTTTATAGCTCGAAAAACAGGCATTGTGACTGTGAGTGGAGTCACCTCTCCACAGATCTAACCTGTAACTTGGTCTTGTTTGGTCTCCATGATGATGGAAATGTTTAATGTCATACTGTGGAACATTCCAGACAAAGCAATAACGTCTCCATGAAGAAAAGCATTTGTCGGACCCCCACTGGAAAAGTTACACAATGCATCTTTAAGTTAGGAACGCACTTTTTTAGAAGAAATCTCCCTATTTTTGTGTTAAAAGGAAATTTTTTAAAAATCAAGTTTGTACTGTTTATTTTCATGAAAATAGTTTGAAATCCATTTTCTTTATAAAGCCTAAATACAATCTGGCCGAAATGTTTTGTCATATTCCTCAGCCCTAATTATAATCATGCAAAAAAAAAAGAAACTTCAGGATTTTTCACCGCCCAAATGGTAAACCTCTTGTGAATTGTTTCGCGCTGGAACACAATGTGTGATCAGCAGCAGCTCTCGTGACTCTGGTTCTTTCTTTGTAATTACACAGGGACATGAGAGGAGACATCTGCATCCAGCCGCTGTGAGGAGAGGGATGGAGAGAGGGAGAGGAAAAGAGGGGGAGAAGGAGAGCGGGAGAGAGGAGATATCTGCATCCAACCACTGTGAGGAGAGGGATGGAGAGAGGGGGAGGAGGAGAGGGGGAGAAGGAGAGAGGAGACATCTGCATCCAGCTGCTGTGAGGAGAGGGATGGAGAGAGGGAGAGGAGGAGAGGGGGAGAAGGAGAGCGGGAGAGAGGAGACATCTGCATCCAACCACTGTGAGGAGAGGGATGGAGAGAGGGAGAGGAGGAGAGGGGGAGAAGGAGAGAGGAGACAACTGCATCCAGCCGCTGTGAGGAGAAGGATGGAGAGAGGGAGAGGAGGAGAGGGGGAGAAGGAGAGAGGAGACAACTGCATCCAGCCGCTGTGAGGAGAAGGATGGAGAGAGGGATAGAGGGAGGGAAGGAGAGAAGGAGAGAGGAGACATCTGCATCCAGCCACTGTGAGGAGAGAGATGGAGAGAGGGAGGGAAGCAGAGAGGAGGAGAAGGAGAGAGGAGACATTTGCATCCAGCCGCTGTGAGGCGAGGGATGGAGAGAGGGATAGAGGGATAGAAGGAGAGAGGAGACATCTGCATCCAGCCACTGTGAGGAGAGAGATGGAAAGAAGGAGAGAGGGAGAGAGGAGGAGAAGGAGAGAGGAGACATCAGCATCCAGCCGCTGTGAGGAGAGGGATGGAGAGTGGGAGAGAGGGATAGATGGGGAGAGGGAGAGAGGGGAGAAGGAGAGAGGGAGAAAGAGAGGAGACATCTGTATCCAGCCGCTGTGAGGAGAGAGATGGAGAGGGAGAGAGGAAGAGAGGAGACATGCATCCACCCGCTGTGATGAGAGAAGGACAGAGGGAGAGTGAGAGAAGGAGAGAAGGAGAGAAGGAGAGAGGAGTCATCAGCATTCACCTGCTGTGAGGAGAGAGGGAGAGGAGGAGAGAGGGAGAGGAGATACCTACATTCATCCCCTGTGAGGAGAGAAAAGGAGAGAGATGGAGAGAGATGGAGAGGGGGAGAGAGGGAGAGAGGGAGAGGAGATACCTACATTCATCCCCTGTGAGGAGAGAAAAGGAGAGAGATGGAGAGAGATGGAGAGGGGGAGAGAGGGAGAGAGGGAGAGGAGATACCTACATTCATCCCCTGTGAGGAGAGAAAAGGAGAGAGATGGAGAGGGGGAGAGAGATGGAGAGGGGGAGAGATGGAGAGAGGGGGAGAAGGAGAACAAAAGAGCCGGCCATTTCACAGATTCCCAATTTGTGGCCCGCAGCTGTTGTGGTCCAGTTGCAAAACGTTAACTCCAAATCCTGATTTTTGAGGCGGTGCTTAATTGAGCCTTTGTTGTGAGTAGAAATTTTCATGAATGTTTCAGAATCGACTTGGAAATTGTTATGGAAATGGTTGTTGGAAGTTCATTATATATATATATATATATATATAGTTTTAGCAAAGGTTTTAGGACTAAATGATGTGGGGGAAATAATGAATCACAATTTTGCAGTTTATGAATCATGAATTATGAAGAACCGCTCTGTTTGAGGCTTTGTTAGACTTTAATTTGAGCTTTATTTCAACTTAATCTGACCATGGAGAAGAGATGATTTGTGCTCTTAAACAAGTCCTTATCAAATAACTTGACAATTCAAAGCTCAAATAAATCAAACAAATACTCTGGGATATGAGCTGACAAGATGATACAAGAATCACATTTCGGGACCTGTTTGTGCAGATCTAAACTACAATGTTAGCAGTTTTATGCAGAATCGGACCACACAGGCCTATAATACTGCTGTTTTTGGAGGAAATTACAGTACTTCAGTAATTACAGCAATTGTGATGTGCTAATTGTGTACATTCATCTGATTGCGATTCATTTTGCAGCCCGAAAAGGTTTTACGGCAGATGTCCTTCCACGTGCAAATATTTTAGACGCTGGAGATTGTTATGGGAAGTGGCTTTTTTTGTTGTTGTTATTGAAACCCGGTTAATACAGTTGGTTACGTTATGTCTAAGGCTAATCCTGAGGGGTTGAGAGTCGTGAGAAAGGTCAAACGTCAAACGGTTTGGCAAAATAAACTAAACTTAAGGCTGAAGCTCATTTATTTTTGCTGGTTACGTTTTTTTATTTGTCTTTTTTATGTATTTCATAATAAAACGCTTTTAGTCTTGCTTAATTTTCACATAATGTCATTAAAAAATAGAGATACAACTCAAATTAGCCATTACAATACTCTGGCAAACCGATTTTTTCTGGCGTTATCAAAACAAATCATCCCATTCCAAATGATATATAACTTTGGCGTAGCTTTTGCACCAGATGCCCTTCCTTGTGCAGCCCTCTCCATTTGGATTGCGTGTACACATAGAATCCATTGGCTTTCAGAACTGGAAGCGGATCTATTTTTCGATGAATTTGGTCGGACTCCTGTTTGTTTCGTTTTAAAATAACATCATTTTCCCAGACATACCAAACAAATCATCACATTTGTCTAAAATTATCCATCCATTCATACCACCTGACGTATTCTCTGCACTGTGAAAATTATTGTATTTTTTTCCTTGGACCTTGGAGTTCACGGGCGATGATTTGTTGAACTATTTCTCTCTTGTTTCATCTCGGCACTTTTGGCTCCTGGGGTCTATCTACATTTATCGTTTAGCTACGGGACATATACGAGTCCATGTATTTATCCAGCCTCAGAAAGCTGTGTCAATACCAACAAAAGAAATTACAAAGGTGGGTGTTTTTCTATGTTGTCAGCCATTTTTCATTTCTATTTGTTTCCCGTACATGAATGCTTTAAAGAGTCCATATTACTCTATTTTCTGAGCTATATTATAATGTTTCCTCGTCTCAAACATACCTGGAGTTGTGTTTTGCTTCATTCGCACATTTAACACACAAACCTCTCAAAAAGGAAAAGGAAAAACACGCTGTTCCACCTTGTGATGTCATGTGGTAATACAGGAAGTGCTCTGCTATGTTTTCAGACTCCACACTAGAATCATTTGGATGATTTCAGCCCCTGAATTAGCTATTTTTTTCTGTCTAAAAGGTACACATTCACATTACAGTAACATGAAAACTACCACAACATGACATCACAAGGTGGAACTTCAAAGAGGGTGGCCAGACGTTCCAATTTACCCAGGACAGTCCCAGGTTTGAGCCCTGTGTCCCCTGTCCCAGCAGATTTATCCAAAACCACCGAGTTGTCCCAGTTTTATACAAGAAATGTCCCAATTTTTGACCAGTTTGATCCCTGCCAACAGTAAAGAGAGGCATAAGTTGTCATTTGTTTAAGTAAAATACAGAAAAGCTGCTTAAAAATGACCAAAACACTATATGTGACTATACTGGCTCACATGTTAAGCATGAATGGGCTCTGCAGAACAGTTTTCCTTAATTACGCACTCAATTCACAATTTTATTATTATCAACCACCAAAAAACCGGGGATGTCCCAGTTTTTTATTATGAAAATTTGCTCACCTTAACTTTTGGAGCTAGACAGACCAATAATAAAGGGTTACTCATGCTTAAAACACAACTCCATGTATGTTTACTTGATGTAATAACACATTTCTAACATGACTTAAAGCTCAGAAGAGTATTTTTGTAATATTATAAGGGCTTTACATTTTGAATTAGATATTACTACTACTACCTAGACAGTGTTTCTCTGTGAACTGGGACAGATTTTTAGTTTGTAGTTACTTAATTTTGTGTTAATTTTATCCACGTTTGTCCTCCTTTAAATCATTTCTTGTTTATAACTACAGGGGGCATGATGTAGTCCACTTTTAGACCTGGTTTAGCCCTAGACTAGACCTGGAATAGTCCTGTTTTGTTCTTGATTTAGATCTTGTGGAAAGCTACATCTTTTCATTGGTGATAATTGGTGTGAAAAGCACCACTGCAGGATAAATCGAGCAGATAACTATTAGACTCTACTGTATGTTTTTATAATACCCCTGGCTTCAATTTATTCACCCCAGTGCTCTGTTTATGTATTGTTAGTATAAAGTTAGTGGATTGTTCCATAGTACAAATAAGACTTAGATGAGCTTTACTGCTCCAGGGAGAGAAAGTACTTGAACTCAAAAGCTGTAAGAAAATATCCAGATGCATAGATCTGCTTCTGTACAAATAAAGGTGCACTGTGTAACTTTCCTGGTGCAGGGCCCACCACCTTCTTGTCTGCACGGAGATGTTATTGCTTTGTTTGGAATTCTCTGCAGTATGGCATTTAACAGATCTCCTTGGAGACAAGCTGGAGACATCACTCGGTCAAGTTACAAGTCAGATCTGTGGAAAGGCTGCTCATTTAGGCTATGTTCAGACTGCAGGGTTTAACTCTCACTTTGGATTTTTTGTGAAATCTGATTTTTTTGTGAGGTTGTTCACTTTTCCAATTAAATGTTGCAGTCTGAACCTAGCCTAAGAATTTCATTTTTCAAGGTATTTTGAACAATAACACTCGTAATGAAATCAAGCACTCGTAATGAAATAAATGAAATAAGTAATTAAATAAATATGTTAAATGTCTACATATTAAACCCCTTCACACCTGAATTGATATATAAAACCAATATAAGAACATGTTTTGTGTGTGTTTTTGCCTTTAAGCAGATGGTAAATTAAGTTGAGGTTATTAATTTAACTATAGCGAAAAATTTATAGAAATAGAAATTTGGGTATGATGCAAATTTGCGACAACTAGAAACAAGTGCTTGCCAAAGGTTCCTAGGAAGGTTCTACATCTGCACTAACCGACTCTGGGGGAATGCATCCCGGTTTATATCTTAATCCAGTTTGTTGCATATTTGTGACACTCGGCGTTAAGGGGTTGAGGGGAGTTAGCATGTGGCAGACTCTTCATCTGAAAAGTTACATAATGCACCTTTAAAAATATGTATTTCTCTGTCTGAGGCTTGTTAGACTTTAAACTGAGCTTTAATTTAACACAATCTGACTATAAAGGACTGATGTCGCTGGAACTACAACATATGAGCAGACTTTGCTGCTGAACACATCCCTCTCAAATAACTTTAGATATAAAAAACACTCAGTCAAATCAAATTGATCACAGGCTCCTGAAAATTAGCTGTTTAAATACATTTTTCTTGAGTCTTCAGACTATTTTAAAATGTTTTTGGCTGTGTTTGCTAATGTGTGCATTGTGTAACCATGGAAACCCCTGAACATTCCACCATAGAGATACATTCGTAGAACACCCCCAGCGTGACGTTACAAATACACAAAATATACAAAAACACACAGTATCCACACCAAAATGAATGTATCGGCCTTATCACTTCACTTTCCTGAGAGTCCCATAAGAAAACAATTTTAAAAAATGTAAAAATAATAATGATAGAGATCTCCTGGCTTCAGTCCGTAACCTTTAAATGAGGTTTTGCATATGTGCTAGTGTAGATTAATCTTTCTGCTCATGAGCAATTATCGCCACAGTGACGCTGAGGCAGGATCCTGATGTGAAACAATTACATGGCGGGAGGGTAAAATATTAGCTCGTTCATTTCCCCGGGTCGCTGTCAATTCAGAGAGAAGTTATTTTAAAAAGCCAACCTGTGGGTAATTGGATTTGAACGCTACGCTGTGTCTTTCATGTCATACGCTCAGATAAGAATAGATAGGCTATTTTTTATGTTTAGGGAAAGGTGTTTTGTGAGCCGTGGTGTCATGTTGTGCTGCTTCAAGAAAACGGTTCATGAAAAAAATGTTGCAGATTTGTGTTACGCTAAAATGGAAATAGGAAGTTAAAACCATACTTTCATGAATATAGATATGTTTTATGTCATACTGTGGAATATTATAGCCACAGGAACGACATTTCCATCGAAACAAGCTAAGAATCAGGTTTGTGAAGACGCAAGTCACTCAGAGTAAAGACACAGTTTTTTTTTTTTTCTGTTTTTCAGTGCAATAAACAACCAAATTGAGTGTTACTATATTTTTGGTATAAAAAAGTACATGCTGTGGCTTTAAATAAGTAAATGTTTTGTTCATATACATATATTGTAAGGACACAACCTTTTGAATATGAGTTGATTTGTTTCTAGTCTAAAAAAGTATCATAATATTTTAATTTCATATTTTTCATACTTTTCTGAAAGCCACTCATTTTTTTCCTATGGACTAAATATTGCTTTGCCTGGAATTTTCCGCAATATGGCTTTAAATTTATCTATCTCCATGGGGATGAGCCAGTCACACCACCAGGCCTGATCTGAAAAGGGCTCCTCACTCATGGTAAAAATATTTTTCAGCAATACAATATTTTTGCACAATAAAACCAATATGGGTAACTTTAATGCCATACTGTAAAATATGCAGGCATAGCAACAACATCACCATGGTGACAAGCAGGTGGACCTTGCAGCTTCTTTTAGGGATGCTATAGTACACAAAAATGACTCTAGAGAGCTTTAAGGCAGCTCCAAATCTAAAAATGCTCTAAAAATGCGGTAGTTTAACAGCTCCTTTTACCTTTAGCTCAGTAGAGATGGGCAGTTTCAGGGCTGAAATGATCCAAACTAGAGCACAGAACATAGAAGATGTGCCAGACTGTTGTGCTCTACTGGTGATTTAAGGTGAAAGGAGCAGGAAGTAACAATAAAATAATGTTATGGATCTTATTAGAACAGCACAAATGAAAATATGGCACGATTGTGGAGGGGTTTGTGCTGTGTGCAGGAGATTGAATGTGACAGAGTGGCTAGGGAGCGCTGTTGTGTTATTGATCGATATCATTGGCATTTTTTTCCCTAACAAGATGAAACTTGGCACTGCACACACCCGCACCATTAGGATGACACCCTCCGAATTTGAGATCAGACGGATAAGTGGTTCGGGAGTTATGCGTGGAAAAGAGAAACCAATAAACCAACACAGACAGATGTTCCTTGCATTAATAAATAAAGATGATTCTAGTGAAGATGTATGGACTTTAAAAACACATTAGAGCACTTCCTGTATCACCACATGGCATCACAAGGCGGAACAGAGCAGGGTTCATGTGTTAAACATGTGTGAATGAAACAAAACGCAACTCCAGGTATGTTTTTGATGAGGAAACAACTATTTATAACACAAATCAGAAAACAGAGTGATACGGGGCCTTTAAAAAATGAAGTAAAAGTTGTCTTCTATATGCTGGAAGAGATTGCTAGTTAATGCATTTAGTTATTTTCCTGTATTTCGTTTTGCAGAGGCGAGTACATGAGACCCAGTGCAGCATATGGCCAAACGCACATGCATATAAATACCATATGTGCTGTCAAGCTGGCTGTGTTTTTACACTGTTCAGTACATTTCTATATATTCTCTCGCTAAGCCTAAAAAAGCTTATATTGGAATTACAGAAGTTGTTGCTTTTGCACCCTCTCCACTTTTTAATATACATTTTTCTCATTTCTCGCAGACACCATTAAAATCAAATTATCTTCTGAATACTACTTTATTCCATGAGGCAGACTGTCAGATATTTCTAAGCATTAGCACTAAGCCACCCCCCAGCTAAAAGAATATCACTTTTGCACTTTAATTTCCATGTGTCTTTTTTTGGATCTTACCAACCGTCTTCACTTCTGTCCTCGCCGAGTGAACGTGTGAAAATGACTCCTCCCTATAGCTAACCAACTTAAAAAGAATAAGAAAAAAATATCTTGAAGTTTTTTCTGTGTATTTGAGCAAAATTAGACTTGCCTCAGTACAGATATCTTGTATGAGCAGTTTTCGAAGTTGAAATATGTCTTCTGTGTGCTGTTTCTATCTAATTAGAAACATTTTATTGTATTATTGTAATCAGGAAGTACATGTTAGCATGCTAGTTTAGATGTTTTTAGCATTACGGTGACAAAAACTCCATACTGGCCTCTGAAAGTTGGGAAAAGTGCTCATGTTTTGACAAAACTTTACAAAGATCTGGAGTAGATCTGGAGCTGTATTGTGTCTCGTGATTGACAGGTGGATTAACCAATCAGAGAGACGCGTGGTCCAAAAACAAAGATGCTTTTTTACTTGTAAAATAGGTGAAAAAAAGAACAACACAGCGAAATTTTTAGAGAATCGACAATCAAAGCACCAAACTATGGGCTTTGGAAACATGCAATGACAACTTCTTCTCTGTTTGCCGTAGTAAGTCTGACAAAATCCAGAAAAAATGAGAAAATGGCCCAGTTTTCTTCATCTAAATCAACAATTCCAAACATAGCTCAGTTTTCATCATTTCCCCACTGACGCACAACTCTGAGCGCACTGGGTCCATGGGATTAGAAGAGACGAGGGCACCAATTTCACGATGATTCCAAACGGCACATACGTCTGCAGTCTTAATTTTGCCAACGATCACATTTACTTCAGTGGGTTTTATCACAGTCGGTCGGCAAACTACACTGGAAGTCGTCATCGCATGTTTCCAAACGTCTTCCTGGTTTGTGACGTAAGCACGAATAGAGCGTGAACATATCTAATGTAAAATAAGTTATATATTTTGTTCTGAATGTTACGATAATCTTGGAGAGGACATGTCTCTTCCACATTTGAGACACGTGCTGCAAGTTAGCAGCTGTGTTTGGATCATCTCAAGGATTTTCACGCTCTTTTGTCCAGTTCCAGAAGGCAGAAGAGAAGGCTGCTCGGGCAAACTTTAGCCCACTGCGAACCATTTATAATAAACTAGTTGTTTTTCACGTTGTTTTTGTACAGCAAAAATCTGGTACAGTGCCTTAAGAGCGGCTCATGTTTTCATTACCACTTTTAATTGGCTGTATCCTAATGACAGAATTTAAATGAGCTTGTTGTGTGGAAAATAAAAGAAAAACTAGAGACATTTTGTACTAAATAAATTTGAACAGGAGAGTGGCTTGGTGATCGGCGGCCCATTTGATTGCGAGGGAGAAATCTGTTTGGAAAAGCAATTTGTACAAGAAGTCGGTACTGTTTTGCATAAGAATAAGGCGGATAATATACAGGTAATGCACGGCTCTCCTCTGGCGGTCTGTAGCTCGGCTATTTCAGGAAAAATTAGATTTTTTTTCTAACAGAAATACCAAAATGTGTTCAGTGTGTTAGAAGTAAGCTACACCTGTTCTTTTTATTTGCAGGAAACAAGTTGATTTAAAGTGATCTTGGATGTTTATGAGAAAGCATTCTTTATTAAACTGTTCTGAGCTGCTGATACTTTGCAGTGATATTATACTGGGGGTGTTTTACATGTGTGTGCGTGCGTGAATATGAAATTTCAGCAGTTACCATGGAGACACAATGCACATCTTAACACACAGTTGCTACGTTTACATGAGAGGTTTAATTCTGAATAAAAATAATGCAATTTTGAATGCAAATTCATTTTGAAAAAAGGAGAATGGAGGAGAATATTTTAATTCCAAACTATTTAATTCAGAATAATTCATCTGGAATTAAAAAAAAACATCATGTAAACGGGACCACTGTAAAAAAAAAAACAAAAAAAAAAACTTGTAAGCTTGTCTGAAAACTCAAGAAAAAATGCAAATGTGATCAATACGAGTGTTCATGGTCCTGTTTAGGTGTTTAATTTTCAACAAAAATTGAAAGTGACCAATTGAAAAAACTGAAAAACTAATGCTAACTAGCTTGTAACTGTAATTTTATGTGTGAGACGCTTGTTTAACTGCACAAATCAGTTCTAGTTCCAGTTAAACCAGCTCAGATTGTAAAGAAAAGATCTTATCAAAGTCTAACAAGCCTCAGACAGAGCAGTGCCTGCCATTAGCATCACTCAGTTGTTCTTGTTTAGGTCAACTAACGTCTGCCCTCTTTTACATTATCAATCAATCAATCAATCAATCAATCAATCAAACTTTATTTATAGAGCGCTTTTCATACAAAAAAATGCAACACAAATCCAAATACTCGAACCATTCAGCCACTGCATTTTCTAATTCAAATCCTTTGGCTTTGTCACCACTGTTACAAGATCAACTTTGCTTCTTTTTTTTTTTTCCTTTTATTGATCAATTCTGATATTTGATTCAATTTGATGAAAAATAGCTTTACAGTATTCATTTCCCAAACATAATAATTGCCATTTAACACAATAATAGTCAAATTTCTTCCTCAAAAATCTGAACTCTACTCAAAACAAGTGCTTGTACTTGGCTGTAAGTTTCTCTATTCAGACGACAGACATAATAATTGAGAAATGACTGAATCTCTATTAAAATATGATTAAAAGCTCGGCCCTTCTTGTTGCCCTCTGTGTCCCACTGCACAGACAACATGATGTAGAAAACTGCGTACTTCATTTGAACTGTTATACAATGTTATACCTGCTGTTTAGACATTCAAAGCATCAAAGCTCCTGCGTCAGAGCTCCAGAGTTCATTAAGTAGTTTTTAATTAAACATATGCAAATGAAGCGGCGTATTACAGACGATAACAGAGTGTGAGATGGACGCTGAATATTCAGACCTGGAGCTAAGTTTGAATAAACGCACAGCAGATGCACTACGCAAATACACCGTTTGGTTGCTCTATATTAGACAAATTTCAGCCAATATTTACCCCACATGCAATTCTGATACTTCTCTGTATGATATTAGGGTTGCACTATGTAACTTTTCTATTACTGGTCGCCATGGAGATGCAACTATCATTAAAGGGCCCCTTTTATCATATTTTCTGATCTATGTTATTTTGTTTTTACTACTCAGAGTTGTGTTTTGTTTCATTCATACAACTTTAAGATAAGATAAGATAAGATATCCTTTATTTGTCCCACAATGGGGAAATTTCAGTGTTGCAACGCACAGTAAAGAGAACAGCAAGAAACAGTAGCAGCAATAGAGTACAGTTAAGTTAAAAATAGACAAACACTATAAGGATTTAACACACAAATCCTGCAGATTTAGGCTGAGTGCTTCTCTCAAACACTCTGTTCCACCTTGTGATGTCATGTGGTAATACAGAAAGTGCTCCACTGTGTTTTTAAACTCCACACACCTTCATTAGAATCATTTGGATGATTTCAGCCTTGGAATTGCCCATCTCTACTGTGCAAAAGGTAAAATGGAGTTGTTAGCTTGAAAACTACCACTTCATGACATCACAAGGTGGAACAGAGCATTTTGTGCTTTGGAGATGTTGACAGACTAATAAAAAAAGATTATTCAAACATGTGTGAATGGTTCAAAGTAGCTATAAAACACTGTTTTAATGTCAAACAGTGGAACCTTGTAGTCAAAGCAGTGACATCCCCGTAGAGACAAGTGCACCTCACAAATTGCAATAAAAAATTAATATTCATACATTAAAATACATTTTAAAATATTAAATAAAACATACGTGTATTGAGCTATGAAACAAGCTGCAATTTCATTAGCTCGGATTCTCTTAAACTTTGGCCTCCGCCTCGTCTCAAAAGAGCCCTCGACAAAATAACCTGGACAATTTTAATCAGAATTTAAAATGGGGCAGCACATTTTTATCAAATACAAAAGGTCCAATTTGCTCTGGCACTTAGCCCACGAAAAAGCACTTGTTACTTTATTAATATTGTTGAACTGTACAAGTCATTTTTACAAATATCGATTAAACATTTTTGGAAATATTGATTAAACATCTTTAATTCAGACCCAAGTGCTCATAATTGCTACTTAAACCTGTGCACCTCTTTGATGACTGAATTCTTGCACCAAAAATGCCGCAGTAGTTGCCTCGCCCTGTAACCAGAAGGTTTCCGTATCGATTCCCAGACTGGATAGGCCTTTGTGTGATGTATGCACTTTTAGTATGAAAAAAACAACAAAGATGCACTATGTAACTTTTTTGGTGACGGGTCTAAGACGTGCTTGTCTCCATGGTGACGTTGCTACTCTTCCTCCATGTTCCACAGTACAGCATTTGACATTTATCTGCCATTTAATCTATTACAGTTGTTTGTAATGCCTTTGTGCTGTGTGTGGGCTCGCCTCACCACAGATATGACCTCTGACTTGACC
Organism: Odontamblyopus lacepedii; assembly: GCA_034769755.1. Classification (NCBI taxonomy): domain Eukaryota; kingdom Metazoa; phylum Chordata; class Actinopteri; order Gobiiformes; family Gobiidae; genus Odontamblyopus; species Odontamblyopus lacepedii. The sequence continues at coordinate 12,880,643 of CM068351.1, forward strand.
TGAGGATGCCCCACGCTCGTCTCCTTGGAGATAAATGAGAGGAAATGTTGTTTTGGGGGACATTCCAGGCAAAAATGCATTGCACCTTTAAAGTTTAGGTATGTAGGATTTTTATTTAATATTTGAAAACATAATCTATCCCCAGATATGAGGTAAACATGCATTTTCTTTGTAATCCTGATTAAATTGGTGACAAAAAAAATAAGAAAGAAGAATGACCTCTTCATTTTGTATAGTCATATACTAAACTAAATGTTGTGTTTGTGTTTTGTTTTTTTCCCAGTTTTAAAGTCCTACCCCACCCCTCCCTCCACCCTACACCGAACACTACATACACACTAGGGATGCATCGATACATATGCAGATACACGGGTCACGATATCGATTTGATTTTGATACATTTTAAGATGAACATGAAAAAAAACTCATGTAATTTTTACTGCTAATGAGTATAATATCATAACAATATGAAATTAATGAAACAATATATACATTACATACAGTACATTACAGTACAACAGTTTAGTTTATATGTGAAGTGTTTTAGTTCATTTGGTTTGGATTCACAGCTCAGAAGTTTTATTCAGTGAAAATAAGAACAGAGCTTTCTCAGGCTATTTTATATTTTATAATATAGTCTACTCTTACTATAGAGTGATAGGGGAGTTACTATCCGACTTTATCTTTTTTGATGATAATTTGATTTCTTTTCATTTCCTCCTGAGTCTCTCCACTCACTGCTTTCACACAGCTCCTCCCACACTGCACTGCTCTTTTTATTCACACTGCGTTCTCCCGTCCTCTTTCTGGACACTAAAACTATGTTATATTACATAGAAATGTCTCAGTGGTCCATTTTCTGAGTAAAACTTATGAGATAGAGTCTGAGAAATAGATCGTGTATGCCACGAGTGGCGTTGTGGGTGCATATACGACCCATTTGATTAAAGCCAAAAGCGATTCTAAAGTATTTAAAAGTTAATATCTTTATCATTCCTGGGCCTATCAACATAAAAAAAAAGTAACTGAAAGTATAAAAAACCCACCTCTGTCATAATATTTCAGCTGTAAATCCCTTTGGAGCTGTTTTCCTGTTGCATCTGAGCAGATAACTGTTTCCCTTTCGGACCAAAATAAATGACAACTCAGAGCGCATGAAGGAACACGTGTATCGACCAAACACGTGTATTGAATCGAACAATTCAATATTATAGCAAATATCGTTGCATCCCTAATATACACATACAAAACAAGACAACAAACATTAATTGTCACTCAAGTCCAATCTTGTCAAAATATATATTTTTTTAAATAGTAGTAAAAGTGTAGTATTTTTGGTCGGTGTGCTTTAATCTTTGGTTGTATTTGTGTTTATTGTTTAATTTGTTGTGCTGTTGTCTCTCTGGTTGACTAAGATTATTATATCACAGAGACGATGAATAAAAAAAACACTTTAAGCCTTGACGTACAGTGACTCCTTTGACTCTTTATTTGTGTTTATATAGTCTTTATGTCCATTAACCCTGATCAGATAATATCTCTGCACCTCCCAAGGTCAGCATGAGCACCGTAAAGTACTTCTAATGGCACTGACACCATATAGAAACTGAAATGACCCTCAAACGCTCTCCTCATCTCCTCTTTGTCAGTGAATGAAAGAATAATTTCTGCTTGTGGACTTGTGGTGCTTGTGATTGATTAGACCAGTTATAACCTTGCACTCATGACTATTTGTTAAAGTGTCAGGCCTGCTGCTTTGTAATTGGCTGGTGGGCTTCTCCTGCTGTTCTCTGATTGGCTGCAGGCCCAAACATGTCCGTCTTACAGTCGCCCCATGAGGGGATCTTGTCATCCTCTGGGGAGCACGTACTTTCATGACAATTTTTACTACTGTTATTCATAATACTACTTCTTTATAAGGTGGAACAGAGCATTTTGGGCTTTGGAGATGTAGACAGATTAATAATAAAGGATCGCTTACATGTGTGAATGAAGCAAAACACAACTCCTGGTATGTTTTTGAGGAGGCAACAGCATTAAAACATGACCAAAAGCTCACAAGAGTCGTTTTTTGTGTACTATAGGATCTTTAAACATGTAACTGCACTATACAAATATTTAGTGCTCCACCTTTTACTTCTACTACTCCAGCCCTGACGCCACAGCTCTTCTGGGCATTTAACCATGTCAACGCCACAGTAACAGCCCCACATGGGTCCTCTCACTTCTTTTCCTCCTCTCCCTCTTCTCTCCTCTGCCCCCTCTTCCTCCTTTTCCTCCCGGGATGCCTCTACGACTCCAGCCCTGACTACCACATCTCGTCTGGGCATTTAACCACGTCAGCGCCACAGTAACAGCCCCATATGGCTCCTTTTCCCTCTCTTCCTCCTCACCTCCCTCTTCGTCCAATTCCTCCCTCCCTTCCTCCTCTCCCTCCTCTTCTCTCTCCTCTCCCTCCTCTTCTGGGCATTTAAGCATGTCAGCATCATCAACAGCCCCACATGGTTTCTCTCTATCCTCTCCCTCCTCCTTCCTTTTCCTCCTCCCTCTTCCTCCCCTTCCTCACGGGGTGCCTCTATATAATGAGTTCTGTCAGGCAAAACGCGACGCTACTGAACCCAACCTGAGCAAAGGCTAGACCCATCTGTCAAAGCCCAGACGCCACGGGCACAGAGCCATCCGGAAACAAATTGCAGTACTTTTCCCCCAGCACGCACCCTGTACAAGATACTATAGACGAACAGCGGGGAAAATCAGACCATATAGGAAGAGAAAGAGGGAGAAAAAAACGTTTATGGGTGTGTGGCATGGCACGGAAAGAAATGACTGAGAAATAGTAGCTCCCTAAGGGCAGTTTTAATAGCTCACTTTTCCCAATAGACCGTTCAAAGCATCAAATACAGAACAGCTGCTGTAAGAAGTCAGGCATATGTGGATTTTACTTAAAATTTACTTGTCATAGTTTGTTGTTTAATTTGGCATGTTTGTTGTGGTCAGGATCAAATAGAAGTTATGCACTGACGTCATTTTAGCTGAAAAAATGCCCCTCTATATTCTGACCATAGACTGTATATATAAATGGATAGAGCGAACCCGCTAAGCACCGAATCCAAATAGGAAGTGACCACGGGCGTGTGACTCCTGCTCCAATTCACTTTGTATCGAGAAAACGTCACCCCCGTCTCCATAACTGCTGCTGTCAGGCTCATTCTGGTCTTTAAATGTTCATATTCACCTGCTCTGTATGATCCTGGTGTTTTTATTTCACTATTTTGCTTCATTGTTTGTTCTTTCACGCTTTCTGTGCTATTTTCATGCTTTCTGTATTCCTGTTCTTTACTGACTGTACAGCACTTTGTAAACCTTAGTTTTAAAAGTGCTTTATAAAAGAAAATAAACACAAATCAAACTCCCTTAGTCCCCTTTTTATACAGTCTGTGGTTCCGACAGTGACACTGAGGCAAAACTATTGGCAGCATAACAGATAAAAGGTGAGTTTTTGTGTTGAATTTTTGTATTTTTTTTCTTATTTATTTATTTAATTTTCACTCAAATTAGCTTTATACAGCGAAATGATAACTGAAAGCTGTTTCTCCCTTGTTGTCACTGCTGTTTACTTGTTTTAAATGTCAGATACAAACTAAATATTTTGCAGATTTTTGTGTTTGTTATTCATCTGGAGCGGCGCTTTTCACATTTTCAACGTGTTTTAAGCTTTTACTGAAGAAAACGTCACTTCTTGTCATTGACACTTATATAATGTTGCCACTCGTTAAAAAACAGTAATGCACAGGTAAAGAGTTGAATGACAGTGTTGAAAAGAGAAAGTGAAATGGACAATTCCAATTAGGAGTGTATTTTCTAATTTAATTTAAAAAAGAATAGAAACTTGCTCTCCAATATTTTAAACAGTAAAGGTGAACAGGTAAAGATATTTAATTTTTCATATGGATTCCCAGCATCATTGTTCTGAGCCTCCTGGTGGAATGTTTTATAGAGATGCTTTATTCAGTAATGCATAAACCTGCATAGAAAACGTAAATACATAGATATAATACAAAAAATAAATACTTGTTTTTGTATAACAATAAATAAGTAAATGTTGTGCAGTTACACTACATACACATACACTAACCATTAATTTCTTCAGCAAAGTATTTTCAAGTAATTGCTTTTTTAACTGCACTTTTGAGTACATGTTTATTTGGTGTTAGCTTTATTTTCATGTTCCATAATTTGACACCACAAACATAGACAAAACGAACACTTTTCCTTCTTGTTCGAGCATGAGTCACTTTAATGAAGAATAAGAATAGAAAATAGAAAGTTAAAGCCATAGTTCGGAACAGTCTGCATTGACATAGGTCTGTTTTATGCAATACCGTAGAATATTTCAGTCAAAGGAACATTTCCACAGAAGCAAGCAGGAGGTGTGGAGATGTAAGCCCGCTCGGAGTAACAGCGCATGTGTTTTAGCGCAATAAAAACCTCCAAAGGGAAAAAGAGGCAAAGCCGTGCTGTTCTTTAGACTACTTTTGGGCAAAATGTTACATGGTGGGAGCTTTAAAATGAGTCAATAAAACAAGTGCAACTTTCATGACACAGATTTAAATATATTTGTCCTTTTGCAGATTTATTGGAACAGGACAGTGGGAGTGACATTTGAAAATGCCACACTACAGATATAAACCGGGACATGGGCCAGAACTAGAGAAATCTTATCGACACAAAAAGTAAAATAAACATCAAGTTTGCAATGTATAAAAATAAGTGCAGTGGTGCTGGCCCGGTGTTATATGCATGACCAGTAATGTAATAAAGTAAAAGTAGTAGAGTGCAGTACTTAAGTAAAAAAAAAATGTAAAAAACAGATCTCTGTACTTTACTCAAGCACATTTTAAGGTGGATACTTTTCACTTTTACTTCACTACATTCGAGAGCAGGTATCTGTAATTTCTTCTCCACTACATTTTTGAAACTGGACTGAAAAACCAATGGCTTTTTTTTTTATGATTATTTGAAAACTTCTAAAAAGCCTGAGGGTTTGTTTTTAACATGTTCACAGTTTGAGCAAAACAAAATATACAAAAATAAAAACAACTAGAAAAAAACTGAAAAAAGTCCATTTCCGTTTCTGTTGAACAAAATTCAACAGAAATCTGTATCAGAATCACCAGATTTGAAGTTTTATTAGATCTTAAGACCTGTACTTACTCTTTACTTTTTACACTTTAAGTAATGTTTTTAATACTTGAGGAGAGTTTTTTCATTTGATACTTTTAATTGAGTTTTTTTTTTTTTTTTTGCTCTGGTATCTGTATTTTTACTTAAAGGGGAATGGTGTACCTTTTCTAGTAGAGAGTCAGTCACCTGCTTGTTTCCATGGATATGTCATTACTCTGCCTGGAATGTTCCATAGTATGACATTAAGCGCTTTGTGTTGCATATTTGTATGAAAAGCGCTCTATAAATGAAGTTTGATTGATTGATTAAACAGCTCTACTTTACCTATATTCAATTGCAGGTGGTTTTATACGATTACTGGAAGTCAGGGGCTCAAAGGGGGGTAACTACTTACCTAGGTTTATACCAGACCTGGTTTAGACCTGGTTTAGACCTGGTTTAGACCTGGTTCAGATCTGGTTCAGACCTGGTTCAGACCTGGTTCAGACCTGGTCCAGACCAGCACGCACTCGTCATGGCCCCAGGAAGCTCGTGGTGAGGTGCGAGCGGTGATGCGCTTTACAGCTCCTCTCACCCGGGGCCGTAGGATCAGCCGCCAGCGACAATGGCTCACTCGAGAATGGCTCGCTTGAGAATGGCTCGCTCGAGAACGGCTCGCTCGAGAACGGCTCGCTCGCAAACGAGTCCCACTCGTGCCAATTCAACACGAAAACACACAAATTGCACGAACTCACTCGTGCCTAGCCCTCGCCCTTACCCAACGTCCCGGACCAAAATGGTTCGGCACGAATACACGTACCGTTACGCCCCTAATATAAACAACCTTAAACAATTTACTCCCTAGCTCTAAGCTGAATATTATTGCATGACAAGTTCAGATAACTCCGCATCTTACTGCGCACCGGCTTCTCTTCCTCGTATTCACTAAGTTGGCTGCTCTGTCTCTGAGAGGCAGTTCAACACACACAACCCCCTTTTACAAAACATGGGTACATAGAATACCGTGGGGTTTTTGTACTGCCGTTATTTTACATTCTTAACAGGAATTTATTAATGTAATTTTTTTTTAAAAGGAAAAAAAGGACACACACAGAGGGCACTTTTTAATTCGAGGCAAAAAGGGCAGGTCCTCAAGCCCCCCCTAGGGCCCTATGTGTGCACGTGCCTGATAAGAAGGTTTAATGCCATACTGTGAAACATTCCAGATAAAGCAATAACATCTCCATGGAGAGAAAACATTTGACCCTCCACCTGAAAAGTTACACAATGCACTTTTAAGTAACACAGCTGAATACCTGACGTGCATCCTTTTCAAAACAGACAAGTTTTTATAGCAAAAATAAACATAGCACTAAACACAGTAACTCTGAAGTGAGACAAGTTGGATTTCCATTTCCATTTTGACCTGTGTTAGTCCTAGTGGGAGTTGGTGAACATATAAGCGCCATGATAATTAGTATTTGTTTACATTCACGTCCAAAGAAACACATTGCAATGCTTCATATATAAGAGGCCCTTTCACACCTCCGCATATGCATCTCCTACAGAGGCAGACCGGGGAATTCTGGCAGATTGACAGGAACGCCAACGGGCCCAATTTCCTCCTCAAATGGACTCGTTTGCAAAGTGTCATTAAACGCGTCACGCTTTTTTTTTTTACACGAATAAATATGAAGAGAGCTGGCCTCGCGTCACAGCTGACGACTGACAAGGCTGTACAAATTGATTAGATCCGAAGTGAAGTACTCAGACAGATTGGAATGCGGCTTTGGGAGATGGGAAAATGTGATGAATCAGGCATTTTGGGGGTAGGACTGTAGTTATATTTATTTCAGTCACTTTTTACAGGTTCTATATTACACAAAACTGACTCTTCTGAGCTTTAAGTCTTGTTATAGTGTTGTTACCTCATCAAAAACATACCTGGAGTTGTGTTTGAGTAATACTTTATTATTAGTGTACAAAGTTTAAAATGATTCTAGTGAAGGTGTATGGATTTTTAAGAACACAGTGGAGCACTTTTTGGTATTTTCCAGGTATTTCCAGGTACTTCCAGGTATGTTTTTGATGAGGAAACAACATTATAACATAAATCAGAAAATAGCATAATTAAAGAAATTGTTCTTTTCTAGCAGCAAACTTTTAAGGCTGCCACACACTACAGGAGAATTTGCCCAATTTTGGCTGTGATTTCTTCTCTCTGAGTTTGGAGAGGCATGACCAAACTTTGTGTCTTCGTGTGCGATTTTGAAGCCGCTGCTCCTCATGTGTGGAGTCAGTGTCAGATCGTAACCACCAAACATCAACAAAGCGATGGTAACAGCCGATAAAACAGAGCGTCAGGGGCAGAGGAGCAACAGACACAGAGATGCAACATACAAACTCAGGATATAGAGAAAATAAAGACTTTATTACTCACCTCTCATAAAGTGGTAAATTTAAAGTGCAGCACCTCACCCACATTATCCATAGAAATTGTCCTCTGCAAATAATGACTCCAGTCCACAAAACTGCGCTATTAATCCAGTTTGAGGTGTTCTTTGACAGTAAAAAGGCGAGATAGTTCCTCACGTGTGTCTGTTTACATCCACACAGCGCACTGATCGATGTAAAGCTGCAAACCAGCGATCAAGACTCTACTTCCTGTGGACTTTATCCCCAATCTTTTATGCTTCAAAAATCATGTATCACAAGTTTTCCACCACATTTCACAACTCATATTAACACAGTTTTGACTTGTATCTAAACTAGAAGTGCAGAGCTCTGATCTTCGAACACTTTAGAGTCTCAGAGTGAGTGGTTTTACTGTAGACAGGAAACAGCTGCCGCCATCTTGCTCACAACTTTATATCATGTGGGCCACACACAGATCCCACTGCAGTCTTTGCGATCAGAGATTCTCATAAGTCTCATAAGTTTTTCCTTGTGTCTATGGTGTGCGATTTTTGTTGCACGTTGAGACCGAAAAATCCTGTAGTGTGTAGCGGCCTTTACTCCCACTTGAGTAATATTTTTTATTGAAGTAACAGTACCTTACTTGAGTTGCCATGTGTATCCTTACTCTTACTAACAACCTCTTGCTTGAAATTCTTGGCTACTCCGCCCACTTTTGCAATTAATTGGAAGGGAATACAAGTTTTTCTCTAAGTTTAATTGTGGAGTTTATGACAAGAGACCCCAGAACACACAGAGGAGCACATGAAGGTGTGAGGAGTGTGATGGATGTGAAAATGAGCCTGGGAGACATCTGCTGTTTACAGGCGAATAGAAAGAGTAGAGGGTCGTCAATGGTGCAGTAAAGGCGCATTTCAGCCATGTTGTGTTTTAGTTGTCTGTCTGTAGTGTTTACGAGGCAGGTTCCGCGTTATGCTTTATCTGTCCAGCTGTTCCGAACTGCTTCTGGGCACTGGTGTATTTCATGGTTTACAGTGCATTGTAAACAAGTAAAAGTTTCATTCCATTTTTCAGTATAAAACCCAACAAAAAGGACAATTTAACTATAATAATTTTGAGTTCTGAAGAGTGCCCACAAATGTTATGTTATACAATCGTCACGGTAAGATTTTCATTCAGTTAGAAAAAAATGGTGATTCTTTCAGGTCACAATACAGTCGTAAATGGCCCATATTGTGCTATTTTCTCATCTGTTGTAATGTTGTTCATCACAAACAGACCCAGAGTTGTGTTTTGTTTCATTCACGCATGTTTAACACACAAATCCTGCATGTTTAGGCTGAGTTCTTTAAAAAATGAGCATAACTTGGGTAAGGTAATACAGGAAGTACTCCACTGTGTTTTAAAACTCCATTTTTCAATTCATTTAATCTTTTTAAAGTCAATTTTAGTTCCATTTTTAAAACAGACAAAGACAGTGACAAAACAAATAATAAACATTTATGTGTTTAAAAGACCGCCATACCAGTGTCTCTACATACAGCTCTGGAAAAAAATAAGTCACCACTGCAAAAATGATCAGTTTCTCTGATTTTACTACTTATAGGTCTGTGTTTTTATTTTGTTTCATTCTATGAACTACTGACAACATTTCTCCCAAATTCCAAATTTAAAAAAATGTCATTTAGAGCATTTATTTGCAGAAAATGATCAAAATAACAAAAAAGATTAAATGTTTTCAGACCTCAAATAATGCGAAAAAAAACCAGATCATATTCATTTTTAAACAGTACAATACTGTTTTAACTTAGGAAGAGTTCAGAAATCAATATTTGGTGGAATAATCACAGTGTTTTTAATACTTTTCCTCCTTAAATCAGATTTGGTTCAGGTGATCTCCTTATCAGTGCCTCATGAAGCAGAATGAGGTGTGTTTGTGTTGAATTCAACAGACGCTGGAATGAAACGGCCGTCACACATGTAGAGATGCTGATTTCAGAAAGAAAATAAATGCTGTGGTCTCTTATTTTTTTCCAGAGCTGTATTGGACTGATATCGTATTGCACTGAATCTCAAATTTGTGAGTGCCATTATTATTTCACTGTCTGATTTGTTCAGTCTGCAAATATACAGTATCCATTACACCTTCACTTGAATCTTTTGGATGATTTTTTGCCCTGGAATTGCCGATCTCTATTGAACAAAAGGTAAAAGGAGCTGTTAACTTGAAAATTACCACAAACTAGACAAACTAATATTGCAGAATCACAACATGTGTGAATGAAACAAAAACACAACCACAGATATGTTTTTGCGGAGGTAACAGCATTATAACATGTCTTAAAGCTCACAAGAGTCAATTTTGTGTAACATAGTACCTTATAGGCCCATAAATGTATGTAAATTCCAGTCCATGCTATTGCGGTCTAACAACACCGTACAACTTTATAAAACTCTTTTGCTGTTTTGGATGATAGGTCAAACCGTACTTACCCTCCAAGTATAAGCCAAGTTGTGTTATCTCGAAAAGTTAAAGTCACTCATATCTGCAGGTGATAAGTTTTAATAGAAGATTATCTGCAAATAGAGCAGCAAGGAGAGCGGGGTGGAGATTAAGCCAAATCCTTCAGGCAAGAAATTTCACATCTTAACTTCTTAAAATAACTCAGTTTTAGCTGAGTTTTGGAATGAGGTTTGCAGTTCACGAGAGGCATTTCTGTTGTGTACCAAGCGAATACTAAACTCTCCATGCATCAAACAGTAGTGGGCCTTCTGGTATTCGTAGCACGCATTGTTGGAGTATAAGCCGTGACTGTGAGAGGTTCATACAGTTACACTACGCAGGCAGAGTGACCCAGAAACACAGGTATTTGATAAACACACAGGTAGAGGAGAGTCTGCATGAGCCAACAGAGGTAATGTTGTCCTACTTATTGCACAATGATTGAAAGAGTTTTGTTATACTGGGATAAGAAGTGGAATGGAGTGTCGACTCAAGACAAGTCTGAGTATGACTTCGAATATGTGAAGGAGGAGACAGAAGCAGTTGTGTCTGCAGCAGTAGCAGAAGTTATGATAGTTGCAGTTGCAGCTGTTGTAGTAGCAGTTGTACTAGTAGTAGCAGTAGTTGTTGTAGTTGCAATAATTGTAGAAGTAATAGTTGTAATAATTGTACTACTAGTAGCAGTTCTAGTTGTAGTAGTAGTATTGTTGTTGTAGTAGCAGTTGTTATAATAGTAGTTGTAGTATTAGTAGTAGTTGTTGTAGCAGTAGTTGCAGTAGTTGTTGTAGCAGTAGTTGCAGTAGTTGCAGTAGTTCTCTAAAAATGATATTACATACAGTACTTTTATAATACTACCACTACTGCTAAATAGCTACAGTATTGTTCTGAACTAACATTATACTTATTTGGTGGAGTGTATTTTTAACATCACAGGATTGCCTCTCCACAGATATGACTCGCCTGCTTGTCCTCATGGAGATAAATTAGTTGAATGCCATACACATTACACACCGACACCCCCACAGTTACATAGTGCAGCTTTAACTGAGGGCGACGGGCAGTTGAACGCTCAGTGGGCTCTGTGATGCTTCCTCTGTTGTATGTGCCACAGGTGGACATCACAATCTTATGCAACAACGTGTAATAGTAAAAAAGCATCATCATCACCCTTCATATTTTTAAACTTTTCTCAGCTCATTAAACCACTCCTGCATGGAACAAACTGGAACTCAATTTCTTTCTGTGTCGCAAAAATGCAGAGACCGGCACCATAATATCCAGTCTTAGCTACCCAAGCTTCTTTTTCACATGTTCTTCTGCTGGTTAGTGATGTTTGTAGAGTTTGAGGAAGGTTCCATATTATGCTTTATCTCTCCAGCTGTTTTGAACTGCTTGTGGGCATTGGTACAGTATATTCAATGTTTTACAGCTTAAAGGGCCCATATTACATTATTTTTCTGATCTATGTTATAATGTTGTTTCCTCATCACTTCATCACACTCTTCTACCTTGTGATGTCATGTAGTAATACAGGAAGTGCTCTACTGTTTTTTTAAACAGGTGAACCGCAGATTTTAATGAAAAATGTTGTGCTATGTCAGATGCGAGTTTGGGTTAGGTCAGATACAGGAGAGCGTGGGTCTAATCTGCCGTTTACAAAACATGTACGAACAAAAACAGGGCTGTATTTTAGTAAAATGCAAAAATGCCGTTGTTTTTACAAGATGATTAAATGTAAAATTGTTTGCCTGCACGCCCAGAAATCTCTGCTACTTTCATTTTCAAACCACACATGCGATGTCCTGCAGTTCAAAATGACTCCCGATGAGCTGAAAAGACACTTAGCGAGTGGAGATTATAAAGTTGTGGCTCTTTTTTGGCTCTCGGACTGATTTTCATTCGGGTGCAGTTCGGGTGTCTGTGTGTATTTATAGCGGGTCAGATCGGGTGCGGAATTTTATTGTCGGAAAACGGGTCGGGTGCGGATTGGGGTACGATGGGTACGGGCGGGTGCGGTTTGTCAAAATCAGACCCGTGCAGGACTGGAATCGTGGATGATTTCAGCTCTGGATTTGTCTCTACTGAGCTGAAGGTAAGAGCTGTTAACTTGTAATATACCACTACATGACATCACAAGGTGGAACAGAGCATTTTGAGCCCTGGAGATGTAGACGGACGAATAATGCAGGATTATTTAAACATGTGTGACTGAAACAAAACACAACTCCAGTTATGTTTTTCTTTTAAAACTTTTCTTTTAAAACTTTTCTGCGCTCATTAAACCACTCCTGTGTGGAACAAATTGGAACTCAACTTCTTTCCGTGTCGCAAAAGGGTGAGACTGGCACCATAATAGCCGACCATAGCAAACCGAGTTTCTTTCTCACCTGTTCTCCTCCTGGTTAGTGATGTTTATAGAGCTGAAATAAACCGATTTCTCTGCCTACTTGACCATTAGCCCGGTGGTGCTGTGAATGCAGGTAAACAAGCATAATTGCAAAGTCCAGCAATCTGTCAATGGCTGGAGCTTTTAAATCTCCCATTCAGCGTAAAATGCCGGTTTCCCAATGGGCCAGCAGTGGCAGCTTTGTCTCTAAGCACCACTTTTCAACCATAAGCATATTTCTGAGCCTCACTTTTATTTGGCTACTTTGAGGTTTTATCTCTGTGGGTGTGTTTTGGCGTAATAGAGGTGCCCACCACTGTAAATGAGCCTATTATTTTGCTTGTTTTTCAAGCACTGCAAGTAATCAAAGTCAGATTATTGAACATCATGTCTGTATGTGCTCTCTGGTCTAATCGGTGCTGTTATCTAGACCAACTTTGGAAAAACAGCTTAATGATGTGTAATGTCAGATGGAGGGCAGGTGGTGATATAATTCAGATTTTTTGCAAGAAAGATCCAAACTTAAGATTCATAAATGTTGAACCTAGTTTTTATTTGTCATTTTTCCTTATGTTGATTGATCTTGATTCTCTTCCATCTTAGTGAAAACAGGAGCAGGGTATGAGAATCACTGCAGTTTTTATTTCATGTTGATGGGACCAATAGTTCCGGAGAAATTCACATTTAAAGTTTGGACAATATATTAAGGATGTGCACGTTACAGCTATAGGCTGCAACATGCACGATGCCTGTGAACTGAATTAGGACTTAAGTTTCACTCGTAAATGGTGAGAAAATAGTCGTTTACGTAATATGAAGCTCCACAGGAGAGAAAAGAGGAGAAAAGGAGAGGAGCTGATCAGGAAAAGGGACAGAGGAAGAGAGAAGGAGACACTGGACAAATTGTACAGATTTAAGTTCAGACTTGTGCAACATAGGGACACATGAGGACACATGAGGACACATTAAGACACATTAAGACACATGAGGACACATTAGGACACATGAGGATACATGAGGACACATGAGGGCACATGAGGACACATTAGGACACATTAAGACACAAGGACACATATGAATATTAGGGCACATTAGGACACATGAGGATACATGAGGACACATGAGGGCACATGAAAACACATGAGGACACAGGAGGGCACATAAGGACACATGACGACACACAAGGACCCATGAGGACACATACAGACATTAGGACACATACGGACATTAGGACACATGAGGGCACAAGAGGACACATGAGGAGACATGAGGAGACATATAGAGATGCACTGTGAGTCAGAGCTGTCACCTAAACAAGACAGTGGTGACTCCTTCAGTGCCTTGCGCTCTTACTGCCACAGGATTGTACACATGTTGATTAAAATGCTCGCCTCATCACCGAGATTGACCAAAGTTTAGAGCGCAATCTATCGATCTTTTGATTTTTGGTCCCAGGCTTCCACAAATTAGCTATATTCATCTTGGCAAATAGTAATTTCAATGGCCAACAGTGTCTTTGGTGTTGAATAAGGGCACCACTTTCTGAAGCTATAGTGAAACAAGTATTTCTCTGTAGTTTATTTATACAGACTGAGAAGACGTTAACCTCTGTGCCAGTTTTTGTTTTATGTGCCTAGGTCCAGTAGCTCCAAAGACAGACTATAAATCACGTTAACAAAATCTGACATTTAAACAGCAAATTCCACAATAGTACTCTGACCTGTCGTTCAGCTCAGTATTAAACTATAGGGAATGTCTATAGGGGATATGTTCTAACGTCTTGTGAATGAAACTTTTTGGAGAGATTGGAGAGTAGAGACTCTATTATCAAACTTGCTTTACAACTGCATTTTTCATACTACTAGTCACAGCTGCACTGAGGTGGACTGACTGAAGCAAAGCCATTAATCTGAGCCCTCGGCCCCTCTGCTCACCACCAATCACTCACACACACACACACACACTCCATTTATACACAGGAATGTTGGGTGAAGTGTCTTGCCTAAGGACACAACTATAGCCTCCACTGAACCGAGTTCTGTATCGCCCACATAATTATTTCATATTTAGCGTTGGAATCAGGGCATTTATAATAAGATTGTAGGTCCATAGTCTCACTATAACTCTGCATATATCAGCATATTACTATTTTTTTGCATTTTCTATTTGCTTATTTTAAATATTCCCATGAAATCCAGTGATATCTTGGTCAAAGCTGGAATGAAAACACTTACCTCCAGGTTATAGAGCAAATTCTATTCCCCTGAGCTGCTCACTGCCACTTTAAACTTGACCCTGTTTATTTATATAGCGAAAAAGTTCATGATCTTTGTATATTTATCCAAGCACTAAACCAAAGCCGAGATAACGCGATGTACTCTGAATCATACAGAAGAGCCGGAGCGGAGTCGAAATAACATACAGCTCCAGTCTTTAATTAAAGCTGATTGTGGCTAATGTCTGTGGTCCGTGCACTAATGGCTCCCGCGGTGAACTTTCGAATCAAGTCTTTCATTAATTGGTTTTTCGAACTCTCCTTTTTCATCCCACTGTGCTTTCTCCACGGACTGAACATGGACATGTACAAGTACGATGTCATTTCATGCCCTCAAAATGGCCGCAAGCATCTTCATTCACCGTGAGACCAATTTTCACAATTTGTAACAGCTCCTTGCCGCGGGACTTCATTTGTATGCATTGCGTCTATTAGGTTATTTCATAGCGAGGAAGTGGGCAGCAGGAAGGAGCAGTGCTGGTTGGTTAGTTTTTCGCAAAGATGAAATGGACCCGAGATGTAAATTCAATCAAGAAGAACGTATTTTCAACCATGTTCGGACCTGCCTGCCTCTCCTGCCATTCACAAAATACACGCCATCTGCTCCCTATGTTATTTTACCATTTGAGTGATACTCCAAAACCATCCTTCACTCCGTCGTCCCCGCAGCTGCAGATTCAATAGCCGCCTCAGCTTTTCTAGGTAAAAATTATCGTTCTTTCACTTCCTTGCGTCACTCAGTAAGATTACATATACTGAAAACCAAATTTCTGACCTTTACTCAACACGATTTCTAAACTAAACAATAAAAGGAGACTGCGATCGGAGCATAGACTCTATAAACAGGTGGAGCTCCAGTCAAATGAAGCAAAATATTGGAATAAAAACAGCAGGATCCTATAGAGCAGGTTAATAGGAACATTTTAAGACCAAAAGGAGGAGCCTGACAGCAGCAGGTACAGAAAAAGGGGCAAAGTTTTATCAGTATAAAGTGATTTGGAGGCAGAGTCGATGGAGTCAGAAGCACGCTCATGCTCACTTATTATTTGGAACGCGCTTCAAATTTTGTTAGCGTGACAAACATTTACACTTTTTTATTTATTCTATTTATTTCAGGAACAATTACGAACATTTCTGTAAATACGCCAGGCGATCTTGACATGTTTAGGCTGAGTTCTCTGTGCATTAAAAATCTCCCGACCGCAGTCTCCAGTCAAAGATGTTGTGGACTTGGCTGTCAAATGTGGTCCTGTCAACAGCGGGGCCGAAGTCATGGAGGGTGGGGGGGGGTAAGAGAGGGGAGGAGAGGAGTGGAGGAGGGTGGGATGGTGAAATAATGTGGCAACGATGTGGCAGATGCACAATGAGCAGTGCAGTGTTGTGAGTCAGGGCTGTATGAATATTCAGCCTGACAGGAACGAGCATCTGAGGAGCGGAGGGGGCGGGGTAAAAGATCAGAGAGCGGGAGGGCATCAGGTTCATTGCACTTTAGACTAAAAAATAAAATCATAAGTAAGGTCAGTTTATTTGTATGGCACAGTTTGTACACAAAGTAATTCAAAGTGCTTTACAGAATAAGAAATGCATTAGAATCACAATACAAACTATCATGTTTTTTGGAGCTGTCCAAAACTGAATCAATACTGGGAGAAAATTAAACAAATCATTGAGGACATATTTAAAGTAAAGATCCATTTAAATTTTGAAAACTATGTTTTTGGGCAAACAGACAGACATCAGAGGAACAAAAAAAATATGTGGAACATTCTGCTGGTCGCAAGCAAGAAAGCAATAACCAAAAAATGGATGAGTGACAAACTACCGGATTTGGAGGAGTGGATTAATATTGGAAAATTTGTGATATTCTTAGTACGTTGCTACTCAAATGTTCAAATATGTGTATTTTCTTGTTTTCTTATTTTTACTTTGTAATTCTTAAAGAAAAAAAAATACTACAGTAGAGAGATATGTAAAGTGAAAGAAACCAAACATGTGAAAGAATGAAGAATGGGGGAAAAAAAGCAAATTGTACATTTGTGATTTGCAAGTGTTGTCTCTATTTGATTGTCAATAAAAATTTGAATAAAAAATAAGAATCACAATACAAACAAATCAAAACATGAATGATCATTGTTAAATCAACTAAAAGAGAAGAGTGCAGAATAAAACCCCAAATGTGGCCCTCAGACTAATTTTTCTTGGCCCTCAGGCTTCCAGATGAATTGGTAAGGTAAGGTAAGGCGACTTTATTTATATAGCGCTTTTCACAGACACGATGTCCCCAAAGACGCTTAACACTGCATGATTAACAGAGCATTTTTCATTCACTCCATACCGAATAAAGGTCTTGTGGCTCATTCCAACCAATTATAAATGAGCAAATATGAATTACTGTCTGCACTGATCACCGGTCTATGGCTCTCGATCGGCCCTTTACTTCATCTGTGTTTTCATTTGCGACCCTTGATGACAAAAGTTTGGACACCCCTGATTCAAACAGTCAAAGCAAAGTTCTGTCTCACATGTTCAGGAAGATTTGTCCATGTTTTAGCAGCAGAAAACTGAAACTCTGACTCCCCGGGTTTAGTCCTGACTCTGGGCACAAACAGGAAGCCAGGACTAAACTAGGTCTAAAAGATAACTAAACCAGGACTAAATCAACACTAAACCAGGACTAAATCAGAACTAAGTTAGGACTAAACCAAAACTACAGCAGGAGGCTGGTCCCTGAGGTCACAGATGTGCTTTGGTGAAGGCCGTGGAGAGACTTGTACAAGAACAGAGCTGCTTTAAAGTCTATTCTCGGAGCCACAGAGATGAGACCAGGACTTATATACTTCCTGGTTCTAGTCAAGACTCAAATAGCAGCGGCATACATAACATTTTTTATCAAACAGTTTCTTCTTATTCCTTTGAACATAAAGGTTCACATTTAATGTCTCTTGTGGAGTTTGCCTCCTCCTTGCGTCCTTGGAGATGGTAATTGCTTTCCCCGAAAACCCCCACTGTGTTCCATTAAACTGCATTTATTCAACTGCAGGCATTTTTGTTGACCATAAATACCTTTTTTATTTGTATGTGTTTTTTAACTATTATTAGCACATTTAAAAGGGACAGAAAAGAGAGCCTAGCAATGACAGATTCAGTGCCTATAGGAAATCTAATAACTTATGTGCAGACTTGGTCCCTCACGTCAAACAAAAACACACCGATAATAGACATAGACAATAACATGAAGCACAGTACAACAATAAACACATTTAGATTACATTTTTACATGCTTTCTTGGTGTCGTATTACTATTTCTTTGTATCTTTTGTGTTGATTGTCTTGTCGAGATCAGAGGTTTCACAAACAGCTTCTCTTCCACCTGTGTTAGGTGAGCTGCAGATCAGGAAGTCCTTCACTAATTTACAAAGAGACGTTTTTAATGTTTGTTCTTGAGAATAGTGTCTTCAAGGCTCTGTGACATCCATCTTTGTTCAGTGTTCTGTATGTTGGAGGACTTTAATTTCTGTAATTTCTCTTTTATGTTATGGGCCTTGTGCATATTCAGAGGCCTTCTGCAGTTTAAAGATACATGGGCAGGTGCTACTGCTACATTTACTACCACTAGTATTATGACTATTAATAATACAACTTTATTTAATTTTACTTTTATTTACTGCTTCCTCTAAACTACTACTGCCAGTATTGTTACTAGGGATGCAACGATATGGTTTTCCCATGATTCGATATGTATCTCGATACACAGGTCACAATATCGATTCGATTTTGATACGTTTTAAGACGCAAAAAAAAATCTCATGTAGTTTTTTCTGCTAATGAGTATAATATAATAACACTGTGATGTTAAGGAAACATTACATAAATTACATACAATACAACTACTGTACAGTTTTAGTTCATATGTGAAGTGTTTTAGTTCATTTGGTTTGGATTCACAGCTCAGAAGTTTTATTCAGTGAAAATAGAACAGAGATTTCTCAGACTATTTTATATTTTATAATATCACCAGTCTACTCTTACTATAGACTGTAGGGGAGCAAAACTATCAGACTTTTCCTTCTTTGATGATGATTTGATGATTTCTTTTCCTCCTGAGTCTCACTAGGTTCACACTCTTGTGTCCCTCCAGCAGTGACAGACAGTAGCTCCTCCTCCTGCCCATGGACAGTAAAACTATGTTAATGTCTCAACTGACTGTTTTCTGACTAAAACTTATGAGTTTGAGAAATAGGTTGCGTATATCATGAGTTGCATCACGTGTGTGTATATGAGCACATTTGATTAAAGCCGATGCAAAGCTAAAAGCAGTTCTAGAGTATTTAAAAGTTAATGTCTTTGTCATTCCTGGGTCTGTCAACATAACATAAAGAGTGAGTGAAAAATAAAACCCACCTCTGTTAGAAGATTTCAGCTGTAAATCCCTATGGAATTATTTTCTTGCTGTATTTGAGGAGGACACTACGATAACTGTTTCCCTTTTGGACCAAAATAAATGACAACACAGAGCACATGGAGGGACATGCGCAAATCGACATGTGTATCGAACAAATGCGTGTATCGAATCATGAGACCAGTATCGAACGATTCGATATTATATTGAATATTGTTGCATCCCTAATTGTCACAGTACTAACATTTCAAACTTTATCTCAATACTAAGGAAAAGACTCAATATTCAATAAAGATTCCAATACCAAAACGATAATAAAACACTATTTCTTTCTAGATTTTCAGCATTAAATTATAGTCCTTTCTTTCATATTACCATGTGGTTTTGTATCTGTGTAATCCCTCAGTGGTCCAGGTAGGTTCCACAGTGGCCCATGGGCGTATATTCGTCCATGTGCTCTTATACTTATTCTGATACAGCTCAAGATCATTGTAAAACTATTCAGGAAAGCTTCATTTCTGTCCTGTAAATGTGACTTTTCTAATATTGATACCCGCTCAAACAAGTTTCTAGTTTTGATAATAGGTTTAGCATCAGTTAGGATCTGATTTTCTATACCCCAACTACTACTACTATGTTCTGACCACAGGAAAAAGCCAAAATAATATGAATTTGATACTGTGAAAATGTTATATGCATTATGTATATGTATAGCAAGTACAACTTAAATTGCATAGTCTCTTCATAGGAACAACATCTTGAACTTTCTATCACTACCTCAAGGCCACCACTACTGCTACTACCTACAAGAACTACATTTGCACATAGTTTTAATATCTGCTCTTGACAGTGCATAATCATACATTTTAAATATGCATTAGCTTGCTTCCTCTGTTTTTCTTATGAATAATTTCTACTTTTACTGCTCTGTGAATAACACCACAGCCATGTATATATTTAAAGGTCTTATATTACGCAAAACTGACTCTTGTGAGCTTTAAGCCATGTTATAATGTTTTTACCTCATTAAAAACATACCTGGAGTTGTGTTTTGTTTCATTCACACATGTTTGAGGATCTCCAAAGCTCAAAATCATCTGTTCCACCTTGTGATGTCAGGAAGCAGTAGTTTTCCAGTTAACAGCTCCTTTTACCTTTAGTTCAGTAGGAATTGGCAATTCTACAGCTGAAATGATCGAAATGATTCTAGTGAAGGTGTACGGAGTGCTTTTAAGAAGCCGTTTGAGAGAAGAACTCAGCCTAAATAAGCAAGATTTGTGTGTTAAACGTGTGAATGAAACAAAACACAACTCCAGGTACATTTGTGACAAGGAAACAACATTATAACCTCAGAAAACTGCGTAATATGGCCCCTTTAACATTTTTCAATTTTATTTTAACTTTTAACAGCCCCATAAGATACACTGCCTTGCCAAAAAAAAGTCACCACCTGGATTTAACTTAGCAAATAGGTACGATGTTGCTGCAGTTGGTCAGGTCTAGGTTCAACAGCAGTGTGTGCTCAAAGAATGAGGTCAACTGAACCTGAATATACTGAAGGACCAGGTTATTCCATTGATGGATTTTTTCTTCCCTGATGGCACGGGAATATTCCAAGATGACAATGGCAGGATTAATCGGGCTCTAACTGTGACAGAGTGGTTCAGGGAGCAGGAGACGTCATTTTCACACATGGATTGGCCACCACAGAGTCCAGACCTTAACCCCATTGAGAATCTTTGGGATGTGCTGGAGAAGGCTCAGACTCGACCATCATCAGTGCAAGATCTTGGTGAAAAATGAATGCAACACTGGATGGAAATAAATGTTGTGACATTGCAGAAGCTTATCGAAACAATGCCACAGCGAATGCATTAATTTTTCACCAAGATCTTGCAGTGATTATGGTCGAGTCTGAGCCTTTTCCAGCAGATCCCAAAGATTCTCAGTGGGGTTAAAGTCTGGACTCTGTGGTGGCCAATCCATGTGTGAAAATGACGTCTCTTTCACAATTTGAGCCTGAGGAATGCTGGCATTGTCATTTTGGAATATGCCTGTGCCATCACATACTGTTGCTGAACGTGGACCTGACCAACTGCAGCAACCTCATACATATTTGCTTAGTTAAATCCAGATAGCGACTTTTTTTTTGGCAGGCAAAGAATATTCTAAACACTACAATACGACAGCTGCACCTTCTAAACCTACTAGTATTTTTATGAATCATATTTTTGAACGTTTTTAAAGCATGAAAACACAATAGCTCCCACACTGCGCTCTTTCTTTTTTGGTCTCCAGACTGCGGCCCACCTGTAGACCACTTTTAACGCTTGTGGAGCTGAGTGGTTGCTCGCTTTTGACAGCTTCAACAACAACAACAGACAGAGGCACAGAAAAAGCTATGCTAGTTGCAATGGCCCACTGCGCTAGCATCTTTCCCATATAATTACATAGGGACGCAAATAGCATGAATGTGGGTTTTGTCTTCATTTCCTTCTCCGCTCCTCTGGGTTCGCTGGTCTTTTTCCAGCCTATTTTGAGGCCGCTTGTGGGCAGGGCAAAGGTTTAGACATGCGAAAAGGCAATTTGTCCGAGGCCTATGGGAGAAGGCAAGTGATGACAAGAGGATCACAGAGAGGAGGGCTGAAAGGTTAATTGAAATGAAATTGTAAGTGTAGTCGCAATTTGAATGGGTGCAATTTTCTTCAAGGGGCCATATTACACTGTTTTCTGATCTATGTTATCATGTTTCCTCATCAAAATCATTGCCGGAGTTGTGTTTTGTTTCATTCTCACATGTTTAACCATAGACCGTATATATGACATAGCTAAAGCATTAGCAGCCGCGTGCCAAACAGGAAGTGCTCCAGGAGGCTCTTCCGGCTCCTTCCCTCCCTTTTTCCCATTTTTTCATTTAGCTATTTTCTGTTTCTAAATCAAGATATGAACATAAATAACAGACCAATCAGACGCCTTCATTCCCCAAGGTCACTGCCGCCTAGCGTTAGCAACAGGTTTGATTGACAGCTAGAGCGTTTTGCTGCTAAGTAAGTTCCCTTCCCACTTTCCTACCCCATTTGACTATTTTTGAAATAAATGACAAAATATCTCAAACAATTACAATAGCTAACGTTACTAGAATCTTAACTAGCATAATTTAACTAGCATAAAGTGAATTTCATTAAATTGCCAACTCTATTGTGTTTCGCACATAACAGAACATACAACATAAATCAATGACTTAAACTTGCTATTTAAAGTTTGACAATAAAAGCTAAAAGTTACCTTATTATTCTCAAGAATCACCGAAATACAGTGGCCCGTGCAGAATGATACAGAGTATCGCATCACTGCTCTGCCATGAGTCGGGTGAGCACATTTAACGACCTCAATCATGATTGGCTCTTGTGTTTGCTATGATACTCGTGGTCGGATTTCCAAATATGGAGCCTGGCTCCAAATTTGCTCCTGTAACCGTGGCATCAGGAGCATACAGTCTATGTGTGCATAAATCCTGCATATTTAGGCTGAGTTCTTGTCTCAGATTAAAAAAAAAAAAAACTCTATTCTCCCTTCACTGTGCTTCACTGTGTTTTTAAACTCCATACATCTTCACTAGAATCATTTGGATAAATTCAGCCGTTAAATTGCCAATCTCTGAACAATCTACTGAACAAAAGATTAAACTTCAGGTCTGTTTTGAAGAGGTAACAACATTTTAACATGGCTTAAAATTCACAAGAGACTTTTAAGTGCAATAATTTCCTTCACAAATAACACAATATTGTGCTAACCCTGTAGTTTGGGTCTGCACAAACATGTTCTGAAATGCGATTCTTGTATTAGTTTGTCAGTCCATTTGTCTTTTTGTCAATTTTTCTTTAAATGTGAAGTGAGAACAGAATCCTTTTATTAAAACACAAAAAGCTGGCTCGAAAAATTGCTATTTAAAATTTGCTATTGCTATTTAAAATTGTTCAGCCCTGATAAGGGGTATTTAGACGTGCAAAAAGGCAATTTGTCATAGACCTAAGGGAGCTCAGAAGTGATGACGGGAGGATCACACAGAGGTGCTAAAGGCGAGTGGAGCTAATTCAGTAATAGCTGGAGAGGAATCAGCAGGGAAGGGTCTGTGTGTGCGGATATAAGGGACCATTATCTGCTGAGATGAGCGAGAGGACAACGTAATTGAAAAATCAATGTTTATATTCTGTGGCTTGGACTCACATGAGGGGCATGCTGTGGGTGAAGCGTGACTGTACAGGATGGTGCGAAAGTTTTGATTTTTGTCATTTACTTTTGCTTCTTAATGGTGCGTTGTGTAACTTCTGCTGTTTGAGGATCTGTCAAATGCAAATGCTGATCTGTGGAAAGGCAACCACAATCATAACGCTTGTTTTTCTAGGTATTTTTGAGCTTTAAAACCACCTGTAATTGAACAAACGTAAGGTAGAGCTGTTTAATGTCATACTTTGGAACATTCCAGGCAGAGCACTGACATCTCCATAGAGACAAGCAGGTGACCTTTAAAGGCTAACTTCTGGTATGGGGGTCTGGAATGTTCCATAGTATTGCATTAAACATATCTATTGCATTTATGTAGGTGTTTTTATTGCTCAAAATAGCTGGAAAAACATGCATTGTTACTGTGAGTGTATCTGCTTCTACGCAGATCTGACCTGTATTTCACCTGCTTGTTTTCACGGAGCTAGTTTACTGCCAGACATAACTTTAACTATCTCCATGAGGTCAAGTAGAGAGACACCAGGCAGGGGTGTCTTGGCAAATGTAGGGTGACCAGATTTTCAAAATAAAAAACTGAGACATGCCCAGTTTGTGGTGGTTGGTAATAATAAAATTGTGAAATAAGTGCTTAATTAAGGAAAACTGTTGACTCAGCCCATTCATGTGTCAGTATAGTCACATAGTCACATTCTCTTTGTGTTTTAGTCATTTTTAAGCAGCATTTCTGTATTTTATTTAACAAGTGACAATTTATGCATCTTTTTACTGTTGGCAGGGGTCAGATTGGTCAAAAATAGGGACACATGGGACATTTCTTGTATAAAATTGGGATAAATCAGTGGTTTTGGATAAATCTGCTGGGACAGGGGACACGGGGCTCACAACTGGGACTGTCCTGGGTAAATAGGAACATCTGATCACCCTAACCAAATGCAGTATGTTGGGTGGGAGGTTGAACTATCTGCCTCTGGGTTAATGGCCTAATAGATTTGTTACCTTTAAATAATGAGCTTGGGATCATCTGTAGTTAACCAATGATATTTCAAGAGGTTAACTTTTGACATTTGCTTTTTGTACTCTTTTGGTTCACAAAATTTACTTTAACTACCCCAATCTGTAGTAAACATTATTGGCCCATTGAATGTCAAAGTTTGTAGCTCAGTGGATAAAGCATTTACCCCTTAAGGATGTGCTGTGCAACTTTAGGAGATGTTATTGCTTTGCCTGGGATGTTCCATGGTATGACATTAAACATATCCATCAGCATTTGTTTATTACAGGTGTTTTTGTTGCTTAAAAATATAAAAACTTCTATGAATTGAGGTACCTATCCACAGATCTGAACTGTAATGCAGCGTAGTGCTTTAATCTGCTTGTCTCAATTGTGATACAAAGGTTTAATCTATACTGTGGAACATTCGAGACAACGTAATAACATCCGTGCAGACAAGAAGGTAACCAGAAAACTGAAACTAAAAAAACTAAAACATTCTGAATTTGAATGTCATTGTCCCTGAGTTCCCGTAGTGGATCATACCGGTTTAATTTAGTGCGTTTGAACCTTGCAGCTCACTTGCTTTGGTGAGGTCGAGTCTTTTGTAACTGTGAGTCATGAGCTGGAGGAGGAGGAGGCTCTGCCCACACTGGAAACACACTCTGGCCCTGCAGCAAAGTCATCCAAATATAGACCAAATAAAACACACCGCTGGACATTTGCTTCACACTGTCAAAAGTATTTATACACACAGTTAAATTAGCTTCAAGTCGTAATAGTAATCTGGATTAGTAGTTATGTTGAGGAGAATTATTTACTGTGTTGGTCTGTATTGTTATTTTAATATAATTTAGACAGAAAATTGCACTGAAATTGTTTGTCATTGTTTTTCACCCAATACCAATGTTGCTGTTGTGGCTTAGATGTGCAGATATTAATCTAAATAATAATGTTGCACTAGTATCTGATCTATGTTATAATGTTGTTTCTACATCACAAACATACCCGGAGTTGCATTTTGTTTTATTCACACATGTTTAACACACAAATCCTGCTATTTCAGCTGTTGGTAAATCAGGAAGTGCTCCACTGTGTTTTTAAACTCCCTACACCTTCACTAGAATCGTTTGGATGATTTCAGTCCTGGAATTGCTGATCTCTACTGAACTAAAGGTAAAAAAGTTAACTTGAGAACTGACATTTCATGACATCGCAAGGCAGAACAAAACATTTTGGGCTTTGGAGGTGTAAACATACTAATAATAACAGGTTACTCAAGTATGTGTGAATGAAATAAAACACAACTACCATATTTTCTGGACTATAAATCGCTCCAACCAAAAAATGCGCAATGAAGAAGAAAAAAACATATATACAACTATAAGTGGCATTTTTGGAGGAAAATTTATTTGATAAAATCACCAACTCCAGCTAAATCCATCTTTTAGCTTTTAGTGATTAGCTTTTTTGTTTTCTTCATTGCAGTTCCCTCAAGTTTCCTCCGCTTTTCTCCAGTTAAACACAAGTTTCTCGCTCACTCCAAACTTTCTTTCTGCTGCTCGATTACAGTTTTCAGCTTCATATTTCACTACTTGCAGCAGGACGGCAGCTCTTTCTGCAGGAGACATGTGCAGTAGAGCGAGAAGTGACAGTGGTACAGGAGTAAGAGCATGATAGGCGTAGCAGATTCTGGCGCACAAGCCTAGAGTGCCCTCTCATGGCCATCAGTGTGAAAATAACCAACATTTGAAATTATATTATATTAATTATATTTTATATATAAGTTGCAGGACCACCCAAATCATGAAAAAAACCCGACTTATAGTCTGAAAAATATGGTTAACACTTAAATCTATCAGAAAATGAGTTAAAAGCAGTGAAATGATCTGTCCATGTAGCAAGATCATTTTACTTGACAAGTTATCGTAAAATAAACTACCTCTAGACTAGAATTAAGCAGTCTCAGAACTAGTAAATCGACAATAAATCTGAAAACAAGATGAAAACCCTGATATAAATTTTAAAGTCTTTGCAAATTTGCAGTGCAGGTACGTTTTTTGAGCAGGTAACAACATTATAACATGGCTCAAAACTCACAATAGTCATTTCTGTGTAATATAGGAACTTTAATTTCCAGGTCCTACATTATAAAGCTGGAATATTTACTCTGTCAAAGCACTAGTAGTGTTTGGATCTAAATATAAACCATATTAAAGCAGTTCGTTAGCCTCACATCAGGTGCTGTAGCTCGGATGCTGCATGAGGGAGTTGGACGGTTCATTCCTGCCCCCGGCCGATGCTAACCTCCTTCTATCAGACTGCGTCATTATCCACTGGCTGCTCCGTGTTTGCGCATCTGTGGTCATGCGCGCACATGTGATCACGGACACGCATGTTACCACGGCAACTTTATTTACACTTCACTAACGGCCCGGGATGCACACGGTCGCTGACACGCAGCTCGACTTCAGGCCTGCACAGCAACAAGAGAATATCGGAATATGAGAGAAGATTTTCAACTTTTAGGATCAATGTTTCTTTTTAAGCTGCTCCAGTCTTTGTCTAAAAAAATCAATACCCAGACTTTAATCAATACTGAAAATACAAGAATTTGTGAAGTGCCAAAACCGAAAACAATCACATAAACAACAGTACAAAATTGGACATTTCCTGAACAGAAGGGTGTTAAGCCATATCAGAACTAGTATAATATCACATTGTAATATTAAATGTAATGACGTTAAAGGTGCATTGTGTAATTTTTCTGCGGATGGTCCATCAAATACTGTTATTGCTGTTCACGCCGAATGTCACAAATATGCGACAAATTTCTATTTATGTATTATTTTGCTATAGTCAAATGAATCATCTCAACTTAATTTAACATCTACCTAAAAGCAAAAACACACACAAAACATTTTTTATGCAATATACATGTAATAATGTCATAAAATTCAGGCGTTAAGGGGTTAAACCTTTCTATCTTCATGGAGACTAAACCAGATCGAGTTACACGTCAGATCTATGGAGAAGCAACCCCAGTCACAGTCAGAATGCCTGTTTTTCTAGGTATTTTGAGCTATAAAACCACCTGTAATTGAATAAATATAAGGTAGAGCTGTTAAAAATCATAGTAAGTAAGTAATTTATTTTCACAGACATAGGTCACAAAGTGCTTCACATACAAAAAAAAAAAAAAAACAGCAAGATACATTCATAATAAAATCAGTCATAGCAGCTCTAAAACCTCAGGGGGCGGGAACACTTTTTCAAAGAGAAACGTCTAGAGGCAGTTTATTCCAGAGCTTAGGGGAGACGGCTTGAAAGGATCTGTCGTCTCTCGTTTTAAAGCTAGTCCGAGGGAGCATTAGCAAGTTTTGGCTGGTAGACCTCAGGCTATGGCTTTATCTGATCTGAGATATAGTCAATAATGTGATACTGTCAACATTCTAGGCAGAGCAATGACACATCCAAAGAAACAAGGAGAAAATTGCATAGTGCGCCTTTAGCTATGTTTTAGTGAAATTAGTCGTCCAACATGTCATACAGGTTCATAAACTTTTATTATTTGTTTTGCATATGCCAGCTGATCCCGCATTTTTTGATATTACCGTCTCCACTCTGCTGCCTTCTTGCATAACAGCACCTCTTGAACCTCTTAATACCAACACGTTGCTGTCTCATGCTTTTCCTGCCTCCTCCACATCTCTTCTGCTCATTTCGCTTCAAACTCGCCTTTCCCTGTAACGCCTTTATCGTCGGGGCCGGCAGCCATCCAAGTCCTGATTTAATAAACTGCCTGGGGAGTCTCCGGGAGGTGGGATGTGCGATAGCAGATAACTGTCCTCCCAGCATGCCCGGCTCTGCTCCGATAGGCCTGCCAAAGAGCTGTGCGTCTCCGTGCCCGTGCGTCTGTGTGCGTCTGCTCTATCTCCACGCGAACGGGTCGGAAGCCTCCCCGAGTCCCATGGACGCACCGCAGGCAGGAGGCCAGGCCAGAGGAGCATATGGACAGGCCTCCTACACTGTACACTGTTTTTCAGATAGGCTATGTATGTACAGGCTTCATCTGTTTCAATATAAGCAGAGAAACGGCTGTTAAGTCAATATAAATCTGAATAAGGGTAATTTTACATTAAGGGGTTATGGGAAAAATTAAAGGGCCCATATTATGCTAATTTCAGATCTATGCTATAATGTTTTGTCATGAAAAATATACCTTGAGTTTTGTTTTGTTTCAGTTGCATTGTGTAGGAGGGTCCATCACCTGCTTGTTTCTATGGATATACTGTATCATTGCTCTGCTTGGAATTTTCCTCAGTGTGACATTAAACAGCTCAACCTTATATTTATTCAATTACAGGTGGTTTTATAGCTCAAAAATACTTAAAAACAGGTGTTCTGACTGTAAGCAGGGTCTCCTCTCCGCAGATCTAACCTGTAACTTGGTCTGGTTTGGTCTCCATGAAGATAGAAAGATTTAATGCCATACTGTGAAACATTCCAGACAAAGCAATAGCATCGCCATGAAGAAAAGCTTGTATAATAATAATCTTTATTTAAAACAAGGTTTACAAAGTGCTGTACAACCAAAGAACAATAAAAACAGCATTCCCAAAGCATACAAAATCAGACAATGAAGCCATCATTTCAATTAATTATAATAAGTTACTAAAATAAAAATAAATAAGGAATATATTTTAGCTAAAGCTAGTTAAACCACTTGACCCTCCACCAGAAAAGTTACACAGTTCACCTTTAATATACACATCCTGCACGCTTAGGCTTCTTTAGAGTTCTTCTCTCAAATAGAAAACACTGTTCCACATTATAATGCCATGTGGTAATACAAGAAGTGCTCCACCATGTTTTTAAATTCCATACATCTTCACTAGAATCATTTGGATAATTTCAGACCTGGACTGTCCAGTCTCTACTGAACAAATGGTAAAAAAAGGTAGCTGCTAACTTGAAAACTATTACTTTATGACTTCACAAGGTGGAACAGCCCTCTGATGGTACCAATGAGGTTTTGAAAGCACTAAAATTCATTATGGCTGTTGTCCATACATTATATTTAGTTATAAAAGTGTCAGAATGGTTTCCAAGATGCTTGAAACTGTTTTAAACAGCTTGAACATAACAGGCCCTTTAATTCTTGCTAAACAAATTATGTCAAATTTAATCTTTATGCATCTGATTACAAGTGTCTTGTTGCCCTTTAGAACATAACATTTTAAGCAATTAAGAAGCTATCCATGTTATCAAAACGCTCAGACTTTTCAGGAAAAACAGCTGCAATCAGACCCAAACTGTTCACAAAATGTTAATTCAACTTTACGTAAAGGTCTTTTCATCAAAACTTTTGTTTATTTTTTAACCACCACCAACCAACTTGCATTTCGGTTAAGTATTTTTAGTACAGACGTTTTGGAGTGACAGTGGTCTCATGGGTTAAGCATTTGCCCACCACTTGAAGGTTGCTGGTTCTAATTTGTATACTGTTTTTGTCTCCCTATTTTCTCTTTATTCCCTACCTAAGCTTGTAACTTTTAACCAGAAAATAGACTTACTGTGAGCAGGCTTGCATCTCCACAAACGGGACTCACCTTTGCCTGTCCTCTGTGGGAATTCTCTCTGTCTCTGTGGAATCATGCAGGTTATGTGCCACTTCCAGAAAGTTACGTGGTGTTGCTTTAAGTATTCGGCTACCATCAGGTTGCTGGTTTTAACTTGTAAACTGTTTTTGTCTTTCTATATTGGTCACACTCTTAACTACCAATTTATGTTTGTTCCTGAACTGTTTTCACAATTCGGACTTTAACACACATTTTATATTTTTTAGCTTATCATATTTTTAACCAATCTGTTTTTAATTCTGTCTGCACTCTAAAGGTGCGAGGGTCAAATGCTTTTCTTCATGGAGATGGTCAGATCTGTGGAGAGGCGACCCCACTCTCAGTCAGAATGCCTGTTTTTCTAGGTATTTTTGAGCTATAAAACGGCCTGTATCTGAATAAATGTAAGGTAGAGCTGTTTAATGTCACACAGTGGAACATTCCAGGCAGAGCAATGACATACAGTATCCACAGAAACAAGCAGGTGACGGACGCCCAACCAAAAAGTTACACAATGCATCTTTAACCGTGATAAGTGAACACCTAAAAGTTAAAGATCTTCTGTCCTCTTGTCACTGTAATGTGGCTACTCGTTGTGGAAGGAAGGGCATCTGGCGCAAAAAATCTTTACCCTGTATTGTAACCATGCCACCTGTTCACTATGGCAACCCTTGATGGAAGTGCCGACCGTTGTTGTGTATCCAAGATTGTTGTTGTTAAGGTCAATGATTGCCTTCTTCAGTATAGGATTTCTTGCTCTCTTTTCATTACTGTATTGTAGAAAGGATCTTGATTTTTTTGGGGGTGTCCATGGCGACCCAACAGTGACATCGATGATTGATCCCGGTCTCGAGATAAGCTCCACGGAAACGCAGCCAACCGGAAAATTAGAAATCCCGCCGTCCTCGGTCCGTTTCAGATCCGATATGGCCCGTCTTTCCCTCACACTCGCCATTTTCCTCGGCCAATAAATCAGTAATTAAATGATGTGTTTCTGGCCGAGTGTATAGGTAACGGCAGGTGTAAGAGTACCTCAGGGGGCATAGTCTTGGTAATGGGGGTGAAAGGGGGCAGGCTACAGCGCGTATCTCCCTGAGTGAACTGACTGCATATTATACATACATATATTTTAGCGAATATTGATCAAGTAGTGTCAATGGACCAGTCTGTACTACTACTACTACTACTCAAAACAACATATTGTATTTATATTGTGGCATTTCTCTGTAACAAGCTGCAGATTTTCACTCATTTTTTTACTGATTAAAAATAGCAACATTATAGTGTATTTTTAACCCTTGAGTGTGACTTTTTTTGGAAAGGGCAGTGGGCGGAGATAGGGGGTAGGTGAAAACAGACATTTTTTGAGAACTCAAGCCTCAAATGCAGGATCATACAGGATTATTCAAACATGCATGAATCCAATTAAATACAACTTTGTGTAAACTAAAGGTGCAATATATACGTTTTCTGGTGAAGGGTCTGTCACGTCCCTGTCTCATGGAGATGTTTTTGCTTTACCCACAATGTTCCACTGTATGGCATAAACGTCATCTATCTTGCACTGATTTTGTTTTGTTGTTGCTCAGAAACACCTTGAAAAGACTTAGATTTAGACAAACTTTACTGATCCACAAGGGAAATTATTGCCCTTGCCTTATTATTGGGCTTGCCTATCCACAGATCTGTCTTTAAGATAAGTTTAATGCCATACTGTGGAGCATTATGATGGAAACAAGCAGTTGACAGAAACTTACATTGTGCACCTTTAATGATAAGAAGACCCTGACTTATGGTTAAAATCTCATAATTGGTGTTTTTACATAATATATCTCCTTTAACTTTATACTTACAATTGGCTAAATTCTATGTGAGGAAATATGATTTAAATCAACATATAATTTATGATAAACAGGCATTCTCACTGTGAGCGGGGTTGCTTCTCCATAGATCTGACCTGTACATGGTCTGGTTTGGTCTCCATGAACATAGAAAGGTTTAACCCCTTAAGTCTGAATTTTATGACATTATTACATATATATTACATGTGTTTTTGCTTTTAAGTAGATGGTAAATTAAGCTGAGATGATTAATTTGACTATTTTGTCAAATTAATTATTATTATTATTATTATTATTTTGAGCAACATATAAGTTATGTTATATTTATGTAAACGTAAAGTATACATTTTTTTACTAGGCCTAGAAGTAGCAGTAGTGTCTAAAACTGACTAAAATATCCAGGGAAATATATGTACTGCGATACCATCTATTTAGAATCAACAAAACAAAACAAAACTAGCCTTCCTTTTCTGTCCCACACACCACCGCATCAGCCGAGGGGCCACAAACACATTACATCTGTGTTGTACTCCTGCTATCCTGTAGAAGGTGCAACGCTGCCTCCGGTGGTGAATCCATCAAAGTCGCCCTGTAGTGAGCGCTACACCTGACCAACTCCCACCATTTTGTCTCTGGTCTGTGCCATATGTTTTCTAACATTCTGTTTCTGCGTCCATGTGTTGTGCAGGCTCGTCGGCTCCAGGGGGCCCCCTGCTGGCCTCTCTGCCAGTCCCTGGGCGACCACTGCAGCCTCAGATCGATCTGAAGCATCTCCTGCCCTTCAGGCTCAATGGGTCCTCTCCGCTCAGTCTGTTCCCCAACTTCAACACGGTGAGTTCAGGTTGTGTTTGTATGTTAAGTGTTTTATAATGTGGATTCTTTAAAAACAGAAGAGTTGTTCTTTAAAGATGCACTATATCACTTTTTAAAGGGGCACTATGTACAGTAACATGTTTTGGTGGAGGCTCTGTCTTCTGCTTGTCTTCATGGAGATGTTACTGGTTTGTCTAGAATGTTCCATGTTTAAAACCCATTTATCTCAAGGAAGACAACTATAGACTACATTATAGATCAGATCTGTGGAGAGGCAACCCTATTTACAGAGAAAATGATTGTATTTTTGACCAATAGAAACACCCATAATGAATAAATGATAGATTGTTTAATGTCATACCATGGAACATTCCAGAAACAATAACATCTCCATGGAGACAAGGAGGTGATGGACCCTTCACCGCTTTGCACATTTAAAGGTGTACGAAGTAACTTTTCCAGTGGAGAGTCAGTCATCTGCTTGTATCCATGAAGATGATATTGCTTTCCATGTAGTGTTAAACTTGTATGTATCTATGGAGCAAACAGATGGCGCTACCAGGCCAAGTTACAGGTCAGATCTGTGGAGAGGAGACCTTATTTTGTTTTGACAGACCTGCTCTGCCCTACAGAGGCAAAAGACCTTAACTCACCAGAGTGTGAAACTGAGAAAAATTACTTTAAAGTTTCTGTTTTGTCCAGAGAAAAGTATAAGTAGGGCTCCCAAAATTGACAGCTAGTTGCTATAATGAAGAAATATTTGCGTGCGAAAAATATTGACCTTTGGCCCTGATTTGGCAGCTACTGTACTCCTGCCTTTGTATCATGTGGGAAAAATAAGGCAGTAATTGACACTGTTGCTGTCTTTTTCCATTGCACAACCCCTTATTTTTGCCATGATACAAAGGGAGAGTACAGTAACTGCCAAATCATGGTCAAAGGTCAATTTTGAGCTTAATGTTTTTCACAATATTTATTCATATGATAAAGGAGGTCTCAAATACCCCTAAAAATTTAATTAACTAATTTTTGACCAAACATGATGGTGTTCTTTGTAGGCTGTCTAAAGAATACACAAGCTTTATTTTAACGCGTTAGTTTGAAGAGATAACCGTACAAAACTACAGTTCTTATAGGCTTGTGGTAAAAAAGGGCTATAGGTGAGTTTATGATACATTTTAATAACAGAACTTGGGGAACATAATCAAAATGGTCCCTATATAGACTTAAAAATATCCATCTGTTTCTGTGGACTCTCAACTATTGACAAAAGTATTAGCATCAGCAATAAAAAAAAATAACATATCGATCTATTTACACACCTCAAAATCATGTCAGAAATATGACTTTAGCTTCCTATTTCTGCACTGTCGTCATCTCACAGCAAGATGTTCCCTGTTGGTTTGGTTCCTGGGGTTTTCCAAGTGGAGTTTGGGACAATTCCTGTAAGAGTATAATCCAAACTTCAGTGAGCTTCTCCTGACTAAGAACCTGGCTCCGGATCTGAAGCTTTGAGGGATCCCATGGGTGCGGTACTGCGGGTGCCCACTGCTGAACAGACTGGCTCTGTGACAGTGGAAATATGTTTGCAACACAGAGGAAGGATAACAACACAGAAAATATTTGTTTAGAAACAGATCAAGCAGAGACGGGTATTCTGTCTACCAAAAAATTTATTCCAGTTATGATTTGGACTGAAATGCCAACTCATATTGACAGATTTTTGTAATTGTTAATGTGTAAAAGCTTTCTGAAATGTGGCCTACAGATCATATTCACAGCTCAATTTTTTGTTTTTGCTTTTGTGGTATAAGGGTGAGTGACAGCACTGAGTGACCTAAAAAAATAAAAAATACAAATCAATAAATTAATAATAATATTACTAATATTAATAATAATAATAATAATAATAATAATAATAATAATAATAATAATAATAATAATAATAATAATAATAATAATAATAATAAATCAATAACTACATTTAAAAAGTATACAGATAAAATAATAACTGTAAAACATAATGCAGTACAATACAAAAAAAAAGAAAGATACTCAAGCAAACTTGAGCATCGTCTGTTTCCGCGCCTCCTGTTTATAGTCGGAGGTCATCAATCCACTTTTGTCGTCTTTTTTCGGTAGGTTTTTTGAAACTTAACTCCCTTGTGACACACCACTTTTGGTATATGAAAAAAAAAATTGTCTTTCTCCCGATTAGAGCAGTTGCAGCAACCACAGACGACACAGAATTTAATCATTTTAGCAGAGAGTCAGTGGAGGTAAACGGGGTTCTGTGCGTCTGTCTTTACTTCCTGACCCCATCTGAAACCCAGCAATACCTTTAAGTAACTGCAGATGCCCGAGATCAACCAATACCAGAACAGAGACTGAAAACAGCATTTATTTCCTTTGAACTACAATAAGACAAGACAAAACTGATCTAAATCTCAAATAACAGAACAACTTTGTATAAATTATAGTTTAAATATTTCAAGGCCAAATATCTCCACTAAACATTCTTATTACATTACGCTATGAACCAGGATTTGGAAGATGATATCCAGCTAATTTTCTTCAGAATAGGCACAGATACAGACATAAGTATCAGATCAGTGCATCCCTAATTCTGTAATTCTATGGAGAGAAGCAGGTGACCCTGCTAAGTTACAGGTCAGATCTATGGCGAGGTGAGACCATTCACAGTAAGAATTCAGGTTTTCCTCAAGGTATTTTGAGCAATAAAAACACCTGTAATTGAATAAATGAAAGCTAGACATGTTTAATGCCATACTGTGGACCATTCTAGGCAAAGAAACATAACATATTTGACATTAACAAGGACAGGTTTTGATTCATTGTTCTGCTGCTGCTTTGACACAGTTTTCTATGTATAATCAGCCCTGTAGATTTCCCTGTGTCCATATTTAACTCTAGTTGGCCTGGCAGTCTGTGTTTTTGTGATCCTTTATGAGGCGTGGTGCTAGTCCTATAAACCGGGGTATTCTGGTACATATGTTTCATTCAAACATTCTCCAGTTTGTTGTCAGTGTTATGGGAGCATTTCACAGCACAGACCACACAGGCCAGCGCCAAGTCAAGATGGCTACATCCCAGACCAGACAGTGACTGAAAGAGAGACCATTTTAGTTTTAAACATGGAGAATAAGAGCTACTGTGTCAGCGTTTCTGACCATAGGCTTCCATATCTGTAACTTAACATTACATATTTGAAATAGTTGTGGTTATACCTCGTTGTCAATGCCAGATCTCGTCTCTGAAGCTAAGAAAGGTTGGGCCTGGTTAGAACTTTTTTCTACACTCTTCTCTCTTCTGTTTTAATCCTAGTTTTATGATGATTATTTATGTTTGGATTTGTTTGTATTGTGATTTTAATGCACTTCTTATTCTGTAAAGCACTTTTGAGTTACCGTATTTTCTGGACTATAAATCCCTCCAGAGTATAAATTGCAATGCTTAATGAAGAAGAAAAAACATATATAAGTCACATTTTTGGGAGGGAATTTACTTTACAAAATCAGAGACTAAGAACAGACATTTCAACATTTCAAACTGTTGACCTCGGCTTGGAAATCTGCTGCAGTTTTTGGGACATCGTTGTCTGTGCTCTAATAGAGGCGAGTGCGTTGCATGAAGCGGTAACAGCTTTTTTTGTTTTCTTCATTGCAGTTTGAGTATCCTCTGCTTTTCTCCAGTCCCTCACAAGTTTCTCTCTCACTCCAAACTTTCTTTCTGCTGCTCGATTACTGTTTTCAGCTGAACTACTTGCACCTTGTAATCTGCAGAATGTGATTTTCTTCTTGGGGGCATTTTTGTTCAGTCTTTCTCAATTGCCTTTATACAGTAAGTTGAAGATTAAACTTAAAATTTTTTGTGGTACAGGAGTAATGGGAATAGCAGATACGGGTGCACAAGCCTTGAGCGCCCCCTCGTGGATGTCAGTGTGAAAATAATAAACATGTGAAAGCCGCATCTGAGTATAAGTCGCAGGGCCACCCAAACCATGAAAAAAAAAAAAGACAAATACAGTACTTATGCTATACAAATAGACTTACCTTGCCTTGGATGGAGACTGCTCAGAGTACCAGGTGCAGAGTGGGGCAGCAATGGCTCTAGTTTAGTGCAATTTGTTCTTGCGTCCGTTAGCAAGACACTTCATTTACATTGCCTGGTATGATTGTAAAGTGTGTGCGAGTGTTGGTGGTGGTTGGAAAGGGCAGTAGTGCAGATTTCTATTGCCTTGCTTCTTTCAGTCTGCCCCAGAGCAACTGTGCATAATAAAGTAACTTTGAGCTTCTGGAAATACACTATATATGATTAATACATTGCTATTTGTATTTCTATTATTAATAATAGTAGTATTAACGCAATATATAAATACAATATCCTGACATATACATTCAAATCATTCCAATAAGTGGGCGTACCAGCGGTTCTCAAAAGGTGCTGGTTTCATTTTAGTTTAGTCCTGTTATAGACTTGGTTTGGCCCTATTCTAGCCTTGTTTAGACGTTATCAAGTCCAGGTTTGGTCTTAGTTTAGTCCTAATAATGGTGTGGTTTGTGTGACGGTGTGGAGGCAGTCTGGTGGAGTTTATTCTCCTCAGATCCCTGGGTTAAGAGCACGTTTGATCCTTTACTTCTTCATTGTCATTGTTCAAAAGCATAGCCGTCCTGTTTCTTTGATCCAGCTGCGTATGTGCCGCTGCCTTCACAGACAAGAGGAAAAATAAGTCTAATTTTTGTCTGAAGTGTAAATGAAGCATAAGCTAGAGGTTTCCTTCTCACCCAAATGAAAAGAGAGGATATAGAGACCACACACACATTTGACACGGTGGCTCTACTGTAATATAGTGGGCCTTATACTGTGCCTTTATAAGGGATTTCTATCATAGTTTATGAAAAAGTTTATTTTTCTGCTCACCTACTGTTCAGGGTCAGTGCTCCACCTCAGCAGCTCTGGGGAGGGTAAAGAATGCCAAGCAGAAAAGACTGCTTTAAAATAATAAATCTTCCGCATTAGTTGTTTTATATACGCAGAGCAGAGGGGAGGGGAGAGTGTAGCTAAAACTAGTACTGCAGAGAGAGCGCCTTTACTTAAGGTACACTATGGAACTTTCTGCAGGTGCTATGTTACCAAGATGATTCCATGGAAACGGAAAATTAAAACCATACTTCAGAACATTCTCCATTCTCCTCTCGGCCAAAGAGTCAGGTTCAGTAATAAGTTTTTCAATAAACAACCAAAATTAAATGTTTATGATTTGATCTATTTTTGGCTAAAACATTATCATTTTTAACAATATCACTTAATGTATAGGAATCTATGGCAGGAATCTGTGTACCATATTTTTCGGACTATAAGGCACACTTAAAATCCTTTAATTTTCTCAAAAATCCACAGTGTGCCTTATAATCCAGTGCACCTTTCTGTATATATTAATTCTGGTTGTGCCTACTGACCTCAAACTGATTTTATTAAACAATCAATCAACAACTTTATTAATCCCAAAGGACAGTTCACTTTGCACATTTCTGGTCGTGCACAGTCCACAAACAATATAAATGTAAAAACAAATACCTCCAACACACTAAATACATTTGAACTTTAGTGCATCAGGGAACACAAGCAAAATTACTTTTCGTTTAAAAGCTTTATGGCAGAAGGGATAAAAGATTTAGCGTAGCGGTTGGTCTTTTGTTGTGGGGTGACATATCTTTATGTGGTACACATTGCTCAAATATCTGTCAAAGTGTTTTAGTACAACTTTGGTAAGACACAAAGCTGCACCGCTGGATTGTCAGAACATTACGGCTACAGCAGTCAGGAGCCTTGCAGAGTAATACGTACTGTGCTTCAATGTGATATTATGGTGTGTGTATGAGGAGCCCAAAATGACCCCTGTTCAGAGACATGCTGATTTACATGTCCAAGTGAAGCAAACTAATGCAGTGCTGCCATCATCCCAGGTGGATTAACCAAAGAACTCCAACCACTAGATACTGGATTTCACCAAGACAGGGAGGCAACACCGGGCGAGTTACACCACGATCTGCCAATGGATTGTGGACGCCTGAGCTGAGGTATCAGTCTCGCTTAATGCGCCTTATAATCCGTTGCACCTTATGTATGAAAATAGACCTGTTCATTGATATTACACCTTATAATACGGTGCGCCTTATGGTCCGAAAAATACAGTAAATATTTGGAACTGCAGTTGACTGGACAGAAAATTTGACTAAGCAGCGATGTAATAAAAACCTAAAGTTTTAGTTCCATTTGTAGTTTACCAGTTTACCTAACAGGAACCATGTTTAAACACATTCATCTCATAAAAGAAGAAATGTTTTACACCAGATTTAGCTAAAGATAGTTTCCATCTGCAATCCTCAAATGGGCAAATTGTTGAGCACATTTCCAACTAAAATACCACATTAGATTAGATTAAACTGTATCTGAAGTTAAGATGCAAGAAATAAACATATTCTCAATGTGACACTTTTGTCACATAGGGATTTAGTTACAGTGGGAAAAGATACCAAAAACTGAACTTGAGCTAGAGTCAAACTTATGATAATTTGTCCTCACATGTAAATAGTTCATGTGGTCTAATGTGAAATGTCTGAAGAATGCAAAAGAAAGCTCATTATGTTAAATTAGGAGAGGGGGTGGGATTAAATACGTTTTCTTCCCACTCCTTTTTGGGCAAATTTTTTGTTGTCATTGTTTTGATTGCTCTAATACCAATATGGATTATACTATGTTCCATTGTAACAGAATGAAAAATTCTTACATGCCCAAAATAAATACCTAAATAAAAATAAATAAATGATACAATCTAGTGTTTTAAAGTCCTTTGACAATAAACACTGGTGTTAAATAACGACTAATCCATCAATAATCACATTCTGAAACTGCGATGAAAAAAATAGTTTCACATTTGTTCATTTATTCAGGTAGAGAAAACATTGAACTTTGTGTCCAAATTTATTTCATATGGATAGACCCAGTAATTACAGAGATATGAACCATAAACCAGGTCAACAAATGCAATCTGACAGTTAACCAGCAAATTCCACCTTGAAAACTGACTTGTCCTTCTCTACAGTTTAAACTATAGGGACTTTATTTTGCTCTAATATGTTAAAATAAACAAAAGTATACACTGGTGGCTTCTTATTTGCTTGTAATATTATTATTATATTTGCTTAATAAAAGTGTGTTTCGTTTCAAATCATCCCGAGACAAACTCAATTTCTTTTCTTATTACTAACTCGTCATTCCCTTCATTTAATTGTAAATGGAAAAGCTGCATCCCCGATTGAGCCTTGTGTGGTTCTTTTCGGTATTTCGCAGTATGACACACAATCTTCGCCA
Source organism: Odontamblyopus lacepedii (assembly GCA_034769755.1). Classification (NCBI taxonomy): domain Eukaryota; kingdom Metazoa; phylum Chordata; class Actinopteri; order Gobiiformes; family Gobiidae; genus Odontamblyopus; species Odontamblyopus lacepedii. Next base: position 12,920,690 of record CM068351.1, read on the forward strand.
ACCAGAAACCCCACAAATTATGATAAGCGCAGAAATAAGTAATCAAATGGCCCCGTGAGGAGGTGATTAGGCCCCATAGCACAGCAGTGGTAGCAGAAGCCCAGTGCAGACAGATGTGTTATAAATCAACAGAGAGAGCCCCAGGTTGTCCGTGCTCAGATAAGGCACACGCCGTCCCCTACGCCAGCACCGAGAGGGGAAGATGAATGCACCTGTCTCCGAAGCTAAATATCCTCCGTTTCCCCCGGTAACGCTACGCAATGCCAGACCCCTCCTCTGCCCGAAACCTGTAAAATGTCGGCAAAAAAGAGGCATGTTTATATAGGTCTATGTACAAAAGAGGAAGAGGTGAGTCAGTTGAACAGATACGATTATTCATTACATAAGGAAATTTAAAGGTGCATTGTGTAGCTTTTCTGGTGAAGGGTTTGTCAGATGCTTTTATTCATGGAGATGTTATTGCTTTGTCTGGAATGTTTCACAGTATGGCATTAAAGCTTTCTATCTTCAGAAAGACCAAACCGGACCAAGTTACAGGTCAGATCTCACAGTCAGAATGGTTGTTTTTCTAGGAATTTTTGAGCTTTAAAACCACCTGTATTGGAATAAATGTAAGGTAGAGCTGTTTAATGTCATACTGTGGAACAGGATATTAAACCAAAGATGTTAATTTTGTCTTCTTATGTACTTTAGCTTCTTGGGTAATTTTTAAAGACAATACAGTAAAGTGTATTTACCAAGCCAACTGTCAAAACTGTCACCGGTGTTGGTGGTGACGTGTCATATATCAGGTGTTGTTACTTCCTGTAGGCGTGGTCAGCCTGGCAGGTCGCTCAAACTAACCACGCCTCCAGACCACTGTAAAAGAAATAACCACATTATGGATCGGGATGGGACACGGATCATTGGATCAGAAAACAACAAGTTCAAACGCTGGATCAGGGAGGCCTTTTAAATCAGGAAATGAGGCACAAACAGCATTAACCGTGATGACAGATCGTTCCTCCTTTCACACACTTGGGACACCTTTCTCCTGAGAGCAACGGGCGACGGGAGGAGTGGTCAGTCTGAGCGACCTGCCAGGTCCATCAGGCTGACCACGCCTACAGGATGTAACAACAACTGATATGACAGTTGACAGTTCTGAGGATGGCTTGCAGCTAGCAGCCAAAACATGTCAACAAGGCAAGTACATTTTACTGTTTTGTCTTTAAAAAAGAACCCAAGAAGTTAGAGCAGTGAGAACATACGCAGAGGAACAAGCAGGTGATGGACCTCCAACCAAAAAGCTATGTACTGCACCATGAAAGCTTTTTTTAATGATTCAAATTCTTAACATTTTTTGTATAATTTAACTAAACTAAACTAAAACAGTGAGGACAAAAGCAAATATTTAAGCACAATGAATTCAAACTGTAAAAATATTAATATACCAAAACGTTGCCGCAGGGAAACTGAAGGTTTATTTCTATTCTCAGTTATAATGGGACACGGTGGGCTCTTTGACAATGATTTACAGCCATTTGCTGTTACTTTTTAACTTTTTGCATACTTTAATGTATTTTATGCCTGAAAGAGTGATTGCAGCATAGTTGGTAAGGACCCTGCTTTATAGTATTGAACATTTCAGGCAAAGCTAAAGGACATAGAAAGCGAGATGAAATCTGCACACTTACTGCAGTAGTTTGGGAGTAAGTGTGCAGGCTTTGTCTCGCTTTCTATGTTCACTGTAATAGCCTTGCACCAGTGATGTGTGTATACCTATACCTTTTATGATAAAGCTATAGCACATACATGGAGACAAGCAGGTGGTGAATCCTCCTAAGAGAAAAGTTACACAGTCCATCTGTAAAGCACAGAATGGCCCTCATCTTCAGAGCTTATAGTGAATGAATTATATTGCTCAAAATTCACTCTTTTTAAGTTAACAGCTGCCTTTTACCTTTAGTTTAGTAGACATTCCAAAGCTGAAATTGTCCAAATGATTCAAGTGAAGGTGTATGGAGTTCAGAAACACAGTGGACCACTTCCAGTATTACTATATGACATCACAAGGTGGCGTGTTTTCAGAATGAGAGAAGAACACAGTCTAAATATGCAGCGTTTGTGTGTTAAACATGTGTGAATGAAACACAAATCGAGGTATGTTTGTGTTGAGACTGCATTATTACGTAGATCAGAAAATGGGGTAATATGGGTATTTTAACATATTGATTGTCAAGAAAAGGATTGTTTAGACACACCCTCTACCTTTATCAATATAGGAATTGTCTCAAAGAGTGCACTGATGTCGACTCCTTGTAGTTTACATAAATAAATAAATAAATACATTAATACATCAAAACTATCCCGTTCCCCTGGCACATGTACAGCTCCTGCCCACCCCACTTTGACACGGTGAGGTCAGACTCTCAGACAAAAGGTGCTTTTACTGCAGTGTTTCAGGGCGACTGCCGATGCACAATGAGGACATTCTCTGAGCGCTAAAACAACCAGGCGTCAGCGGGCAGGGGGCTGTGTGAGGGTGCACCCCGGGGTGGAGGGGGCGGGGGGCTCTCTGATGGTGCTCCTCGAGTGAAGGGTGTAGGAGGTGTCAGTTTCACTATGCCCACTGGGAGAACCAAGCCTGTCCCAGGAGGATGTTCTGAACTGTGTAGAAAATATCTAAATAAAGCAACAAAACTGAGTGAGGTTGAAGAATGAATAGGTAGGTTTGCTGATGTCCTGATTTCAGATGGAGGGCATGAGCTTCAACTGATCTAAAATTTAATATGCACAGACTAAAATATAAAACAGTGATTTTCAAAATAGTTTAAAGGAACAGCATGTAACCTGCACTCTACCAGTTTAAAAAAAAATACTATTACAACTGAAGTGCGGTTGCCAGTGCTTTAAAGTGCATATAGAGGACACATACAAGTTTTTTTTTCTCATTCTCAGTATATGGACAGGCCATGCCTCATGAGCTGCACAGGCTTCACTAGCACTGGTTCATGATTGGCAAGTACTGGGGTTTAGAGAGTGAGGATTCAGATCAGAGAGACTTTTTAGGTCTAACTGGGTTTTAGCATTGAAACTGGAGACCCAACTGAGTATGAGACACATGTGAGGCTCATATCAGTTTTTCATCCTGAGAACTAAAACACCAAATTATAACTTGGCCAAAGTTTTTGTAATTAAGAATAAATCCATTTCCTTCCCGGCTTGTCAAAGCCTGACCCCGTGAGATCTCAGAAGCTCAGCAGGGCCTGGTCAGTACTTGGATGGGAGACCATTAGGAATTCCAGGTGCCACAGGGGGCCCCAGTGGCAAAAAAAGTTGTTGTGTCCTTAGGCAAGACACTTCACCCACATTGCCTAGTATGAAATGTGTGCATGGCAGGATTCTCTTGAAAAAGAGATTAGTAATCTCAATGGGACTGTCCTGGTTAAATAAAGGTTTAAAAAAAATCAACATTAAAATGACAGTAAAAGCTGCATAGGATTTGAACATGTTCACTTTTGAACATGAACACTTCATTCTGGGGATGAAGTCAGGTCAAGTTTATGCAATTTCAAATCTAAATCTTATAGTATATATATGTACATATAGTTCCTTTAAAATTGATTTAAAAAAACATAATTTTTGGAGACATTTTAGGAGTTGATAGTTTTGAATGGAAATTGATACCACTTTTGATACCTGCCCACAGAGAGCAGCACATTTATCCCAAGAGGATGCTCCAAACAGTAGAAAAGCCCAAAATAAAGCAACAAAACCTGTGAAAGTCCCCGGAGCAGCATACATAGGTCCACCGGGGAGGCTAGAGTGTCAGTCAGTATTCAGCCTTACACTTGGCATAGAGGCCTGTGTGGTAAACAGCCTCTGCACCAAAGGCGTCTGACCTGGCAGTGGCTCTGTGTAGGAGACATCTGAGGAGAGCTTTGGGTCTGTGAGAGAAGAAAGCCAAGCAACTCTGAAAGAGTGTAAACAGCACTGGGTATTCAGCAGACTTTTTGTGTAGTTCTATTGAAGGTTCAAGGCATATCATTGGACAAGTATGCATTTATAATTATCTCTATTCATTTATGGCTTAGAGGTTTGGTCAGTGCACACATGGTAGGCAGGGACTACGCAGAGATTTGTTATTATATGATTAGGTTCTTTTCTCAGATCAAGAGTTTGTTTTCTTACCTGTCACTTTCGACTGCTCACTGTCGGTCTTACTCTCACAAACCTGGGATACTGTCCAGAGGAAGTCGAACTGCAGATGGCGCTGTCATTCTGCCTCCACCGGTAGAAAGACAGCGCTAAAACCTGTATAAATCGGCTGACCGGACACGCCACAGCAACATTACCACTCTGAGGAAGGCTGCTAGTGAGAAGTCGAAACTGTCAGGTATGAAAACAAACTCTTGGTCTGAAAAAAGAACCTAATAACAGAAAACATCGGAAAACCAAATTAATGAAAAAAATGTATATAGGTAAATGTATATCTGTGTGTATTTGGGTTATAATTATATTTAGTATGCATAGTATGTACCGTATGTTTCAGACTATAAATCGCACCAACCAAAAAATGCCTAATGAAGAAGAAAAAAACATATAACATAAGTTGCACCAGACTATAAAGCGCTCTTTTTGAGGAAAAATTATTTTATAAAATCAGAGATCAAGAACCAACATTTCATCTTGAAAGGCAAGTTATAGAAGTTATAGTAATAAAAACAAGTCAATAGAGAAAAATCTGTGTATCATTTGTTTTTCAATATAGAACAAAAAATAAGTTGTTTTTTCAATATGAAAAAACAACTCTTTTCTTTATTATTTATCTCTAAAACCAAAATGAAAAAACAGATAACGATCTGTTTTGTTTTTTTAATTTTTGATTCATATATACGATTCATATATGTGATCTATGGACTGTCAGTGTGAAAAGTGTGAAAGTCGCACCTCTGTATAAGTCGCAGGAACCACCCAAACAATGAAAAAATGTATAGCGACTTATAGTCAAAAAAATATGGTAATTTATTTTGCTATTTATATTTGCAAATATTTGTAAAGTTCGGTGATCAATGTACAAAAGCAACTACAGAATTTTTGAACAGGGGTGGGTTAATATAAGTTTTTCTCCTTTTTAATATAAGTTTTTCTTCTTCCCACTCCTTTTCAAGAAATGTGTTTTTTTTTTGTTTATAATGTCTATGTAGCATGTATAAATATTGTTTCTCTCTCAGCACAAACTCGAAATAAAACCAATCAATCAATCAATACTTCATTGGACTACTATGCAGAGATTAGTGTCGTGAGATTGATATCTGGGTTTGACCAACGACTACATATATAAAAATACATAACATATATACAAGACATAACTAACCTAAACATGCTAAACATAGGAAGTGAAAATGTAATGTAATGTAAAATGTTCATATTAACCTGATTTACATGATCCTGGTATTTTTATTTCACTGTAAATCCAGATATGATATTAATGATGGACAATTCAGGTGCCTGCTTTTCCCAAAATTGCTCTCACTAGCATTAGTAACAGGTTTGACTGACAGCGTTGCCAAGTGCCCACTCACTGCCAAACCAGCAGTGCGGACAAGAAGGGGCATTACCTTCAATAGCCTCGCTCTGGGCTCTTTGGTTGCTATGATACTTGCACTCAGATTTCCAAAAATGGAACTTTGGTCCAAATTTACCCCTATAACTGCCAACCTCAATGAGCTGCATTTGACTGGTAACTGAATGCTATGGGTCAAGTCACATTCCCTTAAGTCCATTTCTTTATATAGTCTATAGGTCTGACAAAAATGATGAATTTCTTTCCCATAAACTGTATATAGAAGTGAACTGAGGCGTTGTGGTGTCTCACCTTTACAATCTTTCTGTTTTTTGCAACATTTTTAGGACTTTTCACCATTGTAAAACCACGGCAGTCGGTCAATGGCAATGATCCGTATTTCTCATCATTCCGAAACCCTTGAATGGAGAGTAAAATAAAACAGTGACAGAAGAAAAGCCAACCATACTCCACCAAATCTTTAAATGCCTTTGGATCAATGGTGCAGATCGTGAGATAGTGGAGCATTGTACTCTGTCCGTGAAAGAGGAACTCGATCCAAGTCAGGACTAGTGCCAGGCTGGTGATAGTAAAACATGATACGGATCTGGCAGGGGCTGTTCTGGTGAAGTCAGCTGTCAGTGAGGAATGTGGGCCCTTGTAATGAAGGCTCAGCTCCACTCGGATGCTCCAGCGCTAACACCATTTAAGCCCCGCCAAATCCGCACCACAGACGCATTTTAACTGTAGGTTTCAATGGGTCCTTATGGAAAAGACAGCCGTGCTTCGACCAAATGTGGGATTTCCCTGACAACATGACACCAGGACATTCCCAAGAAATACAGTTTAGTCTGGTCCTCTGCTCAGACAAATGATATAGGTCACATGGCAACACGGAGGAGCCAGATTAGACTCTCGCCGCACAACAAGAAGGCCTTTGGTTCAATTTTCAGACTGCATGTGGTTGTTCTGTGTGGAGTTTCCATGTTATTCCCTTGTGTCTGTAGGTTTCCTCTTGCCTGACCAGCCAGAACCACAAAACTTTAACAAAACTTTACAAAGACAAAAGTGGATCTGGAGCCATACCATGTCCTGGCAGATTAACCAGAGAGACGCATGCTCTAGTTGCATCAAAAACATGTAAAAAAGGAAATAAATCTATATAAAGGACTGAGAAACAGTGCCTTTACAGAATCAACAAGTGAAGCACCAAACTATTACATATCTCAGGTAAATAATGTTATATATTATGTTCTGAATGATACAAAAATTGTGGAGAGGAGATGTCTTTTGCATTTAAGAGACGTGATAGAAATCATCTAACATTTGGATGGAGGTTTTTCACTCTATGGTCCTCTTCCAGTCTCTTTTAGATTCGTTAGGACTGGCAGGTCAGGCAAGTTTTCCTCTATATCAATGATGCCCAACCCCTCGATTTCATTCAGCTCGATCCCAGAGGCTGTGGGAATAGATGCCAAAGCTGTATCAGTTTATATGTCGGTTTATATGAGGTTTATTGTGGTGTAAAAGTGAGAGTGGATTAATGCACTGAACAGCTGGTCACACAGAGGTCCACACTAGCGCGAAATTACCGCAGGTTTCAGCACCGGTATTTTGGTATTTTTGGCTACTTTCCCGGGAGTTTTCATGTCTCAAGCCCCAAGATCACTTCACCAATAACTGAATAGCTAGTAGTATGCTGATAAGGTAGATATAGGGCACTCCAAAGTCTAGGGCACTCCAAAGTCTTTTGTCCATTTGACAGAATTGAATTTTTCTTTTGCTATGCTGATAAGTAGTGTTAAACAGAAGGCAAGTTAATTCTTATAACTAAAACATTTCTCGGTGCTGCGGGTGTAGTAGTTATACACTGTGTTATACTGCAATCCCTCAGATCCAATTACTGTTTTATCAGATTATTCTTGTTATCTGATTTTGATCCCCACATAATGTACCCACTGACAGCTTTATCTGCCAGGCTACCACTGTCTAAGCACCAGATCTATTCATTGCACCTCATTTATTTAGCCTCCTTGAACTAAACCCAAACAAACTATTACATAAGCTTTCACTGAATACAGCTGATTGCGATGGAAAAATATGGCTTGAAAAATCCTGCCTTTTACCGTGTCACAGTAGCCCCCATCTGTCCCTTTTGGAGTCATTTGTATGCGATCTGAATAGGCTTTGATTAGCTTATGGTGGGCTTCTGGGGGCTTTATACTGGCTCTATGAAGCAGGCTCACTTTCTGATTGAAACCTATTGTGTACAGTTGATTCTCTGGATTACTGTGGGATTTGTTACTGTTCCCACCTGCTTAATTACAATGCTTTAGACTGGAGCCAGCAATGCAACGGAAAGGCCAGAAGAACAGTATTAACTAAATCGCTCACAGGGGAAAACTATGAAGCCACTGCTACTTTACTCATTTGCTTGATAGAAGTAGTAAAGTTTTTTTTTTTATCATCAGTTTTCTAATTGCCTGTAGGACTGGTATACTTTGGTGATATCAGATTTGTTTTTTTAATGACCTCATAAAGTACGATTTGACTTGAAAGCTCAGTTTGTAGTGTAAAATTGCCTTCTATTATTGGTGGTTTTCAGATTGCAGAAGGTTATGAGAGATGTGTCATACTCCCACAGGGGGACAAGAGAAAGTTTGTCCTTTTGATAATATTGTATTTGATATGTATAGTAGTTTTATTCTGTCATTTTGCAGCACCACAAAACAATACAAAAAAACAATACAGGCTTACATGACCGAAAGGGTTTAGGGTGAAGTAAAAGACAGAAGAGCAGTGCATGGAAAGCAAGTCTGCATTTACAATTTCACGTGTGACTTACTGCATGCAAAACAAACAAGACTGAATGCATACTTCATTCACTCCGGAGCTCTACAGCTTTCAAAACATAATGCTTTATACCAATTTTTGCAAGTTTCTACAGTATTTGACCCCTTTTAAATCATCATTCATCATTGCTACATATACTAATCCCTCTATATGAAATATGTGAAAGGTAGATTCACAAATGTTGAACCTGATCATTTCTATTAGAGACAAGACCCAAGAACTCACCATATTACAACACAAATCTGCATTTTAACAATATCAATCTGTATCATCTGTATTAATTATTATTAGCCTATATAATGGAGATTGACCAATATATAGCAGATAAATCCTGCCAATATTTGTTCTTTTTAACCAGTTGACTATTGGCCTTAAATCTCCAGCATAGGCCGATATTTACTTTGGCCTGCTGCCTAAAGAATAGACATAATGCTGCATTTGAAGATTTTAATGCAGCGATACCTGCACAAAACTATGCTGCTCTCTTATAGATTTAGGATTTTAAAAAGTGACTGAGTTTGGGGAAAATAATCCAGATTCATATTGGCTTCAAAATATCAGCAGAACTTATTGGCCATCAGTTTCTCTGGAGCCTAAACAACTGGTATCTGCATCGGCCATGAAAAAAACATCTGTTTGTATCTACTAGAGAAAGTTGTGATGTAGATAACCCATTTGTAATTTAGTTTATAGCTATAGAAGTAAGGTTGGTGCACTGTAACTCTGCTGTGGCTCCTAAAAGCAGTGAAAAGCACTTTTAAACCCATTGCAGTGAATAATTAGGATGCTACTGATGCATTACGAAAGTGAGAAATACGGCCTACATTTGGAGCTCTGCAAACTGTTCTGTTTTTTAAAGATTATTTTCAGATCTATATTATAATGTTGTTTCCTAATCAAAAACATAACAGGAGTTGTGCTCCACTGTGTTTTTAAATTTCATAGACCTTCAGTAGCATCAACATTGGATAATTTCAGTCAACAATTTCTACTTAACAAAAGGTAAAAGGTAGCTGTTAACTTGAAAATTACCACTTCATGACATCACAAATGGAGACAAACCATAGAGGCTACTAGAGATTAAGATAAAGGATTACTCAGACAGGTGTGAATGAAACAAAACACGACTCCAGTAGTTTTTGATGAAGTAACAACATTATAACATGGCCTAAACCCCACAAGAGTCAATTTTACATAATGAAAACCTTTAAAGGGACAGTTCGGAATTTTGAACATAGGGCCTCATTTCTTAGTCAGTGTTGGAGACATGTGGAGACACTTAAAATATTCCATCCAGTCCTTGTATTTGGAGACGTTGCTGGTGCTAGGCTAGTGCATGCCAATGGCCATAGTTGTCCTGGCACTAAAAACACCTGAGGAAAACTATTATAACTCCAGACTGTCCATGTGAATGTCTGTGTCGACAGTATAATGCATCGCATGAATCGTCGCATGTTGAGGGACTATTTTCCCATATATCAGTCCGCCAATGCCAAGCTTTCTATCAGGAAGTACAACTCACTGCTGCTGCTCAGACAGAAATCCTTCAAATGCAACATTGGTTTTACTTCTAAAATTATTCTATCGACACAGAGATTCACATGGACAGTCTGGAGTTATAAAAGTTTTGCCTCGGGTGCTCGGTGGCGTGGGTTTTTAGTGGCAGGACAACTATGGCCATTGACATGCACTAGCCTAGCAACAGTGTCCTCTCCAAATACAAGGACTGGATGGAATATTTAAAAATGTGTCTCCACACATCTCCAACACTCTGACTTATGAGGAAATAAGGCCCTTTGTCCAAAACTCCAAATTGTCCCTTTAAGACAGTAGAAATTATCAACTTCCTTATTTCTATTTTTTCTGTGCAAAACTCATACTTTAGTACCATATTGATCATGTAATTTATCTCTGCCCAGCTATTACACATCACACCCTATGTAAATTTTTGTTTGCCCCCTGCACTTAAAGCCTTATAATCATCACCGTGTTTCGATCTGTTTATTCAGATGGATCCGGTGCAGAAAGCGGTGATCAACCACACGTTTGGAGTCCCTCAACCTCTCAAGAAGAAGCAAATTATCTCCTGCAACATTTGCCATCTGCGTTTCAACTCAACGGTAAGAAACACTCTTTAAATGTGATGAGAGGAGCAGCCAGAGCGGGCTTCCAGGACGGTGCAATTTAACATGAAAGAAATCTCAAGTGAGGAGTGAATGTAGCGTCTCCAGACATGTCTTTGTTCATCGGCCAATGTTGTTTTTAGAAAATGTCTGTCTGTCAGTTACATAGCTTTTATCATGGTTTTAAATGTTACCCTGTGTATGCTGTGTGTGTGTGTGTGTGTGTGTGTGTGTGTGTGTCTGTGCTGGCCGTTTACGGAGGTGGTAAGTGTAGCCAAAATTTGCACTTCAGTTACAAGTTACAACAGAAAACTCAGATGGTATATACTTTTTTTTTTTTTACATTTTTAACATAGTATTAAAGCTAGCAACTGTTAGCAGTAGGAGGACCAGCATTTGTAGCAGTGGTTGTTGTAGTAGCAGTAGCAGTAGTAGCAGTAGTAGTAGTAGTAGTAGTAGTAGTAGTAGAAGTTGCAGTAGCAGTAGTGGTAGTTGTAGTAGTAGTTGTATTTGTTGTTGTAGCAGTAGTAGTTGTGCTAGTAGTAGTGATGGTGGTAGTGGTAGTAGTTGTTGCAGCAGCAGTAGTTGTAGTAGTAATATGAGTAGTGGTAGTAGTGGTGGCAGTGGTGGTAATGGTAATAGTGGTAGTAGTAGTAGCAGTAGTTGTTGTAGTAGCAGTAGTAGTGGTAGTGATAGTACTAGTATTAGTTTTTGTAACAGGAGCAATAACAATAGTAGTTTTAGTAGTACTAATTCAATTTAACACTAATACAATTGAACATTTAAATATTATTAATCCAGATTTATTTGTGCATAACCTGGAGGAAGAGCAGAGAGGAGATCACCAGATTAGATGTTGTAGATCCTCTGAAAAAGTTAAATTTGATTATTTTTTTACCAATAGATGACAGATCCCTTCACATGGCTCTCTGGTCCACTGGCACACTGTATCAGAAGTAACATAGACAGCCTCTAGTGGTGAAGTGTGAGAATGCAGGGGCGGGTCCACCAGTCTGATCACAGAGGGTAGCTTTAATATTAGCCTCATGTGGCAATAGTAGTTATTACACCAAGGAGTACCATCTTAATACTTGACTTTCATGCATCTTTGAAGGACCTAATACACCCATTTGACAATTTTAGATCAAAACCCAGATGAAACTTGGTCATAACCAGTTGTTTTTTTGTTTTGTTTTTTTTGTAATTCTTTATTTTTCATATTTTAAGTGATCTGAAAAAAGAACGAATACAATACAACATGAGGGGTGCGCCTTGGTGTAAACACATGATTTGTCATTTCCACAAACTGCACTAGAAGCTAAGTAAAGGGTTAAACAAAATCTAGTCTAACAGTTTTGATAAAATCAGTCCACCATTATCATTTAGTCTTAAATGTATCTTGTTGTCTTGCCTTATGCTAAAAGTGATTCTCTCCATCTTAAAAATATCGTAAACAATCTCAAACCATTCATCTAAAGTAGGGATTTGTGAGTTAAGCCATTTCCTGGTTATAGCTTTTCTAGCAGCCGCACTCAAAATTTGGAACAGGTATTTAACTTTATATGTCACATTTTCACTCATCAAGGAGCCCAGATTCATTGTTTCAAGTTGAAATGGTATGTTAATACAAAACACAGTTTCTAATGATTTATGAATTTCTCTCCAAATTGGAATGATATGAGGGCATGTCCAAAATATATGGCTATGATTTGCCTCCAGTCCACCACATTGCCTCCAACAGTCTGACGATTTGATGTAATGTCTTTCCTGGACTGGTGTACTGAAAAATCTAACCAAATTCTTCCAGCAGAACTCTCTCCATATTATTGAGTTAGTAGTTTTCCATTGTATCTTGCAGAAGATTTCACATTCCTGATCAGATATTGTTAGATGTCCTTCCTTTTCCCATTTTTGTTTGACGTGGCATAACCAGGTTTTTTGCTGCAAATTTTGCTTGCTAACAGCGACCTTTCTGGTTCACGGATTATCAAAATACTTTGTAATTAGATGCAGACAGTATACAGCAGTAGCTACGTATTATAGCTACTTTATACAAAAGGGATACAACCCCTGTGATTGTCCCTCCAACTATTGTATAATATAATGCATAGTGTCATGATCATATGTAAAAAGATAGCAACTTCCTGCAGCTTTGCTTTTTTCCAATCATTTATTTCTTTATCGGTATTTGTGGAAAAATGCGTTTTGTTTTGCTTTGGGGAGATAGTCGTGTTGTTTGGGTCTGAAGGATTAGACCACAGGGAGGACCAGCGTTTATCTCCCAGAGCAGAAACAATCAAACTAACACAGCCAGACCCAGCCTCTGCTCCTCATTCAATTTCCACCGGCTCTACAGGCCCACACCAGCCAACATATGCAAATCACTGCCAACTATTGTTTATCAAAGGGGGGGGGGTCAGTCCTTTCTAGTGGGGCAAAGTCTTTTTAGTTTTATCAAGCCTCGTTTTGTTGAGTTTGGATTATTTTAGTGATGTGACTCTTGTGAACGTTAAGACAGAATGTTCTTACCTCCTCAAAAACCTGCCTGGAGTTGTGTTTTGTTTCATTCACACATGTTTGATTAATTCTGCATTAATCGTCAGTTTAGATCTCCAAAGCTCAAAATGCTCTGTTCCACCTTGTGATGAAGCAGTAGTTTTCGTGTTAATAGCCTTAATACCTTTTACTTTTTGTTCAGTAGAGACTGGATCGGTGTATGGAGTTTAAATGGTGTATGGAGTGTATATCTACAGTCATATTATATAAATGGAGATAGCTCTCCCACCAGCAGCTGCGTTCCAAATAGGAAGTGAGCATGAGTACTCTTCTGGCTTCATTGACGCTATTTCAAAATGACTTTACATTGGAAAATGTCACCTCTCTCTCTGTAAATGCTGCTGTGAGCCTGTCATTTTAGTTTTAAAATGTCTGTATTAACACAAGCTGCACGATCTTGGTGTTTTATTTCGCTATTTTGTCTGTAAAAAACTCCAAAGCCTAATATGGAACTTGGCTTCAGATTTGCCCTATAACCACTACAATCTTGAGCTTCATTTGACTGGAATGAAAGCTGAATGCTATGGGTGACGTCAAAGGTTGGGCGGTATCCAAATTTTGATACCATTAAACGTTTTCAGCATTTTACCGGGGTATACAGTATTACTATGATGAATTAAGAATTATTTTGTAGCTGCACCTAAACCATTCAGAAACAGAATTGCAACATTATATTTGAAGAGGAGGCAAAAGTTCTGATCAAACCAAACTTCACCAGCGCGTATCTCCCTCCATTTAATGATCTGGGACACGCCAAGACAAGAAAATATTATGATATTTCCCACTGCCACTGGGAGGAGAAGTTACCGTCTCCTCTGTGAAAGTCTGACTTTGTCCTCAAGCGGGAACTTTCTGCTCTTCAGCGCGTCCCCTCTCGATCAATAAAACGTCTCCATCACAAACTTTTCAGTTCAACGTCACACACGAAGCGTCAGTCATGTTTTTTTTCTTCTTCCTCGCTGCGTGTGGATGGATATCTCTGTGCGTAACGACATTTGAAGAGGAGAGAGAGAGGATGGGAGAAAGTTGGTGCTGTGCCTCGTGTCTGAAGCGACTGTGGTGGGATCTCTGGCTCCTCAACATTTGCTGTGTCTCCCCTGTCACTCGGCCTGAAGCCAAAATGCTCCTAATATTATATTAGGTCCTTATGTGCCGCAGATTTTTTAAATGACGCTAATGAAACTGATACCGTTGCTACTTTTTGATACCTCAGGATACCGTATTACCGCTGAAAAAGACTAAGTGGAGTTAATTCTCACATATATGGCAAATTACGCATCTTGGTGTGCGTAATTGTGCATCCCTTTCTGTTTTTATTTGAAAGGTTTATTTCACTCAAAATGAACACATACAAATGTAATAAACACCCTGGAAATGCATTACAAGTGATTTGGCTTTGTTCTATGCTCTGGCCCTGGACTTTACAGGAGCTGTTTCCATGACTGGCACCAGAAAACTCATGGAGCGATGATACTTTTTTGTTTTTGGGGCAATAAGGATATTTTTCATTTACTTACAGACTTGATATTTTGCATTTTTGTAGCTAAGGGCCTAAATTAAGCATTTTTTATGTCCAAAAAGTTGTTTATACATGTTTGCTGTGTGTTTTGTATAAAAGAGTGGGAATTTTATTTTCTGTTTTTTTTTTTTCATTTCTATTTCTGGTCCTATAGCTTTTATTACAGCCACATGACCCAACTACAGTAGCAGATTGTAGCAGCAGATTGTGAAATGACAGGTTGTACTGAAAATAAGGATGTATAACACTTCATTATAGGGTAAAAGGGGCAGTTTTAAAAGCAAAATTAAGAAAAAAATCCAGGCGAGGAGAAATGTACTAAAATTGCCCTTAGGTCTTCAGGGGTTAAATCCACCTGTCACTCACACGGAGCATGGCAAAAGCTGACGAGTAGGGGGAGTAATAAATGTGTATCAAGCAGGAAAATCCTGAATCATGATTAGACCATTTCTATACCGCAGGTGTGGCTACAATATCTTACCACAGCTGAGTAAGGACAGAATAAATAATGCAAGAAATTGTGCATTAAATTACTCTGAGTGCCTGGAAATGTGCTTCATCATTAATGCATTTTTGTTCTTCTTTTCAAAAACCATATTTCTCATTCTTATGCAAGTTTTAAGAAAGACCCCTAAACAAACATAAAGTATAAAGTAGCAATGAAAGCCTTAAGACCTTCTAGATTTAGGAATAATAAACTGCCTTTAGACTTTCACCGCATACGATTTTCTGGTTAGACTCTTCAAAGAAATGCAGACACAGGGGACTTGGAGCTAAGGCAAAACTTAACCGAGCTCCTCCGGCGTTAAGACAAAAGTACAGAGTAGGTTTGACTGGGTTTCTGTCTCTACGTGAGTATTGACACTTTACCAGCACAACCCTGAATTCTCGAGCGTCTGCTGCTAACATTATAAGGCAGTTCTCCCTTTTGTGTAATGTAGCCGTTCCCATGGGAGCTGGAAAAACATGCTGCGGTTTTCAATGGTTTAAGTGCTTAGCAGGGTCGGCTGAGGGAAATCAATTGACATGAGGATGGAGAGTTTTTACTTGAACTGTAAATCTTGCATGGTCTTTGATAGAGATAATTTGTGTAGCTAAGCAACATTGTTGATATATTGAAGTAGTAGTAGTAGTAGTTGTACCAGTAGTTGTAGCATTAGTTGTTGTAGTAGCAGTAGCAGTAGTTGTAGTAACAGTAGTAGTGATAGTTGTGTTAGCAGTGGTTGTGGTGGTGGAAGTAGTAGTAGTAGTAGTAGTAGTAGTAGTAGTTGCAGTAGTATTAGTTGTAGCAGTAGTTGTGATAGTAGTAGTGGTGGTGGTGGTAGTAGTAGTAATTGTAGCAGTAGTTGTTGAAGTAGCAGTAGTTGTAGTAGTAATAGTAGTAGTGGTAGTAGTAGTAGTAGTAGTAGTAGTAGTTGTAGCAGTAGCTGTTGTAGTAGCAGGAGTTGTGGTAGTAGTAATGGTGGTGGTGGTAGTAGGAGTAGTAGTAGTTGTAGCAGTAGTTGCAGTTGTTGTAGTAGCATAGTAGTGGTAGTTGTGTTAGTAGTGGTGGTGGTAGTGGTAGTAGTAGTAGTTGTAGCAGTAGTTGTTGTAGTAGTAGTAGTAGTGGTAGTTGTGGTACTAGTAGTAGTTGTTGTAGCAGGAGCAATAGCATTAGTAGTAGTAGTAGTAGCAGTAGTAGTAGTAGTTGTTGTAGTTGCAGTGGCAGTAGTAGTAGCAGGAGTAGCAGTAGTTGTTGTAGTAGCAGTAGCCGTGGTAGTAGTAGTAATAGTAGTGATAGTAGTAGTAGTAGCCAGAGCAGTAGCAGTAGTAGTAGCAGCAGTAATAGTAGTAGCACCTTTATACTATTTTTAACACATATTAGGAACAATTTAACATTGAATTTTCATTAATCCAGTTTATTTGTGCATAACCTGGAGGAAGAGCAGAGGAGATCACCACATCAGATGTTGTATATCCTCTGAAAATGTGCTGAAACATGTGATGGCCTTGGTTCAGTTTACTGTACTGCACAAAAGCTGAACTGACTCTAACATCACACTATGGAACTTTTTTCATGGAGGGTACACTATTTTACACTATCAGTTTTTCAATCACTCTTAAAAATGCACCTTTTTTCACTGGCTTTCTGCAAGTGTTGTTGAGTATTTTATTGTTTTCTGTTGTTTTTAGTAGTTGTATTGTGTTTATATTGTATATTGTGTTGTACTGTCCTTGTCTTTTCTATGTTTCTGTACAGCACTTTGGCTGACTGTAAAGTTTTTAAAGTGCTTTATGAATAAAGGTGGTGTGGTATTATATGGTACAGTATTTTGTTTCCATGGACATGTCATTGCTTTGCCTGGAATATTCCACAGTATAGCATTACACCTGTCATTACCTGCCTTGCATGAATTCTAATAAGGTCTATTTATTGCTCAAAAACACCTTAAATAGCGTATATTATTACTGCAGGCAAACTCACCTCTTCACAATTCTGACCTGACAGAGGTTAAAAGCCATACTGTGAAACATCGCAGTTGAAGCCAAATATATCTCCATGAAAACAAGGACATCGCAGACAGCAGTTCTATAGGGCGGCGCTTAGAAAGAGCAGTGTTTGGAATATTACACAGTTCACAATAAGTTTGTGTTCTTTTCTCAGCTTTTTGACTACTGTTGACAACTATTTCGATTTGATTTATTTTATTTACAATATCTTGCCTACCTCTGTGTCAGGTTTAAAGACACTGGCAGCTGCACTTTCACCTCTTCCGTCCGGCAGATTAACTGTGTTACAATGCTAACTGGCTCTAGATCAATCAGTGGACGATCGATAATCCCTTTGGAGAGCGTTGATTGTGTCCAGGTGCTGTCCTCTCAGGTGAAGACTGAAGCTTGTTTCACACCTTTTCCACTGGCCGAGGAGAGGAGACGTTTTCAGAAGCGGGGGCTGTTTTTGCCTCTTGGAGCTAATCCTCGTCACACAGCATCAGTCTCACCAAACACAGTCTTGTTTTTGGGACTGTTACAAATCACATCATTAGTTTCAGCTATGCAAAAATGTAGTCGGGTTTATTTTATACTGAGCTCAGTTTGCAGCAGTTTAAAGGTGCATTGCGTAGCTTTTCTGGAGGGTCTGTCACCTTCTTGTTTTTATGGATATGCCATTGCTCTGCCTGGAGTGCTTCACAGTATGACATTAAACAGCTCTACCTTACGTTTATTCTATTGCAGGTGGTTTTATAACTCAAAAATACTCAAAAAACAAGCACTCTGACTGAGCGGGGTCACCTCTCCACAGATCTGACCTGTAACTTGGTCTGGTTTGATCTCCATGAAGATAGAAAGGTTTAAGGTTTACCATACTGTGAAGCATTCCAGACAAAGCAATCACAATAAATATAATAATAAAGGACAAAAATACAAATAGTAACAATGAATTCAAAATAAGTCGCAAAAATAGCAAGAGACTAGTGTGAAATAAGGTCTGTATTTGTTTTTTTTCATGTATTTGAGAAAAAAAAAGGTGCTCTTGAGGTTAAAATAAAGGTGTACTTTCCTGTTTGCACCTAAGTGTTATATTGTTTGAGAAGCAGGAGGTGCCTGTTAGTATACTATTTGTTGTTTGCATTACTGTGACAGCAAACTCTCCTCTAGTCTTTGAAAGTTGTGGAAAGAGCTCATAAACTCATTGTGGTGACTAATTAGGATACTCCGAATGCCTGGGGTAAGTGAGGAATAACTTTGGGCCACTGCAAACTGTTTAAAATGGACTTATTCAGTTGGTTTTTTTTTCCGTTTTTTTTCTTCATATTTTAAGACAGTAAAAATCAGGTGCAGCAGAAAAATCCGCTTTAGTAGGGATAAGAAAAGAACTCAAGCTCACGCAAGATACAACTGCAACAAGATTGTGCTGATATGAAAATTATCCCATGTGGATTGGAGGAAAGTTACATCTCTAGAGAGGCTGTAGTTTTATAAAGCAGTGCTACAGTGACACCAAAAAATACATGTTTGAGCAACTTATTATCAGTTTGTCTAAATCTCCAAAGCTCAGATACTCTGTTCCACCTTGTGATGTCATGAAGTGGTAGTTTTCAAGTTAACAGCTCCTTTTACCTTTAGTTCAGTACAGTGGCAATTCCAGGTCTGAAATCATCCAAATGATTCTAATGAAGGTGTATAAATAAATACAGTTTAAATATGCAGTGGAGCACTTCCTGTATCACCATATGACATCACATGACCACATGACAAGGTGGGACAGGGTGTTTTCTGGTTGAGAGAATAAGAACTTAGCCTAAATATGCAAGTTTTGCGTGTTAAACATGTGTGAATAGACTCTTTTAGGGCGGAAGTAATTAAAAAAGCAGCATGCGCATTTTGGCAACAGAAGTAGCATTGTTCCCCATTCATTCTGATTCATTCAGAGTGAGAAGACGGAGATAAAAACATTTCTAGCACCAAAATGTCTGGTTGTTGTGCGTGTGGTTGTCAGAATCGACATTCTACCTGCGGACTAAAGTTTTAAAGTTTCACTCACGGATCGCACAAGGATCTGGCAGTGGGACACCATTTGTCAAAGTCAGCTTGCGAGGAATTATTCTCAATCTTTTGACAATAGTCCTTGCAGAACTTCAATTTGCTGAGTTCTGCCATACTTCTGTTGCCAAAATGCGTGCACAACTGAGCCTACGTCATCACTGATTACTAACACTAAAAGGGTCTATTGAACAAAACACAACTCCAGGCATGTTTGTAATAAAGAAACAACAATTAAGCCTGGATTAGAGTCATTTTTTGCGTAATAAAGCACCTTTAAATACTTGTCTTAATATTATCTCTTCTATTATTGTTCAAATGCTTTAAACATCTAAGTCACGAAAAATCCACCAGCTCCTTTATATTTTGCTAAATGTTGTGTGGGAGTTTTTTTATAGTCTGGTCCTGGCTCTTGCAGTTGTTTGCCTGAGGTGTATTTGCATGATTATTGTGCAGAAGTGTAAACTGGCTAAAACTGCTGAGAGACAGGTCTGACCGCTCCTGCAAGAAACATGAGCCAGAAAATGTGATGTTTTTTCTGTTTTTCTTTTTTCTCTGGTCTAAAATATTCATGGAAATTGTTAGAAATGTCAGGAATTTACGAGCTCTGCATGCAGCTGGTAAATAACAATATGATATTTGTAGTCAAAATCCAGCCAGAGGGGAAGACAAATGTACTTTCTGTCCATTTTGTACATGAATAAATGGGTTTTTTGGGTTTGTTTTTGGTTTTCTGTTCTATAAAGAAGGTTATTCTGTATGTAGATGTGACTCTAGCTATTTTAATGAGCTATTATTTAGTATTTAATGTAAAATTGGTGCACTATATAAGTTTTCTGGTGGAGGATCTGCCATCCGCTTGTATCCATGGAAATGTTAATGTTCCACAGTATAGCATAAGTACAGTATTAGCATCCATGGAGCCTGACGTGTGAAGTGACTCCAACAAGTTACCGGTTCAGATCAGTGGAGAGGCGCCCCTGCTCCCAATCAGAAGGCTTGTTTTTGAAGAATTTTTGGGAGTAATAAAAATATGTGCAGCTGTGCAAGTCAGGAACAACTCAGAGACACACAAAACAGCCATAAAATCATACTAGTTTATTAGATTTGTCTCATAACCTTTCATTTGACTCTAGAGATTATAATGGCTTTACCTCATCAAAAATATGCTCTACTGGTATTGGAATATCTGTGCCGCTACTGAAAATTCCAAGATATCCAAGATTCCAAGATACCGGTTCAGTCTATATCTCATTTTCGTCTGTAATAAACTGTAATAAGACAAGTTATTGGTCAATGTTGGCCCAAAACGCATCATATGATTGAACTAATGTTGTTTAAAAGCTGTTCTGTAGCTGTAGAATTTTAAAATGGTAAATAACCAGGGCCATATTAAGCCAGTATGGTGACTATAACCCCCCACATAATATATGACTATGTCTATATATCTCATATGTAATTTACTAACTACATCAGTCCGGCAAATAAGACGAGAATAAGTTACATTATTCAACTATGGCTATGTTATCTTGATTTGTTCAGTTTTATCATTATTATTATTGTTGTTATTATTAAATTAGTGTTATTGGCGAGTTATGTATGGCTATTTAACATTTTCAAGTGAATAACATACAAATATTTTAAAAGTTTGTGTCATGTGGTGCCCCCCACAGGCTGAGAATGATTGGGGCCCCTAGGCACTGTGCCCCTGGCCCATATGAATAATCCGGCCTTGTAAATAACAGGTACAAAACACAACTCCAGGCATGTTTGTAATAACGAAACAACATTCCCGCGTGGATTAAAGCGCAATTTTCAGTCAATTTTGCGTAATATAGCACCTTTAAATCTTTTGTTGTCATAATATCTCTTCTGTTATTATCTCTATTATCTCTTCTGTCTATCTTTTAAAAGCTGTTCTGTAGCTGTAGGATTTTAAAATGGTAAATAACAGTTACAAAACAGATTTAACCACACGCCATTTGTGTTTAATGAAAATATAACTTATTTTCAGTCTGTCCCAGCGTGGGTTGAGTTCAGGTATTGGCAGATACTTAAAGCTAAAGTATCAACATCGGTATCGGAACAGAAAAAGCTGCATCCCTAATCAAAAATATGATACTCCTTGAATACCTGTAGATAGAGACATGCACATCCAGCAAAAGTTGTGACTGCTTGCTGGGTCCAAAAACAAAAACTGTGCAAAAGAAGAAAGAATAGCTCTTCATTTCTTTGAAGCTTCCAAAGTTTTATTTCAATAACACCCCAATGTGACGTTTCGGGTCAAGACCTTTCTTCAGACGGAAAGAAGAAGGGCTTGACCAAAAACGTCACATTGTGGTGTCACTGAAATAAAAATTTGGAAGCTTCAAAGAACTGCAGTGTGGATCTCTTTCTTCTTTTATCCTGTGTACACCCCTCATCTGGTCCTGCAACTTGCATAATCCACATATTCTTAAAGTCTATATCCCTTTAATGGACTAATCCTCATTTCAGTTTGCAAATTACTACACAACTTTTGCACTTGGAGCCATTGTGGAAATTGCTCTACTCAACCGTGCACCAACAGCTCTTGCACCCTCCTCTCCTCCTGTTTTCTAGAACATCATTAGAGAGCAAATGTAATTCGTTTTACACATTATTTTAATTTCATCTACATGCACTACCAAAGCTGCACCGGTTTTTAAAAAGGAATGAATAATGCATAATATGGGACCTTAAGTAACCCCCTTTTCCCTTGGGGACGGTTAGCTCACAGAAATAAAACTGGCTCTGATATATAACATCACACCCCTTTAACACCCAGAGGACGCCTTTACATGTACACGCAGCAATTAGCAGGTTATACAATATACATTAAGACTTTCATATTGCATTTATCTGTGTTCTCTTGTACATCTCTTCTGGTTCGGGGGGAAGTTACAGCGCTATAATTACAATTGATGCGAAATGAACTGTCGAGCAATTAGCCATTAAAAGCAAATCACTTATAATTTCTATAATTGGTCTCGTCTCCGGCTCCGCTCCTGCCTCTCGGACTGCAGTGGCTTTCCTACTCACCGCATGCCTTTGCCGAAAGATTATCCCTGCCGGTTTCTTCAGTTTTTAATCTACAATCTGAGTATTGATTTCTCCGGATGTGTTCAGCTTTGCTTTGACAACTGGGCCTTTGTTCCCAGATTGAGAGCAGCCCAGGGGAATGGTAGAGATGTTGGGGAAATGTGAGCTTGTTTTTGGTTTCTTAGAGGCAAATTAGGAAGTGCTTTTTGTGTCTTGATCAGACGTGGATGAAGTAGCCAAAAATTTAAAGTAATTTAAAGTAATAGAAAAGCCGCTTGAAAATAATATTACTCAAGTAGAAATTAAAGTAGTGGTCCTAGAAACGATTCAAGTAAGAGTAGAAAAGTATTTGGGAAATCTACTACTCAAGTAACTTACTAAAGTGTAACTTAAATATTCATAATATAACTTCCGATACAAGTTCACCTGGTTGTGTCTGTAGAGATATACTAGGGAGATAGCTTTCCCTGGAATGTACCACAGTATGGCATTAAACTTGTTTTTACAATAAAACAATACCTGGAAAATATGTATTCTTCTGTAAGCAGGGTCCCTCTCCACAAATCGGGCCTGTAAATTGAAATGTGCCCATGGAAACAGATACGTTTTAATATCTTACTGTGAAAATTTCCAGGTATAGCAACGTCATTTCCATAGTGGCGGACACTTGCATGAAAGTTACACAGTGGCCCTTTAAAGCTTAACTATTGGGACATAGGATCTGATTTATAATTTGAAGTTAATGTAATTTGAAGGAACACGCATGAAATAAAGCACAAAATCTGACGTTTTCAACGGATAGACACAAAAATTAGGGAAAAAACGCATTATATTTGGAGGAGCGGTACAAAATACAGCACACTAATGTTTTTTTCATATTGTCAACATAATCCTTACATAAAGAGTACTGTTACTTCAATTCAAATATCACTCTCAAGTAGGAGTAAAATGATCCTGCTAGCAAAGTACCCTGGAAAGTATTTTTTTAAGTTACCCAAGAGAGTAAAGGTCACTGTTTAGTGTATATACAGTATGTCACCAGGATTGGCTTTTTATCACAGTGCATATAAACATCCATCCATCCATCCATCTTCTCCCGCTTAATCCGGCTGGGTCGCGGGGACAGTTTGCTGCCCAATACTCATAGCACCTGACCCCCCCTATGAACCCCTCTGCAGGTGGTGAGCCCACAGGAGGGTGGACAACATGGTCCTTGATGTTAGTTCATAGGGGTGATACAAACAAAGTAGTTAAAATGACTTTACATGTTTTTTCCCATGTTTTTGAACACAATATGTCTTACCCCAGTACAGAAATATTGCATAAGCTCCTGAGGTCAAAATAAATCCGCTGTGTGCATCTAATTATAAAGCATTTTACTGTCGGATCATCAGGAAGCGCTCCGTTAGCTTTACTGTGACAGGCCTCTCATCACAAACTCAGCATTGTGACACCCCCACACACATATTCATATCCCTGGTCTAACGTTGTGCCTTTCCTCTTATACGGTGGGAACAGATGGAGGAGCATATTAAAAATCATTGTACAATATTACCCCTTTACTGTACGGCAAATGAGCTTAGGGCTATTTAAAGGTGCACTATGTCATTTTTCTCATGGAGGGTCTGCCATCTGCTCTGTTATTGCAATTACCTGAAATGTTACACAGTATGGTTTTATACTTATCTATCCCCATGGAGACAAGCTAGAGATGCCATCAGGCTGAGTATTTTTAGCAAGTAATCATGTTTAATTGAAGAAATGCAAAACAGATGTTTAATGTCACACTGCAGTATATTCCAGGCCATGCAAAAACATCTCCATGGTGACAAGCAGGTGGCCAGTCCTCCAACAGAAAAGTTACGTAGTGCGCCTTTATGTCAATGTGTGTGTTTTATCTTTGTTTAGAGGATGTTTCAACATTCAAAATACATAATAATGTACTTTTAAGTTGTTACTCTCTATGGCAACAGTCCTAATAATTCTGAATTCTGAAACCATTCGAAAAACTACATTCTGAGTGTGTTTCACCAATCAAAAATGTAATATGTTATTTTTAATTGTTAATTGACATGGCAATGGTCCTCATTTTTCATCACTCTGAAACCTATAGATATACGTACACTTTTACTAAACCTGGAAATTTATTTAAACCAAAATGCTGTGAGATTTTTCTAATTTCTCTTCTCTTTCATCCCACAGAACCAAGCTGAAGCCCATTACAAAGGCCACAAACATGCAAGGAAGCTCAAAGCCATGGAGGCGCAGAAGAACCGCCAGAAGAGGGCAGCAGAGGGTCTGTCCACGGGGCGTGACAGAGAGCGAGACCGGGACCGAGGGAAGACCATCGCTGCTGAAACCACACTACAAATGCACATGGACACGAGCCTAGAGGCCACAAGTGAGTGCAACAGTCGTATCAAGTCTAAAGTGTGTTCAGACCTGGTTTGGTTCTGGTTTGAGCCCAGTTTAGTCCGAATGAAGTTCTGATATAGTCCTGATCTAGTTCCTTGTTAAGTCCCAGTTTAGTCCCAAGTTTGTAGGGTAGGGTGTCCATCCTTGAGACTACAAGGCGCGCTGTATGTACTTTTCTGATAAGGGGGTCCAATTCCTGTTTGTCTCCATGGAGATATCATTGATTTGCCTGGAATGTTCCACAGTTTGGCCCTAAACCTTCCCATCTCCAGTAGATACAAGCAGGTGGGTTACAGAACTGTGGAGAGGAAATTCCAATCACAAAAGAATCAGAATCAGAAAGGTTTTATTGCCATATGAGTGAACAGGTTCACAACATTAGGAAATTGCTGCAGTACTTGGAGTGAAACGTAGACAAACACTAAACATGCAATAAAAAAATTGAATAAAATAAAGTAGAAAACAATAAACTATAATATAACAAAAAAAATAGCAAATTTACAAGAATATAACAGTGTAGGTAATGATCAGTGCAAACAGAACAACAATGAACAACACTGAACATTGAACAACATACATTGAACAACAATGCATGTTTTTCAATGTATTTTAGCAGTAAAGCACCTGCCGTTGCCTCTCCACAGATGTAACCTGGCCTGCTTGTTTCATATTACACATTATTCATTGTTTAAAACCACCGCGGCTTTGGTACTGCATGAAGATGAAATCAAAATAATGTGTAAAACGAATTACATTTTCTCTCTAATGATATTCTAGAAAAAAACATGAGCTGAGGAGGGTGCAAGAGTTGTTGGTGCATGGCTGAGCGGAACAGTTTTCACTACAGCTGCAAGGGGAGTCGACAAGGGGGGCAAATGGGTCTATTATATGTGACCCAGGGGTTTTAGGTCCCTAGAATTGAAACCGCTGCCTGTTAATTTCTATTAGAGGGGGGTCCATATAAGTTTTCTTGCCCCAGGCCCCTCAAACTTTCTGTTGACGGGCCTGTTGGCTGTGCAGAAGTTGTTAAGCTGTGTAGAGTAATTTGCAAACTGTAATGAGGATTAGTCCATTAAAAGTATATAGACTATAATGGAGCTGGATGAGATAGATACGTTTAATGCCATCTAGGAAAACAGTAGCATCTCCATTAAGTCTAGCAGGTGGCGGATCCTCCACTACAAATGTTCCCTAGTGCACCTTTAATAACCAAAATCCTTTCTCCCCCCTCTCTGTTTTATGTTTCCCCCATCCTCGTGAATACCCTACTGTTGTCCATGCCCTCTCGTGTTGCTTTGTCAGATAACATCTCCACCATCTCTCCTTCTGTTTACTCTCAACACTTTGGCTGTTTCATCTTCAAAAAATGTCCTTCAGTTTAACCTCAACATCTAACTCCAAATCTCCTATCAGATGCTAAGGGTCTGAGGAAAAAAGATGGATGTTTTTTTGTGGTGTGAAAAGTTTTTGCTACGAACAACACTAAATGGAAGATACTTGTTTACTCCACCTGACGTTGCCTAACGCTTGCACAACCTGGTGAAGTCAAGAGCACTTAGTCTCTTGCTTATAAAATGTGCTACACAAATAAAAATAAGGATAAATGGCCATGGTTAAATAAAAAAAATGTGCAAAAAAAAAAAAAGTTCAAATTCTGAAATTCCCCAACTTGAGAAAAATTGCAGTAGTTGGACAACCTTGCTTAACTTTTGAAGCCTTTGTCACTGCCAAATAGAGCTGAGCATTAATACAATTTTTATCAAGATCAAAATTTCTTCATTTATAATTGTGAATAATTATCTTTTAAGAGCTTGTGTCAATAAAAGCATGTGGTCTGGAGCAGAAGGTCACTCTTTGGAAAGAAATTTGCTTAGTTTGGTTTAAAATACAATGAGGATATTGTTTATACTTTTTTACATACTTTTTTTATTGGTCAGTATAAGAAAATATTAAATTGAATAGCAAATCAATCAGTTTGAGGCTAGTCCCACACCATAGATTATATATGAACATAGCTAAGCCACTAGCCACCTCGGAAGTGTTCAGGGGGCGCTTCTGGCTCCATCAACTCTGGCTCCAAATAAGACTAAGAATAAGAATAAGACACTGAAAGGTTGTCACCCCTCTTTCTGTAACTGCTGCAGTGAGCCTCATTATTTTGGTCTTAAAATTTGTTCTACATGATCCTGGTGTTTTTATTTTGCTATTTTGTTCATAAATAGATTCCTATTTCTAATATGGATCTTGGCTCCAAATTCGCTCCTATAAAGGCCGAATTATAATTCTGCATCGACTCAACACTCACTGCTGCCGGTGCCTTGTCGCCGTCGTTTTTGATTCATGGTTCTGCGTCGAGGTCTACGCCTCGCAAAGTAATTCGCCGCCACAAGGCTAGGGGGCTAGGATTTAAACCGGCCTATGCATATTGCAGACACATCTCTGAAAAGTTTAACATGAACCATCTCCAACACGATATTCACACAGAACAGACTCATCATGAGCAGCACATTCCTCTGTCACAGAAAGAACACAAATAATCCACTGAATCATGTCCTTTAGTCCAACAGAAGCTGACCACTGTTCATCGCTTATACTGTTTATGCAAATTAGCCATGTGGTTTTAAGTTTCGTTTCTGTAAAACATAAACAAATGTGCACAAAGGTGCATGAAACACATTATTACTCAATGTCTATAATGAGCAGAGTGCTGGAAATGAATGTGGAGCGGGGGTAGAGAGAACCAATCACAGCCCTTTTCGCTGTCTGCATCGTTTTGACGCGCAGTGAGAAAATTTCGGAGGTGCACGACGGTCGACATGGACGCTGTGTGTAGGGATTGGGCTTAACTGCCTTGTTGAGCTTCATTTGATTGGAGCCGAACACTGTAGGTGATGCTCCCTTAGTCCACTTTTTTACAGTCTATGTCCCACACTCAAACAACAGTTATGAAATCACAATAGGACATTGACATTACAATGGTTAGTCAGACAATGTGTGAAGTGTCATTATGGTGATTTCAGTCACTTTTAAAAGCACTTTAAACTCCAAAATCAACACATTCGTATGAAAAGACAGCCCAAATGATGGCTCTGTGAAGTGTGTTAATACCAGTGCATAAGACACATACTTTGACTGTCTGTCTGTGTAGAAAAGGGCATTCCTGAGTGTTGGCTGTTCATGACATTTAAGTATATGTCCATTTCTTCCTCCGCTCTCTCCCTCTTTCACCTCCTCCTCCTTTCAGGCAGGTTATCATTTCAAGCAATGAGTGCACAACTTTTACTCATGTAAGAGTACTGTTACTTCAGTAAAATCAGGTGCTTGAGTAAAAGGTTTGGTTTCTCTTCCTACTGTGTCTATAAATGACAAAAACTTAATGTTCACAATATTAAATGATGTAAACATTTGTATTTCTTAGTTGCACCTTCAGATGTAATGTTTATTTTGTGCATTATTTATGAGTCTTTAAAGGTGCATTGATTAACTTTTCTGGTGGAGGGTCTGACGCCTGCTTGTTTCTATGGATATGTCATTGCTCTGCCTGAAATGTTCCGCAGTATGGACCTTAAACAGCTCTACATTACATTTATTAAATTACAGGTTTTATAGTTTAAAAACACCTTGAAAAACAGGTATTATGACTGTGAGCGGGGTCACCTCTCCACAGATCTGACCTGTAACTTGGTCTGGTTTGGCCTCCATGATGATCCATCCATCCATCCATCCATCCATCTTCTCCCGCTTAATCCAGCTGGGTCGCGGGGGCAGCGTGCTGCCCAATACTCATAGCACCTGACCCCCCCTATGAACCCCTCTGCAGGTGGTGAGCCCACAGGAGGGGTGGTGAGCCCACAGGAGGCCTCCATGATGATATTAAAGTTTAAAGCCATACTGTGAAACATTCCAGACAAAGTAATAAAATCTCCATGGAGAAAATCATTTGATGGACCCTCCACCAGAAAAGTTATACAGTGCAGCTTTACTTGCGTAGTACTTTTCCCAAATACTTTTTAACTTGTGTACTTGCGTAATTTCTTAAGCCACTCTACCCACTTCTGGTCAATACTAGTTTCGGTATCAATGAGATTAGTGTATTGAAAATATATTATAATATATTTCCCAAACCTAGAATACCAAAATTCACTTTTAGCTTATCAGAACGGATAATTTTAAACGTGTTGAGAGTCAGAATATGTCCTGTACTTCTTCACAGCCTATAGACTTTCTTTCCTCTCCGCTTTGAGTCTCCTTCAGAAAGAGGACAGTGGACAAAAGACTGCTGATAACGCTCTCATCATTTAATATGCCTCAAAAGGGCCTCTGTGCACGGAGAAGAACTATAAGAATGAACAGTGAGATAAAATGAATGAATTGAAATAGAAATTGCTGGTTTTTAATACACTTCATAATGTCTAATAATTCCCCAATGTGATTTCTGTGAGGAGAAACACTATTTAATAAGCCCGGCAATTGTGTGATTGGTCTAATGTGAAATTAAAATTCACCAGTGCGAGCCAATGCAGTACAAAGGCATCCTGAAATGTAATAGCCCCAAAATGAAAACTCTGAAATGGCTTATGTCAGTGGAGAACATGTGGAGAGGAGAATAAGGAGGAGTGGACATATTGTGGGCCATCAGGTGCCTATAACTCACCTGTCTGTCAACGCAAAGCAATTCTGTTTAAACCATTGTGTACCTTCTTTGGTGGCGATTCTGATAAGTGCTTGTCTCCATGGAGATGTCATTACTTGGCCTGGAATGTTCCACAGTATGACTTTAAACCTTTATATCGTTGTGGAGACCAAACCAGATCAAGTTACAGGTCAGATCTGTGGAGAGGCGACCCCGCTCACCATCAGAATGCCTGGTTTTCTAGGTATTTTTGAGCTATAAAACCACCTGTAATTGAATAAATGTAAGGTAGTGCTGTTCAAAGTCATACTGTGGAACATTTGAAGCAGAGCAATGACATATCCGTAGAAACAAGAAGGTGACGGACCCCCAACCGAACAGTTACATAATGCACTTTTAAGCTTAATCGCCATGAGCACAGTCTTATATGAAATGTCTAAATAGGTATATAGGAATTATATTTTCATCAATATAATACATTGTCTTTTATTATGTTAAAGGCTGTCACACTACAGGAGAATTCGCCCGAATTTGGCTGCGATTTCTTCTTCCCAAGATAAGGAAAGTGTAACCCAACTTTGTATAGTGTCACTGTCAGATCGTAACCACCAAACATAGCAACGTTACAGCAACAGCCAATAAAACGTCAGGGGCAGAGGAGTGATGGACACAGAGATGCAAGATACAAACTATAGTGAATATAGTGAAAATAATGAGAAGATTTTATTGCTCACCTCTCGTAAAATGGTAAATTTAAAGTGCAGCGTCTCATCCACATTATCCATAGAAATTGTCCTCCGCAAATAATGACTTCCAGTCCACAAAGCAGCGCTATAAATCCAGTTTGAGGCGTTGTTTGAAAGTAAAAAGGTGTAAAAAGTTCCTCGCGTGTGTCTGTTTACCCCCACACAGCGCACAGTTCGAGGTGAAGCTGCAGATTAGCCATAGTGACTCTACTTCGTGTGGATTTGATCGCCTCTGTTATGCTTTAAAAATCCTGTATCTAAAGTATTGCTCCACATTTCACAAATAATAATAACACAGTTTTAACTCTGAACTAAAAGCCTTTGAACACTTAAGAGCCTCAAAGCGATTGGTTTTACTGTAGATTAAAAATAATCTGACACAACTCATAACTTTATATCCTGTGATCCGCACACAGATCCCGCTGCAGTCTTTGTGAATGGAGATTTTTAGTCTCATAAGTTTCTCCTTATGTCTGTGGTGTGCACTTTTTGTCGCATGTTTAAAAATCGTTTAAGACCGAAAAATCTGGTAGTATGTGGCAGCCTTAAAGATGCACTATGTAACTTTTTCTAGTGGAATCCTCACCATTAGCCTACTTACCACGGAAATGTGATTGCTTTACTTGTCCTATAATGTTCCACTGTAGGGCATTGAACATCACTAGCTCCATGGAGCCACTAAACCATGTTACACCCCATTCACAGTGAGAATTAAGGTTTTTAATGGACTTCTGAACAGCTTCAAAACAACTTTGAATGAATCCAATATAAATAAGTTTAAAACCATACTGTGGAATATTCCAGGCAACGCAATTACCTCTCCTTAGAGACAAACAGGCAACAGACTCTCCATCGGAAAAATTACATAGTGCACCGTGAATGCATTGCTGATTTGCTTTTATTGCTGTTACCGAAGCCCTGTTGTGCTGCGGTAATAAAAAATACAAATTAATGAGTGAACTGGGAGCGATAAAGAGACATCAATAGTTTTAAGTGTCCGGCTTCACGAAGGAGAGGAGATGGTTTTGACTCCACTACGGTCTGCATCTGCGTCAATAATGCATTATAAGCAATATTTTATTTCACTGTAGCCTAAGTGATACTTTTCAGCGGATGTCATCAACATTTCCTAGGGGTGTGAAGCTAACTGGAAGATTGAAGCCTGGTTAGAAGCCATCTTTCTCAAGTTAGACTTAATCTGAGCTTTATTTTAACACAATCTGACCAGAAAGAGCTGCCTTGGTGAGCTGATTTGTGCGCTAAAAATGACAGTTACTCTCACCTTTTTGTTGAAAATCCAACATCTAAAGAGGATCATTAACACTCAGATTCACTCATATCACATGCCTCTGAAAATATGTTGTTTAAATCCATTTTCTTGAGTTTTCAGACTGTCTTAAAACTTTTTTTGTTTGCTAATGTGCGTTGTGTCAGCATGGAAACTGCTGTCACTTTGCGCCAATAGAGATACATGTACAGTAGAACACCCGAAGTCACTGTCAGGATATTGTATAATACAGTATATAGTATGCAGTATCAACATTCATTTTTATAAGCAAAGATTGAGAGAAATTTCCATTTGCTGTTGAAATGCCGATAAGTATTGAGCTAAAAAAGTGCTTAGGCTATGTTTCCTCTAAATATTCAGTACAATGACATTGAGTTCAGTTAAATTATTCATAAATATTCTCCTTGTGTTTGAGTTTAAATTTGCAAATATAGATATAAGATTATTGTCAGTGTTTTAGGTGAAACGGTATAGATGATCGAGCAGCATTGATTGAGACAGTGATGTGGTGCTGTGGGATCTGAGACTGCAGCTGCTCGATACTGGCCTTTACTTTGACAGATTCCCAATGTCAGCACAGAGCTGTCACTGCTTCTGACACAAGTTTGACAAATAATGAGCCTCAGAAGGACAAGTTCAAAGATGTTCATGGGTTTACTTCAAGTCTTTTATAACAGAATATGAGCTGTGGTTGGTTTATGCTTGTGCAAGGATAATGAAGGCTGAATCGATTTTGAAATAAGCAGTAACTTTATTTTTACGATTTTTTATAAGATTAGATATGGCAGAAATTTGCATAATGTTTTTTTCTTATATGCTTAGAAGAAATGTGTATGTTCTAATTATTCAATAGTAGTTAGTATACATTTTAGATAAAATTTGAGTACCAAAGTTGAAATTTTGTAAACGAGTACATTTAATTTCCCCTTATATTGTAAAGCAACACAAAATCAGTTATAGCTGCAGCTATTGTAAAATATTTTATCATTCATTCATTTTATTTGTTTGAGCAATGCACAACAACAACATATAACAAAGAAAAAGGACATGTACATGTACATATTTGGGACCTGGTGCTTAAAAGGAGTAGGATGAAGTTTAAAAAACTGCTAGTACTACTACTACTACTACTACTACTACTAAACATGCATTTATTTATTTATTTATTTATTTATTTATTTGAAGGACAATGTGCAGGTACATTAAAAAGATGGCTGCACCAGATTTAGCAACATGCTAATTTCCATCTGCAGTCCTCAACAAGAAAAACAAACATTCAACATATATACAAATCATAATACAAACAATAAAATACATATTTACACAAGGTGCCTGGAAAAAGTGCGAGTTGACTAAAGTGCAGTAGTGTCCATTTACAATACCGTAGTTGGATATGTTTAAAGTGCAATTTACAGCATTAAAATGCAACAGTGACATTGATACTGTGTCAGTGGAGTGGCCTCTTCACAGATCTGGCTCGTATTTGGCCTGGTTGTCTCCATAAAGGTGTAAGCCAGTGCAATGCTTTACTGTGGTACTACTAAACTACTGCTACTGCTACTACTACTACTCAGAATCAAAAATCAGAAAGGTTTTTATTGCCATATGAGTGAACAGGTTTGCAACATTAGGAAATTGCTGCGGTGCTTGGAGCGGAATGTAGACAAACACTAACATGCAACAAATAAAATAGAATAAAATAAAGTAGAAACAATAAGCTATAATATAACAACAAAATGTACAAATTTACAAGAATATAAGAATATAAGAGTATAACAGTGCAGGTAATGATCAGTGCAAAACAGACAGGTGCAAAAACACAGGGTCATGTGACTGAAGCAGAGCGGGGGCTGGGAACAGTCCTAGTGTTATTATTTATGAGTCCAACAGTAGTACTACTACTACTACTACTACTACTACTACTACTACTACTACTACTACTACTACTACTACTGCTGCTGCTACTACTACTACTGCTACTACTACTACTGCTACTGCTATTGCTACTGATACTGCTACTACTACTACTATTACTATTACTACTACTACTACTACTACTACTACTACTACTACTACTACTACTAAACATGCATTGATACTGTGTCAGTGGACTGGCCTCTTCACAGATGTAACTTGTATTTGGCCTGGTTGTCTCCATAAAGGTGTAAGCCAGTGCAATGCTTTACTGTGGAACATTCCAAGGCTGCTGTGAATTGACAATCTGTGTGTTCTGGAAAAGTCCAGGACCTCCATCCGTTCTACCGCCCATTTGCCATCGTAGACCACCACCGTCCCAAATTCCAGGGCTGAAATTGTCCAAATGATTCTAGCGAAAGTGTAAACAGTTTTATAACAATGTGGAGCACTTCCTGTATTAACACATGGTATTACTCAGACATGTGTGAATGAAACAAAACACAACTCTAGGTATGTTTTTGAGGAGGAACCAACATTTTAACATGATTTAAAGCTCACAAGAGTCCATTTTGTGTAGTATAGGACCTTAGACGATATATTTCAATACTTTTTTTTTCTGAATTTAAACTTTTACTTTACCTTTTACCTTCTTTGCCAGTCTCAGCGTGTCTATTTAAAATGGGCCTCTTCACTCTCTTACCGTAGACTTTGATTCTCGGTCTGTTCCTGTAAATCCACTGATCACTGTCTTCCCTCCAGATGCTTCTCAGCTCCTGTGACGCTCACATAAGATCCTGGATCACAGCAGAGCCCCCTGTGTCCACCCATCTCCACGTCCTATAGAGAGAGGGAAAGAAAGAGAGGAGGAGGGAGGGATTGGGGGAAAGAGAGAGGGAGAGAGAATGAGTAGGGGGAGAAGGAGAAATTGAGGGAGGGAGACAGGGAGACAGAGGGTGGAAGAGAGAAAGGGAGAGAGTGAGAGGGAGGGAAGGAGACAGAGAGAAGGAGCGAGAATGAAAGAGAGAGAGTGGGGGTAGAGATAGAGAGAGGAAAGAGAAGCAGAGAGAGAGAGAGACCAAGAGAGAAGAAGAAAAAGAGGGAGGGAGACAGAGAGAGAAAGGGAAGGAGAAGGAGAGAGAGAGAGAGGGAGAAAGAGAGGGAGGGAGGGGAGAGAGAGGGGAGAAAGAGAGGGAGGTAGACAGAGAGAAGGAGAGAGGGAGTAGGAGAGAGAGAGAGACAGGGAGAGAGAGAGTGGGAGAGAGAGAGGGAGGGAGAGAGAAAGGGAGAGAGAGAGGGAGGGAGAAGGAGAGAGAAAAGAGGAGAGAAAAGAAGAGAAAGGGAGGGAGGGAGAGGTAGAAGGAGAGAGAGAGACAGACAGAGAGAGGGAGGGAGGGAGGAGAGAGAGAGGAAGGGAGAGAGAATGAAAGAGAGAGAGAGGAGGAGGAGATGAAAAGGAGAGAGGAATGAAGAGAGAGAGAAAGAAAGAAAGAGAGAGAGAGACAGGGAGGAGAAAGAAATTGAGTGAAAGAGGGAGAGAGGGAGGTAGAGAGACAGGGAGACAGAGAGAGAAGGAGAGGGAGGGAAGGAGAGACAGAGAGAAAGGGAGAGAGAATAAGAGAGAGATAGAAGGTAGAGACAGAGATGGAGAGAGGGAGGGAGAGAGAGACAAAGATAAAGAGATGGGGAAGAGACAGAGAAGAGAGAGAGGTGTGACAGAGTGAGTAAGGAAGAGGCAGACAGAGAGAGTGAGAAAGAGAAAAAGGGAGAGAGGAATAAGATAGAGAAAAGAGAGTGGGAGGTATAGGTCATTCTCATTACACTGTTGGACCCCTGTCTAATCTTGCTCTTATACATGTAGACTTTATATACTGCGCCAGTCAAAGAAGGCTGTAGGTTCATTCAGAACCAGTTATCTGTCTCCATGGAGATGTTATTGCTTTACTGGAATGTTCCACAGTGATCATTCTAGGTCCTATATTGTAATATACATTGTAATATATTAAATAGATGCAAGTTGCTAAATTTTTATCTTATGATCTATTATTGTGAAATGCGTCTGCTGTTTAAAATTTTGCATAACACTGCTGCCCCTCCATTAAGAGAGTTTTTTCAGTTGCACTCGGATCAAATGACTAGAACATCTCGTAAAGCAATCGCTATTGAGCAAACAGACATGTCAATTTCAACATTAACATCTATCAAATAAGGGTGTGGCTGGAGTTTGGATTATATTGTTAGATTCTTGAGGAATTGTATAGTTTGATTATTTAATCAACAGTAAACGTTGGTGCTTGTGTGGTCTTAAGTGGCGACAAATATTTATGATAATGGTAATTTAACTTTATTATTATCCATCCATCCATCTTCTCCCGCTTAAATCCAGCTGGGTTGCGGGGGCAGCTTGCTGCCCAATCCTCATAGCACCTGACCCCCCCCAATGAACCCCTCTGTGGGTGGTGAGCCCACAGGAGGGTGGACGTCATGATCCTTGATGTTAGTTCATAGGGGTGCGGGCATGTTTTGGGTTGATGGGGGAAACCGGAGTGCCCGGAGGAAACCCATCCAGACACGGGGAGAACATGCAAACTCCACACAGAAAGGCCCGGGTGACCCGGGGATTGAACTGCAACCTTCTTGCTGTGAGGCCTGAGTGTTGCCACTCAGCCACCGTGCCGCCCACTTTATTTTTATTATTATTATTATTATTATTATTATTATTATTATTATTATTATTATTATTATTATTATTATTATTATTATTATTATTATTAACTTTTTTGTAGAAGGGAGTCTTATTGCTGACACAGTGTTTATTGTATATAGTTTTTATCTGCGAATGATGTTAATGAAATAATACGTGAAATTTGATATTAGGGTTTGATGATGAATTGATTGTTTTTTCTTTTTTACAAGAAATAATGATAATGAATTACTATTTATGTAGTTTTAATAAGATTCAATACAGATGAGTTTGTTGTTGTGTAAATTTTATTGTTATATATGTGTATTGATGAAATGATAATTGTATGTTTAAGGACCTCAGATGGAAATTAGCCATGTGGCTATAATCTGGTGCAGACATTTTTGCCTTGGCATTATGTTTAATAATGACTTGTGTGAGCTTTAAGCCACTACCTCCTCAAAAACATACCTGGAGTTGTGTTTTGTTTCATTCACACATGTTTGAGTAACACTTTATTGGATGATTTCAGCTCTGAAACTGCCAAATGATTCTAGTAAAGTTATCTGGAGTTTAAAAACACAGTGACATCACATGTTGGAACAGAGTATTTTCAGTTTAAAAGAAAAATTAAGCCTAAATATGGAGAGTTCCATCCATCCACCCATCTTCTCCCGCTTAATCCGGCTGGGTCGCGGGGCAGCTTGCTGCCCAATACTCATTGCACCTGACCCCCCCTATGAACCCCTCTGCAGGTGGTGAGCCCACAGGAGGAATATGGAGAGTTTTCTATGTTAAATGTGTGAATGAAACAAAACACAACTCCAGGTATGTTTTTATCAGGTAACATCACAACTTAAAGCTCACAAGAGTCAATTTTGCGTAATAAAGGACCTTTAAATCACTATGGCAAAGCTACTAACCTTTTGTCATTCTGAAACCCACACATAGGAATAGCAACCAACACACAACAGCAAGTGCATAATGAATAAAGCATGAAATAGACTTTGAGTATCTGAGAAAGCGATATATATACTGTATATGTAAGACGTACGCATCACTGGGTTTATTTAGCTCAGTCACTGACACATATCTTGTTCTTGGCGCTGCACTGTTGGCAGTTCAATGAAAAAAGAAGGACCCTTATCTCCAATGATGAATTTACTGTGGGAAAATCAATGGGGCCAGATGCATTGAAGGTGTATGGGAAGAGAAGGCCCGGCAAATGAAATGGTATAGCAAGTAATTGTACAGTGTTATTGGATTGAGAATTCCCCCAGGAGGGCCATGAGGGGGGGCTGTAATAGAACTATAGTGACTTATATTGGCTTGGCAGTCGATTAGCTCCTTTCTATTGACTCGGGGTATATTTAAATAGACTTGGGCCTGGAGAGAGTGAGTGAACAGGGAAAGAAGAAGGACAAAATAAGCAGATTGCATTGACTCGGTGTGGACCTCATCTACCTTGTTCCGCGTGGATTAAAACAAAAGAAAGATATCAGCAAACACCACAAAGCTGCTACTTATGAGCAGCCGTTAATGTGCGCCGCAAGTTGTATTTAAAGTGGAAATGGCGACTTGGAGATAAGGAAACAGTCTAATTGAATTTTAGCAAGTTAATCTTTTGGGGGTTTTTGGTTACGCTTCATGTGTCAAGTCTTGATGTTTACTGCTGTTGTTTCACAACAAACATATGTACAAACATTTGCAAAAAGAAGTGGAAAAATTTAATTAAATGATTGATTAATGGAGGCCCCGGGGAAGACCCAGGACACGCTGGAGGGACTATGTCTCTCGGCTGGCCTGGGAACGCCTCGGGGTCCGTCCGGAGGAGCTGGAGGAAGTGGCTGGGGAGAAGGAAGCTTGGGAGCCCCTGCTTAGACTGCTGCCCCCGCGACCCGGCCCCGGATAAGCGGAAGAAGATGGATGGATGGATGGATTGATTAATGATTATTTCTACTGCTTATTATCATGTAAATAAAGATTGACTGAAGACTTCCAGATAGAAATGTACTATAGTACGCAAAATGGACTCTTGTGAGCTTTTAGCCATGTTATGATGTTGTTAGACCTGGAGTTATGTTTTGTTTCATTCATAGATGTTTGAGTAACTTTTACCATTATCTGCCTACATCTCCAGTGCTCAAAATGCTCTGTTCCACCTTGTGATGTCATGAAGCACTAGTATTCAAGTTAGCGCTACTTTTTACCTTTTGTTTGGTAGATATTGGAAATTCTTGGAAATGAAATGATTTAAATGATTCTAGTGAAGGTGTATGGAGTTTTAAAACACAGTGGAGCACTTCCTGTATTACCGCATGACATCACAAGGTGGAACAAAGCGTTTTCAGTTTGACAGAAGAACCTAAATATGCATTTCTGTGTTAAACATGTGTGAATGAAACAAAACAAAACTCCAAAAAAAGTAAAGAGCCCATATAAACCCTAATATGGGCTCTTTAAAACATCCATCCATCCATCTTCTCCCGCTTAATCCAGCTGGGTCACGGGGGCAGTTTGCTGCCCAATACTCATAGCACCTGACCCCCCCTATGAACCCCTCTGCAGGTGGTGAGCCCACAGGAGAGTGGACGTCATGGTCCTTGATGTTAGTTCATAGGGGTGCTGCATGTTTTAGGTTGATGGGGGAAACCGGAGTACCCGGAGGAAACCCATCCAGACACGGGGAGGAACATGCAAACTCCACACAGAAAGGCCCGGGCGACCCGGGGATCGAACCCGCAACCTTCTTGCTGTGAGGCCTGAGTGTTGCCACTCAGCCACCGTGCCGCCTCTTTAAAACATATCTATGCATAAATAAATTGCATTATTGATTGTTGGAATGTTCCACTGTAAGGCCTTAATGCGTAATGCACCTTTAAGAAACACTACTTCTACTGCTCTGAATACTAATGGACTAAACCGTGTTACTTCATTACCGCCAGTTAAAATCAGTCCCTGTTTTACAAGTTGAAGGCAAATGAGAGCAACAAACAAAGCCTCTACGGGGCTGATTCTTCTGTTTTCCTATAAACATTTTCTAGTCAAGGTGAGCACTTTACAACATTTAAAAGATTCATTACCGGACTAATTCATTTTCATTAAACTGGAACTATGAATGCTTAATGCAGTGATATCACGCTGGCGTTGTTCTGCATGTATCTCTATGGTCAAATGTAGGCCTATAATAATAATAATAATACATTTTATTTATTAGGCGCCTTTCTGGACATCCAAGTTCGCCTTACAACAACATAAACAAATTAAATAGGATTAAAACATACAGTTAAAAACATACAGTTAAAGTGGGACAGTATTTAATTGATGGATTGTATTTAGTGTTGTATTTTATTAGTATTTAGTAAGGTATTAGATAGTATTTGAATTGATTGAGTTACCATGCAGTTGCAGTTACCATGCACACATTAGTAAACACTGTCAAAAAAAAGTTTTAAGATAGTCTGAAAATTAAAGAAAATATATAAAATACCTTAAACAATACATTTTCAAGAGTCTGTGATCAATACAGGAGTTCATGGTTTTATTTTCAACAAAAATGGTGAGAAAAACTGTTGACTAACGCTGGCTTGTGACTGTAATTTAATGCGTAAGAGACTTGTTTAACTGAACAATTCCTCTGGCCTGTCGTAGTTCCAACTAAGTCACTTCTTTCTGGTCAGATTGCAGTAAAATAAATCTTAAATTAAGTTTAATTTGAGTAACAGAGCCTCAGACAGAGCAGTGCCTTCAGTTAGCACCACAACTCCAGGGAATGTTGATGATATCAGCTACAAAATATTAATTGCGTAACATATATATATATAGCTTATGTGTACTCTTAAAACCTTTTTTTTATTTAGAATGTAAATGTACACTACCATTTCAACTACCTTCTTGTTATGGAAAAGCTGAATGTTCAATAGTGAGCGGGGTCGCCTCTCCACAGATCAGACTTGTAACATGGCCTGGTGTCACATCAACTTGTCTCCATGCAGATAGATTGAAGTTTAATACTATAGTGCGAAACATTCCAGGCAAAGTAATAACATCTCCATGATGACCACTACAACAGTTAACATTGTGCACCTTATTGTGCCTTTGTGAACGCCTCCGCAAAGGTGCATTGCGTAACTTTTCTGGTGGAGGGTCCGTCACCTGCTTGTCTCCATGGAGATGTTATTGCTTTGCTTGGAAAGTTCCATGGTATGACATTAAACACATCTATCAAGAATTTATTCATTATGGGGGATTTCTGTTGCTCAAAAATAATATATAATTATCTCTGTGAATAGGGGAGATCTGACCTGTAACGTAGCCAGTTTTTTCTACCGTGGAACATTCTAGACAAAGTAATGACATCACCACAAAGACAACCAGAAAAGTTGCGCAATGTACCTTTAAATAAAACTTTTCTTCTTGTCTCAGGTCTTCAGTCCGATCTGGAGCCCGTGACTTTGGACATCAAGATGGAGGAGAACACCAAGAGCTCCGTGATGCTAACACCCGAATCCGAAGCTTCATCTGTGGACCTGGTCACTCTCTCTCCTCCTCAAATCTCTCCCTCGTATCAGCTCTCAGAGACGGCCTCAGACACCAGCGCCCCCGAAGGCCAGGAGGGGGAGGACGCGATGGATCCGAGCAGCCAGGGGGAGTCGTCGAGCACAACTGAGGAGACGCAAATGGACGAGGAAAACAAGAAGAGCAAATCGCACCTTCACTGTCCGGTCTGTAAAGTCACTGTCAACTCCACCTCGCAACTGGAAGCACACAACAGCGGTGAGGATCGGGATAAAACGGATTTGGTTTGGGTCCCATATTATGCATAATATTTGCATGCACTGGCTTATTGACTCAGGACAAGTGAGGATTTTTTAAAAATATAATTGAGCATTGTTTTGGGTTTTTTCTTTCACTACGAACATTTTCAAATTTATCCACGTTCTTCCAGTCACACCAACTTTTACTCCTGACTGCTATTAAGCCGCACATCCCTTGTGATTTACATTTTGATCATTTCATCAATTTCAATTGATAACTTGTAAAAATCAATAATTTAAAATACTGTCTAATACATTAGTAAATACTAAAACAACGAATACTAAATACTTAATAAAATACAATACTAAATCCAATCAATCAATTAAATAAATACTTCACACTTTTTAACTGTATATTTTAATCATACTTAATTTGTTTATGTTGTTGGAAGGCAACCTTGAGTGTCCAGAAAGGCCCCTAATAAATAAAGTGTATATTATTATTAGTAGTAGTAGTAGTAGTAGTAGTAGTAGTAGTAGTAGTAGTAGTAGTAGTAGTAGTAGTAGTAGTAGTAGTATATTATATAAATACAAAATATAATACAATTATAAGGTGCAAAAAGTTCAATTTGCACCAACAAGTGCATCTCTTTTCCAAATATCCATTAAATGAATTGTTAATTGCTATGGCGATGGTCCTAACCTTTCATCATTTTGGAACCTATGGAAAACTAGGAAGCTGAAACCTACGAACAGCAAGATACACGCACCACACAGACACACAGACACACTCACATTTCACAACCCCTTCAGATAAAGTTGTGTTGTGAGAGATTTTGAACAAAGACTTTGATGCGTCTATATTTGACGTGCCTGGCAGTGTGCAATCAGACTCCACTTTGCCCTGACCTCTTGTTTGTTCTTCTCAGGTACAAAGCACAAGCTGATGCTGGAGGGCCAGAGCGTGCAGCCCCGGAGGAGGGGGAAGGTGCTGTCCACTCGAGCCGGCTGTAAGAGCAAGAGGCTGGGCACCAAGGGCAGCGTGGGCATCCCCAGCAAGAACTACCAGTGTGAAGTCTGTGAAATCTCGGTCAACTCCGAGACACAGCTGAGCCAGGTGAGAAAAACTACTGCAGTCTAGGGTTGTTAGAAGTGTAAAAAATCTGATACTAATCAATTCTAAAGCTAGATACTGTTTTGAGCAGGTATTGATACTAAAATAGCCACATTCACAGGTCAAAATTGAATATTTTTAGAATGATCTTGAGCTGTATCAGAGCACATAGACCAATTTACGCCCATGAACCACTATGGAACCTACCTGGACCACTGAGGGATTAAACAGATAAGACGACATAGTAATAGAAAAGAAAATACTATGCTTTAATGTTGAAAATTACATTCTTTTGTCTGAAAAAAGAGTGCTTTTTACTATCACAGTGGTTTCAGAATCAGTACTGTATTAAGCTTGCATTGTAATCAACAACACTGCTGCTTTCAAATCAAATGCCAAAGGTATTTCTAACTTTTGGGCACCTTAACCCTGTGATTTCACGTTGTATAACTCAAAATGTACCACTGTAAGTTTGCAGAACGATTTGGGATAAATATTCAGTAGATTAGATTTGCGATTTATGTTTAATAATAGGATTCTGTGCAAAGTTCACATTTTAAATACGCCCTGGAGAAAGGTCAAAAAGACTGAAATATGAACTGACAAACATTTGGAAGATTTCACCTCTGGAAATTCCAATCTCTATTAAACAAACGGTAAAGGGGGTAGCTATTAACTTGTAAAGTAAAGCTTCATGACATCACAAGGTGGAAAAAGAGCATGTTGAACTTTGGAGATGCAGACAGACTAATAAAAGGGTTGCTCAAGCATGTGTGAATGAAACAAAACCAACACTGGGTCTGTTTTTGATGAAGTAACAGCATTATAGCATGGCTTAAATCTCACAAGAGTGTAATATAGGTCATTTTCAAGACAAAAAAAAATCGTAATCCATTTTGTTTGAACCTCTACACACATGTTATGAAAAGCTTCTGGTATTCTGAGCTTTTAATTTCAGTCATTTCAGTTTTCTCTCAAATATAATTACCCATGGACATGTTTAAAATGAGAAACATGAAGTGAATGTTAATACTGAAGCACAAATCTGTAGCAAAATTCACAAAAACACATTTTTTCCCCAGATGGTTCAGGCCTAATTTTCAAGGTGATTAGTACATACTTATGCTACTGTGGTTACAGCCATGAAAAGGCCAGGCAATGAACCAAAATATCCTACAAAAGCACTGAGCCGTAGTTAGTGAGTATCTCTGTGTCTATTCGCGGTGTTGTTTAAAAGGGCAAACAGGTCCTGCTCACTCTCTATGGAGCAGCTGCACTCTCCGATTCAACATGTCCTCTCCCCCAACGATCAGGGCAGCGACAATTTTGGAGCATTTTTCTCCGGTGTTACTGAAGTTGACCTCTCGTAACTCGGAAGCGGTGGG
The DNA here is from genome assembly GCA_034769755.1 of Odontamblyopus lacepedii. NCBI lineage: Eukaryota > Metazoa > Chordata > Actinopteri > Gobiiformes > Gobiidae > Odontamblyopus > Odontamblyopus lacepedii. The sequence continues at coordinate 12,963,808 of CM068351.1, forward strand.
TAGTTTGGGGTTTATTAAGTTCAGTGCAAATTTATCACAATTAAACCAGGTCAAAACATGAATCATACCTGCGTGTAGGTGTCCCCTGCAATTTCCAACTCCATTTTGTTCATTTGTCTGAATGTCCAGCAGGTGAAAAAACAGTGCGCTTGAAATTTCCCACAATGCACCAGTGTAGTGTACAGCAATAGTCGATGCTATGTTGGCAGTTTTGGTAATTAACATAAAATCTGTGTTAAATAAAATGTGTGATTAGTAGTGCTGGGTATCATTAAGAAGTTGCCGATACGTTATGTACCTCGATACATAGGCCACAATAGGATACATACCTCGATATATAGACCATGATATGATACATATCTCAATACAGTGCACTTTCGATATGATACGATATATTTCATATCAATTCAATATAGTTCAATAAAAAATAAAGGCTAAATCATGACACTATGACACTAAAAGTCTTTGTTAAACTACGTCTTGTGCAAAGTGAATATGAAAAACACCCATTTTAATCATTAAAACAGCGAAAATGTCAAATGTGTTGCATAAACGAGTTTCCTTCCTCTAAACAAGCTACAAAAGTGTAGCGCTGTAACAAAATAATTTAGTAAAATATATTAAAAAAATACTCTTATATGGTAATACAGCAGTCCACGATATCGATACTGTATCATCACCTTAAATTATATGATATATTGATATTTCAATATTTTTGCACACCCCTAGTGATTAGTTTATAAATATGTTTGTTACATATAGATCGATTATCAGATATTTGGCCTGCTGTTGTGGCCGATAACCACTATTTGCCAATACCGATATTTTCAAAATCCACAGCTTTCCCTACACAAGTGTCTTAAGTTGAAGTAAAGATCACAAATGAACTTTTCAATTTAGTAAAAATGATAACAAAATGCTTTAATCTAGAAAATAAAATCATTTGTTACATATTTGTTGTAAAGATTTCCAATTACCCAAAAGTTTTTAAGTTCATCACTCTGACACCTAAACAGAACCATGGATGCTTTTTTAATCAGTCTCCTGAAAATGATGTTGTTTAAATCCATTTTCTATTATTTATTTTTTTTAATTTTTCAGACAATCTTAAAACTTAATTGCTATAACGTGTCCGCTGTGTCTCAATGGTTTCTGGTGAACACTCCGCCAATAGACATACATGTAGAACACCCCACAGCGCTGCAAATTGTCAGTATTTCACCTTGATATTACCTTGGTGGGTTTGTGCAGACGCAGCAGACTCACCGTGTGTCATTGTTGCATTGTGGCTTTTCAAATGCAGCACAAATGGTCTATGTCAAACGCGTAATTAATTGATTCTAATGTTCTTTGTTATCCCTACCTTCACCTTGATGAAGAAATCAGTCTTCTTTTAAATCAAAGACACCATCTCATCCTGCAGCATGAATGAGCCCATTGAAAACTGTGTGATAAGTGCGGTGAATTCTCAACGTGCAACCATTTCTCCATATTATAAAGTCATGATGAGCTTTTCAGAGAGCCGGCCTATTCACTCATCATTATGCCATGCTATCACGGTTTAATGTTGTGGTTACAATGCAGTTTTACCTTGTATGCAAAGTAGTTTTTTTAATCCTCATAAAAATTTACACATGTAAAATTGGAGTAAACATGTGAAAAGAAACATGTGAAAGAAATAGGAAATAGTTAAAAGTACATTGTGTGTGCATCATTGTTTTGGATATCTTTTTTGTTTGTTTTTTATATTATATATGTATATTTTTTGTATATATGGATATGGATATGTTTGAAAATATACATAGTTATGTGTATATGTAAGGGCGGCACAATATATCGAATCGTCATGTATTTATTTTAATTTTTTTCTCTCTTTTCCCATATTGTGCAGCCTTATATGGATATAACTATATTTGTTTGCCTGTATAAGTGTGTGTGAGCGAGTGGATGAGTAGGAGAATATGTGGTTGTATATATATATATGTAATATATGTAATATATATATATATATATATATATATATATATATATATATATATATATATATATATATATATATCTATCTATATATATATATATATATATGTCTATGTATAATGTATATGTATTGTTTGGTTGGGGGTGGGAAGGGCAGAGACTGTTTATTATTTTGTTTTATACTTTTTGTTTTCTAAAAATAAAATAATAATAATAATCATTAAAAAAAAAGTACATTGTGTAACTTCTGGTGGAGGGCCTGTCAAATACTTTCCTCCATGGACATGTTGTTTCTTTGTCTGGAATGTTTCACAGTATGGCATTAAACCTTTTTATCTTCATGGAGACCAAACCAGACAAGTTCCAGGTCAGCTCTGTGGAGAGGCGACCCCGCTCACAGTCAGGATGCCTGTTTTTCTAGGTATTTCTGAGCTGTAAAACCATCTGTGATTGAATAAATGTAAAGTGGAGCTATTTAATATCATACTGTGGAACATTCTAAGCAGAGCAATGACATATCCAACGAGAAGATGACAGACCCCTAAGCAAAAAGTTACACACCTTTTAAGAAGACATTGGTACCTTGTAGGAACTTCACGCTGGGGGTGTTTTACGTGTATGTGTATTGGTGGAATGTTCACTAGTTACCATGGAGACACAATGTACGCATTAGCAAACACAGCCAAATACATTTAAAGATCATCTGAAAACAGCCTTGCAGCCTTTGCGAATTGCTCACTCTGTCCATTCAAATTTCAATAGGATTATTAAAGATTATTCAGATACAAAGATACTTGACCTAGTTACTCTTTTGAACAAGTAAAAATCACACACACTGTCGGATATTAGACCTTTCCAGAATAATTTTAGAATTATATTAATCTATATCAGAGAGAGTGGTCAATTTAATAGGTTCTTATGACACTATTTTCTGTTTTATGTCTGCTCCTGGTTTAGTCCTGGTTTGGTCTTGGATTAGTCTTGGTTTAGTCCTAGTTTAGTCCTAGTTTGGTTTTGGATTAGTCCTGGTTTAGTTCTGGTTTAGTCTTGGTTTAGTCTTGGTTTCATCCTGGATTAGTCCTGATTTGGTCCTAGTTTAGTCTTGGGTTAGTCTTGGGTTGGTCTTGGATTAGTCCTGGTTTGGTCTTGGTTTAGTTCTGGTTTGGTTTTGGCTAATTCTTGGTTTAGTCCTGGTTTAGCCCTGATTTATTCCTGGTTTAGCCCTGGTTTGGTCCTGGTTTCGCTCTAGATTAGTCCTGGTTTTGTCCTGGTTTTGTTCTGGTTTTGCTCTGGATTAGTTCTGGTTTAGGCCTGGTTTATTCCTGGTTTAGCCCTGGTTTGGTTCTGGTTTTGCTCTAGATTAGTCCTGGTTTAGACCTTGTTTTAATCCAGGATTCGTTCTGAATTAGTTCAAGTTTAGCCCTGGTTTGGTCCTGGTTTTGCTTTGGATTAGTCCTGATTTAGTCCTGGTTCAGGCCTGGTTTATTCCTGGTTTAGTCCTAATTTAATCCTGGTTTAGTCCTGGTTTAATTTTGGCCTAGTTTGAACACATCACATAACTCTCTACACAGAACTGAGACTGAACCTCTAACTTCTCCATTAATGGGCACGCAGTGTAACCACTGAGCCACTGTCATTCTGCATTTGACTCTTGTATTTGATGCTTTTAAATAAACATTAGAAACCTCAGGGAAGCATAAACCTATTATTTAACCAGGCAGAGTGGAAGATCGCAACAAAAGCCACTAATATAACATTATTGCTACGCTCCTCAGTCACCGCGATACCATTATTAATTCAGCAGATAAGATTTGAAGCGTTCCCTCTGCGACTCAACTAATCCTCACTATCTAATCTAATCGTTTATTTATTATTATTTTTTCCATTCTCTGCTCCACAGCACATGAACAGCAGAAGGCACAAGGATCGTCTGGCCGGAAAACCCCCGAAACCCAAATTTACCCCCCACAGCAAGACCCAGGCGAGCTCCAGTTTAGCGGTAAGTCAGCTTAAAGACAAATAAACAACACATGAACGCAGCGGGGAAGACAAATAAAGCGTAATTGGCTTTTTCCCGAGATACTTGAACACACCGCATCCCCAAATTGGAATATATGTGGCTCAGCTTGCAAGCTAATGCATTTTTAAACAGGACTTTCTATTTATCTGCTGCTAAGTGATTTAACCCTCTGAGGTCCAGCTTGTTTGTCCTGTTTTTGAGATGACTACAAATTGGGGGTTTAATTTCTGTCCTTTGAATTGTAAAATGGGTGTATGTAAGAAGAATAAATATGATTTTTGCTTTATTTATAGTCCTGGTTTAGTCTTGGTTTTTGGAATGACTACAAATTGAGGGTTTATTTTCTGTCCCTTGAATTGTAAAATGGGTGTATGTAAGCAGAATAAATTTGTTCCTTTGCTTTAGTTATAGTAGTGGTTTAGTCCTGCTTTAGTCCTGGTTTAGTCCTGGTTCAGTTCTGGTTTAATCCTGGTTTAGTTTTGGTTCAGTCCTGGTATAATCCTGGTTTATTCCCTTTTTAGTCCTGGTTTAGTCTTGGTTTGATCCTGGTTTAGTGCTGATTTGGTCCTGCTTAAGTTGTGGTTTGGTTCTGGTATAGTCCTGGTTTATTCCTGATTTAGTCCTGCTTTATTACTGGTTCAGTTCTGGTTAAGTCCTGGTTTAGTCTTGGTTTTTGGAATGACAGCAAATTCGGGGTTTAAATTCTGTACCTTGAATTGTAAAATGGGTGTAGAATAAATATGTTCCTTTGCTTTATTTATAGTCTGGGATTTAGTCTAGGTTTGATCCTGGTTTAGTCCCGGTTTAGTCCCAATTATTCTTGGTTTAATCATGGTTTAGTACTGGTTTAATGTCAATTTAGTTGTGTTTTTTCTTGGTTTAGTCTTGGTTTTTGGGATGACTACAAATTTGAGGTTTAATTTCTGTTCCTTTCCTTTATTTATAGTCTGGATTTTAGTCTAGGTTTGATCCTGGTTTAGTCTTAGTTTAGTCCTAGTTTAGTCCTGGTTTAATCATGGTTTAGTCTTGGTTTAATGCTGATTTAGTCGTGTTTTATTCTTGGTTTATCTTGGTTTTTGGGATGACTACAAATTTGTTGTTTAATGTGTGTCTCTTGAATTGTAAAATGAGTTTATGAAGGCAGAATAAATCAGAGTCATACTGTGGTAAAAATACATGTTTACCATAAATTACCATACGGCCTACAGGTCACTTGAAGAACATCGCTAAAGACATAATTAGCATGCACGATTGAAAGACGACTTAAAATACAACCTTATACTTTGATTTGAAGGATCTTTTCTGTATATTTATTTCACCATAATAAAGGTACACTGTGTAACTTTTCTGGTGGGGTGTCGGTCATCTACTTGTCTCCATTGCTTGGCCTGGAATGTTCCACAGTATGGCATTAAACAGATCTATCTTGCATGTATTCAATAACAACCGTTTTTAATGCTCAAAAATGCCTTGAAAAACATGACTGATGTGAGCAGTGTCGCCTCTCCACAGATCTAACCTGTAGCTTGGTCTGGTGGATTCGCTTGCTTGGCACCATGGCGATAGATGACGTATCTTGAGACATTGTGGAACACCAGAAAAGTTACATAATGAATCTTTTAAATGATCCATATTACGCTATTTTTTGATCTATGTTATAATGTTGTTTCCTCATCACAAACAGACCTGGAGCTGTGACCTGGAGTTTTTTTCTTAAACAGAAAACGCTCTGTTTCACCTTGTGATGTCATGTGGTAATACAGGAAGTGCTCCACTGTGTTTTTAAACTCCATCCACCTTCACTAGAATCATTTGGATAATTTCAGACCTGGAATAGATTATCTCTACTGAACAAAAGGTAAAAGGTCAGCTTCATGACATCACAAGGTGAACAGAGCATTTTGAGCATTGGGGATCTACACTTGAAATTTTTCTGATCTGGCCAAGATTTTGAAACTTATATCAGGTTATTCATCTTGTTTTCAGATTTATTTTCTACTTACTAGTTCTGAGACTGCTTCATTGTAGTCTAGAGGTAGTTTATTTTAAGATAACTTGTCAAGTAAAGTTATTTGTTCATGCAGCAAGATCATTTCACAGCTTTTAAGTCATTTTCTGATAGATTTAAGTGTTTATATTTATCAAACTAATAAAAAAGAATTACTCAAACATGTATGAATGAAACAAAACACAACTCCACGTATGTTTTTGAGAAGGTAACAACATTATAACATTATTTGTATTTTTTTCAACTGTGCATAGGCAGAACAGTCGTATTATGTTATGTTTATTAAATTTTATGAGCAAATTGACCCGTTGCTCTCATCCTAAAGTCGTCCATTATGTTTTCAGTTTTCTGAGTCACACTCTTAAGCTCTCGTGGGTGTTGTTATGGCAGTGCTTGTCCGACTGACACAAAGGTTAACAGTCCCCGGGCCCTGCGCTCTGAGACAGGTCTAAAACTGGGCTCCTCTGACAGGGGCTGAATCAGCACTCAGCACTAATCTCTTCTTTGCACCTGTCATAACTCTTTCCCACCTTGTCCCCTCCTCTATCTCTCTCTTTCTCCCTGCTCTTGCTCTTCTATCCTCTTTTTTACTCACTCTTTCTCTCTTCTCCCTCTCACTCCTCTCTCCCCCCGACTGTCCATCTCTGTCACTACCTCCTAATCTCTTCTCTCTCTCTTTTACTCTCTTTCTCTCTCACTTTCTTTCTCAATCTCTATCTCTATCCATCTCTCCTTCTCTCTCTCCCCTCTCTCTCACTACCTACCCCTGTCTCTTTTACTTTCCCTCTCTCTTCCCCCACTTCTCCTCTATGTCTGCCTTCCCCGTTTCTCTCCCTCCTTTCACTCCCTTTCTTTCCCCTGCCTCCCCCTTCTCTCTCTTTTTTACCCCCTCTCTCCCTCCTCTCTCTTTGCTCTCCTCTTTCTCCCCTTCTCTCCCCTCTCTATCTCGCTTCCTTGTTTCTCTCCCTCCTTTCACTCCCTCCCTCTCTTCCTCACTACATCCCTCTCTGTTACTCTCCCTTTCTCCTCTCTCTCCCCCCCTTTGCCCCGGTTTTTCTCCTTCTCTCCATCTCTTACTCCCTCTCTCTTTTACTCTCCTTCTCTCCCCTTCTGCACCTGTTCCTTTCACTCTCTCTTTCCTCACTGTTTTACTCTTCTTCTCTTCCTCTTTTACTCTCCCTCACTCTCCTCCCTCTCTCGTTTACTCTCCCTCTCTCCCTGTCTGCCCCTGTTCCTCTCATTCTCTCCCTCTTTTACTCCTTCACTCTCCTTTTACCCCCTGTTCCTCTCCTTCTCTCCTTCTCTTACACCTTCTCTCCCCGTCTGCTCCCTAAATCTGTCTTTTTCTCCCTCTTTTACATTCCCTCTCTCCTCCTCTGCCCCTGTTCCTCTCCTTCTTTCCCTCTGTTACTCCCTTTCTCCCCATCTGCCCCGATTCTCTCCTTTTATCCCTCTCTTACTCCTTCTTTCCCTGTCTTCCCCCTGTTTCTCTCCTTTTCTCCCTCTCTTACCCCCTCCCTGTTTGCCCCATTCCTCTTTTCTTCTCCCTCTCTCCTCCCTCTCGCCCCATCTGCCCTCTGTTTCTCTCCTTCTCTCCCTCTTTTACTCCCCCTCTCTCCCGTCTGCCCCTATTTCTCTCCTTTTCTCCCTCTCTCCTCCCTCTCTCCTCCTCTGCCTCCTGTTCCTCTCCTTCTCTCCCTCTCTTACCCCCTCTCTCCTCCTCTTCCCCCTGTTCCTCTCCTCTCTCTCCCTCCTCCTCTGCCCCTGTTCCTCTCCTTCTCTCCCTTTCTCTTTTACTCTTCCTCTCTCCCCGTTTGTCCTTATTCCTTTCCTTCTCTCCCTCTCTTACCCCCTCTCTCCTCCTCTTCCTCCTGTTCCTATCCTTCTCTCTCCGTCCTCCTCTGCCTCCTGTTTCTCTCTTTCTCTCCCTCTCTCCTCCCTCTCTCCTCCTCTTCCCCCTGTTCCTCTCTTTCTCTCCCTCTCTTACCCCCCTCTCCTCCTCTTCCTCCTGTTCCTCTCCTTCTCTCCCTCTCTCCTCCTCTTCCCCCTGTTCCTATCCTTCTCTCTCCCTCCTCCTCTGCCTCCTGTTTCTCTCTTTCTCTCCCTCTCTCCTCCCTCTCTCCTCCCTCTCTCCTCCTCTTCCCCCTGTTCCTCTCCTTCTCTCCCTCTCTTACCCCCTCTCTCCTCCTGTTCCTCTCCTTCTCTCCCTCTCTTACGCCCTCTCCCCTTTTGCCCCAATTTCTCTCCTTCTCTCCCTTTCTCTTTTACTCTTCCTCTCTCCCCATTTGTCCCTGTTTCTCTCCCTCTCTCCTCCCTCCCTCTCTTCTCTCCCTCTCCTCCCTCTCTTCTGTCCCTCTCCTCCCTCTGTTCCTCTCCCTCTCTCCTCCCTCTCTTCTCTCCCTCTCCTCCGTCTCTCCTCCCTCCGTCCTTGTCCCTGCAGCAGAGCGTGAGGTGGAGTGGATATGCAGGCGTGGCTGTGTCCGCCATGAAGAAAGCCTACGGCCAGTTCACCCTCAACTCGCTCTCCCCACAGGTCAGTGTCTGTGGACGGAGACAGAGCTGCAAAACACACCTGTCTATGAGTTCAAACGCAAAAAATATCTTCTTCTTATTTTTTTATTAAGAAGAAGTAAATAATTTGTCTTCTTTCATGACATTTCAATTAGTTTCAGACTGACTGATCTAAGGTTAAGGTCGAGATGACTGGAGAAAGTGTAATTTCCTTATCCCATTTGCTAACTTTTTAAAAATCATGATTATGTTTTTAAATGAGTAAATTCAACCAAACCAATTAAAGCAAGATAATTATTCAAATTCTGATGTCATTTTAACTAAGATAGCGGTAAGAAAGAAAGAAAGGGATGAGGAGAGAGAGATGGAGAGATTTAGACAAGCTAAATGTCTGATTTTCACCTTGTTTGTTGTTTTGTATTTGCATATTACATGATAATGAGCTCCTCTACCCTTCTCCTCTCCTTGCCTCCTCTGAACCCTCTCCTCCTCTTCTCTCTCCCCTCTCCTCTCCCCTCTTCTTCTCTCTCACTCCTCCTCTCCCCTCTCTCCTCATCTCCTTACCTCCTCTCAACCCTTTCCTCCACTCTCACTCCTTTTCTCTTCTCTTCTATGTCCGCCTTTTCTCTCTCCCGTCTCCTTCTCTCTCACTCCTCCTCTCATCATCTCCTTGCCTTCTCTCAACCGTCTCTTTCCCTCTCTCTCTTCCCTCCTCTACTCTCATCTCCCCTCCTTCACTCGTCCTCTCCTCTCCCTCTTTCCCTTCTCTCTTCCTGCCTCACTACTCCCCTCTCTCATTCCTCCCTCACTCCTCCGCTTCCTTCTACCTTTCTCTCCTCCCCCTCTTTCTCTCCTCTCCTCCTGCCTCACTCCTTCCCTCTCTCATTCCTACTCTCTCATTCCTCCCTCACTCCTGCCTCACTCCTCCTCTCCCTTCTACCTCTCTCTCCTCCCTCCTCTTGTCTCCTCTCTCACTCTTCCCTCATTCCTCCTCTCCTTTCTACCTTTCTCTCCTCCTCCGTCTTGCCCTCCTCCTCTCTCTCCTCTCCCTCTGTCTGGCCTCTCCTGCAATACTTCTCTTGTGTCTCATTGCTCCTCTCTCATTCCTTCCTCACTCCTGCCTTCCTTTCTCTTCCTTTCTCTTCTCCCCTCCTCTCCTCCTCCTCTCCCTCTTTCTCTCCTTTCCTCCTGCCTTACTCCTCCCCACTCTCATTACTCCCTCACTCCTCTCTCACTCCTCCTCTCCCTTCTCTTTCTCTCCTCTCCTCCGGCCTCATTCCTCTCTCTTCTACCCCCTTCTTGCTCTCCTCCTCTTTCATTCCTCCTCTCTTATTCCTCCCTCACTCCTCTCTCACCCCTTCTCTTTCCCTCTCCCTCTTTCCCTCTCCCTCTTTCTCTCCTCTCCTCCTGCGTCACTCTTTCCCTCTCTCATTCCTCCTCTCTTATTCCTCCCTCACTCCTCCTCTTCCCATCTCTCTCTTTCTCTCCTCTCGTCCTGCCTCACTCCTCCTCTTCTCTCACTCCTCCTCTCTCCTTCCTCCCTCACTCCTGCCTCACTCCTCCTCTGTCCTTCCTCCCTCACTCCTGCCTCACTCCTCCTCTCTCCTTCCTCCCTCACTCCTCCCTCACTCCTCCTCTCTCCTTCCTCCCTCGCTTCTGCCTCACTCTTCCCTCCTCTCTCTATCCTCCCTCACTCCTCCCTCACTCCTCTTCCCTCCTTCCTCCCTCACTCCTGCCTTACTCCTCCTTCTCTCACTTCTCCTCTCTCCTTCCTCCCTCGCTCCTGCCTCACTCCTCCTCTCTCCTTCCTCCATCACTCCTCCCTCACTCCTCCTCTCTCCTTCCACCCTCACTCCTCCTCTCTCCTCCTCCCTCGCGCCTGCCTCACCCCTCCTCTCTCATTCCCCCTCTCTCACTCCTCCTCTCTCCTTCCTCCCTCGCTCCTGCCTCACTCCTCCCTCACTCCTCCTCTCTCCTTCCTCCCTCGCTCGTGCCTCACTCCTCCCTCACTCCTCCTCTCTCCTCCTCCCTCACTCCTGCCTCACTCCTCCTCTCTCCTTCCTCCCTCACTCCTCCTCTCTCCTCCTCCCTCACTCCTGCCTCACTCCTCCTCTATCGTCTCTCTCTTCCCTCCAGACCAAGCTGGCGTTGCAGAAGCAGCTGACCAAGAGCCTGAGCACATCCGGTTTCCTGCCCGGCCCCCTGTCCCCGCCCCCAACTCTGTGCACCGTGGCAACCACCAGCCCCCTGGCCTTCCGTCACTCGGTGGGCGCCGCGGCAACCACCAACCACCTGGCCCTGCGTCAGCCAATGGGCACCGCCGCCTTCATCCAGACGCCCTTCCTGAGCCCCGCCCTCTTCAGACCCGCCCCCGGACCCCTGCGTGCCGCCCACACGCCAATCATCTTTTCTCCGTATTAAACAGACTGGTATCTGCTCCACCGGTTTCCACTATGGGGGTACGGCATGGGGTGGGTTAGTTTGGGGCAGGATGTGTCTAAAAAAAGTGCGTATTAGAGGAAAAAAAGGGAAATAAGTTCAAAAGACCTGAAATCTGAATATTAATTTGAATTTGAGTAGTTTTGATTCGTTTATGTTCACTTAAAATTACCCCTGGCCTCGTGGTTTAATGGGCTGGTTTCAATTTACTACAGAGCAAAAAACTGGAGGGTACATTTCAGTGTAAAATATTTGAGTTGTTTTTAACAGAAAAAGTGTTATTTTAACTATTTGAAACTTAAATGGGGGTTCAACTTGGGGTTATTTGCCAGAGTTGACATGGTTGAAGTTAAATGAACTTTCACTAGTGTTAATTTGGCACCTTCCACCCACCACTTCAAACTCCTGCGAGAAAAGACCAGTTTGAACCAGTTTTGTACATAATTTCATCTTAAATTAACTAAAATAAAGTGTAAAAATAAAACACTGCTGTGTGTTGTGCAGCTAAATCAGGATAACCCTACAAAGTGTTATCTGTTTACTCTCAAAACATTAATAAAACTCTTGATTTCAGGGTTAAACAGGGACCTTGGTCCAGTGTTACTTCATTAACATTTCCAAACATGTTAAATTAACTAAACTCAAAACAGATTCATATAAACCCTGAGAAAATGTTAAAATTGATTCTGTGAGAGTCAATTTTAACACTTCAGTTTTTGCTGTGTATGTGAATAAACCAACCAGAAATAATTAAATCAAAATCAGTAATTAATTTGAACATTTTAATTTCATATCTGAAAACACGTAGGTAATATTTTAAGAATATTGAATACAAATTAGCCAAGGGACAATTTTGCATGTTCAAACACCAAACATTTTGGTTTTAAAACATTTTGAAATCAGTTTTTTTTTTTAAAGTTTATTATTATGTTAACAGTAAATTTGTGAATTTGTCAGAATTATCTAAAAAAAAAAAAAAAACATTAATATTCAAAATTAAAGTTATTTTAAAGGTGCCATATGCAACTTTTCTGGTAGAGATTTCGCAAACTGTTGCCATAATAGTTTGGCCTGGAATATATGGGTGACAAAACCCTACATAAAACATTCTTACTGTGAGTGTTTCCAGATTTGACTTGTAACATCATGGATATAGATATGTTCTTGGCAAAGCTGCAACATTTCCATGGTAACAAGCAGGCAGACAGATCTACTAGAAAAGTTACATAATGCACCTTTATATCATCCATATATATCTTTTTTTAGCAGGCCTGTCGACAGAAATTTGTGGGCCCTCGGCAAGAAACATCATATGGGCCCCCCCTCTAGAAACAAATAGAAAGAGGGTCCAATTCTGGGCCCCTCTAAAACCCTGGGGCCCGGGATAACAAAACTCTTGGTCCCCCTCCCCGTTTACTGCCCTGGTTTTTAGCACCGCCCCAACCCATGCTGTACTAGACCAGTGGAAACACCCCTTCCCTCTTAGTGTAACTTTAAACTATGCAGCCCCTTGACTTTGGAAACACAGAGACGGGACAAGTCTCAAAACTCCAGAGAAGACCCCATCAAAATAAGGCCAAGAGTCCCATCATGCCTTGCTTCCTGCTCCTCCGTCGTGACCTTATATGGGAGCAGGTCCGGCCTCCAGACAGTGACTGGGACAGAAGAGGCCAGTTTAATAGCCATTTCATGTTGGGGTTCCTGATATTAATGTGTAATTTATTAGAAAAGCGAAGATAGAAAACTCTAGATGTATGTTTAGTGTGGTTGCCGCCAAAAATTAAGGTCCCTTTACTTGATGCTGTATTCATATTTTTAAATTATTGTAAGAGGTGATAAGAACGGTGCTTAAAATATATCATATAGAAGATAACTGGAAATTACACAACTCAATTATGGTTAATAACGTGTTAATAGATCAAAGATCACATGGATTGAAATTGTGCGATGTTTTCAGATTTTCAGATTTTTCCTTATAAAAAACAGCTTTCTTTTGTTTTTTTTTAATATCCTGGATTATATAAGCTATTTTATGGGCTGTAGTTTTAAACGCATTTATTTTGCATAGCTTTATGACATTGTTTTTATAGCAAATATCTTATAGCTTAAATTTGTATGAAAACACAAGCTAAGATCATTTATCATCCAAAACGAAACATTAAGTCAGTGTAATATACCAACATTCATCTAATACAGACAAAAGTGCACAGTTAAAACTACTATATTTTTAAGTGTTTCTTTTTGATAACAGTTTATAATAAGTATGTTTCATTTAGACTCAATAAAACGTGAAGAAAACCTTAATTCATAATGAAAAAATGCTCCTGAATGACCCTAATCCATTAACTAAGTAATCTTGAATCATTCTTAAATCATTCTTCCTCATCAAAACACACCTGGAGTTGTGTTTTGTTTCATTCACACATGTTTAACACACAAATCCTGCATATTTAGGCTGAGCTCTTCTATCAAACAGAAAATACTCCATCCCACCTTGTGATGTCATGTGGTAATACAGGAAGTGCTCCACTGTGCTTTTAATCTTCATTAGCACTGTCAAACAATTCTTATTTTTTAATCAGATTAATCACACTTTAGAATTTTGATTAATCACAATTAATTGCAGTTAATTATTATTCAAAAAAAGACCAAAATATTTTGACAAAAATGCAATTTATTGTCAAAAAGTTATATTATTGACATTTTTCTATCACTGGTAGTTTTGTTGACAACACTGGCGCAGGTGCGCTCTGCCAAAGTTGTTTGTTGTGTGCGACTTCTTGTTGTACAAGTAGCGTTCTTGCTAGCTGCTGAATCAAACATGTGTTTTGCTTTAAGATGGTATTTTAAACTTGATGTGTTTCTGTGGAAAGAGAGATCATCACTGCGATATAAGCAACCTACTTTAGTTTTATCCAAAGTCGCATATGGATAGACCTGATCACTGACCTAATAACCTGCGCCTCCTTTCAGGTCACCATCACACTTTCCATAGAGGAGCATGTGTGTTCAAAATAAATTGTGTGATTAATCTGCGTTAAAAAAAACAGTGTGATATTTTTTATGATTAATCGCATGCGTTAACACGTTAACGTTGATAGCCCTTATTTTCATACATCTTAATTACAATTTGGATCATTTCGCCCTTGGAATTGCCCATCTCTTCTGAACTAAAGGTAAAAGGAGCTGTTATCTTGAAAACTACCGCTTCATGACATCACAAAGTGGAACAACATTTTGAGTTTTCGAGATACAGACAGACTAATAATAAAGGGATACTCAAAAACGTGTGAATGAAACAAAACACAACTCCAGGTACATCCAACTTTCTAACATGCCTAAATGCTCTCAAGAGTTGATTTTGCGTAATATGGAGCCTTTAATAAACTACTGTTTCATTATGAATTAAGTCTTTGTTTATGCTTTATTAAATCTGTAAATGTGTTTGTTTGTTTGTTTTTGTGTTTGTTTGATTGTTTTTAATTACACATTTTGACAAAGAAACATACAGACCAGACATTACAGAGATGAAAGTGAAACTGGTATTTGGTACGAACTATATTACGTGAGGCACTTTTAGTACTATATTTTTAACCTTATATAAGCCATTTCAAAACAAACTCCGTAGACACAGTGTTTTGCCTGAGATGAGACCAGGTTTAGATGTATTTGCAAAAAAAATCAATAAATAATAATAAAATCAATATTCAAAACGTAAAAAAAAAAAAACTAAGGTATGAGGTTGTGAGTAGTTCCCAGTTTGTCCTCAGTGTTTCAGATTAGACTAAATGATCATATTAAACACATTTTATTATTTTCACAAAAGCGATAAGTTAATTTGTAAACTATAACTTAAAGATGCCCTGTGTAACTTTACGGTTTCCTGGGTTCTTCACCTACTTGTTTCTATGGATATGTCATTGCTCTGCCTGGAATGTTCCACAGTATGACATTAAACAGCTCTACCTTACATTTACAGTGCTTAACAAATTTATTAGACTACCTCCAGTATAAGGTGTTTGCCACTGGTGCCATATGTAATTTAACAGTATTTCTGTTTCAAAATATCTTTTTATGTTTCTATAATGGTTAATCTGCCAGTATATGTAAGATCTTTTTAGCAAAACAATATCTTTAATGCTAAAATATAACTATTGCTATCCATAAATTTTCAAGTTTAATGTTTTCCAAATTCTCATCCAAAGCAAATCTGTGGGAACACCTAAAAACTATTTGGAACTCAATAACAAAAGAGACTTTGCAAAACGACATAAAAACAATGCAGCTGTTATCTGCGCCAAACATGCTCACATAAAATAGTCACATTTTTGGTGATTACCTTTTAACAAGGACTATTTTGTTATTCCAATTGGTAATTTTCTTTATGAATGAAGTTTTTTATATACTATGAATTTATTTGTTTTCTTGTTTTCATGACAGGTGGTCTAATAAATTCTACTCAATTACAGATGATTTTATAGCTGAAAAATACCTAGAAAAACAGGCATTCTGGCTGTGAGCAGGGTTGCCTCGCCACAGATCTGACTTGTAACTTGGTCTGGTTTGGTCTCCATGAAGACAGAACGGTTTAATGCCATACTGTGAAACATTCCAAAGCAAAAACATCTCCACAGGGAAAAGCAGACAGCAGATCCTCCACCAGAAATGTTAAACGATGCATCTTTAACATAAATTTGCTCTGCACTTTGAAGTATCAGTACAGGCTCAAAAATCTGTACTGGATCATCCCTAAAACTTATGTCAGAATGTACCAGAAATCCCAATTTATTCACATTCACACATCTGTAACAGGAGTTTTCATAAGACATCTTTGAGCCTCTAACAATCGAACATCTTTTACATTTTTCTCTCTGACTCAGCTCCACTCAGGCCCATCAGATTTTCCTCTCCAGGACAAGGCTTTAATTAAAGGCCCCCAAAGGTCAACTTGTCATCTCGACTTTGTTTCAATTTGCAAATGTGACTCTTGAATAATTTCTTCTTGTGCCAGTGAAATGAACTTCTGAAGCAAGATGTGAGTCAGCGTGTAAGCAGCAAAGCAATAGTTTGGAAATTGGTTTGCAAATGTCATATATAAGTATACAGTAGGTTGTGCTAGAGCATACAATGGCGGATATTTACTGTTTAAAGGTCCTATATTACAGAAAATTGACTCTTGTGAGGTTTAAGATGTGTTAGAATGTTGTTACCTCCTCAGAAAACATACCTGCAGTTGTGTTTTGTTTCATTCACGCATGTTTAAGTAATCCTGGTTTATTAGTTTGTCTACATCTCCAACAGAACGGAGTGTTTTCTGTTTGAGAGAAGAACTCAGAGCCTAAATACACAGGGTTTCTGTGTTAAACATAAGCAAATAAAACAAAACAACTCCAGGTATGTTTTTTTTTTATAAGGAAACAACATTATAACAAATCAAAAATAGTGTTATATGGGCTCTTTAACTGTCTGATTGCAAATGTGTTAACCTGGTTCATGGTTAATATCTCTGTAATCATTGGGCCTATTCACATGAAACAAAAACTGTCACTGAGTTAAACACTAGTAAATTAAACATCAGTGAAATAATTTATTCACAATAGCTTCAGAAAGTGGTGCCATTGCTCAACTCCAAAGACGTGAATGTTAAAAATTTAGTTTAAAAAGGAGCTATAAGATTAATATGGCAATTTTGTGTACCCAGAATGATCTAAAATAAGGTTTAACATTTGTGGATCATAAGTTTGGATGTTTCTTTCAAAATCGTAAAAAAGTTAATCTCCCATATTTATATAGACCCCTGCTAAAATTATAACACCATCATATCTAGAACATGAACACAACCTGTATTAAAAGTATAAAAACCGTGACAAAAATGTATCACGAAACAGAATACATGTTATGCTTTTCCAAACAAATAACACACTTAAAATAGCTCATTTCTTCATCTGAAGTCTGTAACACACCTCAAAGAAGTTCAAGCTGAAACTTGGCCAGTGAAATAATTGAAAGTGTTGATAATTTGCTTATTATAGGTTGCCAAATGCTTACTCCAAGAATGAATTTGTACCCACTTTTTATGCTCGAATTTAGTAGATTGGCACAATGTTTGGTATGTGCGTTTTCAACCTCAATTATCTTCTCTCATTCTTATTTGATCTTTTTTTTATGTTAAAGGTGCAATGCGTAACTTTTTTGGAGGGCCTGCCACCATGGAGACACTGTTGCTTTGCTGAAAAATGTTCACAGAATGATAAATAAATTAATGAATGTTTATTCGCATGCATAGAACATGTATAGAAAACGTAAATACATAGATATAATACATGTATTTACATTTTCCTATAACAATAAACAAAAATAAATGTCACACAGATTTTACTTGCTTCCAAAAAGGAGTGGGAGGAAGTAAATACTTATTTAACCCCATCCTTCCAAGAACGTCTTCATATTAAACATCTGTTTCCAAGGATACAAGTACCAAGCCAATTTACAAGTCTGATCTGTGGAGAGGTGGTTTTCAAGGAATTGTTTTAAGCTAGTTTAATGCCATACTGTGGTACATTCCAGGGAAACAGTCTCCCTAGCATATCTCCATGGACACAACCAGGTGCTAGACTCTTACCAGAAAAGTTCCACAATGCACCTTTAACTTACCTTGTATTTTTTAAGTCAAATACCCAATTTTGTCTGTTGTAAAGATGAAGCTACCATAACATAACATAACATTTTTAATATTCGGATTTAATATTCGGATCGCTATAATTACTTGAAGATTTTATGTGATTTTGTTTGGCTGATAAGTAGGCTGACAGATGAACTCGGTCAACTTTTGATTGACATCTCGTTGTGGGCGGGAACAAAGCACAGTGCCATGGCAACCACATTAAAAGCACCTTAATACTGATTTTCTTACAAAAGCAATGAACTTGTGTTAGTGGTCACCCTTTTTGCTGTAATGTAGACGTGTATTTTTCAACCCCATGTTTAGCAAGTAATAATTTTAAACAATCAGGTGAGAGTAGTGATATTATAAACCATGACGAAACTCACATTTAAAGCAATACATTTTAGTATTTTGGGTTTACGGTGTTTTCACTGTGTGTCAATGGTGTTTGTCTATTTGTGCTATATCCTGTAATTCTCCAAGCCTAACCAGCCAGCCAACTTTTTAAATCTACATTTTCTTAAAAATAATTACCGTATGCATTGGATTTATATGGCACTTTTTGGCCACTACTGGGTGAGAATTGGGGATGGGGATGGGGAACGGTCTTGCCCAAGGACACAACATTATCACACTGGTAGGAGCTGGTATTGAACTACTGACCTTCAAGTTGTTGGGTGAATGTTCTAAGTCACTGTTGCCCTGTTTTTTTTATTCATTTATTTAAAATGGGACAATGCATATTCATTGACATGAACACACGAACATGTAAATATGCCAGATTTAGCCGTAAAGGCTAATTTTCATCTGCAGTCCCATGTAACATCTGCAGTCCCATGTAACATCTGCAGTCCCATGTAACATCTCCAGTCCCATGTAACATCTGTTACTATAGATTTCTTTTTTATAATGTTAAAACATCTGGTCCAGTTGGGTAATTCTTATAAAGTAACAGAAATGTGTTTTTTAAAGGTGAACTAGGTAACTTTTCTGTTTTCTGTTTCTGTTTTCTGTTATTGCTTTGCCTGGAATGTTCCTCAGTATAGCATTAAACTTGTATTTTCTCTTTTTTTTCAATTACAGGTCTTTATTGCAAAAAAATCCCTTAAAAAACATGTATTTTAACTGTGAGCAGGTCGCCTCTCCATAGATCAGCTCAGTAACTTTGCTTGGTGGTGGAACCTGCTTGTGTCCATGGTGTCAGATACGTTTAATGCTGTACTGTGGAACATTCCAGGCAACACAATAACACATCCAGGGAGACAAATAGGTATCCTCAACCAGAAAAGTTACTTCATGCACCTTTAAAAAAAAATCATTCTTTATGCCCATGTTCACATTTTAGGTTGGAGGAGCTCAGGGGGTGCTGAGGTTTTCGATGGTGGTGCCCACATAACATGTTAATTTAGAGCCGTTTAACAATGGAGCCTACTCCCACCCGCTATCATGTTTCAGTCTCTATTTTATACAAGTTTAAATATAGTTGGCACTCTCTAATGATTTATAAAAACTTAATACGGATTTTTTATTGTACTGGAGCCTCCGTTCCCCCACTACCAGACTCACTAACAGCTTCACACACCAGACTATTAGGATGAACTCTCTCCACTCTCTAACATCCAGGCTCCAGGAAGCAGGAATCTGCATCTCCCCAAAAACAGAACTCCACAAAGAACACTTGGACTTTTCCATTTATTATTATTTATATATACACATGGGAGTAAGAAAGGCAAATAGAGAAATTCAATTTGTCAACTGGACGAAAGTTTATTTTGGTAATTTCACAGCTCATCCAAGCTGCTTCTTCAGTTCTGGTCAGACGCTGGAGGACACTGCCTTAAATCTGCCTGCAGGGAAGGAGCTGGCTACTATGAAATTACTCTGAAACTAATACACCTACTTCAATCAATCAATCAATCAATCAAACTTTATTTACAGAGCGCTTTTCATACAAAAAATGCAACACAAAGCGCTTTGCAGTGAAAAAAAGTAAGTAAAAAAGAACAAGCCCACATTTCCCACATTTCCCCTCCACCCCCCACAAAACTAAACAGATGAGTCTAGAGATTATCTGTGACAATCCTACATAAAGCTAAGCTAAATAAGTGAGTCTAACTGTGACATAACTATCTTTATTTACTACTAACTGAAACAGGAAACTATGAGATTACTACCGTGACATACAATCTTTCATAACTCTTTCTATCTATCTCTATACTATCTTTCATAACTCTCTATAGTAACTATAATAACTATAACTAACTAGTTTACTACTACTTGTTTACAGTTTTTGTTTGTTAACTAGGTGTATTAGTTTCAGAGTAATTTCATAATAGCTAGCTCCACTCTGCAGGCAGATATAAGGCAAAGTCCTCCAGTATTCTTACCAGAACTGAAGATGAGCTGTGAAACATATTTGACCAAAATAAACTTTTGTCCAGTTGACAAATAGAATTTCTTTTTTTGCCATGGATTCCACCTGGACGACTGAGGGATTTTACAGACATGGGAGTGAGAAACACAATTTCGATTCAAACAATGGACTTAACAATAACATAATAATAATTTAGGAGAGAAAACTATAATATGGATTGGTTTGCCTGACATTTTAGTAGATATTGCAGTGATAATGGGGCAGAAATTGCTGAGGGAGTTATGGGGGAGTGCATTTGCCATTCTAGGAAAGGCTAGTACCCCCTTAAGCCCCCTTTGTTTTAAATCCCTCACAATCAGTCAAAAACACAACCGCTTGAAAACATCTTGAATCCCTCTTGAAGTAGCTGGCTGTAGTTTGGTTGATTGGCTGGTCAGGCTTGTGTATTATATCCTATTGTGTGTCCACCATTTTCTCTGGATCAAACCGCTTTGTGTCAACGTGGACTGAAGTGACGAGTGGCTGCCCTTGTCTCCTGATTTTCTGGGTCGCCCCTCTCCCGTGCTGTGATCTGGGGGCCACCGCTGCTCCGATTTTAGCTGCTTTTTGTTCAAAGGGCATCCATTTGACTTTGCCATCTCTCCTGTTATTTTCAAAGTGGGATAAAGGACGAACTTTTGCAGAAAAAATGTGTGTTTGTTGCTACATTTACTGGCTATGTTGCTGTCTCTTGCGTCGCCTCATAAAAAGAACTTAACTTCAACATTTTCATTGTCAAATCTCAAATGTTTTTGGAGCCAATCCTATGCATTTTTCCATTGTGCAATATGTATAGTTATAGTCTGTGATGCAGCAGTGCCACCTGTTGTCCGAACCGTGTAATTTCAAGTCATCGAGTCGTAGTACTACCAATGTGGTCCTCTATCCACTACTCAGTGAACCAGCTAGCCTTTACTCTTAATTTCTATAGCTCAGTGGCAACTTCCTAAACTATTTCTTAATATAATAATTTAGAAAAGACAGAGTATGTGTAGAAACTAGTAAGTATAAAGATTTTATTAAAAGTGTTATATGTACCATAGGAAACTGCTATAGTAGAAGAGAGTACGCTAGTGCGAATACAGGGACAAGTCAAAAACGCTTTGCTTTTTATTTCAAATTTTTGTCATCTCTTTTTTGTAAGAAATATTTAAATACATTACTTGAGTTGTACGTTTTCTGTGACTTATTTGTTATCAAATCCAAGGCCTTTTTTTAGGAGTTTCTTGTTAACATTAGCAGGGCCTTCTCAGGGGTGAAAGGTCAACCATGAGACATTCAGGGTACCCTCCACAACACTGTACACATGAACTGTCAGACCTTACAGTGCTGTACCATAGAACGGATTAGGAACGGATTTTGGAAAATAAAGCTTTTAGAACTTGTTATCATGTCTTTATTGATTGTTTGCGTGCATGTTTGTTTGTGTGGACGTGTGTGTTTGCGTGTATAGGGGGAGTGAAATTTACACTTCATGAGGACCTTCTGGGGTCTAGATCACGAGGGCGAGAAAGATGGAGTGTGGGATTGATAGATTGTTAGAGGGGACTGTCTCTCTTGGCTGTCCTGGGAACGCCTTGGAGGAGGAGGTGGAAGAAGTGTATGGAAAAGGGGGAAGAAGTGGGGTGAGTGAAATCCGGGAGTCCAGAAAATGTGTTTCGTTTGACAATACTGAATTAAACAATATTGCATCAAAATGTATTTTTAAAACCATAATATGTACCTTTTTGCCACTGTTTTGCACTAAAAAACAGTGGTAAAACAATGCGTCCTAACTTGGGCTTGCAGCTCCACAAACCTGACTCTTATTTGGCCTGGATGAGGCCCCCCTGATTGACTTTATGGATGTTGTTCATGTTGTTCTTTTGGCCATAATCTTAAATCAAATCTATCTCCATGGAGAATGTTACACAGTATGGTTTTAACTTCCTATTTACATGTAAATATGCAGTTGATTCCACCTCCGGAAAGTTACACACTATCACTTTAATTAACATATTCAGATAAATGGAACAATCAGAGTTAAAGGTTAAAACAGCTTTACATTAGTATTCATGGGTCGATGACATGACGCTGTCCAATTGAAATTTCCTCAGTTAAAAGCATTCAAATTTCATAATAATTCACCGCATTTCTGTAGTACCTCTGACCTCATGGAACCAATTAATTTATTTAGAAATCATTAATTATTCTGCATGTTTTTTGTACTTACAGTGTTAAAATGTCATGTGGTGCGACCGTGCATCATGTGGTGTGACTAATAACAGCAGGAATTCTATGGCTGGAGTTTTAATAACAAAGTTGACTTGGGTGAATGCGATTCTTTAGCCATTTTTCTTCATTTGATGCATTTCACAGGGCAGTAGTTTGTTCATTAAACACAAGCAGGCGACAGAAAATATCAATATGCATTAAAAATCTAAAGAAATGCCAACAGTTTGTTTCTATACACTTCATATTACTCACAACTTAGATTAATATCCCAACCATGTTTTAGAAAATAAAACAATTTTAAGGTTATTCTCGGTCGCACCACATGACATTTTACACTAAAAAAGACTTAATTATAAATGTTAAACATAGATTTATGCACCTGACACAGTAAATAATTGAAAAAGTTTAATAGAAACTAATATTTTTTGTATTTTAGAATTTGCCTGTTGAAAATCCTTATACATCATTGGCCATTGTAGTTAAGGAGAGAACCTGCCCCCAGGAAATGAAGCAAATCTAATCTAAAATATGGAAATCAACCTTGTGTGTGCTGACTTCAAATGAAAAACATTTGATAAGATTTCCAGTCCCACTGAAGTAGGTTAGAGTTACATATTATTTTGTTCTTGTACTTGTTTTTTGTTTTTGACATGTCCTTCACGGCCAGCCTTCCTGAATCAAATCTTGGACACTCTTTTAGGATAGTGCAACCACAAAGCAATATTTTTGTTTTCGATAACTTTAACTCTAAATTGTGAAAGCATTTTTTGGATTGTATTAATATTCTTTTAAGGCGACACACTACAGGCCATTTTCAGTTTTTTGTTTTTTGGTCAGTTTGGTCTCTGAGCAAAGAAAGTTTCATGTGCAAACAATAAAAATGGTACCACCTGTAGCCATTTACTGTAGCTATATGGGACATTGTAAGTTCAAGGGCCTTTTGTCCCAAAATAAGGATCACCCCTTAAAGCAACATCTGCACACACTAAACTTTCCAATCTTGTACTAAATAAGATTTTGATGCAAGTACAGAAGGATTTTTTGATGAATTCCAAGTCTGATTTATTAAAGTTTTAACTCCAAAAAATTTTATTTGATTTTGTGGGCACATTTTCAGTCAGATCTTGTTTACTCAAATATTTCTAAATTTAAGATTTCTTTCTATTCACCTTCAGGGTTTCGCCTTAATATCTGTTTTTATTTAAACAGTCTGAATTTACTCTAGTGCTGTTTGTATTTGCTCCCTGTTGTGTGAAAGGTTAATTTAAGCCTCCCTTTTTAAAATTATTTTCCATTTCCAAAACAGAAAATAAAACTCTGGACATTGATCTGTTAAGTTACACCTATAACAGCTCTTTGGTGTAATTTCAGGTGGGATTTTGAACAGGCACAAACTTGTCCCTTGAACGCCACATCGGTTCACACTGTCCATTTTACACTAATTCAAGCCCTGTCACAACATGACCAGGACCCAAGAGGTGAAATAGAAACCCAAAATGTACTGTTGGAGGTGTGTTTAAAAGCTAATATCATGTTTTTCTTCTCTCGCAGATGGAGCGAACATGCTGCCTTGGCTCAGCTCCAGGTTTGTGTTGACAGTGAATCATCAGAATAATACAACATCTGTGGCTAAAGTCCTTTGTAAGCTGTGAAAGTGGATACGGCACGGTGAGATTAGCCAGAAAACATTAATAAAATTGTCCATTTAAGAGACTCTATGTTAAAGCCACACTGTGTAACTTTCCTGGTGGTGTTATTGCTGCTTTGCCTGGAATGTTTCACAGTATGGCATTAAATTTAGTCAATCTTGCATTGGTGAATCATTGCTAAAAAGAAAAAACACAGTGAAAAACTTGATCTGATGGTGTCACCTGGTCTTTGCAGAGACATATACATTTAATGCGTCGCTGTGGAACATTCTAGGCAAAGTAATCATCTCCATAGAAACAAGCAAGCCAGAAAAATTACATAGAGTAGCTTTCGTAAAGGTGCATTGTGTAACGTTTTTGGTGGAGGGTCTGTCAAATGTTATTGCTTTGTCTGGAATGTTCCACAGTATGGTATTAAACCTTTCTATCTCCATGGAGACCAAACCAGACCAAATTACAGGTCAGATCTGTGGAGAGGCGACCCCGCTCACAGTGAAAATGCCAGTTTTTAAGTATTTTTGAGCTATAAAACCATCTGTAAATTAATAAATATAAGGTAGAGCTGTTTGAAGTCATACTGTGGAACATTCCAGGTAACACAACATCGTATAAATAGAAACAAACAATGTGACGGACCCTCCACTGAAAAAGTTACACAATACACCTTTAAATTCAGAAAAAGGACCACAACTTATGCCAAAATCTATATCTTGATTGGAGAACTGGCTGTTGTTCTTTTTCACAGCAAAAAACAAAATCTAGTCAAGTTAAAATGACTTGAATTAAAAAAGTTTTATTGTGATTTGAGTAAAAATTTCACTTGACAAATAAAATGATCTACCAGTGGAACAAGAGTTTTTGTACTTAAAATATGAAAGTACATCTTGCTGCACTTAAAATAAGAAAAAGAACAACTGTTTGCACTTTAAATAAGAACCAAAATTGAATGTTGCTTGAATAAGAAAAAAACACATAGATCTCTGACAGATAATCTGACTTGTCAAGTTGAATCTACTCAAATAAAGTAAAATGTTCTTAATTTAAGTCATTTTAACTTACCGGTACCTAGATATTGTTTTTTCCAGTGTGGTGCATTAAAAATATACAAAATAAACAAAAATATATAACATTTCAGTCCATTCTGGGGTTGTGGTCCTTGATAGTGATGCTGCCATCTGTTGCTTGTCACCATTTCACATGAAAGTATAAATCATACACTATATTACATCACTATTGTCTGTCTGTTTTAAAATATACAACTGTTTGTTCCTATTTTTTAAATAAAGCACTACTGTTTTCTATCTCTCCTTGATGAAATTAAACGTAACTAGCGACAACACAACTATAATTTACACTATTGTTTGATTTGACTTCAGATGATTATTCCATAGATCGTACCTTAATTGAGAAAACAGCTTGAAACATTTAATTTACAAATATGTGTGTGGGGGGGGGGGGGAAGCAATTTACGGCCATCGCATCTCCCCGCTGTGTTCCCTGTAGAGTCAATCAGAGCCCAGTTGTTGTTAAACCTACTTGAGTGATAGAAGAGCAGTGTGACCTTGTCGTCTGTTGAAGTGACAGGCCAGTTTCCTCCTGTTATTGATCCATTTTATCTGATCTGAGGCCAGTGTGAGGAGGCCCAGGCTTATCTCGTGTCAGGGGAGAGCAGAATCTTTGGGTAAATGTCCATCAATATGATGTGAGGGCAACAACCAACAACCAAGTGATGCTTTCGTGCCCAGTTGGATCTTGAAAGGTGCACTAACTTTTTGGTTGGGAGTTCGTCACCTGCTTGTTTTTATGGACATGTCACTGCTCTGCCTGGAATGTTCCACAGTATGACGTTAAACAGTTCTACTTTACATTTATTCAGTTACAGGTGATGTTATAGTTTAGATATATCTATAAAAGCATGCTTGATGACTGAGCAAAGTTACCTTTCCATAGATCTGACCCTTAGCTTGGTTTGGTTTGGTCTCCATGTAGAAAGAAAGGTTTAATACGTACTGTTAAATAGGGATGCTCCGAATATTTGGACGAATATTGCAAAAAAGTCACATTTGGCTTTCGGCGGCGTGAGTTGAAAGTAAGGCCGAATAGTGGAGCGTGAAAAAATGTCGGCAGTGTGAAAATATTTTAAAGTGTCTGAGAGCAAGAAAATAAGTGCAGTTTGCAATTTCTTAAGCATTTCTTGTAGTTTCTTAAGCATTTTTTGTGGCTTGATATACAGGCACAGTTGTTAATGTTTTAATCAATATAAAACAATTTTAAGATGTCTCAGATGTCATAGTTTGCTTCTTTTTTATTTTGGAGCTGAAGTACTGTTACTATCTGTTCCATGAAGAAAGGCATTTGATGGATTCCCCCAGCAGAAACTTTACACATTACACCTTTAATGCAAAACTATTATGAATCAGAAATGATTTTCAATCTGCCATATTGCTCACAGATACACTCAACAAAAATATAAATGCAACACTTTTGTTTTTGCTCCCATTTGTCATGAGATGGACTCAAAGATCTAAAATTCATTCCAGATACACAATATTACCATTTCTCTCAAACATTGTTCACAAATCTGTCTAAATGTGTGATAGTGAGCACTTTTGCTTTGCTGAGATAATCCATCCCACCTCACAGGTGTGCCACATCAAGATGCTCATCAGACACCATGATTAGTGCACAGGTGTACCTTAGACTGCCCACAATAAAAGGCCACCCTGAAATGTGCAGTTGTTGCTTTATTGGGGGTCTGGGGACTCAGAACCAGTCAGTATCTGGTGTGACCACCATTTGCCTCATGCAGTGCAACACATCTTCTTTGCATAGAGTTTATCAGATTGTCAATTGTGGCCTGTGGAATGTTGGTCCACTCCTCTTCAATGGCTGTGCGAAGTTGCTGGATATTAGTGGGAACTGGTACGTGCTGTCGTATACGCCGGTCAAGCACATCCCAAACATGCTCAATGGGTGACATGTCCGGTGAGTATGCTGGCCATGCAAGAACTGGGACATTTTCAGCTTCCAAGAATTGTGTACAGATCCTTGCAACATGGGGCCGTGCATTATCTTGCTGAAACATGAGGTGATGTTCATGGATGTATGGCACAACAATGGGCCTCAGGATCTCATCACGGTATCTCTGTGCATTCAAAATGCCATCAATAAAATGCACCTGTGTTCTTCGTCCATAACAGATGCCTGCCCATACCATAACCCCACCACCACCATGGGCCACTCGATCCACAACATTGACATCAGCAAAGCGCTCACCCACACACGCTGTCTGCCATCTGCCCTGAACAATGTAAACCGAGATTCATCCGTGAAGAGAACACCTCTCCAACGTGCCAGACGCCATCAAATGTGGGCATTTGCCCACTCAAGTCTGTTACGGCGACGATCTGGAGTCAGGTTAAGACCCCGATGAGGACGACGAGCATGCAGTTGAGCTTCCCTGAGACGGTTTCTGACAGTTTGTGCAGAAATTCTTTGGTTATGCAAACCAATTGTTTCAGCAGCTGTCTGAGTAGCTGGTCTCAGACGATCTTGGAGGTGAACCTGCTGGATGTGGAGGTCCTGGGCTGGTGTGGTTACACGTGGTCTGCGGTTGTGAGGCCGGTTGGATGTACTGCCATATTCTCTGAAACGCCTTTGGAGACGGCTTATGGTGGAGAAATGAACATTCAATGCCCGAGCAACAGATCTGGTTGACATTCCTGCTGTCAGCATGCCAATTGCATGCTCCCTCAATGCTTGCGCCATCTGTGGCATTTTGCTGTGAGGCAAAACTGCACATTTCAGGGTGGCCTTTTATTGTAGGCAGTCTAAGGTACACCTGTGCACTAATCATGGTGTCTGATGAGCATCTTGATGTGGCACACCTGTGAGGTGGGATGGATTATCTCAGCAAAGCAAAAGTGCTCACTATCACACATTTAGACAGATTTGTGAACAATGGTTGAGAGAAATGGTAATATTGTGTATCTGGAATGAATTTTAGATCTTTGAGTCCATCTCATGACAAATGGGAGCAAAAACAAAAGTGTTGCGTTTATATTTTTGTTGAGTGTATATTACAGAACACTTGGCTTAACAACATTGCAAACTAGCTGTTATTTTGCAATGTCAGATTGATACAATAGCGTTATGGGTGAATGATGATGACAACAACATGAGGTTTATGGGATTGTGGTGGTAACAATACTGGATAAACACAGATCATAGTGATCTGCCTTGAAATACCCCAGGAACAGCAGATTACACAATCACGTGAGGCAGGAATACAGAAATGCTTTAGCAGTTGTAAGTTAACAGTTCTCTAAACCCATAAAATATATTCTTTAGCTTAAATAGACCACAACAGAAAACAAAGCAAAAGATTCTCACCACAATTCCCTGCTTTTGATAATGTGTGATTCTCTTTTTGCGGCAACATTTTGGGTTTGTAAAGTTGGAGGTAAAAAATGGTAATGGAATATATTTTTCATGTTGTTTTTTAATACTGACATGTTTAACTATAAGAAATGCATAATGGTCAAGCTCAAGGATGAATATAGTAATAATTACAGGTAGTTTTATTAAATGTTGTTGCTGAAAGTGTTCCACCCTGTTAGGGACATTTACATTTAAATTGCACATAGTTAAACATGTTAGTATTGTTGAATAACAACATTTTCCTAGAGAGAATTTGTCCATTTTGATGCCATAATATGCTTTAGTTTGAAACTGTTAAAGGTTATTTAATAATAAAGAGGTATATGGTTGTATCCTATATGAAATGACATTTTAACCATCCTTTTTTACTGACAGCACTGAACAAATAATCATCTCTACAAATATACCCATATATGTCCATTTAATGTTCCTGACCTTCCAACGTAGCACAAACATTTTAACAAGATTTAATGACTATGTCAAAATATTTTTAAAAACATTTAACTTAACAGGGTGGAATGGAACATAACAGGGTGGAACAGAACATGACAGGGTGGAAGTCAGTGTTTCAGTATTAAAAATCTGAGCAGTATTCCAGTGTGAAACTCTCTTCTTCTTCTTCTTCTTCTTCTTCTTTCTTCTTTCTTCTTCTTCTTCTTCTTTCTTCTTTCTTCTTCTTCTTCTTCTTCTTCTTCCTTCTTCTTTCTTCTTTCTTCTTTCTTCCTTCTTCCTTCTTCCTTCTTCCTTCTTCTTTCTTCTTTCTTCTTTCTTCCTTCTTCTTTCTTCTTCTTCTTCTTCTTCTTCTTCTTCTTCCATCCATCCATCCATCCATCCATCTTCTCCCGCTTAATCTGGCTGGGTCGCGGGGGCAGCGTGCTGCCCAATACTCATAGCACCTGACCCCCCCATGAACCCCACATGTGCGCCTGTTTTGTTTACCACGTTCGCACGACGAAATATTTACTCGCAAATGCGAGTGAAATGTGCGCACTGTAGAGCCCTGCTTAAAGAGGGGGGAATTTTACTTCTGTGGGGTAATAACTACTACCACAGTTCACTCAGGCACAGTTCACATTTAGTGTAGTTCAAAGTCGGGGCTGCGAGTCCATCTTATTCCTCCGAGGGGTTCTAATACAGGACTAATATAGGGCTAAACCAGATCTGAACTAGGTCTATACCAAAACTAAATCAGGTCTAAACTAGGTCTAAACCCGATCTGAACCAGGTCTAAAACAGGACCACTAGAGGACAAAACCATTGTTTGAGTCTTAACCAGGAGTAAATCAGGTCTAATATACTGTACAGGACTAAACCTGGAGAAATACAGTGACAAAATCAGGTCTAAGCCAGGACTAAACCAGGACTAATCCAGGTCTAAACCAGGACTAATATAGGGCTAAACCATGTCTAATTACTAAAAGTCTGACCGAGATCTAAACCAAAAGTAAACCAGGACTAAACTAGGTCTAAACCAGGTCTACACCAGTTTTAAATAAGGTCTAAATCAAGACTAATTGAGGTCTAATACACATGTGACCTCAAAGTCGTGAACTGTGTCTGGACCTCAGTGAATGAGGTTCTATAGAGTTCACTAAAGAGTGCAGGTCAGTGTAGTGTTTGGGGTTTAGGGCCTAGGATGGACATTCAGACACTTCCAATGTAATTATTGACATTCAGCATTGTGTAACTATGGCAACGCACTCATGTCCATATAAGGAAAGATTCACCTGGCGTCACCTGGCAACACGTTCCGTCAGACATTCTATTTCTTTGTGACATCACCAAGAGTCTCTTATAAAGGGTTCTATAAGTATATAAGGGCGACACAGGTCCTGAGAAACTCACTTCAACTCAGACCTTCGACTGATACACAACTACGCAACTCGCAGAAACAAAGATTACACGTCAGAAGACTACAAACTCCTCTACAGCCATGAGTTCAACCTGATAGAGGAGCTGGAGGAAGCACCAACCAACACACAGCGTTTCAGGTGCACGTAGTCCACACACACCTTTAATGATGCATGTCCATGTGTACTCAGATGTATTTGAATAATAATAATAACAAGAGCTCCGCCAGCGGGGCAAAATACGCCCGTACTTTGAATTATTGTACATAGAATTAAGTTAGAATTTGTCAAACCTAGTTAAAGATGAATTGTTGGTGCAGTTTGGAAGTTTGACATTCCTAGGTGAGACGGTTGTGGAGTTAGAGCGCGGACAAGAAATTGTCCACAGACAGACGGACAGACGGACAGACGGACAGACGGACAGACGGACAGACAGACGGACGGATAATCAATAGGGAAATCTGGCTCTTGCAGTAGGAGTATGAGTATGACATCATCACATTCTAGAATCGGAATTCCACCAATCAGATTGCAGCAACAGAACTTAAAGACACTACAAAGCTTTAATGTGTCAAAGCTCAAAGAAGCAGAGAATGTGGGTTGTTCTCGCTTTCAGCAGCAGAACATTTGAGAAGAGAGTTCAGATCTACGGCACGTAACATAAAAGGACAGAGATGGAAGATAAAAAGACAGAGATGGAAACGATCACAGTTAGCAAGAGCGACGGGCAGGTTTTCGCAAAGGGTCGAGCTTTGAAGTGTCCACAGATGGACGGACGGACGGATGGACAGCGCCATACCATAATACGTCCCGTCTTAGAACGGGCGTATAATAATATAGCGTAAGAAACCGATGAAGAACAATACCCCTCGCCATTAACTTCGTTAACTGGCGAGGGCCAATAACAACAATACAAATAATATAGCAATATAATAATATTATTATACGCCCGTTGTAATACGGGACGTATTATGGTATGGCGCTGTCCGTCCGTCCGTCCGTCTGTGGACAACCGTCTCACCTAGGAATGTCAAACTTCATGGCTGGACACCCCATGGGTCAAGGATGTTCCCTATTGATTTCAAGGTGACAGGGTCAAAGGTCAAGGTCACCTTATATATATCGGCGCATGCCCCACATGTTTTGCCTCTTCATGAAGACAAAGCTTCAAAGACTTCAAAGCTTTGAAGTTTAAAGTTCAAAGGTGACACACAGTTCCAGCTGCAGCGGTTGCTAGGCAACGGGAGAGAGAGTATACAAGACAACTACACATTACCTTGTCCGCGCTCTAGCTCGACAACCGTCTCACCTAGGAATGTCAAACTTCATGGCTGGACACCCCATGGGTCAAGGATGTTCCCTATTGATTTCAAGGTCACAGGGTCAAAGGTCAAGGTCACGGCCCGACCCTTTGCGAAAACCTTGTCAGTATTGGAATCTTCCAAACTGCACCAACAATTCATTTTTAACTAGGTTTGACAAATTCTAACTTAATTCTATATACAATAATTCAAAGTACGGGCGTATTTTGCCCCGCTGGAGGAGCTCTTGTTATTATATTAATAATAATAATAATAATAATAATAATAATAATAATAATAATAATAATAATAATAATAATTTCCACCCTGGAAGGATCCCATTCCCTCCTGTTAGGCTCATAGGTCTAACAGGGGGGAACCCGACAGGGTGGAATTTTTTTCGCTAATCTCATGCTAGCTCTTTACCAAATGACCTTTTAGCTCTCTGACCTACAGTAGATTAACACTACTTTAATAACTAAATCAAATATGTTTTTTTTTTTTTAAATAACCTGAATTAACATTCCTCATAAGTTACCCTAACAGGGTGGAACTTTAAGCGTGACCCAGAAGGGAGTGACATGTTTAAGATCAAAAATAGTAAGGAGGGAGTCTCAGTAGAAGCTTACCTCAGTTTCCACAGTTTGAAATGCCTTCCAAAATGATGTCACTTCCTGTAAATGGCTTGTCTGGAATTGTAGTTTTTTTATTGCACCTCAATAACAAACATTCTAACAGGGGGGAAAATCACTACTGGGACATGTAAAGTAGGAATGAAACGATAAATAAAAAATAGAATTTTATCATATTAAATTACATGATTAAATGAAATTTAGTGTAGCCTATTTAACAGTGAAAGGGATTTTTTAATATATATAATTTTCTAACTCATTCCTCTAGATGAAGTTGATTACCGGTACTTGCACTGTGGGACACAATAAAATTAAGTGCGTGTGTTACCAAAAAGGTGTATTAATTATGAAATAATATTTCAAATGCATTTGAATTGAATCTAATGTATGAAAAACAGTTGATACACCATTGATTTACCTTACTTTTAATATTTGGCACAGTTCAGGCAAAAATCAGGCCAAGCAAAACATGCGGACATAAAATGTTGATGCAAAAAGAGAATCACCCTATAATAAAATCACTTAATCAACAAAAAAAACTTCTTCTTTCAAAAGGATTAAAAAGAAAACAGCCATCACCATCGGGGTATATAACCCATAACAAAATCAGTCATCATTAGAACACTATTCAACCCAAAAAGATTAACAGGTACATAAAACCAATCATTAAACTGAAGTGATTAACATAGCATACATTCTTCAGCTTTAACAGATCACAACAGAAAACAAAGTAAAAGATTCCCACCACAGGCTTTCCTGGGGGTATGGAGGCTCTTTAACAACAGTCTGACAATGAAACTTTAATTTCTTAGGGAAAAAAAATATCTGAATGTGTGTATTTTTAAAAGCCTAAACTAGATTAACACAGACCGCAGCAAATCAGAAGGAAATGTGAGAAAGGTAAGAAATGTTCTCGTCTTGAAGATTTTTTAATAGTGCCTGTGGCTTTATTTAAATGACAACTTAATGCTGCTTAAAAATTGTCAAAGCTTTGATGACTGTAAAGGTAAAGTCTAGCCTGAACTGAGTTATCATGGTGACTTGTTATAGAAATAGATGTATGGATGAGAATGATTCTTTTGAATCGTTGTGCACTTCGGTTGCAAATCAGATATGGAATAATATGATATAAATGAATAGAGCAAAAAAATCGACTCTCTTTTTGCATCCAAATGTTTGTGGACATAAGACAGACGTTTCTTGCTTTCTCGATGGAAGTTTAGTGACATCTGCTGGCGGTTAAACTTTCAGCCGCATAGCTAACAGGAACTGGTAGAAATCTGCTCTGGATAATATTCTGTCTACAAAAATGCTCAAATAGGGTTAAGAAAAGTACACAGGTAGTATAATGTTGATAAAATGGAAGGGATGTTTACAACTAGTGCTATAATTATTTCACTACTACTACTGCCACTACTACTATTACCAAAAAATGCACATTTCCAATAAAACCAGAATTGTACTTAAATAACTGATATGTGGAAGGTGTGTGAAATAATGTAAGCCAGGCCAAGTTCAGGAATGTCATTAATTTACTTGAACAGTAATTCAGTACATTTATAGGTAACAAATCTCCAGCAGAAACAATAAAATCATATGTTTTGATGATACAGAAAAGGCAGCATCTTTTCTCAGTTTGATTGTACTTGTAGTGTGCTTTGCAGCAAATGAGAACGAGTCTCTCACAGTGTTCATGTTAGTGACCTGGAATGTAATATAAAAACAATTTATCATGATCCAGTAACATTTTGTGTCAAACTATTTGTGCCAGAGACAAATGCACAACCAGATTCCACTGTCATCTGAAATTGGATTTGGTTTATGTGTTCAAATTATTAGGCGGCACGGTGGCTGAGTGGCAACACTCAGGCCTCACAGCAAGAAGGTTGCGGGTTCGATCCCGGGTCACCCGGGCCTTTCTGTGTGGAGTTTGCATGTTCTCCCCGTGTCTGGATGGGTTTCCTCCGGGTACTCCGGTTTCCCCCATCAACCCAAAACATGCAGCACCCCTATGAACTAACATCAAGGACCATGTTGGTCACCCTCCTGTGGGCTCACCACCCGCAGAGGGGTTCATAGGGGGGGTCAGGTGCTATGAGTATTGGGCAGCAAGCTGCCCCCGCGACCCAGCTGGATTAAGCGGGAGAAGATGGATGGATGTTCAAATTATAGTGTAACTACGGCACTTTCAAGTTATTACATAAAGATTCAAACTTTTCCAATGTTCATGATCAGGGTCTTGATTAAAATGTATTATTTTGACTCATTTTAAAGGTGTTTTATGATTCAAAATGGAGCTTTGAGCCATGTTAGAATGATGTTACCTCATCAAAAACGTACCTGGAGTTATGTTTGTTTTGTTTCATTCACACATGTTTGAGTAATACTTTATTATTAGTCTGTCTACATCGCCAAAGCTCAAAATACTCTGCTCCACCTTGTGACATCATGTAGTGGTAATTTTCATGTAGTGGTATATTTTACTCAGTAGGGATTGGGAATTCCACAGCTGAAATTATCCAAATTATTCTAGTGAAGGTTAAAAATAAATAAAGTGTAGCAGTTCATGTACTACCACATGACATCACAAGGTGGAGCAAAGCAGCAGCTCTCTGTTTAAAAGAAGAACTCATCTTAAATATGCAGGGTTTGTGTGTTAAATATGTGAGAAAGAAACAAAAAACAACTCTGAGTATGTTTGTGACCAGGAAAAAAACATAACACAGATTAGAAAATAGCATAATATATAGGCCCTTTACATCATAATTTCACTGTTGTACATTTAATAATAGCTTTAGTATAAATAATTAGATTTATCTTATTTAGTCTATGAACTTATCACAAGCATGGACAGCAGATTTTGTGGCCAGTGTAGTCAGTGTAGTGCATGTCTAATTTGCAGTTACAGCGCTTATGTGAGGTAACAAGCTTAATGAGCTGTTACCCAGATTCAGCCATGGGGCAATTAAAAATGGCCAATCAGAGTCTTCAGAAAAAACTAAATACAATACATAATTCACTTATTTTCAAAGTTAGTTCATTATCAATTTTTAAAAGTTTAAAACGCAAACAACCAAATCTTGCTTTGAAATTATGAATGTGTAAAGAGGTTACACACATATAGATAAGCAAACGTCACTCAAATGCCCTTATTAGTTTTGAAATAATATGTGCACCAGACACAATAAAATATTAAATATTTCCTGAAATGTAAAGATAATTGAACAGAAACAGCATTGTGGTCCTTCATAATTATAGTGTTCTTAAATTAAAGGTGCATTGTGTAACTTTTCTGGTGTAAAGTCCCTCAAATGCTTGTCTTCATGGAGATGTTGCACTGTTTGGAATGTTTCACAGTATGGCATTAAACTTGTCTATCATCATGGAAACCAAACAAGTTCATGTTACAGGTCAGATCTGTAGAGCACTCAGTCAGAATGCCTGTTTACTAGGTATTTTTGAGCTATAAAACTATCTCTAATTGAATAAAAGTAAGGTAAGGTAAGTCATACTGTGGAATATTCCAGGCAAAGCAATGAAATAACCATAGAAACAAGCAGGTGACCGACCCCTAACCAAAAATTTACAAAGTGCATCTTTAACAGAACAGAGATCCCTTTAAAATGACTATCATTTCTTCCCTTGCCTTTTTGAGTGTATGTGTTTCCCTGATAATTCAGCTGTCGGTGGAGCCACTCCCTTTGTTCTTATTCCGACTCAGAGGGAAAGTGGACTTGCTCTGAGGCTGCGTCATTTTACTGGCCAAAAACACAAATGGTTCAATTAAAGTGCGCCGGTCGACCACAGAAACCTCCCACAGACGGACCTTTTCATTCTTGGCCCAGTTTTGCGCCATGTTGGAGTCCACTCTCCGCTCCTCCTGTCTGTCCAGCTTGTTTCCCAGCACAATAATCGTAACCTGGGAAGCAACAAAACCATCAGTGCACTAATTATACAGCAAAATTGTAAATATTGAACTAATAACATGCACATTCATTACAATGTCTCTTCATAATAATTATAGTGCCATTTTTGTATATATCTCCCATTAAAATCTATATAGTTTTGGTTGTTCAAAACATAAAAAGAATTTGACTTCCATTTGACAGAGGTTTCAGTCTTTTTTCTTTTCCAAAAAAAAAAAGTTTGATAGATTGCTGTCATCTTTCACTTAATTATAGTTGTTTTCTTTTCTTTTCATCGTTTAGGTGTATTGCATGGAATATAGGCCCATCCATTGTATATTAAAAAAAATTTCATCTCAGTATTATTCAGCATGGTGTATCATACTGTAATTAATTTAATTCAATCATAAATCAGACATTATATATTTTATCATTTTACCTCATGAATGTACTAAAGCTGCAATGCTTTTATTTTAGAAGTGTTTTTTTATTACATTTTTTGTAAGGCAACCTCACTTTTTCATTGCTTAGTCATAATTTATACTCTTACCAGTCTTACCAACTTGTCAAACAATGCTATTTACTGCTTTTTTTATAAAGAAATAAATTTTTTATGCAGAACTGAGTTGTCCAGCCTTCCACAATATTTTCTATTTCTCATGTGGCCCCATGGTAAAAATAATTGCCCACCTCTGCCCTAAAACCATTACCTCTTTCTTGTCTCTGTGGCGGTCAATGTCCTTTTTGAGCGCCTCCATTCTCTTAAAGGACTCTTTGCTGTCGATGCTGTAAACCAGTACAAAGCCGTCTGCAAAAGTGTAGTAATGTCGAGGAAACTCCATCCCATCGCGCAGCCCCCGGGTGTCATAGAAACGGACCTGCTCCCGGGTTCCTCTGTCTGTCTCTATGGAGCCGATGTAGATGTCTTCTAGGGTCTCCATGGGCTCTGAGCCTAACGTCACATTGGGCATTTGGTAAAGAGATTAATAAGAAAAGTACTGACTGTTCATAAAGTTTTGATTGATATTAAAGGGTGGATGTAATAATAGTGATAGTAATGTCTGAGTAAGGATAAGTACAACGGGCATAGGGCTAATTAACACTTTTTTTTACTGTAAAAAGTTGTAATAATACTTATCTTATGTTAACAATAAAACTTTGCAGTGAATAATTTGCATGCTTATGCTGACCAGATGTCCCTATATACCTGGGGCAATCCCAGTTTTGAGCCCTGTGTCCTCTGTCCCATCAGATTTATACAAAACTAGTGATTTGTCCCGATTTTATACAAGAAATGTCCCATGTGACTCATGTGACTCACATGTTAGTCATGAATGGTCTCTGCATAATAATTTTCTTTAATTACGCACTCATGTCACAATTTTATTATTGCCAACCAACCCAAACCAGAGATGTCCCCCTTTTTTATTTTGAAAAGCTGGTCACCCTATTGCATGCTATTACTGTGCACTGCAAAAGACAATTAAATATTAGGCTACATAGAGAAGCTATCAAAATGACATACCTGCTACATGGTTGTTGTATAGTAGCTGTTCCAATACAGCAGTTTTACCCACTGCTGACTGTCCACAAACTACCACTTTACAGCTCTTGCCCATGGTGGGAGCCGCTCTCCAATAAATGAACCTAGAAAGAAGAGAAAAACAGGTGTTATGCCAATAGTGACCATATGGCAAACCACATTACTGTTATTACATACTTATTAACAAGGCTGTTTTGTCTATTTATGGGGTTAGTGAGATATTCTCTAAGGTGACCAAATTTCCAAATCACAAATTGGGGCATTCTCGGGTTGTGGTGGTTGGTAATAATAAAATTGTTAAACGAGTGCATAAAGAGATAATTGTTCTGCACTCATCCCATCCATGACTAACATGAGTCAGTATAGTCACATTTTCTTAGTGTTTTGGTCGTATTTAAGCAGCTTTTCTGTGTTTTATCTAAACAAATGTATGTCAATGTCAATATATGCCTCTTTTTACTGTATTGAAGTAAGAAATTGGTCCAAAATAGGGACACCTGGGGAATTTCGTGTATAAAACTGGGACAAATCAGTGGTTTGGGATAAATCTGCTGGGGCAGGGGACACAGGGCTAAAACTGGGACTGTCCAGGGTAAATAGGGACGTCTGGTTACCCTAGTTATGCCAATAGTGACCATACGGTTTACCACGTTACTGTTATTACACACTTATTAAGACTGATTTGTCTATGTATGGGGTGAGTGAGATATTTTGTCAATTTAGAATCATACTGAAATAATCTGTAAAAGACGTTTTCTCCAAATTAAGAAGAAATAAGACGCATGCTAACTTATTTTAGCAAGGGAAGTAGTTAGCATTATCTTTGCAAAGCGATGATTAACGATTTTCTTAAATATATCCATCACAAACCATGCATTCTTATAGGGCCAAACGTTATAGACCCGAAAATAAAATAAAATCACGTGCATGGCTTAATATTGCACTAAAATTAACCAAAAATCGCCGCGGTTACCTTTTGAGTGCCACTTCCTGTTTACAATCTACGTATGTGCGTAACCACTGCAGTGTCAGGCCACGCCCCTCGTCGTTCACGGCAAAATGGCGGCGGAGCAGTGTGATGCTGTGAACATGGACCCAGACCTGGAAATCATCAGTGACGAAGAACTAGAAAGGTATGATTTATTTCAGCTCTCGTGTCAGCAGCGGGAATCCACGCACGATTATTTACGCAGGGGATCC
Source organism: Odontamblyopus lacepedii (assembly GCA_034769755.1). Classification (NCBI taxonomy): domain Eukaryota; kingdom Metazoa; phylum Chordata; class Actinopteri; order Gobiiformes; family Gobiidae; genus Odontamblyopus; species Odontamblyopus lacepedii. Next base: position 13,002,574 of record CM068351.1, read on the forward strand.
GTAACATTGCAAGCCATGACATTGTCAGCTTTGCCGCATTGTGAACACGCAACCAAGAGAGAGCTGCTAGGCTAAATCTGGCCTCAGACTATTCGTAACTATTGCTCTGGTAGTCCTGCTTTACCAGCTCGTCTTTCCACTGTTTTACCCCTGAAATAACTTTATGCATTTAGTTTATTCTCACGCACGTCATCTGATAATTTGCCTACATTATGATTTTACATTTAACTTTCTGTTTCTATTTCTTGTGTATACCATTGGTGATGTAAAAGGTAGATGGTCTCCAAAAAAAGTCATAGCAGTTGGTGTCATATATTCCTGGCCCTGCTCCCCTGTCAGCTTCACAAAATAGAAACATGTTTGATCGGCCCATTTGCTCTGCTGCTCTGGCTCTTTCTATGTATAGTTCACCTCTGATGCTCTGTCACTCACGTACACACACGTGGTTATGATTGTTGAGTTGTTATTCATAGACGCTGACTTCTGTTTCGATTTAGGGAAGGTGACATTTGGAAAATATTTCGTATTAGTCAACGCAGGGAATAAAGATTAATAATTATAACCCTAGCTCTGCAGATATCTCACCTGTACTGCATATAACCTCATGTGTTTATTTTTACAGGGAAGCAGAGGGGTTCAAAGAGCAAGGAAATGCATTTTATGTGAAGAAGGATTATGCAGAAGCTTTCAACTTCTACACTAAGGCAATTGGTAATTATGATTTCTTAATATGGATGAAAATTAATGGATGCTTTAACAACAATTATTAGAAGAACAACAAAACTGCTCCTATCTGGAAGTTTGCCTGATACAGTGATTACAATACAACGCAGCGAAATGCACTTGCCAGTCACATAGTAAGTCGAATGTTGGCATTTACTTATTTGCATTATTTGGCTCATAAGATTAAAATATATTGATTTAATCTTAATTCCGCAGTGTGTACTTTTTCTGTGTGTACTTTTTTCCTGAAACAAATTCCACATTTTTACAAGGGTGTTATTTGTATGAAGAGTTGAGAGTTTCCACAAAAAAATTACCAAAATGATTGGCATTAATAGTGTTGTATAACTTGTTTTTTACAGACATGTGCCCCAAAAATGCGAGTTACTATGGAAACCGCGCCGCCACGTTGATGATGTTGTGTCGATACAGAGAGGCTCTGGAAGATGCACAACAGGCCGTCCGGCTAGACCAGAACTTCACAAAGGTATGTAGCATTTTCTGCATTTTCTGATTATAGTGCGAGAATGTTCATAAATATTACTTTTAACTGACCTAATTAACAGTTCACTTAAAGGTGCATTGTGTAACTGGTGGAGGAACTGTGACCTGGTTGTTTCTATAGAGATGTCTTTACTCTGCCTGGAATGTTCCACAATATGACATTAATAAGCTCAGCCTTACATTTATTCAATTACAGGTGATTTTATAGCACAAAAAGACCTAGAAAAAAAACAAACATTCTGACTGTCAGCGGGGTTGACTCTCCACAGATCTGACCTGTTACTTGGTCTGGTTTGGTGTTTATGAATATAAAACGGTTTAATGCCATATTGTGAAACATTCCAAACAAAGGAATAACATCTCTATGAAAAAAAAGCATTTGATGGAGCCTCCACCAGAGAAAGTTACACAGTGCACCTTTAATTATGCAAATAAATTAAAGCGAGCCATTAAAGCCTTGGTGGGACAAAATATTGATACTCTAATATATTTGTGATACTGTCTTTGGTTATACTGCATCAGTGTCTGCAGATGTCTGGATAGATTATTATGATTGGTTACATTTTATATGTATCACACAAGATACGATATCAATCATTGTCTTATGTGATTTTATTGGTTTCATAAATCATGTATCACATACCAGATCATTTTAAGTCCCACCCATCATATTGATTGTTTGGTTTTGATTTAGTTTGTGAAATCATAAAGAAGATTCAAAAGTTTGATTTTGGACCTGGTTGGTCTTAATTTAGAACTGGAATAGCCCTAATACTTTATAGGGCTGGTTTGGATCTGCTGGTACTAGTAAGACCAAATCTTATTTTAGTTGGTACTTGGTTGGAAAGATTTGAAAGACACTGTTTTAAAGCAATCTTTCAAGTAATAATTCTCAAAATAGTTTTGTAAAGCTTCAAGTTACTGTGCTAAATTTTTAAAATAATACTTTTCTTTCTTTTAAGATATTCTCATCAATATCAGTTCAAATCAAGTTGAATTATTTCTTCCCACAGGGTCATCTGCGAGAGGGCAAGTGTCACCTGTCTCTGGGAAACGCAATGGCGGCAATTCGTTGTTTCCAGCGCGTTTTGGAGCTGGAGTCAGAAAACAGTCAGGCACCGCAAGAGGTGAGCTGGAAAAACATGACGTATTATCAGCAGAATGAGTCCTGTCTACTGTCACTCTGCTGTAGCTTTAGCTTCACCAGACACAACAGAATACAGTCACAAAGTGTGACCCAGTGGTTTAAGAAGAGATTAACTAGAGTGCGCTGTGACACCAAGGTTTGGGTGACAAACCTGGACTGACCTCATTCTAAGCCCACAATAAGGACACAGGCTGAGGCTCTGCCCCAAATCCAAATGAACTGGATTTAACAATATAAAATTGCTTCAAATGATGGCATAAGGTGTAAATATATTGTTGTATTTTTTATTTTTATTTTTTTTGGTTTGCATTTTGATGTTTGATGAAAATGTTGCATTTTTTCCTTTTTTCCCTCTTATCTGGTCAAATAAATCTAAAACATTTTAGTTACATGTTGTGACACTTTATTTTTTTTAGAAAAGAATGTTTACAGAAATATTGTAAATTTTTTCAGATCAAAAATGCAGAATCCATTCTTGAATATGAGAGAATGGCAGAGATTGGATTTGACAAGAGAGACTTCAGAATGGTAATAATATTTATAAATCTGTCTCTGTTTTTGTGTTTACTATAGTTTGACCACATCTGTTATTATTTGTTTATAGGTTGTGTTTTGCATGGACCGTGCCTTGGCCACAGCCATCGCCTGCCATAGGTTCAAGATCCTGAAGGCCGAATGCTTAGCTTTATTGGGGCGGTATCCAGAGGCCCAGTCTGTAGCAAGGTGAGGCACTAAGTATTATTAATATTTTTTAGGCAATTGTTGGAGAATACTAATATTTTGCTGTTAATGTTTTGCAATTAAAAATGAGAGTAATACTAGCTAGTAAATCTTAAAAATCTGTGCCAACATTAAGTATGACATTGGCCAAAACCAGTTTTTTCCATCTCTAATAATTTAATGAATCATTAAATTAATTCAGATGGATAATTTATGGATAATCGGGGGCTTAAAACACATAAAACTGAATTGAACTATATCATTTTGTTAGAGCTTTGGCTTAATCAAGTGGTATAATGGCATAACTGACAGCACACAAGTAGAATCATCTTGGGTTGTGCTAAAGTTTTTAACACGTGTCTCTCGTCCAGTGACATCTTGCGTATGGACTCCACAAACGCAGACGCTCTGTACGTGCGAGGGTTGTGTTTGTATTATGAGGACTGCATCGACAAAGCGGTTCAGTTCTTCGTTCAGGCGCTGCGCATGGCTCCGGACCACGACAAGGCTCGACTCGCCTGCAGAGTGAGTGCAGTTATAGTCAACTGTATGACTGTGGAGTTATAGTCGAAGAGCACTTATATTAAGGCTGTATTTTCTAACACATATGAATATAATATGACTATATAATTAATTAAGCATAAAATTATTCATAGTGAACCAAGCTAGAGTCTAATCATTTTTGCACATCATTTTGTTGTGTCTTTACATAACACAAAGTGGCAATTGAGTGTAAGACATTGAGTAATGGCACTATTTGATAAGCTGTTGTATATTTTGATCAAATTATAAAATATTATAAAAAATATTCCAACATCCTTCCCTAACCTTCCTCTCCATAGTACTAAAACATGTATGGAAAATTATAGTTTTGGCTGCCTGTATTTTTAAAAATGTTTTACAATACATTTAGTTAACAAGATAAAAACTATTGACGTTTAAATTGTGGCAAAAAGTGATGTTTTACTACAATAATACTGTGGTTTTGCATTCATGAAATGAAGTAAGGATTGCCATTGCTACCAAAGTCGTGTAAGAAACTAAGTAATTATGCTCTCACAAATCATAGAATGTATTTATTTTTATAAGAGTTGATTTTTAATTGCTAGTTTATTTATATGTTATTATTTGCCTCAGAATATTGTTAAACATGTGTTTCATTAATCGACACTCTTCCACTTAACCTGACACGTTTTTATTGCAGAATGCCAAAGCACTAAAAGCAAAGAAGGAAGAAGGAAACAAGGCTTTTAAGGAAGGAAACTATGAAGCTGCGTACAACCTGTACTCAGAGGCCCTCACAATAGACCCCAACAACATCAAAACTAATGCCAAACTGTACTGCAACAGAGCCACTGTGGGGTCCAAGGTGAGTCTGTGGTTCGACCAGCACGGGACTAATCACATGGAATAAACAGAGGCCCTTTCTTCTTAATGGGGCTAATATAGATGGAAACCAGCTCTGAGCTTATTCCAACTTGTTTACCATTAGTTATTTGTTCATTATTATTAAATACATAAATAGAATGGATATTAATGTAAAAAATACTGTGTATCACTGTGTGTACTTATTAACTAAATAAAAATTGCATTGCAGTGTTAACATCAACTTTTAAATTCTTAAAGATTTCTAAAGTGGCAGCGCCCAGTTTATGTTTTGTCTTTTTCCCCAATAACTAACTATATTGTAAAAAAAACACTGCTGCATGTTATCTGAATCTAATTATAAAACATTTGATTGAAAACCTGAAAGGAAGAACAGTGTGTCTTGCTATATTTTTAACTATATTTGTTTTGAATGCGAGCAGATTGCTGTATGAAAAAAGCTGTTTCAAAATTGCACTGAAAATTGAGTTTGGCTGGGAGCTGGAGGAAGTTGGACAGATTTAAAACCTACTTCCTCCTTTTATGGTTTTGAAATCAGGGAGCTATCTTTTAGTTGGTTGATCATTTCAGTTAGTTATTATCAACAAGATCTTGATTTGTTGTAAATGTTTAATTTGTCGTGATTTCTTTACAGCTGAAGAAACTAGACCAGGCTATAGAAGACTGCTCCAAGGCCATCAAACTGGACGACACCTACATCAAGGCCTATTTAAGGAGAGCACAGTGGTAAGTGCTTAATGAAGGATGGTACTATTAAATGTCAATAAATCGGGACAGTTTACAGTATTTTTATGGCTGCGAAGTGTGTACCTTTTAAAGTTTATAGCTTTTTATTTTGATAATATAGTTATATGTTTTAAGTAATGTATTAGTGTAACTACAGTGATTCCAAGAATGATATTATATTGACTCTTGCCACTGTTACTTTCCAATGTTTATTAAATCAGCTAATAAAATGTAATCGTTCTGTGGTTTTAATCATTTGATTTCATTGCCTGCAGCCTTAATTTGTATTCTGTTGCAATTTGCAGCTATATGGACACAGAACAGTACGAAGAAGCAGTCCGGGACTATGAAAAGGTTTACCAAACAGAGAAGACAAAAGGTAAGAAATGAAATATCTTTTCATTAGTTGATTAATGAATCCCTCCTGTGGGCTCACCACCCGCAGAGGGGTTCATAGGGGGGGTCAGGTGCTATGAGTATTGGGCAGCACGCTGCCCCCGCGACCCAGCCGGATTAAGCGGGAGAAGATGGATGGATGGATAGTTGATTAATAATACTTATAATTTAAAGGTGCATTGTGTAAAATTTTTGGTGGAGGATCTGTCATATGCTTTTTTCAGATTTTTTCTTTTCTAAAATGCAGTTTTTCTAGGTGAGCTATTAAACCAACTGTAATTGAATAAATGTAAGGTAGAGCTGTTTAATGTCATACTGTGGAACATTCCAAACAAAGCAATGACATTTGTAGAAACAAACAGGTGACGGACCCTCCACCAGAAAAGTTACACAGCATCCCTTTAATGTATAATGTTCTTATTGGTTTGTCTAATTAATTTTAAATGTTGTAAACCAGTTTTAATAATTACATTTTGTCTTGTGGTGTTGGTTGTAGAATATGTGTACCGTAAATTCCGGACTACAGAGCGCACCCGATTAAGAACCGCATGCTCAGATTTATGAAGAAAAATCAATTTTGTAATTATATGAGCCGCACCATATTATAAACCGCTGGCCAAAGACTAGGCGGGGGGTTCGCTTCTGCGCCCCGCCGCCTGAGCGCCTCTGGGATGGGCCGCGGACGCGGTCCCCCGCTGAACTCTGGGGACGGACTCGCTCACTGGTGACACTTGGGACACACACGCGCCACAGGCACTTACACACCTTCACACACTTGGGACACACACACGCGACATGCACATACACACCTTGGCGCTCTGGGAATAAACCACGGTAGCGATCGCTTTAGCCTTCAGTCTGATTTGTACAGTGCGGCCGCCTGCTCTTTGCGTGTTAACCCAGTCCTCCAGAAAGTTTTTAAGCTCAGGCTATCTGCTATGGTTACCTCTGAAAGCTTTGGTTGTCTTTTTACACTGGCTCAGTTCTTCTTGCTGGAGCCTCCACCTTCGCACTATCTACTCGTTTATGCCAATTTTACGGGCAGCAGCTCGATTTCCTTCTTTAACTGCCAGAGTGATCGCTTTTAGTTTAAAAGCTGCATCATATGCTTTTTGTCTGGTATTCTCCATGTTGATGAGGGTTAGCAGAAAGACTGAAATAAGGAAGTTGTGATTAATCATACAATTTCATTGGACCTCAGTGAACTACTTATTCATTTTATTGGTCCATGTTTTTCCCGCGATGAAAAAAAAAATAAAAAAGCCGCTTCATATTACACGCCGCAGTGTTGAAAGTGTAGAAAAAAAGTAGCGGCTTGTGATCCGGAATTTACGGTAATTACTAGATGACTGTTACAGACTACTTCATTAAAAACATATTGTCTTGGGTAGGGGGCCATGTATGCAAATATTCTGACAAAAATATGGTAATACAATATATTCATGTGGTTTTTTTTTTATTATAATTTTCTTATTGTTTCAGAACACAAGCACCTTCTAAAGAACGCTCAGTTGGAGTTGAAGAAAAGTAAACGGAAAGATTACTACAAGATCCTGGGAGTGGAAAAGAACGCCACAGAAGACGAAATCAAAAAGGCCTATCGCAAACGAGCACTTTTACATCATCCAGGTAGACACAATGACATTATACACACTCACATTATACTAGAGATGGTACAAGAGCTCGTGCCACAAGATTGTGTTTATATTTGGATTGGACAAAAAAGGATCATGTAGTAGTAGAATGGAAACAAAAATATGAAATCAAATGAGGCCAAAACTGAATTGTGAAATGTATATATTATAAATTATGTTTATATTTAATCTCATTTTGTCTCGTTCTCATGGGCCCAATCTCGTATCTCATCTTATCTTGTGGAAATTGTGTCTCTTCCCATTCCTGCATTATACACAATCACATCAGACTGTATGAAAATGTTTATTACTGTGAGAGAAATTATACTTAAAATTATATAAAATAGATTTTTAAAGTGGCGGATGTTAATTCTATAGGGGACATGAAACAGTATAGTAGTAATGACAGTAAGTATTGGTAGTTTTCAGACTCCCAAGATGGGGGCAAGACTTTTTTTCTACTGATAACATTATACTTGTACCGTGAAATATCCAAAATGTTGAACTCCCTAATTTTTATTAGTGACTAGACCAGTCATGGCCAACCCGTGGCTCTCGAGCCTCATGCGGCTCTTTAACTAGTTTCATGCGGCTCTTCAGGAGCTTTTACATAACATGCGTCAAATATGCTTGGCTGGCGTTACCATTCATTCAAGGATTGTTCAAGATAAGGAATGCCAAAAGTCTCACTAAGCAGCATAGTAAGAGAAAAATTGAAAATGAAAATTATTTTATTTTTGTTTGTGGACTTGCTTGAACTGAGAGTTTGTGTGTGTGAGACAGTGCACACAATGTTAACTGTTGAAAACAACTTTTACCAACTTTTAAACAATATTATCATGTTGGTGTGGTTATTTTCATTAAATCTGGTTGAGCATAGGTCTGTGTGTGCGTGTGCGTGCATACATGATTGAGGAATGGGATGATGTTCATGTGTACCCATGTGTATAATGTGGCTCTTTGCAGTAACACAGAAAAAGAAGGGGCTCTTAGTCTTCTACTAGTTGGCCACCCCTGGACTAGACCCATCAACATTTAACAGTATTTATTTTAGCTGCCCCCATCTGTATTAAATAGCCTTGGACTGATAGACTAAGAAATAGCAAGAAACTAGTGTCAATTAAGGCATAATTATACAAATGTGTTTGTACAAGTAAAAATAAAATTGAAAAATAAGTAATAACCAAAGATATGTCAGCTATATCTGTACAAGAGGTGGGTAAGGGAAACAAGCGCAAAGATGATATGATGATTGACTGCACATAGGGTTATCTGTGAAAAAATTATGAGTTGAAACCTTTTCACTTCAATAAATATTTTACTATATTAGTCAGTGGATATATTTGCATGTCCAGTTACAATCAGATTACTAGAATAATCAGATAAAGCAATAATCAGCTGAGTTTTGGGTGCATTTCATTTTGGTCAAAACCTGCACCGCTGTGAACAGTTAAAGAATTCAGACTGTTTACGTGCCATCGCAATAATGTGGCTCCAGAAATCGGATAATAATCAGATGTTTTGTGCATGCGCAAACATGGCCACTGCTTCTGCCAGTAGGAAGGAAAAGGAACATTTGGAGATAAGAACAACACAGTTTAAATTCTGACTGTTTGATTGTTTTGTAAATAATGTTTGGGTTAAGATGCCCTCTTGCGCCCACTTGTATGTATATCCCCTATTTATGTGCAACACACCCCTCTCCACAGATGTATATATCCCACTCCCTACACCTGCTTCACATCGCACTCTGATGAAGGACCTGTAGTGTGAAACGTTGTCCTATTAAATTTCACATTGGGAGCATTGAAACAGTGTGCAGACCTCTGTTATTTTTGTTTAATCCTATCTGTTTATTCCTGCACCTGCGCTCAGCTGAAGTGTGTGCATTCCTCCTTCTTCCAAGAACAACAAGCTCCCAGAAACTAGGAGAGAAGGAAGAATTTGTTAACACATACAGTCAGGGCTCTACACTAACTTTTTTTTTCAGGTGCACACGTGCCCCTAAGTTAAAAATTTTAGGAGCACAGAAAAAAAAATGGGGGCACAAGTAGGTTTTCGTTTTGAACGTTTATTTCAGTGCAGAACTTGTGCACACCAACACCAACTTATTTGAATCAATTTTATACAAAAAAAACAGAATTATGACTGTACTTTTCCTGCATGATCGCAGTGTTTTTAGTCAGTCTATCTCCATTTTATCTGATTCATATTTATTTAGACTTAAAATACGCCAAAACAAACTGTACTACACTTAAACATTGCGCCCCTTTTTGGACCCTCGCCCACAGTTTGAGAACCTCTTCTTCAAGAGAACTTCCACTGGCACTTTACAGAAAACTGCTTTGAAGTGAAAAAAGTGGGTAGAATTTTTTAAACCTGTATTTTCAAATTCCTGGAGTTACATTCTCTTCGTGGTTTTACAGTGGTATTTAGCCTCTGCACATTTACTAAACCAAACGCACATTGTGACAAACGGATTAATTTGTCATTTTATTAAGCAAACTTCAGTCCACATGTCACCTGCTCTGTGACGTATAGACAGGTAGGATGTTTAACCTGCCCTGGCGCGCTGGTACACGAGGGTGGCACTGTGGACAAGCTGCGCGCTGGCGGTGCCGCGCAGTGTCCGCCGGTTCCAGCGTACAGGTTCCACACACCAGTACAAGTTTAGTATCGACAGCAGCGGCCATAATGAAATATGATGCACTAAGTATTCAGACCTTGAGTCCGTGACGAGACCGAGTCCAAATGCGCTTGAGTCCAGCGCTCCAGCGGCACGGGGGTGTCTAATGAGTGGTGGGACAGGTGTGGGTTCTACTGCGGGGCGCTCCTCGTTTAAGGTGGGCGTGGGTGTGTTTTGAAGCGGAGGTTGTTCGTATCAGTGATATCGCCGCACACGCGGAGCTCTTATACTGGAGTCGTGCGCGGTCGGAGGTGTCGTGCTCGGGCACGGTTTGGTTCGGTCACGCTCGCGCTGGGCCTGCGTGCCGCGCTTTAGGGGCGATCCAGGCTTGGACACAATTCTGAAGTCCTAGTGTGAGTTTGCCCCTTTTAACTCGTCGCGTTACGTCTGTGCGCAGCTCTTCTTATTGTGGCTGAAGAAGCACTCGCACTGGTGCGACTGTTTTGTTTTCCATGCTCGCACGACGACATATTTGCTCGCAAATGCGAGTGAAATGGGTGCACTGTAGAGCCCTGCATACAGTATATTTTAGGGCTCATATTACGTAATTTTATCATATTTGTTGTAATGTTGGAGTTGTGTCTTGTTTCATTCACACATGCTTAACACACAAGCCCTGCATATTTAAGATGACTTCTTCTGAAACTGAAAACACGCTGTTCCACCTTGTGATGTTGTGTAGGAAGACAGGAAGTGCTCCACTGTGTTTATAAACCCTGTACAGCTTCAATAGAATAATTTCAATGATTTCCACCTTTGAATTAGCAGTCTCTACTGAACTAAAGGTAAAAGGAGCTATTAACTTGAAAACTACCACTACATGACACAAAGTGGAACAGAACATTTTGAGCTTTGCCAATGTAGCAAACCAATAATAAAAGGTTAGTCAAACATGTGTGAATGAAACAAAACACAACTCCTGGTATAATTTGGAGGTCAAAACATTATAACATGTCTTAAAGCTTGCAATGTAGGACCTTTAACACATATACATAACTTATCCTCTGTTCCCTCCAGACCGTCACAGCAGTGCAACCCCCGAGGTTCAGAAGGAGGAGGAGAAGAAGTTCAAGGAGGTGGGCGAAGCGTTCAGCGTCCTCTCAGACCCAAAGAAGAAATCTCGCTATGACACCGGGCAGGACCTGGAGGACGACGGCATGAACATGGGAGGTGAGTCTTCCAGGCCGAGTTACATAGAGATCAGTGGAAAGTAAAAGCTAATCCAAGTATATCAGAGTTTATCTTTCAAGTACAAATTGTAAACTGAAAACTATCTGGCCTCATTTCTCACATAGTTGTAAGTATTGTATTACTTTTAAAATGAATTCTGTAGTATTTGCATTGGTCTCTCTGGACTATTAAACGTCCCATATTGCACAAAATAGACTCTTATGAGCTTTGAGCCATGTTAGAATGTTGTTTTCTCTCTCAAAAACATACCTGGAGTTGTGTTTTGTTTCATTTACATACCCTTTATTAATGCTCTGTTCCACCTTGTGATGTTATTTTGCAATAGTTTTCAAGTTAGCAGCTACCTTTTACCTTTTAGTTTAGTAGAGATGGACAATTCTAGGGTTGAAATGATCTGTTTTCTGTATGTCAAAGGTGATCAAAAGGTGGAACAGAGTGTTTTTGTTTGGGAAAAGAACTCTGTCGAAACATTTTTTGTGTTCAGACATGTGTAAATGAAACAAAACACAACTCCAGGTCAGTTTTTGATGAGGAAACATTTTAACGAGATTAGAAAATAGTGTGAAATGGGCCCTCAGAACGTACCGCTATCAAAATATTTTACATATTTGCCACTTTTGTCAAATTTTTTCATTTAAATTGTACATTTTTACCCCAACTTCCAAATCTTAAGATTGCAGTTACATATCTATCACATTAGAGCGTTGTAAAAACATGTAAACCTCTCATTTCACATCAGCAGAATCAATTAGAACACCACAAATAATTTTCTTACATACAAAACTGTCAAAAAATGTCTCTCTTAATCGTTTTCTTTACACTTTTTTGCTAGATTTCGATGCCAACAACATCTTCAAGGCGTTCTTTGGTGGACCTGGTGGATTTAGTTTTGAAGGTAGTTCTTTGTACAACTTATATAAAAAAAATATGTGTTATTACTTAAAATCACATAATATTCACATTACTAATATGCACATTACTATTTCTTTTCTTTCAGCATCTGGACCTGGTAATTTCTTTTTCCAGTTTGGTTAATGGGGGCAGAGGTTTTCATCAACGTTTAAGGACACTCAAAAACTCCCCCAAAAATTCACTATTTGTATTTAAAATCTGGCTGTTTACAAGTCAGTTCCTGTTTATGCCATGGACTGAATGAATGCAACCCTATGACCACCACCTGCAGCAACACAATTTAGCGCCCCCTATAGGAGCAACTGGCAAATATCGCATCTCAGGCTGTATTACAATTTCAATTAGGCATTTTTCTCTTCAAAATTATACAAACTTTATTACAAGCGAGACTATGAATAAGGAATCATTTCGTGCAGCTAAATTTTCCAAAACAACGCTGAATTCAATGTATTATTTTGGAAACTTGATAAATAGGAAAGTTGTTGACTGGCTTCTCTCTTCTTACGCTGGGGGTATGCATGAAAGTTACTGGCTTACTTCATGATTTTGTTTTAAAGTTGTCCGTGGGCAAAAAAACACCTATTTTCAATGATTCCTGGACAGTGCCTCCTTCAGAAAACCAATTGGCGCATTTGGACGTAATTTGAAATCGACAAAGCTGAACCCTATACTTGAAAAAAGAAATGTCGACTTTTTGGTTGGGGGTCTGTCACCTGCTTGTTTGTGTTGATATGTCATTGCTCTGCCTGGAAAGTTCCACAGAATGACATTAAACAGCCCTACCTTACGTTTATTCAATTACAGGTGGTTTTACAGCTCAGAAATACTTTGAAAAACAGCCTTTCCACAAATCTGATCTGTAACATAATACGTTCAGATTGCAGACTGCAGTGACCCAAATCAGATTTTTTCACCCCTATGCGACCTGTATCTGATCTTTTAATGTCAGTCTGAACGACACTGATACAATTTTTTCAAATGCGACCCAGGCCACTTGGATATGTGGTCCTAAAACCGATATATATCCGATCTTTTGATATGAGACTTCAGTCTGAATGACCAAGTCGCATTCATCCGACCTACATCCGACCTACACATCATCAACAAGCGAGAGTTTGGCTTTTGTGCTGTAAGAAGCTCCTGTTGTGAGCCAATACAGCCCAACGCCGATGCATTTGCTCACTGAAATAGGCCGAAGACGTGTTTCCTTCCGCGAGAGTGGTATGACAGCAACTTTAAAATCTCCAGGTGCTCAATGTTAGTGTCCATGTTTAAGCGACTTCTGTAAACACTGAGCACTCTCGCTGCTGTGTGATGTCGTTGTGTCCTCCAGTGCTCATGCGGGACACTTTTGGGGTGTTTAAGGTTCACACTGGAGATCACATGCAAGTCGCATTTAACTGGAAATATGAAGGACCTCGCAAAATTCAGATTTCACAAAAAAGCTGTCTGAATGTAGCCTTAGTCTGGTTTGGTCTCCATGAAGATAGAAAGATTTAATACAATATTGTGAAACTTTCCAGACAAAGCAATAATATCTCCATGAAGAAAAGCATTTGACAGACCCTCTACCAGAACGTTACACAATGCACCCTTAAAGCTGCCATCTGTAACCACTGGCTGACCCACCCCTGTTGTAATCTCACATATCACCACTAGGATGCTGCCTATGTTACTGCTGTCTGATAATGTGTCAGCTTTGGCCTCACAGAAGATGAGGAGAGGGGGAACAAGTTTCACATCTGCCATCTACTAGTGAAAAAAAACTTACAGATGGTAGCTTTAAATAATTATATAACATATTTTTCCTTATTTTTAGTTGTTATACTTTCAATTAACAAAATGAAAATGTGAACAAACATACTTACTACGATTATTTAGAGTCAACATTTCGTTTTCTGAGTGTAGGGAAGTCCATTTAAGCACACTACAGAGGAGGAGAGGGCTAAGATGGCCGCCGTCTCCTTGTCATCACTCGTTTTATGTTTGATGTTGCCATTCACAAATTGCTGCAATGTACATTTTACTGGAATGTAAAGTGATGATTTGTGATAGTTATGTTCTCCTTTTTTATTTTGTATATTTATTGTAAATTTGCAATGTATGATGACACTTGATGTTTTTTGTCAGAATTGCCAGTTAAGTATTTGGTTGGTAACTGTTTTTTTGTCATGCGTCTCTGAAATTTAAAGCAAAATTTAAGGAAACACTTAAATGGATTTAGGGAAAAAAACATGGCAGTTACCTCCAGAGAAATGTGGTGATTTTTGGTTAAAAACAAGGACGCTGTAGTCATCTTTAGCTCACAGTTTTCACTCTTATAGTGAAAACCATCTTCTCTCTAACCTTTAAAAGTACCAGCCATGTCAATAAAGTTGGCCTCTTCTGGATTTTCCCCAAAAATGCTTCTTTGGATTTTTTAAGATAAACATTTATAGTTAGTAGGCAGGATAAATGGTAGTTTCAGTCAAGCTAACTAGTAAAATAAATACAGCCAGCCAGACAGCAGTGCAGTAAAAATATTTATAGTATTTTTGTATTTTACATGGTTAAATATTGGGCTTGACTCTATACCACAAGGTCTGAAGTGGCACCTAGGTTTTCATGTTTAGCATTATTTAAGTCGTGGTTCTCAGTCTGAGGTAAAATAAATTATATTCAGGCCAGAAATGTATGCAATACTCTTGAATGCAATTTTATACCCTTCAAATGCAGTTGTCAGTGTAGATCTGCCTGCCAGTTATAGGCCCATACCCTGAAAATGTAATTAAACATTAGATAACATAATAAGGCTACATTTTCATTTTGCACGAAGCATATTTTTGGTGCTTGGGGGTTGTGAATGGTATGCTTTAAGTAATAGTGATGGATAAACCTTGCAGAGTTTCCAAATACATGGATATGTATATATTTTTGATTTTAATTTAGCAAGTCTTAATATTTGTTTTATGTATGCTGTGTGCTTTTCCATCTTCAGTTTTCTGAGTTTCAATCTATTCCAACTTTATTTGTATAGAAAATAAAATCCGTTAAAGACAGACAGACAGAGGACCACACAATTCACATGCCGTGTTAAAAAACCAGCAAGTAAAAGTATTTTTAAACAAGTCTTAAACAAATCAACTGAAGGGGTTGACTTGATGTGAGGGGGGAGAGCGTTCCAAAGTTTGGAGCCAACTACAGAAAAGGCCCCGTCACCCCAGAGTCACCCCAGCTTTAGAGTATTGTTTTTGGGAGTTGGAGCTGGGCCTCAGACCTCAGAGCGTGCAGAGGAGTGTAGGGGACAATATGGTCTGGGGCCAGTCTATGAAGCGCTTTAAAACCCACCAATAAATTTTTTTAATCAGCTCTAAAATGAATGGATTAACGAACTAGAGCAGTTACACCGGTTCGCCACATGAGGGCGCCACTTCCCCGGATTTTCTTTCTTCGCCTTTGTTTACCTCCGTTGCTAGGAGACGAGTTAGCTAGTTTCCTGTTTTCATCAATGAGTTTTATTGTTCATTTCTCGTGATAAAATTCAAAGTTTACTGAAAAACTGTATAAATAAGATACCAAAATGTCAGATACAGATTTAGGCAACGAGGATGGAAACTCAAAAAGCGTTTTATACACTTTGGTGTCTGATGGAGACTGGATGTTTCACAAAGGCGAATACAAGAAAGCCATAGAAAGCTATAAGAAGGTAAAAGAGCAACTAATTAACATCGTGTTTATTTAATCGAATAAGCTAATTGTGTATCATTATTATTATTTCTTAGACACTGTCAATTAAACCAGAGGACAGAAGTTGCCATGTTGGTATTTCTAAATGCCATTTGTTGATGGGTAACCCTGAACTGGCTCTGAAGGAAGCAGAGAATTCACTCGAGGGAGACAAGACATATTTTGAGGTATAGTATTATTATTAGTCCTGTAAATTGCTATTAGATTTAAATTTATTTCATTCACAGTGTTCTCAGGTGGTAGTTTCTTCAAATATTATTTTTACATTTACTTGAGTAATTATTTTGTACTTCAGTTTTAGTAATATTCTTTAAGGTTCTTATTCAAGTAGGCTAATAGTACTCTTACTTGAGTACACTTTTTGGCCACTCTATTCACCTTTGACTATGAGATGACTATGACTATGACTATGAGATATGTGAACGTAAACAGTATTTGTCTCTAAACTGGGATAGTCAAAGTATTTTTTCCCTGCAGGCCAAAATTACTGCACATTAGCCAAACCTAATGGAAATTTACACATACACATGTTCTGCAAAAAAAAAAAAAAAAGTATGATTACTATGATTGACTTTAAATATTCGTAAAGACACAGGACTGAACTCATTCCCATCTCCTAACAGTCTTTTCAATCATTAAAAAAAAAACTGAATCAAAATCTCATATGAACTTTGACTGTTTTAATGATGTGGCTAGAGTAATGTTGTGGCTAGAGTTATAAATAGTTTCTCTATTGTATTTAATGCATTTTGTACCTGCCCGATTACTGCAGATGGAAAGAGGCTTGTAGCTAAATCTGGCACAGAGCATCTTTCCTCTCTGAGATGAATGTTTTATGTGCGCTGTCCTTGTTTTAAATAAATAAATACAAATACACATAGCCACCTTGCAGGCCAAAGTACACCCCCTGGAGGGAAAGGTTTAGCCCACAACCGCCACTTTGGATGCCCCCGCTCTAAACCAAGACTAAGCCATTAACTACAATTAAAAGTCCACTATGTAATATGTAACATTGGGTGTCCATCATTGCTTGTTTCAGTGGATGCGTCTTTGCTCTGCTTCAAATGTTCTACAGTATGACATTACACAGCTCTACTTGACATTTATTCAATTACAGGTGGTTTTAGAGCTCAAAAATGCCTATAAAAAGCAGTAACATCTCCATGGAGAAAAGCATATGACAAGTTTTAAAGTTACACAACATACCTTTAAAGACAGAAAGAAAAGTGGCATTAAATAAAACATTTAAATCTTCTGTATCACCAATTATGTTTTTTTCTTTTTTGTGCATGTGGGTGTGTTTTGCAGGGATTGTATCAGAAAGCAGAAGCGCTGTTTTACATGGGGGAGTTTGAATTGGCCAAAGTGTGTTACCACAGAGGGCTCAAGATTCGACCTGAGATACAGGACTTCAGAGTCGGCATCCAGAAAGCTCAGGAGGCCATAGAAAACACAGCAGGATGTAAGTCTATTTTCAGTTAAAGGTGAAAAATACATAAATAAACACATAAGTAAAGTTCACCTTCAATCTTTAAATCCTTTATTGTGTAACTGTCCAGCTCCATTTTCAGTAAAACTTGAACACAAAGGAGATCTCAGCTTTTTCCAAAAAGATGACGAGGTAATGTAATCTGATGTTTATTCATTTTCGTGTGGAGACACAGAATAATGCTAGTTGTGCAGTATTAGTGTGCACTCATGGGATTCAACTTCCTGTTTATAGGCAACATTTTGGGAATTTTTGACCATTAAAAAATTACAGTATTGTAGTGTGGTGTAAAGTGCTATTTGTTATGGAAACAGTGATAACTTCTCATCACCTTGAAACCCATGATTATAGGTTAATACTTTCAAATGTACAGTATTTTTCGGACTAAAAGTTGCACTTTTTTCAGGGTTTGGGTGGACTTATCCTCAGGTGCGACTTATGTTTTTCATTTTTCACACTGACAGCCCATAGACCAAATATATGAATCCTATATATGGATCAAAAATGAAAAAACAAATCGTTATCCGTTTTTTCATTTTGATTTTAGAGACAAATAATAAAGAAAAGAGTTGTTTTTTCGCTTTCTTATTTTTGGTTCTATATTGAAAAACAAATGAACGAATAATACATGGATTGTTCTTTATTGGGTTGTTTTTATTACTATAACTTCTATAACTTTCCTTTCAAGATGAAATGTCAGTTCTTGGTCTCTGATTTTATAAAATAAATTTCCCCCAAAAAGTGCAACTTATACATGTTTTTTTCTTCTTCATTAATGCATATTTTGGCTGGTGCGATTTATAGTGTGAAAAAAAAACGATATTAAGTCTCCTAATTCTTAAATATTGGTTTATAAAGAGACTTATTACCCAATTACTAGTAGCAAAGAACTGAATAACTATAGCTCAATCACAAAGCTGCCGGGGCTATGACGCTTACTGGAAACTCTACCCCGTCTGAAGCTCTGTTACCTGAGTTAGACTTCAATCTGAGGTTTATTTGAACATAATCTGACCCGAAAGAGTTGACTTGGTTGCAGCTACCACAGGAGGTCTGATTTGGAAATGGTTAAACAAGTCCCTCACACATAAAATTACAGTCACAAGCTAGCTAGCATTACACAGCAGTATTTCATCATTTTGTCACTGTGACCTTTGTGTTGCCGTGACGAATGCTCGTATTGATCACAGGCTACCGAAAATGTGATTTAAATCCATTATGTGCTTTTTCTTGAGTTTTCAGACAATCTAAAAACGTATCAGGCCGCGTTTGCTGATGTGTGCAGTGTGTGACCATGGTAACAACTGAACATTCCACCATAGACATGCATATAGGACACCCCCGATGTGACCTCAATGCAGAATGTTAGCTTATAGATAGCATTTACTGTGTGAACAGATCAAAAGCTTGGGGTGAACAGGCAGGTACGCCCATTTTTCAGAAGGTTTGATAGTTTTATCCACGCTAACAGCACCTTTTGTACTCTTGTGTGTGGTAAGGAACAGAGCTCACCTCGCTTTTGTGAATGATAATGCGATTGCTAATGGGAGTGGGAGGTAATCGGTGTTTATCACTACTTCACCGCCCGAGTGTGAATGTGGCATGAAGTGCAGTTGCCAAGGATACAAGTGCAATCAAATGAATTATAATTAAAGGGCCCATATTATTCTCTTATTTTCTATTTTCTCATCTGTGTTGTTTCCACATTAAAAACATACCTGTAGTCGTGTTTTGTTTCATTCACACATCTTTAACACACAAACCCCTGCTTATTTAGGCTGGGTTCTTCTCTCAAACAGGAAAACACTCTGTTCCACCTTGTGATGTCATGTGGTAATAGAGGAAGTGCTCTACTGTGTTTTTAAACGCCATGCATCTTCACTAGAATAAAATGGATTATTTCAGGTCTGGAATTTTCAATGTCTACTAAACTAAAGGTAAAAAGAGCTGTTAACTACTGAAAACTACTGTTTCGTGACATCACAAGGTGGAACAGAGCATTTTGAGCTTTGGAGATGTTGACATATTAATAATACAATAACTGAAACGTGTGAATGAAACAAAAGACAGCTCTGGGTATGTTTTTGATGAGGTAACAACATTATAACATGGTTTAAAGCTCACAGGACCTTTAAACTTTGATTACTACAATTTTATTATTTTGTTTATCACATTGTTATTGTCTTATTTTTTCCACAGGTGAGGAGAAAGTACCCAGCAACAGCCATACAACAAATGATGGTAGAAAAGAAACTGAAACCAACAGCGAAAAAAACAAAAAACTATAAAAAAGACAAACAGGTTTTGGGAGAGTTTTATAACGATAAAAAATACCTGGAGGATCTTCTAAAAGACAAAGGTAAAAGTCCTAACACAGGAACATAGGGCTGCAACTAACGATTATTTTAGCAGTCGGGGAGTGTTTCTATTTTAGATTTTCAAAACACATTTTTCGCCAAATAAAGGTCAAAATGTGGCAACTGAAGGCTTCTAGACAGAGGAAATAGATCAGAAATAGAACATTTTAATTTAACATAGCTTTCTTTGGTATACTAAATCTTTTAACTTAGGTTTAAGTATTTGTATAATCCATAGACTGTATAAAAATCAACATAAATAACCCGCTGCGTTCCAAACAGGAAGTGAGTATGGGCGTGATTCTGGCTCCATCAGCTCTGGCTCCAATTGACTACATTGAAAAAGTGTCTCTTCTCTACATAACTGCTGCTATGAACCATGTCATTTTGGTCTTAAAATGTTCAAATTAACCCACTCTACATGATCCTGGTGTTTTTATTTTGCTATTTCGTGCATAAATAAATTCCTAATATGTATCTGGCTCCAAATTTGTCCCTATACCTGCTAGTCTCAGTGAGCTTCATTTGACTGGAGACACCACACTCCCTTAATTCACTTCTTTATGGTATAATCCAGACAATGTTGACCAAAATACAATTATTATTCAAATAGTCCCATTAATGTTTGCAGCCCTAGCTGTCATTATAATAATTCTTGAACAAAACATATTTCTGTGATTACAAAATAACCTCATTGATTTTTTGTTGATTTCAGATCTGAGTAAAGTTATCACAAAGAAAGGAGAGAGTGTGCAGGACGTGATCAAAGGCTCCCTCAGTTACCTGGAGACCTGCTCCGAGTTCAGGAACAACGAGAAACCCATTGTGGTGCAAAAAGCCGGAAAGCCCAACAACAAAGAGACCAGACCCAAGTCCGGCTCCGAGCACGTGCAGATATTTAGGAAGCGTCTGGAGGAGATCGAATCGGGTAAAGACAACAAAGCAAACCCAGGAATACCATAAATTAGGATTAAAGTTTTAGGGTCTGTTTGAAAATAAAAGTTAAAACCTTTGACAAATTGATGCACTCATCTTTATTGTCATGCATTTAGTTTGTTATAGGCATTTATTACCACATATAAAAACTATGAAATACAGCTTTGTACACCTTCTGGGTTTTATGACCTTTCCTGCACTGTTCTGTTATTATTTTTTTTACCATTTGTGCCTGTTTTTGTCCCTTTAAATGTTGGTTGCAAACATGAATAAAAAAAATACAGGTTTCTTGGCTAGAAGCAGATAATAAACATTTAAAAACTTCCAATTAACTCCATTAAAGATGCACTATGCAACTTTTCTGCTGAAGAATCTGCCACCTGCTTGTTGCCATGGAGATGCTATTACTTTACCCAGAAAGTTCCACAGTCAGTCAGATGCAAATCAGATCTGTGATGAGGTGACCAGGCTCACTTAAAGAATGCAAGTTTTTCAAGGTATTTTTGAGCAACATAACACTTGAGACACTTGAGACAAAACAGTGTTACACGGTGCACCTTTAAGTCTAGAATTGCAGTGATTATAAATATTTGCATACTTGTTTAGGAGTCAACTTAATCTGTAATTAATTTATTGTATTTTTTTTTTTTAGGGTTGGTGTGTGGCAATGCAAAAGCCAGTCTAAAAAAGGCCGAAGAACTCATGAAAACTGTGCAGTCCTGGTCTCCGAAAGACGTACCAGACAAAAACGAGTTAGCAGAAATTGTTCACATATGTATTGGAAATGCCCACTTCAAACTCGGAGACATGGACAAAGCGCTGGAGCACTACCGCAAAGATCTGGAGCTGGGAAACAAATGGTGAGAAGCTAAAAATAATTGCGTATTGCCAAACATGTTCCTAAAGGTTTTGAGCGATCTCTCCTGTCAACAGCAAAGTTCATGCAGACAGGTTAAGGGCGCTGGATAACATGGGGCGCGTGTATGCACAGATGGGGCAGTTGGAGCAGGCTATCGAGTGGTGAGTCAATGAGTAACTGACCCACTTTCATACGTTTGTGATGAAAGTGTTCAAGAAGCTGGTTAGCCAAGAGAACTATACACAGTAGAGATAATAAGGTAAATACACTTGACTACATTGTCTTAAAAAAGAACCCAAGAAGTTATACACAGTAGAGGTAATGCAAAACATGTATGAAAAAGGTCTACCACTAATCCTCAGTAAAAGTTTGTGGTTTGGACTTTTGAGGATGACATTTGAATGTATTTGTACTAAAGGGCAATGATTAAGACTCTATTGATACTAAAATGTATATAAAAAACATTTGTATTTGTTATCATATATGTAATAAGACAATTAATCAAAACCTGCAATTTTGCATGAACAATATGAGGAAAAAATAGTGATCTCTTCTGTTTTTTTTGTCAAACCAAGACCTGCTTATCACTCAACTCAGACTGCTTAAATTGTTTTACATAATTGTATATTTTTCACCAGAGGCTTGTGTGCAGCAGATTTTTATTTCTTTATAGCAGGGGTCACCAACACTGTGCCCGCGGGCACCAGGTCACCCCCAAGGACTACAGGAGGTGCCCACAGGCTGATTCTAAAATAGCACACTTCACTAGTGAGCTGCATCTAAAATTTAATTTTATTCTGTTGCTGTTCTTTTTTAATCACACTTGCGTTTATACAGATTTAGTAATGACAATATCTTAAAAATATGTTCATTATACATAAAGTTTAACTGAGCAACTTTATTATTTCAGAAAAGCGTATCAAACCGGTGCCTTCGTATGACTCAGTGCCCATGAAGTAGCTCTTAGTTTCAAAAAGGCTGGTGACCCCTGCTTTAGTCTATGGTTTGCCTTAACTGTGCCATTACTGACACCTATTGGAGTAATCTGGTATTACACTTGTAGCTGAAAATGTAAGTAAATGCCACACATAAATGAAAGAACATTACAAAATTAAAAGCTATTGGAAGCTGCATTTTTATTGCAAATATGTCCAAGGTGCCACACATCCATAAGCAGAAGAAACTAGAAAAAGAACATGCTTTGAATGACTTGTGGCTTGGTAGACTTAGACAAACTTTATTGATCCACAAGGGAAATATAATAGCAAAGAGAAAAAATATAGACAGTAATAATAAATTCTAAATATGTAGCAAAAGTAGCAAGAAACTGGTGTAAGATATGGAATTATTATAGAAATGTTTATGTACAAATAAGTTACAATAAAATACTGAAATATAGTAATAGTAAGTAACTGTATATCTCAGCTACAGGAGGTTGTAAGGAAAAACAGTGCAAAGATGTTAAGATGACTGACAGGACACAGGGTTATCTGTTGGTATGGGTCATATTCAGTGTCTCTCATTTGTTCAGTCAGGAGAAGAGGATTCCCTGGGTGCAGGACGCAGAGGAGAGAGCTTTGGTCTGTTTTGAGCTCAGCTGCTGGTACCTGGAGCTGAACCGATTTGAAGAAGCCAGAAAATATGGCCTCCGCTCGGTCACAGCAGCAGAGGACACCGGGGACGTCCAATGGCAGATGAATTCAAATTTTCTAGTTGCACAAGCTGAAAGTAATTATTTTATATTTAAAGGTCCAATATTATGCAAAATTGACTCTTGTGAGCTTTAAGCCATGTTATAATGTTGTTTCCTCATCAAAAACATACCTGAAGTTGTGTTTTCTATTTGAGAGAGGAACTTAACCTAAATATGCAGGTCTTGTGTGTTAAACATGTGTGAATGAAACAAAACACAACTCCGAGTGTGATGAGGAAACAACATTATAACACATAAAAAAACAGCATGATATGGGCTCTTTAATTTGATCATAACCTGTTTGTTTCTGTTTAACTGTAGTGAAACTTGGCAATTATGAGTCCTCTGTCTCCCATTTTGAGAAAGCTCTAAGCCATGCCAAAAAACAAGAGGATGTCTCGGCTACAAATGCTATTCAAGAGGTAATTTATAATGGTGGAAGTACAATGTACAATAGCAAAAGAAATAAGTAAAATTTTCACATTGTAAAGTAAGCGCTGAAGTAGGGATGAACGATTTGGGAAAAATATGATATTATATTGCACTTTCTTCTAGTAGCATTGTGTTTGATTTGTGGTTCATGTTTTAATAACGGGATTCTACTTAAAGTTCACATTTTAAACACACCGATAAGAATTGACAAGACTGAAATAGGAGCTGACAAATTAACACAACAATCACATTTCTGAACATGTTTGTACAGATCTAAACTACACAGTTCAAAATTTGTGTGCAGAAGAAGACAGGATATTTTATTGTCTGTTGAAGAAATGTTGGTACTTCAAAATCTGTACTCTAATACTGAAGTACCCATGTTAAAGTTGCATTGTGTAACATTTCTGGTGGAGGTTCTGTCAAATTTTTATAGCTTTATCTGGGATGTTTCACAATATGGTATTAAACCTTTCTATCTTTGTGGTGAGCAAGCCAGACCAAGTTACAAGTCAGATCTCGTTGGAATTCAACCCAGCTCAGTCAGAATGCCTGTTTTTCTAGGTATTTTTGAGCTATAAAACCACCTGTAATTGAATAAATGTAAGTTAGGGGTGTTTAAAATAGGCAGAACAATGACATATCTATAGAAATAAGCAGGTGATGGACCCTCAATCAAAAAGTTACATATCTCTCCTTTAAATTACAGGGTAAAGAGAAAAAAAAAGAAAACAAATTTAAGAAGTATTAGCAGGTCAAATGTAAAAGCCTGGAGAAACAGCTCAAGTTCTGAACACTTCTTTCTGTTACAACATTACCTAATTGAATGATATACAGTACTTGATTATTTTATGCTCTATGTTTTGCAGGCCTTGGATGAGGCGAAACAATGTTTAACGCAAAATGAGGATCCCCTATAAAGGTCATTAAAGTATTAATAGTTGCTTTCCTGAATTTTAAAACTGTGTGTTTAACTCTTCCGTGAATAGTAAATATAACTATGCAGGGGGTGGGCTTTGTCAAAATAATGTCTGTGGTGGAGTTTTTATTTATTGGCTTGATATTTGGGAAATATCTCAGTGATAAGTAAACTGAAATTAGACTTCATGAATAATCTGACACCAAAAGTTCATACACTTTCTATACTCAGGCTTACTGTACACTGTGTTTACTGCCTGGTACTTCCTCTTCTCTTTACATAGTCCTATATCTGTACCAGGAAGAAAGATTTACATGTTGTTAAGCGAGCTCTTTCGGTCAAAAAAGCCACAGAAATTGTGCGGCGTAATGTTTCTTTTGTGTGTACACTGATATAGATATACCTGACATGCAAATTGTGAATGTACATACACGAAATATTGGTATGGAGAGAAATGGTGATCTACAAAAGCTTATTGAGAAAATATTGTCAACAAAATAACAAGAGTGACCATTTACCATGATTTGATTACATGAGTCAGCCATGCTCAAAGGACACGCTTTGACAAAACTGTAGAAGGGACTGGCTGGTCAGGCAAATGACATAACTAATTTGCATGTTTGTGCCTTTAGGTGAGACATGCTGTCCAAATTAATATAGTTTGCAACTGTTTGGAACAGAAAGAGCATCCAGCGTAAAATGTTATTGACTTTTTATATAGTGACAAATAGTAAAAACAGCAATGACCACAAAACCAACTGGTAACTGTCCACAGTCTCGTAATACAAGCTGAGTGCAGTGTCTTGCCAAAGGGCACAGTGATAGTATTGCTCGACCATGGGCCTCAAACCCTGGCTGTACCATCAACTGCCATCTAACAGTCTTCAAAGCCTACTACTAGTACTGCTTCTACTACTACTACTACTGCTGCTGCTGCTGCTGCTGCTGCTAGTAATATTTATTTATCCATTGAAATATATCAACACCTTTCAAGAAAGCAGCAAAAAGCAAAAACGGCTACTACTCAGAATCAGAATCAGAATCAGAATCTGAAATCTGTTTTATTGCCATATGAGTGAACAGGTTCACAACATTAGGAAATTGCTGCGGTACTTGGAGCGAAACGTAGATAAACACTAAACATCCATCCATCCATCTTCTCCCGCTTAATCCAGCTGGGTCGCGGGGGCAGCTTGCTGCCCAATCCTCATAGCACCTGACCCCCCCTATGAACCCCTCTGCAGGTGGTGAGCCCACAGGAGGGCTAAACATGCAACACTAAACATGCAATAAATAAAATAGAATAAAAATAAAGTAGAAAACAATAAACTATAATGTAACACAAAAATTTACAAGAATATAACAGTGCAGGTAATGATCAATGCAAAACAGACAGATGCAAAAAAAAACAAAAAAAACAACTACTATTACTATTTCTATTACTACTAGTAGTATTTATATATCCAGAAAATGTACTGACAACTTTCAAGGATGCTCTGGAAAAAACATAGACTTTATGGGAAAAACAATACAAACAGCATACAAAGTAAAGACACAGTAACTAGTACTACTAGGCCGACAATACTAGGATTATTACTTTTTCAAGATGCTTCTAAATGTCTATTAATTAGGGTGATCAGATTTTCAAAATAAAAAAACTGGGACATCTCTGGTTTGGGTTGATTGATAAAAAAGGAAAATTGTTCTGCACTTGACACTAATGTGAGTCAGTATAGTCACATTTTCTTTGTGTTTTGGTCATTTTTAAGCAGCTTTTCTGTATTATACTTACAAATGACGGTGTATGCCTCTCTATAATGTTGGCAGACATCCGATTGGCCAAAAATAGGGACACCTGGGACATTTCTTGTATAAACCTGGGACAAATCAATGGTTTTGGATAAATCTGCTGGGACAGGGGACACAGGGCTCAAAACTGGGACTGTCCCTTGTAAATAGAGGACGTTTATTCGCCCTCTTCCACAAGCGGCTTCTATATTTATATTAATTACGTTAATACTGACTTTGAGTTAAATTGTCAGGGGTACCAAAGCATTTCCGCCACCCCCACGTTGTGCCGCATTCCGCACCCCTTCGCGCTCCGCACTTCCGGCTGTGATTGGGCGTGTCTTTAGCCTTGCCCACTTTCGCACATTTTTTTCGTGAAGAGGAAAGCGTGGAGCCTCCGTCGTGGATCTGCCTTGTCATTGCAATCACAGCCGGAGAAACGCGTGGTCAGCAGCTGCACCGCCACACAACTGGTAAGCCATTAGCATTTTTACGCCTTAGACATAACCCATTCACCCGCACTGCTAATGTTTTGCACAAAATTAGCACATGGCTAGCTGGCGTTGCGTGCGATTGTTTTAAAACGTGGCATATGCGTGAAGCTAAACGTAATCTAGTGTGTTTTTTGTCGTCTGCCTGTGTCTGTGCCACTCCCCACTTGGCAAACTCCTAATACAAAGCCCAATTAAACAATCAATAATGCAGTTTATCGTTGCGTTTTGTAATTAAACCATGTAACGTAATTTTGCATTGAAATATCACAACACAAAGCAGCTCTAAATGCACAAATGCCAAAAAAAATCAATGTCTGTTTTGAGTTTAAGGCAATATAAACTCAATTACATGCATGTCTTTGTTATTTCCGCTTAATCTCGTGACACACTTTTGGTTTCAGTTCATGTTTTAGCTAAATAAATACGACAGATGCAGACGCCACGCGATGGGGTACAGTGCTTTCTTTCAATCAATTATTTTCCCTGATGGCCCCATTTTAGCTGCTCTTTGTCTGCAGATTACCCACAATGCCAGTGCCCCCAGGCGTCATTTTCGCCCATATTCTGCTCCCCTTTGGCATATTTACTGTGCCACATACGCCTGTCCCCAATTTAAACCCATCTCCCATGACATAGTAGTATTTTATATGATTTAAAACATGTCAGTATGAACTTTAGCTGGTGTTTTATGGTTGTGAAGGAGAACAGCCTGGTTTGCATTTGATAAGATGCCAATTTTGCATGCGAAATGACTTCCTCTTTTTTCCAAAAGTAGATAAATACATACAAAGGCTGGTGTTATTGGAATAAAGAAACTCCTAATAAATTTATTCCTGCACAAAAATGTTCTCAAATGTGTGTAGTTCTTGTATTAATTTAGCAGTTCATATTTCACTTTTCCCCTCAAATATTCAAGCTCCTTCTGGATCTTTTCAGCATTTGAGCAAAATCCTTCTTTTAAAACATAAATTGCAAATCCAATCACATTTATTTTCAGAAATTATTTAGCCCGAAATGAGAATACCACATTGTCATTTATTTGGTTTGGTTGTGTTGAAACTATTTATGAACTACGTAACACTTGGAAATGTATTGTTTTTGCGTTTTCAGTTCATGTAAGAAGAAATGTCTGCTTTTTCTGTCAAAAGAAGATATTGCAATAATAAAACCACATATCCTATCACATGCTTCCCTAATATTGTGCAACTTAGATCTAAATCTGATCTTGTTCCTCTATGGAAATCATTACAGGAATTATAATAAATAATAGTACAACTACAAGCTTGAATAACAAGTAAAAATAAGAATATACAATGTTATTTTTTATTTATTTTGAATTAGAAATTATTTTGATTATATTTTGGTCCTTTTCACCTCATTAGTTTATTTATAAACTTGGGCAGACCATGACTGGCTGTCATTCAAGGACAAAGGTTAGGAACTGTTTCCAAAGTTTCATTTCTCTTGCATCACTCAATAAAATGGTAACTTATTTTGGATTTAAATTTTCCACTGTCAACTAGGGGTGTGCAAAAATACTTATAGTGATATATTGTGATGCTAAATTTTAGTGACACAGTATTGATATTGTGAGATTGTGGGCTGCTGTGTCAATATATTGCCAAGAGTTTTTTTTTTTGGGTATCTTTTAGCAACAGTTTTATGACCACACACTACTATTCTGTTTCTTATTTAGTTGAGGAAACTTGTTTAAGCAGTACTCTTGACATATTCACTGTTTTCATGCTCAAAGTAGATGTATTTCATATTAACTTTGCACAAGTAATGATTTACCAAGGAAATATTGTTGCTAAACTGAATTTAGTTCTTAAAGAGCAGCAATGTCAATAAAAAATGAATTGCCATATTATGATATCGTATTGTAGACCATGTATCATATCGAATCCTGAGGGACCTTGTGATTCCCAAGCCCTCATGTCGCCCTCAACTTAAATGCAAATTCACCACAAAGTGAACATAAATGTCACTGTCAAATGTATGATAATGCTGTCGTGTTGTAATGTAAATTAATACTGCCTAATTCTGTTTTGGTAGTTCTGCAATTTATTCTTTTGTTTGATTTTTTATTTTTTATTTTAAATCAGGTTTCTGTTCAGAGAGCACATAGGGAAGACTGAAATATGAAGAGATAAACAAATGCAAGAATCCAATGCATTTCAGGACATGTTGATACAGGACGAGCAGATTTAGTAATTAGTTATAGTTATTTCAGTTTGAAAATATTATGATCTTGTTTGATCTTGTTGTCTCAGTTTAAAAAACACTGAAAAACAAAACACCACGTGGATCTCTAATTACTTACACTTTGTTTGTTTTAGGTGAATGTTTTAGGTAATTGCACTATAAAGACGATATGGATACCGAACAGAGCGGCGATGTTGTGGAGGTATCTGACTCCCCACAGCAAGAAACTGAAATCCAGAAAGAAGTTGTGTCCAAAGTGGAGAGTCCAGCTGACACTGAGGCCCCAACTCCTACTATTACTGCTAATGGAGACGGTGAACAAGTTAACGGCCACTCTGAGGTTGAAGTTGTAAATGACGTTGGCACAGAAGAAGCAGAGAAGAAGGTAGAAGATGATGCCAAAATGGAAGATGATATTCCCCAAGAAGAGCCAAAGGAGGAGCCAGCAGCAAGCCACTCTGATAAGGAAGGCGTAGCTGAAGATGTGAGCAAAGATGATGATAGCAACAAGCCTGAACAAGAGGAGAAGCAGATGGAGGTAGAGCAGCTGCCAGTAAATGAGGCCATACCTGAACCACCTGTAGCAGAAGAGCCAGTAGAGACACCGCCACCACCAAAAGAAGAGGAAAAAGTGGTCGAAAATGTTGAGGTGCCAAAAGAAAAACAAGAAACTGAAGCGAAAGAAGCAGAACCCAAGAAGGAAGACAAAATGGCGGAAGGAGATCACGAGAAGACTGAAGAGGTTAAGGAGAAATCGGACACAGTTGAAGCCGAGGTAGCTCCAACAGCCGCAGCAGAAGATGGAAAATCGGAAGTGAAAGAGCCAGAAGAAGATCCAACTCCTGCAGCTGGCTCCTTGGCATTTGCTATTTTGGAGCAGGACAAAACCAAAGATACGTTCAAAACCACACGCACCTTGGTGGTCCTCCGCGGTCTACCTGGAAGCGGTAAAACGTTCCTGGCTCGCACTATAGCCGAAGCGTACAAAGACCAGTGCTCAATCTTAAGCGCCGATGACCATGATGTGAAACCGGGCAGCGCTGATGGTTACAAAGCATTCGACGAAGCGATCGTAGCCAAATGCAGCGCCGAATCTCCATCGCTTATTGTGGTGGACGACACAAATCACACCCAGGATCGGCTGGCCCATTTGGGGGGAATCGCCAAACGGCACCGGGTTTTGGCGATCTTCCTGGAGCCAAAGACGGAGTGGAGCAGAGACGCCGCACAGCTGACCCAAAAGACCAAGAGAGGATTAGAGCAGGCCAAGTTGGAGGCGATGAAAAAGGTACACGAGGAAATGTCGATTCCTCTGTATTTTGGATGGTTTATCTTCTGCACAGTTCAAGACCAAGTCAGAGAGAAGTCGACGAACTTTCTCAAAGCGTTGGAGGCTTTGGAGAGCTTCAAGAAACACATAAGTGACTGTAAGTAATGTTTTAGTTTATTCTTATTTATTTTGTTTTATATATCTGTCTATTTCTGCTTTATGATTATTAACTTTTTGTTTCTGCCTATAATAAGGTTTCTTTCACCCTTTCCCATTTTATTGTCCACATTTTGCTGTTAGAAGCTTGGAAATGCTGTTCATTTATAAATTATTGTGTTGTATTGTGTTTTTAGTCGGTGGGAAAGAGGAGGAGAAGGAGGTGGACCTAGAGCAGTACTTTAAAGCCAAAGGAACTCTTCACTGCACCACCAAGTTCACAAACTACGGCAAAGCAGAGGGAGCCAAAGAGTATACGGAGAAACAAGTGAGTACAACAGTAAAATCGATATCTGTGATGTCCGGTATAAAGATTTGATCTCCACGTGCTGCAGTGGACTTGGCTAATGCAAAGTTCTCGCACTTCTCGCACAAAGTACCACCAAAATGTACCCCTCAGAGTACTACCAGATCGAAACCAGGTCTAGGACTGAACCAGGACTAAAATAAGATTAGATCTTTTCCACAGTAGTTCTTACCAGGAAATTGCCCAAAAGATGACTCAAAAGTGCATCAGACTGACTCTAAATTAAGCAATGTTAAAACTGTAGCGTGCCGTGGATACCACTAGGGGGAGGTGGTACCACAGTTGGTCACTGGTCTAGTTCTTCAGACCTGCCAAATGCAGCAGATAAATCTTTCTACATATATAATAGTATAAAAGTTCATTTTTAAATGTTTCTAGGTATGAAAATACTCAAAACAGTTGACCTAAGAATATTGTTACCTTGAATTCAAAGTTTATTGTCAGAGATAATCAGTTTTATCTTCCAAGCTGTAACTTTAAAGCTGCACTGTGTAACTTTTCTGGCAGAGGCTCTGTCACCTGCTTCTCTCCATGGAGATATTGCCTAGAATGTTCCGCAATATGGCATTACACCTAGTTATTTCTACGCGAACAGCAGGTGATACCCTACGACCGAGTCACATGTTAGATCAGTGGAGAGGTGAGCCCACAGCCTCACAGTAAGGATCTTTTTGGGTGATTAAAAAACCATGTTATTGAGTAAATGCAGTATAGATATATTTAATGCCATACTGGGACATTCCAGACAAAATCCTAACATCCCCATAAATGTGGCGGACCCTCCACCAGAAAAGTTACACAGTGCACCTTTTTAAATCAGGCTAAAAAGAAAATTTGACAATAATTAAACAGACTGAGACACTTGAGCGTTTAGTTTGTCTATAATGAGTCATAGTTTTTAATACAACCCTTTATACAGCTCATATCTTATAATTAAACAGAAAATAACAAAATGTTCCCCACTACTGCAACGAAAAACTATCTAAAATAATCATTGCGTACCAAAAATTGTTTGAATGGTAGGTTGATATAGTAATTAGAGAACTTTTCAGCTTTATCATTTACCTACTCATACTCGCACGCACAAACACCCATATAAGAGGAACAGAGCCATTCTTATTGTTTCGTTACGCTCTTTAAACTTTGATGTATGCACCCCTTATTTCCTCAATTCAAAATGTCTTTTATTGTTATATTGTCTCTAATATCACAATAAAAAAATAAGTAAACAAGTTAATTCAGGCCATTCCTCATACTGCTCTTTATTTCTCCAGGTTGTGCAGGACATGTACAGCTCGGTCTCTGAACTCTCCCTGAGCGCTCTCTTCGTTACTCCACGCACGGTCGGCGCTCGTGTCTCCCTGTCCGAGGACCAGCTTCGGCTCTGGCCCGACGACGGAGAAAAGGAAGCAGAGCCTGTCGTCCCGGGCGCTGCCACTTTACCCCCCGGGAGCCGCGCCCACGTCACTCTGGGCTGTGCTGAGGGGGTCAAGCCTATTCAAACCGGCTTTGATCTCCTCCAAATCCTCTTGCTCCAGAAAGATGGCCAGCAGGGGGAGCAAGTGGACATCGACCCAGGCACGCTCACCTATTACGGGGAGGGAAGGTGGTATCTCACCCTCAAGGAGCCGATCACTGCAGCCGCTTGCTTCTCTAGTGCCTACAAACCGAAAGCACCCGGCGCAGGTAAAAAGGAGAAGAAGAAAGTGAAATGCAGCATTCTTTAAAGCATAGGATTTCAATATTGTCAGCCTCATAGCGTAACTACTTAAGGATTTATTTTTTCTGTAGGCCTGTCACAATATCATTGAAGTGTGCCGCTTGGAGACCATAAACAATAATACTGAAACTAATTTATTCTACTGACATCTTCTAAATGTACAATATGTTTACAGAAAATTTGACAATAATTAAACAGCCTGAGACACTTTAGTGGTTGGTTTGTCTATAATGAGCCATAGTTATTAATATTTATACAGCTCATATCTTATAATAAAACAGAAAATACCAAAATATTCCTATAATACTGCAAAGAAAAATTACCCAAAATAATCATTGCATACCGAAAATTATTGTTTGAATGGAAAGTTGATATAGTAATTACAGAACTTTGTCATTGACTCCATTTTAGCCAAAAAAATCAAACCGCACCATTAATTTTAGTAACAAAGGCAGTTTCATTCATTTTCACAAATCTTTTAACAAAAATACTTGGGTAATTATGCTATGAGGCTAACGATACAAAATAAAATATGTAAAAGTCAGTGGAAGGCTAATGCGTTTGAGCAGCTACATCGAAAAAGCCAAACCAGAAAACCGTGCCTTTGTGATTTATTTGCACCACAACCTGAGATGCCTTTTGTACCATTTTCAGGCTAGTTATAACTTCATCAGTATCTTGTTACATCCACCAAGTGTTGTGAGCTGCAATTTTGGTACTAAATAACAACTGCGTAAATCTTAAACATAAACGGGGCCGTAGATGGGGGAGGGACAAAGTGGTCTGCTGTCCCGGGCCCTAGAAATGGACCCTCTACACATTAATTCTTCCCTGGGATCCCAAATTTCTGTCGACGGGCCTGAGCATAGATACCCCAGTCCGATCCACTTCCAGTAATACTAGTTAGAAACAGTTATAGCACGATGGACAAACATTTCAACTGCATCTTTAGCTGTCTGCTTCATAGATAATCTCACGTACGCTAGTGCTCAATACAATTCAGGATGTGTAATTTTGTGGCAGCTTTAGGAAGCGACTTCATTGTAGCCTATGGGCCAAAGTTAAAGGTGCGCTGTGTAACTTTTCTGGTGTGGGGTCTGCCTAGATTTTTGTCTCCTCGATTATTGTAACTGCTTTGCTTAGTATGTTTCACAATATGGTTATTAAACTTGACGATCACCTTGGAAACGAGCAGGAGATGCCGTTAGATCCGTGTATCCGTGTGTTTTTGAGCAATAAAAACACCTTTAATTAAACAAAAGGGACATGGAAGTTAAATGCCACACTGAAACATTTCAGACCATCTCCATGGTGACGAGTAGGTGGTGAACTCTCTACCATTTAAACAACACACCTTTATGTGTGCACTATGTAACTTTCTATGGTTACATCATTGCTCTGCCTGGAAAGTTTCACAGTGTGGCATTAAACAATTACAGGTGTTTTTATAGCTCAAAAATCCCACAAAAAACAGGCATTCTTACAGAGCGGGCTGCCTCTCCATGGATCTGACCTGTAACATGGTCTAGTTTGCTCTCTGCGAAAAGCATTCGACAGACCCTGCACCAGAAAAGTTACACAATGCACCTTTAAGTGGGTAAATGTATTTGAAGGACCTTATGATGTTGTAGGAACTTATTTGTGAAGTGTTTGCACTGCCTAGTTTGAAAAGGGACCTTGTTGATTCCTTTAGTTGCAACATTGAGCGCTATTGAAATGTTATGTCCTTAAATTCAGTGTTTTGCAATGTTTTGACCTGCTTGAGAAACTGCACCGTACATGGATAAACTGAACGCTTTTTATACTTTCTGAACACCACTGCTATGTTGTATTACTGTCACTAATTGAAATGGTGAGGCCTTCTTTGTGTAGCTCTTATCGATCACTCTTTTTGCACTTGTTTTGTACACTTAATAATAAATAAAAGAAATGGATTTGCTCTAAGTGGTGGAGTTTATTCCTAAAAACATTGATTTTGTTTGAATAATTATTGTGCTGTGATGGACCTTAATAGATCAAATTAACAGTTTAATCTGCCTTTTTAAAATAATAGTAGTTTAGCGCTTTAACTTCTGTGCATGTGTGGTCTTGTGGGGGAAGTTTAGGTCATATATAGAGATGCGTTATAGTTTCTAGAGTTTTTGTCACACCCCCTTTTAGTAGACTGATAAAGCAATGCAAATTTCTGATTTGGCCAAGATATTAAAACTTACTGTACATCAGGTTATTCATCTTTTCAGATTTATTATCTACTTACTAGTTCTGAGACTGCTTAATTCTAGGCTAGAGGTGGTTTATTTTAAGATAACTTGGCAAGTAAAATTATCTTGCAGCATAGATGGATAATTTCACTACTTTTAAGTCATTTTCTGATGGATTAAAGTGTTTATCTTAAATTTTGGCTAAGCTCTTTTGCAGTGCATGTCTTTGGTTCAACATTTGTTATTTCTTGAGCATAGATTTTCTATTTTTCTCCCTAATATATATCAGTCTAGTATACGTAGGTGATTTTGAAGACTTTTTGCTTTGAATTGGTTATTGTTGGGACAACAGTGCTAATTTTGAATCACTGTGAAACCCATGCAGGGCCATTTTAATGTATTATCGCTTTACTACTATGGATTTAACATTTTTAAATTTACTAACTATGTAAGATGTAAATATATGTTGAC
Organism: Odontamblyopus lacepedii; assembly: GCA_034769755.1. Classification (NCBI taxonomy): domain Eukaryota; kingdom Metazoa; phylum Chordata; class Actinopteri; order Gobiiformes; family Gobiidae; genus Odontamblyopus; species Odontamblyopus lacepedii. Next base: position 13,037,682 of record CM068351.1, read on the forward strand.
ATAAAAGACATAGGAAATACAGCTTTAATATTTTTTTAGCCAGCAGGGGTCACTTAAACACTAAAAGTTTATAGATTCCTTCAACTTCTCTTTATGCATTCGTGTATTAATAGCTTATCTAAATATAAAAGTTTGTGCTTATTTGCTTTTTTTATTTGAAGAGCTGATCTAATGAGCTAAATATAGCAAGGGCATTGACAAGTCCATGCACCTTTTGTAAAATGACCCAGAAACGGAAGACTTGGTAACCTTTATACCTCTGTGGACTGTGGAGTTTGTTGGACACGGGTTTTTTCTATTGGCTGAGCGCAGATAAACAACAAATTTGAGCCAATCGCACAGTCGACCTAATTACCCTGATGGTTTGGTGCGATTTGGAGTTTTATGAAGAGACTAGTGAGGCTTTTGGGTTCTATGGGAGTATTTGCAATTGTTTATGTAATTTAATTAAATTGAGGGGCACATAAAAAAGTATTTCAATCAGGATATGTTAGTATAAGAAATGAAATAATAATAATAATAATAATAATAATAATAATAATAATAATAATAATAATAATAATAATAACAAGAATATAACACAGAGGGGCACATTTTTACAACAGTTCACTTATCTGTTTTTTTCTTTTCTTTTTTGTTTTCTACAATGGATGCTCCAACAATAGAACTAGAATATCTTTTTAACTTTATTTTATACACAAAAATATATAGGCCCTTAAAAAGTAAATAAATTAAAAACTCAGACATACTGAACACCACTATTACATATGCATTATTCTACACCTTCAAAATTATAATATATACTTTTGATAGAGTTAAAATTGGGCTGCATGTTCCTGACACATAAATACATATCAAATAAAATAAAAATATATAATTAAACAAACAGGTGCACGACAATAACCTGCGTTTTAATTTATGCTTTTCTGTATTTTTTAATCTCCATATAGCCTAAACTTGCATGCACCTCCAAAAGTAGAAATATACAATTGCAACACGGTCGGGCAACATGGTTTAAACTTTCCTTACAGCCCCTGAACGCATCATTGAAGCATGGTGCGTTTGGGACCAATCGGGAGTGCGCACACATCGGCCCAGCCTCTCGCCAGATCCGCCACAGACACAAAACTCCGCGGACGCACCGGGCTCCCCGCACCTCTCTGCTCCTTTCAGCGAGACCAGAGGAGACACACGGCCGAAAAACACGCACCATCCACCGGCCACACACTTCCAGAACCCTCGGTAAAAGAAAACTCATCCTACAGGTGAATCGCGTCTTTATTTTCACGCGTTTGCAACTTTAATCTACTGTTTTGCTGCGCTGTCATGATTAATATCTTTGTAAACTTCATAATTTAGGTATTTACAGTGTGTATTTTAAATCAAGTCGCTTTTACTATCTTATTTTAATGATTTAACTTGAATTTGAAGTGATTTTTTTGTCTGGATTTTCCTGACACGTTTCCTTGTCTGACTGGTTTGTGGTGAATGAATGGACATCACATTACGCGGAGGGTTTTCAGGATCCTGGTTCACTGAGACCAACTGAGTAAATATTTATGGATCATCAGGAAATACTTTATAACGTGGTCCTGGTTTCGTCCTGGTTTGTTCCTGGTTTAGTTCCGGTTTAGTTCTGGTTTAGTTTGAGTTTACCCTGCTTTAGTCCCGGTTTAGTTCAGATTTACTCCTAGTTTTTGCCCTAATATAGTCCTGGTTTAGTCCTAATATTGTCCTGGTTTAGCCCTTTTATAGTCCTCTTTTAGACCTGTTTTAGTCCTGGTTTAGTCTTGGTTTAGTCCTGGTTTAGTGTCTGTTTAGTCCAGATTTAGTCCTGATTTTTGCCCTAATATATTCCTGGTTTAGCCCTAATATAGTCCTGGTTTAGTCCTGGTTTAGTCCTGGTTTAGTCCTGGTTTACTCCTGGTTTAGTCCTGGTTTACTCCTGGTTTTTGCCATTATATAGTCCTGGTTTTTGCCCTGTTTTAGTCCTGGTTTAGTCCTGGTTTAGTCCTGGTTTAGTCCTGGTTTAGTCCTGGTTTAGTCCCGGTTTAGTCCCGGTTTAGTCCTGCTTTAGTCCTGATATAGTCCTGATATAGTCCTGGTTTAGTTCTGTTTTAGTCCTGGTTTTAACATGATTTCTAAAAACAAGGTGAATAAAAAAAGCCAACAATATCTTAACCCTCTAAATATAAATTAGGGGGTTTGTTGTCCCAAGCCCCAGAGTCTTAGGACCCTCTTCTTATTAATTTATATTTAAGGGGGCCCATGTGAGGCTTCTTGTCCCGGGCCCCAAAATTTCTGTCGACGTGCCTGTTTAAACCACTGAATATTTGATATCTTGTGAGTATATCCGCTTCTAATTCTTAATAAAAGAACCTTATAATAATTCCACATATTGTTCAATGGGTTATATTACATTGTATAATAAAATGTATTTATACTAGCAGCTGGAGTATTTTGATTTAGACTCTCTGCTTCCCCATCGCCATCCATCCTTTTTCCAAATGTTATTGTGAAATAGAGCTGGATCAATGACATTTAATACCTATTACAAGTTTCTGACAAGCAAAAGTGGATGACAAATAGGCACTGTAGTTTATACAATAGAAAAAAAAACATGTTTCTTTGACTGAAATCATTTAAACTGGTCTAACTGTGACTCGGGGATGGCCAGGATCAATATTAGAGGGTTTCATCATGACAGCCCATTTAATTGAACTAAGAAATAGCTCTAGTCAGTTTGGAGCAAGGACCAAAAGCTATTTTTAGACCATAGTGGCTTTTAGCTTAATGAACCACAAAGGCAAGAGATATGGACTTTAACAAGATTTATTAGGCTAATAGGGATGGACGTAGATCTTGCAAGCCAATAAACATGACACAGTAATGTATATGTACCTTCTGGAAGTAGTAGTATTTGTGCAAGAATTAAGTATTTAAAAGAAACCAACTTGGACTATTGTCTTGATCTATGACAGAACACCAAATATATTAAAGGTCCTATATGACGCAAAATTGACTCTTGCGCTTTAAGCCGTGTTTATAATGTTACCTCCTCAAAAACAGACCTGGAGTTGTGTTTTGTTTCATTCACATGTTTGAGTAACCCTTTATTATTTGTCTGTCATCATCTCCAAAGTCCAAAACGCTCTGTTCCACCTTGTGATGTCATGAAGCGATAGTTAACAGCTACTTTTACCTTTTGTTTAATAGATATGGGTAATACCAGGGCTGAAATTATCCAGATAATTCTAGGGAAGATGTATGGCGCATAAAAACACAGTGGAGCACTTCCTGTATAACCATATTTTCTGCTTTTTCAGTCTGAGAGAAAAACTCAGCCTAGATATGCAGGGTTTGTGTGTTAAACATGTGTGAATGAAACAAACAACAATGAGACAATGTTTTTAATGAGTAAACAACATTATAACATAGCAAACGGCAACATAACATAGCAAAACATAGCGTAATATGGGTCTGTTTAATAAAAATAACTATTGAGTATGATAAAAATTGGCCCTTAGAAATTAGATTGGGTAGGATATTTTAGTCTTTAGAGCAGAAACAGAAATAGCAAGGTGATAGCAATAATTGTCAGCTGTTTTAGTGAAAACAGCTTTGCCAAAATTTAAGATATAAACACTTAAATCTATCAGAAATGTCTTAAAATTTGTGAAATGATCTGTCCATGCAGCAAGATAATTTTGCTTGACAAGTTATCTTAAAATAAACTACCTCTAGACTAGAATTAAGCAGTCTCAAAACTAGTAAATCTGAAAACAAGATGAATAACCTGACATAAGTTTTAAATCTTGGCCAGACCAGAGAAAGTTGCAGTGTATTATCATGCTGTATGGGCAGACTACTTTAAGAAATAATTGTTTGCATTAAATTATAAAGGACCATCCACTGACAATTATACTGGGCCTGTCTTGACTAATGAACTCACAGGGAATAGATTTGTTGTTTTCTCTTTACAGCGATAAATGCCATCGCTGGGGTAAATGACAATAATAGTTCAGCTTGGTTGAGTCATGCTGTTACCATTGGATATGTAGCTTTGTTTTGAGACATTGGGTCATTCTGGGCTAGAACGACTTTATGAATGAGTGTTTGGTAATTATGGTGACTGTGTAGACTGGGAGGGACCACTTGGCTCGGGAAGAGGGGGAAAAGATGAAGTTACAGCTGATTTGAAGTACAAAATAAAGTGAAACGGATGAAATGAGACACTGAAATGGGAAACAAATATGCAGTGATGTTGTCACAATACTAAAATTTCAATACTAAGGAATTCTAATACCACAATGATCATGAAAAACACCCTTCCTTTCTTTATATTACCATCCAGTCTTCTGTCTATGCAATAGGCTCCATAGTGGTCCGTGGGCGTCTGTGTGGAGTTTTATTTGTTCTGATACAACTCAAGCTCATAAAGCTATTCAGGAAAGCAATTCAAATGAGTTTCTAGTTTCAGTACAAGTGTTAGTAGCAATAAGTGTCTGATTTTTGATCATTTTGACAAGCCTATGCAGTTTATGTAGCCTATTTCAGGACTTTAAGATATAATAACACTTATTTAAACATCAGGTTAATAAAGTACTAACTATTTTAGTATATTATGATAATTATTAATGTTGAATAAGTGTCCCTTTAGAAACGTGAAAGTAAAATCCACTGACAATGAATTAGTTGTAATAGGTTTTGTGTCAACATGGTGTTTAAATGTTTGGATAGCTTTAGGGCACGTCTAAAATGACAGTGAAAGTAGGTGACACAGGTATGTCCATGATGTAATGGTGTGACTAGGGGCAAGTTCTTTTCATAATAAATCTTTTTCAAACACTTTTTCATTACTTTTACACTTTTAGATGAACTTTTCTTGTCTAATAGGTAAAAATAAAAACAACATTCCCCATTTGTACAATGTGGTGCCATAACAATAGCAATGCAATGGCAGCTTTATTGTCAGTAGTTATTGTTGTTATTCACAGTTTAGGTAATGCAGACAAAGGTCACTCCCAGAGACATTTAGTAATACATTTTATGGATGCTGGTAAATTACATTTCCTCATCTCAATTTGTTTAGATAAACTGCCAAGAACTGAATTACTATACAACCTTTGTAACATCATGTGTTAATACTACTGTTACTATATTAGAGGGGCGGTAAATGTAAAATAGGTCAATCTGCCCTGGATACTGATACCATGAATTTGGAGAGACTGATATTATTTGAGTGTATTTTCTTCACTCCAAGCTCCACTTTAAGACAATAATGTGCATAGAACTGGTCTAAATTGTCTTTAGTAAAAAAAAAAAAAAAATTTTAAGGGACTTGGGAATAGATTTTGAATTTTCCTGTTTGCTGCTGGGTAAAGCTCGACTCTGATGCCAAGATGAAAAAAAAACTGCAAAATCACCACAGACTCTTACTTGGACAAGCTGTCAGAGGAAGAGAATTAAGTTACTTTCTTTTCCTGTTAAAATCAATCTTGCAATAAATTTTGTAGTTTGTAATTTTGAAGTTATGTGGTTAAGGATGCAACTAACAATTATTTTAGTAGTTGACATCTCTGCGAACTTTGAGCCTTTTTAATTGCATTAGCAATAAAGGTTGTAATATGATGACTGCAAATTCCAAATGGAGAACTGTCACGACTAAAATAATTTGTGAAAATCTGAAATCGTTTATTCTTTTTGCCACTGTTTCTATTCTTAAGATCTTTTCGTTTGTGTTTCAGATTCTGCACAGTCCAGAGAAAAATTAAGATTTTCAAAATACAATTAGTTTTTAATTGTCAACTAGTCATAATTAGGGAATTAATCATTGCAGTCCTCCAAGTGGTCTTCTTTTTTTGTTTGTTCTGCTTTCCTTGCATCTGTATCTCCACTTGTATCTTAAAGATGCTTTGTGTAACCCACTCGCAGTCTGAATGTTTGTTTTTCTAGGTATTTTTGAGCTATAAAACCAAATGTAATTGAATAAATGTAAAGTAGAGAGGTTTAATGTCTTACTGTGGAACATCCCAGCCAGAGCAATGATATATCCATAAAAACAAGCAGGTTACATAGTGCACCATTAATATAACTAGTCACGATTGGTTGATTGATCATTGCAGCCCGATGTGGTCTTCCTTTTTCATCTGTTCTGCTTTCCTTTCACAGACAGTTTCGCCTCCTGTATCTTAACATCTCATCTCCTATTTCTCGTCTCAGGTCAGTCATGTCGGCCAAAGCCATCTCCGAGCAGACGGGAAAGGAGTTTCTGTATAAATACATCTGCACCTCGGCCGCCATCCAGAACAGGTTTCGCTTCGCCCAGGTTACTGCTGAAACAGACTTCGATCAACTGGCACAGGACCACCCATGGCTCCTGACAGAGGTGAGGATGGGCAATACACACCAGAAGTATCAAATTTATGTTTTAAAATTAAGATTCGTACTTCACATTTCAAATAAATCCAATATTTGAGAGACTTAGTTGTGTTTTGTGTCATTTATACATGTTTGAGTAACCCTGTATTACTAGTCTACGTGGGACAACAGTAGAGCATTTGATCAGAAGGTTGCCGGTTTGAATCCTGCTTTCGACATAAACATCATTGGTTGAGCGGTCAAAATCCACTGACCCACGGGTTGGCTCCCACATGAATATTGTCATTGTGTCCATGGGCAAGACACTTAACCCACCTCTCTCCCAGTCTGCGTGTATGAATGTGTGTGTGAATGGGTAAAGTGCTTTGAGTGCCTTGAAGGTGGAAAAACGCTGTATAAAAATGTGACCATGACCATCTCCAAAGCTCAAAATGCTCTGTTCCACCTTGTGATGTCATGATGTGGTAGTTTTCAAGTTAACAGCCACCTTTTACCTTCTGTTTAGTAGAAATTGGCAATACCCAGGCTGAAATCATCCAAATGATTCAAGTGAACATGTATGGAGTTTATAAACACAGTGGAGCACTTCCTGCATTACCACATGACATCACAAGGTGGAACAGAGTGTTTTCTGTTTGAAAGAATTTTGTAATAATAATAATACATTTTATTTATAAGGTGCCTTTCTGGACACCCAAGGTCGCCTTACAACAACATAAACAAATTAAGTACGATTAAAACATACAGTTAAAGTGGGACAGTATTTAATTGATTAATTGTATTTAGTATTGTATTTAGTGTTATATTTTTATTAGTATTTTGTATTTAGTAATTGTATGAATGAAACAAAATAACTCTCGCTATGTTTTTGATGGTCTCTTTAATAATATTTTGATTGTTTATGTATTTAATTTTTATAATAACATCCAAGTGTCATAGTACAGTATACAGATAATTTAGTTATGATCTAATATGGTTTTTGTTGACTATAGTAATTTGCTAAAGATGTTTCTTGCTATACGCTTTAAGTAAGTTTTGGGTAAATGTTAAGCCACTTATGCTTTTCTTCTTTGCCATCACTAATGGGCCATAAGCAGAAGTGCAGAGTTTCTGTTTCCTTATGAGAACAATCTCCTCTTTATGGAGACTATTACTTAGGCAGACAGCAGAGTGGTCTCCTGGTGCTTGTTAGCGGATATCGCTGACTGCACACACCGCCATCAGAGCAGATTTAACTATATATAGGTTCATACAGTACACGTTATTTCTATAAAATATACACAAATTATTCTAATCCAAATGCAACAGAAGGCTATAACAGGGCTAAACCAAGGTGGAAATGGACTGGCAATAACACAATTTGAAGTGCAGTATATTGCTAGAGAAATATTGCAAATAATGATACATCACTTTATATTACTTACACCAAAAACCTAAAAAAAAGTATGACAAACCCAGTATCCCACTCGTTTCCCTCTTGACTCTCTCTCTCTTGACCATCTACAGCTCAAATAATACAACTGCCTATGATATAATGATCCAGATAATATTTTGCATCTTTATGTAGTGATTATCTTGACAGGCGTTGCAGCAAAAGTCCAAGGGAAGATCTAATCCAGGACTTATCCAGATAAAATATGATAAAAGACATTTAACAATGGTGAAATTTCAATCTCACAACAGCAATTTACAAGAAAAGCTCTAGGATAAAAGACATATGTACATCATTGCTTTACATTTTACTCTCTGCAATATTGACCGAAAACAACTTAATAGGAACAGGCAGGTCCTCTGTTTTCCTGTTCAAAACCACAGAACCGCAAAACACTCTCACTATAGGAAGCTGCCAGTATTTTTTTAATTCTTGTATATGTCATTTTTACTCAAGTAACACAATTGAGTATTTCTTTCACCACTTTTTGTCTGGTCAGGACCATATTTCTTAGACTTAGACAATCTTTATTCATCCACAAGAGAAATTATTTGGAAAACCGGGAGCAAAAACAGGTTCTGATGCAGGGTCTAAACCAGGGTCTAAACCAGGGTCTAAACCAGGGTCTAAACCAGGGTCTAAACCAGGGTCTAAACCAGGGTCTAAACCAGGGTCAAAACCAGGGTCAAAACCAGTGTCTGAAGGAGGATGTGAAGCGGCATCTGACGCAGGATCTGAAGCAAGATCTGAAGTAGGGACTAAGCCAGGGACTAAACCAGGGACTAAGCCAGGGACTAAACCAGGGACTAAGCCAGGGACTAAGCCAGGGACTAAGCCAGGGACTAAGCCAGGGACTAAGCCAGGGACTAAGCCAGGGACTAGGCCAGGGACTAGGCCAGGGACTAAACCAGGGACTAGGCCAGGGACTAGGCCAGGGACTAGGCCAGGGACTAGGCCAGGGTCTGAACCAGGACCAAAAGCAGGACCAAAAGCAGGACCAAAAGCAGGACCAAAAGCAGGACCAAAAGCAGGACCAAAAGCAGGACCAAAAGCAGGGCCAAAACTAAGACCTAAACCATGGTCTGAAGCAGGGTCTAAACCAGGGAGTAGACCAGGGTCTGAACCAGAGTCTAAACTGAGAGTAAAATCGGGGATTAGACCGGGGACTAGACCAGGTACTAAACCGTTGACTAAACTGCGGACTAACCGCGGACTAAAACAGGTTCTAAAACAGGTTCTAATCCAGAGACTAAACCAGAGTCTGAACCAGGGACTAAACCAGGGACTAAACCAGGAGATACCAATACCTCTGTCCCATCACACTAATTCCCAGCTAATATTATTTCCTTGGCAGGTTTTTCTCCTTGCGTCTCCGTTACCAGATCGTTTTAATCTCTGAGGCAGGAGGAGGATGCTGAGGGCAGATAGAGCCAGAGATGCGCTGCAGTCGAATTGATTAGAAAATTGCATTAACTTTCACCCTGGGTCCTGTCTTTCCTTTGCTGTTTGGCGTGGGCCCAGAGACTAATGGGTCCACTGTCATAAGCCATTCCCTTTATCTGAGCTACAAGACAGAGATCCAGTACGGAGAATACGACGTAATACAGGCCGTGCGTCATAGAGGAGGTGATAAAGGGAATCTTGTATATAGTTTATTTATACTTTAACATGTGGCACTATTGTAGGAGCGAGCAAAAATATCATGCATCACGATTTTCAAGAGCTTAGAGCACTATTTATATTTTAAAGATGTGAAAATGCCTGTTCAAAGTTCAAAGTTGGATTTTTGTCAATTTTTTCACATGTATGAGACATAGAAAGGAATCGAAATTACGTTTCTCTCTATACCATGCGTAGGCAAGACAGGATAAACATTAAAGTGCTAGACAGGATAACATTTACATGCACAGACACAACAAATAAATCATCTCTAGTGACTACATAGATGAATAAATTAAACTAAAAACACTAGAGTACAGTACAGTGCGCTTCAAGTCAGATCAAGCATTAGCAGCAGTATTAACAGTCATTATTACTTAGTATCATGAATTATTATTATTTATTTATTTTATTTTATGTTATGTTATGTATGTACCTTTTACTTTAATATTATTTGCATGTGTGGAAAAAATACTGTGCATATATACTGTTACTTATGTGGAAAAAAAAGCACTGAATAAACTGCAAATAAAAACAAGTATTAGCAGCAGTAATAAAAGCAGCATTCACAAGCAGAAAAGCAGAATTCACACTTCAGTGTTATTGGTGAAATTACCATGCTGACACAATGCACACATTAACAAACACTGTCAAAAATATTTACAATAGTCTAGAAACTCCATATGAAATGCAAAATGGATTAAACAACACATTTCAGTCAGGTTCAGCGAGAGGGGACAAGTGTAAAATCTCTGTTTATGGTTCATATAGATGTTTTCAATGCACACACAATTCCAATGCTGTTCTTCTCTGTGTTGTACTTATATTTCTGTAAATTTAATGTCTTTTTAAATGCCTTTTAATTACATCAAATCCTCCCTGATGATTCTGCGTTGTTGATATTGTGTCTCTCTCTATTTCATCAGAAACTGGTGGTGAAGCCGGACCAGCTGATCAAGAGGAGAGGGAAGCTGGGGCTGGTGGGTGTAAACCTGGACCTGAACGGCGTCAGAGACTGGCTCAAGTCCCGCCTCCAGAAAGAAACCACTGTACGTCACCCTCTCCCCATTTTTCATCCCACCTAAGTGACTCACTACCCCCTTCTCCTCTTCTTCATCCTCTCCCCCCTCCTCCTTTTCCTCCTCTTCGTCTGGTTAAAGTGGGCTCTTTACCGTCCTCTTCTTCAATCATTATTATCCCAGCTGTAGTTGGCTCCCCGCTGCTGTCCTCGCCTTCACCTCCTTTTGCTGATTTTCGTTGCAGGGACTAAAATACAGCTCTGTTTTGTCTAGAACCTTCAAAGCATGTTATTTATCAGGTTTCATAATAAGATATTTAGATGAGTCAGTATTGTAGCATGTTTGAGATGTGATTATGAGTGATATAAGCAATAACCTTTAACCAGGAACAAGCCAGACCTAAACCAGGACCAAACTGTTCCTAGACTGACCTATGAACTGACCTATACTATTGATTTTGGTTGTCCCAGAAAAAAGCCCTTCAAACGAGTTCAGTTACGTTTATTTAGGTTAATTTAGTAATGTAAACATTGTAATTTAGCGGTTTAATATGGTCATATAAGCATTTATCAAGAAAGAGAAAATTGTACTGGGACAAAATATGATTTATTGGTTTTGGAAAACAGATCTGAAACAAGATTAATATGTTTGGCATCTTTTACTCACTTGTATAATTAAATAATGAAATGAAGCCCGCTCTAGATGTGCTCTAATTAAACATATGACATGCTGTACTATGATATCAATAAATCAACTTTATTTATAGAGCACGTTTCATACAAAAAATGCAACACAAAGCACTTAATGATATGAAAACAAGTAACTAATTATAACATTTTTAAGACACATGTTAAAGCGTCCTGCTTCATTTGAGCAGAGTCTAAAATAAGATTTAAGGTCCTATATTTCACAAAATTGAACCATGTGAGCTTTATACCCTGTTATAATGCTGTTACCTCACTAAAAACATACCTGAAGTTGTGTTTTATTTCATTCACATGTTTGAGTAATGCTTTATTATTAGTCTGTCTACGTCTCCAAAGCTCAAAATGCTCTGCTCCACCTTGTGATGTCATGAAGCAGTAGTTTTCAAGTTAACACCTACCTTTTATTTTTACTTCAGCAGAGCTTGCCAATTCAAGAGCTGAAATTATCCAAGTGATTCTAGTGAAGGTGTATGTAGTTTAAAACACAGTGAAGCACTTCCTGTATTACCACATCACATCACAAGGTGGAACACAGTGTTTTCAGTTTAACTCTGCTTAAATATGCATGTATCTGTGTATGTTTTTGATCAGTAATCAACATTATAACATGGATCAAAAATAGTGTAACATAGGCCCTTTAACCACTAAACCAATTTACCTTCTATATATGTACGGTATCTATCTTCTTTAGACTATCCAAGCTATTTTACCCTAAATGTTGCTTAAATTGCTGCGTAGATGGTGTTGAGGCCATTGCTACTAAATCAGTTTCTGGACCACAGTAAATGCAGCTCCTGTGTAAATGTGTGTATCCAGTCAGCAGCACAGATCCATCACAGGCACAGAGGAGGCGCCGTGCTCCATAAAACACGGCTCCAGGAGAAACAGCTGTTACAGGGAAGAGGAAGGGGCTTTTTATATCAATATAAATACATAAACTCAACACAATTCAGTCAGAGATATATGAGGGGTTAGAAATTATAACAGGGAGAGATTAAATTCATTTTTAACGGTCCATATTACGCTATTTTCAAATCTCTTATTATGTTTTTTCCTCATCGCAAACATACCTGGGGTTGTGTTTTGTTTCATTCGCACATGTTTAACACACAAATCCTGCATATTTAGGCTGAGTTTTTCTCTCAAACAAAAAACACTGTGTTCCACCTTGTCATGTGGTAATACAGGAAGTGCTCCACTGTTTTTTTTTTTTTAATCCCTTGCACCTTCAATCTACAATCACTACACTACAATCATTTGGATGATTTCAGACCTGGAAATGTTGATCTTTACTGAATAAAGGGTAAAATAGACAGACTAATAATGCAGGATTACTCAAACGTGTGAACCCACCAAAACATGTTTTTGAGGAGGTAACAACATTATAACACAGGTAAAAGTTCACAAGAGTCAATTTTGCATAATATAGGACGTTTAAGTGTTGTGGGACTGCTGTTTTAAGCATTACATGTAGCTGATCTTGCTGTTAATGGCCCTGTGTTATCTCTACCTTATTTCTCAAGTAGGCTACATACAAATTACAGAACTTGACATGCAAAGAGGAACTTGAAGCCTTTTTACACGTGTCATTTCCTTCCATTTCATCTTTCAGTTTGTAAAAACATCCTGTCATTAATTTCAAGTGAAGTTTAAAACAACCCAGAATACTCTGTTTATTGAGTTTTAACTAAGTTTTACTCAAAGTAGGAAATCAATGCTCTTTGGTGCAGACTTTATGTTACTGGGCTAAATCATTATCTTTTTAAAACATGTTTGAAATCCAGAATTAGTTTTGATATTGTAATAGAAGTATGTAGCATTTTGAGAAGACTGAAAGATTTATCGCTTCACAAATATAACAATGATTTATTGTAATCTTTGCTAATAATGGCCTTTTTAAAATTGTGATTTTGTATTCCAATTTAATCTTTCAGTCCAAATAGAAATAACTTCAGTCTCTTGTTTAGTCCATTCCAACTTTATGTGTAGCACATTTTATAAACAGTCCTGCACTTCTAAATGTAAAACTCTAAAAAGTCAGCAGAATTTTGTTTTAGACAAAAGTTGCAGAAACAATAGATAAAATGAATAAAATCAGTGAATCATAATAATAGAATCAGTGAATAAAAAGTACAAAAAAGGAAAAAAAGACCCCCGTCCTCCCTCTCCCTCTCCCTTCTCCCTTTTCCCATGGTGTGCATCTCTCTCTTTCTTCCTCTTTCCTCTATTCTCTCTCTTTCTTCCTTCCTCTTTTCTCTCTCTTTCCTCCATCCTCTCTTTCTTTCTTCCTCTCTTTTCTCTCTCTTTCCTCCATCCTCTCTCTTTCTTCCTTCCTCTCTCTTTTCTCTCTCTCTTTCCTCCATACTATCTCTTTCTTCCTTCCTCTCTCTTTTCTCTCTCTTTCCTCCATCCTCTCTCTTTCTTCCTTTTTTTCTCTTTCTCTCGTTCTCTTTCCTCCATCCTCTCTTTTCTCTCTCTCTTTCCTCCATCCTCTCTCTTTCCTCCATCCTCTCTCTCTTTTTCTTTCCTCCATTCCCCCTCTCTCTCTCCCCTCTCTCCCTCTCTTCCTTTCTCTCTCCCTCCCCTGCTGTACCTCTCTCTCCCCGTCTCTCTCTCCCTCTTCTTTCTCTCTAAGCTTTCTCTTTCCTCCATCCTCTCTTTCCTTCACCTCCCCCTCTCCCCCCGTCTCTCTCTCCCTCTTCTTTCTCTCTAAGCTTTCTCTTTCCTCCATCCTCTCTTTCCTTCACCTCCCCCTCTCCCCCCCTCTCTTGTCCGCCCCTCTCCCCCTCTCTCTCATCTGCCCCCCCTCTCCTCCTTTCAGCCTCTTGTTTCTTTCTGCCTCGTGGCCTTTAAGCAGTGGCAGTTTTCTTAAATGAGCCGTGTGGCCCCTGGAGAAACATGACAATTTTAAACCTTTTTAAAATGTCATTCTTTTATATGAGCCTTTTATTGGTTTATGAATATTATTTTCCCTGATTACAGTTGACATTTACCTTATTTTTTCCCCCTAAACAGCTGGTTTATGTACTGGAGGTGTGTCAGTTTGAAAATTAAGCACACTTAAACTTGTATCTTGTGCTTAGACTTTAACTGTCAACAAAGCAATACACTATCTTAATTACCATAATTTTTTTTATTTATTATTTAACCAGGAAAGTCCCATTGAGATAACTAATCTCTTTTTCTATTTAATACTCTTTTTCTATTTAATACTATTTAATTTATTTTTTACCTCTCGTTCTGCAGATTTATTTTGTTTTTTGGTGAACTCAGCAAATATCTGAGACATTTGTAATAGTCATTACGATACATGGCGATATTACCATAATAACGATACTGATATCAGCAAATTTAGGATCACGATATCGCGATATTTCCCTATTTTTGTACACTCCTAATACTCAGTGCCAGCTGTAGTTTTGGCTTGTTTCCCCTTGATCCAGCACTTACTTTACTTTGAAATAAACTTTCCCACATCACAAAATGAACTGCCAAGTGAATTCTTCATAAATAAATACCTTTTATCAGCATTTTGTATCAAGGTCTTGTATATGTAAAACTCCTACTAAACAACTGATTGTACTAAACTTTTATAACAATATCTTCTTGTTTATTTTCAGGTTGGAAAAGCCAAAGGAATCCTCAAGAACTTCCTCATCGAGCCATTTGTCCCTCATAAGCAGGTATGATTCAGCGTATAGACCAATATTCTCTCTATACTCGATACTGTGCATGTTAAAGGCGCTATATTTGATTTATATGGTGTTTAAAACAGAACTAGTTCATTTTAAATGGTTTGCAATGGTCAAAACATGTTCCTCACTTCATTAACTCATACCTAACATCTTAATTATTCACCGTGATGAGTGTATCAGGTTGTGGACGATTGAAAAATATTTCTAATTATGATGTATTTTACTGTATTCTACTGTAGTTATTTTCTGTAACTTTTTTTATTCTGTTTTGTATTTTGTAAGGTTGTACGGTGACCTTGAATGTAATGTTTGGATGCAGATCAGTCTCATTTTGACTCCTTTTGTAATAGTACTGGGGAAAGACAATTTTGACTTTATAACATGAAAAAAACAGTTACAGCCTCTTTAAGCTTTCATTTATACAATTCGATTAAATGACTGAATACTTGATTACTGAAATTGCCCTGTACCTGTTGCCCTATTCAGGAGGAGGAGTTTTACGTTTGTATCTACGCCACTCGAGACGGGGACTACGTGCTGTTCCATCACGAGGGCGGGGTGGATGTAGGGGATGTAGACGCCAAGGCCCAGAAGCTGCTGATTGGAGTCGATGAGAAAATCAGTGAAGAGTCGGTGAAAAAGGCTCTTCTGAAGCACGCCGCCAAAGACAAGAAAGAGTGAGTACAGCGGCTTTTCAGTGAAATGGGTTTTTATTAAGAAGGTCAAAATATCAAACAGAAGGAAAGATTCACAAACTCAAACTTTTGGTCACAAACAAATACAGTATTTTGTTATCTGTACAATAGGGCTGTACAGATAATGCACTGATTGTCTATTTTGGTCTGTTTTTATCTGTCGGATCAGAATCAGATACCTTTTTTAGTTTATTACTTTATATTAATGCATTATGTTTTAAAGAGAGAAACTTGCAACTTTTCATTGCAAGTTTTGGGGAAAAAAACGCCTGTAAATTCAGTCATTTCAGCCTGTAACAATCATAAAAAATGGCAGCAAAACCCTAGAGGAACTGTTTATTTAGTACGACCTAAAATAATATATGGCTTTACGAAAACCACCAGAGAAGCTCAGATTATGTCAGGCTAATTTGAACCCAATGGAAGACAAAAAAATTATATATTGGTCTCTAAATAAACTTGCAAGTGTCACAATTTGAGAAACATCGAGCTAGAATATGAAAAGTTAATCTTGTTTTGTTACACACAGTAATGAAATAGTGTTGACATTGTTTAGTTATCGAGCTCCCACTAAATTTCTGTGTTCAGAATATTGATCATCATTCTTAAGCCAACCTCTACAGCCTTACATTATCCCATATCCCCATTACATAATTAAACCAGACTGTTATAAAAGCGAGTGCTATGATACTGCACTATTATTTAAGAATGGGGGGTGGAGTGTTTCCATTAGACAAATGACAATCTCCCTCCCTCCTCTGTTCGACCAGCTCCTCCCCCAATCCTTCTTTAAAAAAAAATACACCCCATGCTGCATTCTGGGCACGTCCATTTATTTTGATGGCTATGAGCTGAAGCCGGACCCTGTTTAGACCCCTGGCATCCGTCTTTGACTCAGTGACAGCTCCGTGTGGCAGACGGACGGGGTTGGCTGTTGGCTGACATTGAAGAAATAGCTACAGTTTTATAATAAAGACGGTTATCGAGATGCCAAAAAGCCCAGTCACGTCCTCAACCTCTTTCAATCACATTTAGATCAAATAAAGTGTGTAAAAATAAGATATCCACTGACAATCAAGGCTGTTCAAGGTGCATTACGTAACTTTTCTAGTGGGGGGTCTGCTTTGTCTAGATAGATTTCATGTATTGCAAGGGAGACGAGCAGGTTACACCACTACGCTACATTACAGTTCAGATCTGTGGAGAGTCGCTCCTATTTACAGGAGGAATTATTGTCTTTTTGAGCAATAGAAACACCCGTAATGAATAATAGATGGATATGTTTATTGTCATACCATGGAACATTCCAGGCAATAACATCAGTAACATCTCCATGCAGCTTTAACCAATGACATATTAGTAGAAAGTCAATTAAGTTTAGTTCAATTTGATTATATAGAAACGTCTAGAACGATCATTATTACTCACAGTTGTCAGCTAATGCTCCAATCCACTTTATTTATTCAGCACATTTCATAAACAAACAGTTTCCAAAGTGCTGCACAAATATATAGTAAGAACAACAATAATAAAATCATTAAAAAAAATGCTCAGATTTAAACATCCTAAAACAATACAACCAGTAAAATAAAATAAGAGCAGAAACCATAGAATAGCAATAAATAAAAGCAATAAAATAAGTAAAAAATAAATAAAAGACACAGGACTATACAACTCACATGGTGTTTAAAGCCAGAGAATAAAAAGGGTGTTCAGATGCTAAATAATACATTTTATTTATCATGCATCTTTCTGGACACCCAAGGTCGCCTCGTAACAACATGAACAAATTAAGTACGATTAAAACATACATACAGTTAAAAGCTACAGTTAAAGTGGGACAGTATTTAATGGATTGATGTGTGTGTGCTATTTTGTATTGAATCTTTATTAATTATTGGGATAAATATGGGAGCTTTCCGTACAGTTTCAAATGGTTATTAAGATGCCAAAATGCCCTTTTATCTCCTCCACCCATTTCACTCATAATCTAATATTTAGTTCATAAAAAAATGCGTAAAGATAATGTTATTCTGTTTTAAAGTTAACCTTTTAAATCCAGAAGAATTGACAAAGACTGAACGAAAAAACCAATACACAAATCAGATTTCAGAACATGTTCGTACAGATCAAAGCTACAGGGTTGGCAATATTTATGCAGAATAAGATACGGATATTTTGCTGATTTTGCGGATTGTGTCCATTCACATTGCAATTTTGATTCACTTGCAGTCATATTTATATTTCTCGTGTTTGCAAAAAGGATACAACTGCAAATAGTCTGTACTGTGGGCTGCTGAGTCACAGAGGATTTTGGTTTTCCTTCAGTTTCCTTCGGGATAGAACCAGCTTTGACACTCTACCCCCACAGACCTCCATCTCTGATAAACTGACAAGAGGACAGGAGGGAGAAATACAACCCACCCTCCTGTCCTCTCCTCCTCTCCATCTACGCTCCATCTTCGCTCTATCCATCTATTCTCTCCTTCCCTCCCCTTTCCTCCTCTTCCTCTCTCCTCCTCTCATCTACTATCTCTTCTCCTCCTCCTCTTTGTCTACTCTCTTCTCCTATTCTATCCTTACCTCTCTTTCCTCTTCCTTTCCTTTCTTCTCCTCTCTCCTCTCCTCATCTGCCCTTGTCCTTTCCTCCCCTTTCCTCCTCTCCTTCCCTCTCTTTTTCTATTCTCTCCTTCCTCTCTTCTCTCCTCTCTCCTCTCCTCCTTTCCTCTCTCCTCCCCTCCACCCACTGCTGTTTTGACATATGAAGCATGGAGCGAATTACATTTCTCATCCTCAGCCGTCTCTCTGTCCAGCCCCAGACTAACAGTATTTCAGTTTTATTACCTGCAGTTTGTCAAGGTTTAAAGTAGGTACAAAACATAGAGACACGTTACATCATCCGTCTTCTGCAGCTTCTTTCCCGCCGGCTATTAATGTTGGAGGCTCCAGCGCAGCAAAATGAAATGGGCAACGTACCCCAAAATATTAATGACTAAAATAATAAAAATATGTGATATGTGAGGGACTAATTCAGGGCTAAACCAGGACTAACCATGGGCTAAACCAAGACTAAACCAGGAATAAATCGGGACTCCAGTTCATCAAAGTGAAATGGCCAACTTACCCAAAAATATGCATGACTAAAATAATAAAAATATGTGACTTAACAGGGACTAAACCAGGGCTAAACCAGGGCTAAACCAGGGCTAAACCAGGGCTAAACCAGGGCTAAACCAGGGCTAAACCAGGGCTAAACCAGGCCTAAACCAGGGCTAAACCAGGGCGAAACCAGGGCGAAACCAGGCGAAACCAGAACAACATATCCAAAAACATGCATGTCTGAATAAAAAATATGCGACTAAACTGCGACTAAACTGCGACTAAACTGCGACTAAACTATGACTGAAACCGGGACTGAACCATTTATATTTATCCAGGCTTTGACAGGCACATGCTGTTAATACAATTTACTGATTGTATATTATCATCATAATTGCCATGTTAATTATGCCCACCTATAGCTAGGGGCTGATATAGTTCATCAGAAACCTCATTGCATATTAAAATTGTATTTAAAATGTAATTAATTATTATACTTTTCACTTTTTTTCAGTATCTTGGCCAGCTTCATTGTTGGACTCTTTAACCTGTATGAGGACCTGTTCTTCACTTACCTCGAGATCAATCCACTGGGTAAGTTTCTGATTATATAACACTTTATTTACTGATTTATTTATTGGAGCCCCAACAACTTTCACAAAATGATCGCTAGTCTTCCTGCGGTCCATTTAAAAAGTATAAAATAACGCTATAACATTAACTTCTTAACACTTAAAGGTGCATTGTGTAACTTTTCTGGTGGTTGTTTTTAGGGATATGTCATTGCTCTGCTTGGAATGTTCCACAGTATCGCATGAAACATCTCCGTCTTACATTTATTAAATTACAGGTGGTTTTATAGCTCAAAAATACCTACAAAAACAGGCATTTTGTCTGTGAGAGGGGTCGCCTCTCCACAGATCTGACCTATAACTATAACCTATAACTCTGATTTGGTCTCCATGAAGAAAGAAAGGCCTAATACTAGGATTTGACGGACGCTCCACCAGAAAAGTTACACAATGCACCTTTAAATAACAATACAATAATAACATCATTCCAATCCTTCTCCGTACAATTCATATAACAATTAATATTAGACATTTAATGAATAATGCGTGTGTTGTGCAATATGTTTTTCAAATAATGAGTCATGAGTTAATTTAGGTTAATTTTTAACACTGATGGAGTGAATTGAATAATTGATGCTCTTTCTGTTTGATGTATTCATAATATTATAATTAGGCTTCAGTTCAAGCCTCTGGCAGATGTTCAGACAGAAAAATATAAGACCGGATTTTCCTTTCATCTCAAACCACACACTTCCTCATGCACTGTAATACACCCTGAAACATTATCATTATAATTAGCGTTGTGATTTCAAGTGCCATGCTATCGTTAAATAATATTTTGAGGGTATTTATGATCAAGAAATTAGATTAATGTGTTGTTTGTTCATTCGTGCTTTGCGAAAAATATTGTCAAAGCACGGAGATTGAGATTATAAATTTATATATTTATAAACTGCACATTTTTAACACATCTAGTTGACAAAAAGACAAAAAGACTGAAATGTAATGGACTAACTAATTCAAGTATCACGTGTATTTCAGGTCTTCACTACAGATTTAGCAGTGTGTTATATATTTGTTGTTTGTAGAGTAAGTGACGATACTTCACTTTAGCTTTTATGATTTGCTAATTGTGTCCATTCAAATTGCAAATTTAATTTAGCTATTTCTTTGTTCGTTCCTTCCTCAGTGGTCAC
This sequence comes from Odontamblyopus lacepedii, assembly GCA_034769755.1. Lineage (NCBI taxonomy): Eukaryota > Metazoa > Chordata > Actinopteri > Gobiiformes > Gobiidae > Odontamblyopus > Odontamblyopus lacepedii. The sequence continues at coordinate 13,058,137 of CM068351.1, forward strand.
TAAAGATGGCGTGTATGTGCTGGACATGGCAGCAAAGATCGATGCCACGGCCGACTACATCTGTAAGGCCAAATGGGGCGACATAGAGTTCCCCCCTCCCTTCGGCAGAGAGGCCTATCCCGAGGTAACGAAAAGACAGTGTAACAGCTTTCTGTACAGGAGGGGTTTGGTTACACAACATTCAAAGAAAGTATTTGAAAACAATATCACATAGCACACACAAAAGATGCAAGTGATAATGGTCTTTCTAAAGAGATGAGGTCAACATCTATGGAAAACATTGTAGTTATGTTGGATTTTAAATACAGGTGGTTTTATAGCGCAAAAATACCTTGAAAAACAGGGATTCTGACTGTGAGCCGGGTTGCCTCTCCACAGATCTCACCTGTAACTTGGTCTAATTTGGTCTCCATGGAGATAAAAAGGTTCAATACTGTAAAACATTCCAGATAAAGCAATAACACCACCACAGAGAAAATTTGACGGGCACTTCCCTTACCTTACCTTACCTTACCTTCACCAGAAAAGTTACAGAATGCACCTTAAACACAAAAAATAGTCAAATTTATCCTTCCAAAGCCTGAACTCTGCTCCAGACTACATACTTTTACTGACCGAGGATTGGCTGTAGACCTCTGGGTTAAAAAGTCCCAAAAAACACAACCCTAAAATACTGTATTTAACCTGTGGAGACCAGAATTCTGCTCTGACAGTTGCGAGCATCTTTAATAAATGGACTGATTTTGTGTTCTGGCATAAACTAACTATAAAAGAAACCCCACAATACATTACCCTTTTCAATTACAATAAAAGCTCCTCTGACCATCTGTGTGTGCCATAAATCTTTTGTACAGTTTGCCAATAGTGAAGGGACGTCGGGATGGGGCGTCCAAAAACTCTGTTACCAGGGAAATCTGCCGTGCTGAAGCCAATAGAGATAAATGATCCCTTACAAATAAATGAGAAAAAACTATGTACAAAAGTAAACAAAAGAAGTAGAACAACAAAGATAAACTAAATCTGCTGAATCACTACTGGTCAATATATCAATCACTTTATCGAGTTTCAGAATAATGAAGAGTTAGAACGGTTGGCATCGAAATTATCCGTTCAAAACTAAATATAATTATTATTTAACGAGCAATATATGTAGTGGTCTAATAGTATTGTTACTTTTCATAGGCCTGTCTCACTCTTCACTCTTTTCTTTAGTCCAGGGGCAGTTTAGCTGTTTAGTCCCACTTTAAAATCTCCATTGGTTTAACATTAATCTTACCGAAAAATGTGTGATGTGTGATGACGACAAGCCCAAGATCAATACAGTAAAAGACCTTCTCCAGATGTTGTTTCTGGTGGTTGCTGGTGGTTGATGATTTTAGGTGCACCACGGGACAGGGCTCCAGACGTATGCCTCTAATTGGGCAGAGACCAGAGCGGAGATGGAGGACTGAGGGGAGATTGAGGGGGGGGCAGCGGGGGGCTTTGATTGGAGGTTTTTTTTCTACAGGAAGCAAACAGCTGTGCTCTGGCTGTCACAAACAACCGCTCACACGCACTGAGCCACCTCTGAGGGATGAGATTGGAGATTCGAGACTGAATATTCAGACACGCTGCTAGAGCTAGAGTGTAAACAAAACATGAATGCTATCTGTGGATTTTAGCGTAATGTAAAACCAGCACAGATTTATTTTTTTGAATTGTCAAGTCTGGAAAATGTCACCTTCGAACAGGTGAAACTCATGAATTCACTGGTGCCCAAACTGAGACTGATTTGGCCCGTGAGGGGGTGAGAATTCAATAAGAATCTGTTTTTATTTAATTTTGCACATAAAAGACAGTCACAACAAAAGGTGGATCCAGTCTATCTCTCAATATTTGAAGTCAGTATAATCATAGTTCACACATAAAATGTTCTACAGCAAATTATCATAGGAAAAAATGTCCACTGCAGAGAGCAACATATTGCGTCTCTATAGAGTCTTATAAAACTTACACACCCTGTAGATTAGACCTCTGTAAACTCTGCATAAGAACAAATTCATGTTCAATAAAAGCTGTACTAATACTATTTATTGAAATTTCATGTCGTAGTTGATATAGATGCAGCCTTGTCGTAAGCACCTAGAAAATCAGCCTTTATTTACTGTATAGTTACTGTCTGATTAAGTGTTTATTTAGTCTCTCCTCTCTTTTTTGACCTGTGGTTTTTGTGTCTGTTGTAGGAGGCTTACATCGCTGATCTGGATGCAAAGAGTGGAGCCAGTCTCAAACTCACTTTACTCAACCCCAAAGGACGAATCTGGACCATGGTGGCCGGGGGAGGAGCCTCAGTGGTCTACAGGTTCAGTATCTAACTATAAAAACTACAAAAACGTTAACTTTTGCTGAACACTTGAATAGTTTGCCGGTGCCAGACTCTTCTTTGCAGTAAAATGTATCTCTAGTTTAGCTGTTTGCTCAAAATAGAAAAAGATTGCTGTATGTCTTGACCTAAAAACCTTAAACTTTCTCAAATCTTATGCAATTATGTTTTATTCTAATTTGATTAATAATGATGAACATGTTAAAGTGGAAATTATGGCATCTGCCTGTTTCCAAAGAGATGGATGTAATGTCATAATGTGGAACATTCTAGGCAAAGCAATGACATCCCTGCTAAGACAAATGGTGCCAGAAAAGTTGCAGGGTGCACCTTTGAAGTTTTATTTATACAAGCTTAAAGTTTATTTTTGTGTGTGTGTGTGAGATAAGGGTAGAAATACCACTGATAATTGTTATAGTAGTTCCACTTCTTGGGTAAAATTCAACTTAACTTTAAATGCACTGTTTCAATGTTTCAACAAAGTATCAGAATAGCTCTTATTTCATATGTCAATACAACAGAATTACTTCAACTGTAGCTTGAAAATCTTCCGTCTTTGTATTTATTGTACAATTTAGAGATTCTATTTTGGAGTTACAAGTAGGAATTTTTAGTTCTGTGTGGCCCACAGAGCCTATTAGGCTGTTCAGTTGTGCATCTATGGGTTTTTGCTGAGCTGTGTTAAAATTAATAAAGATTTAAACATAAGGCATTGGAAAGTGGAGTGGACGTCACTGATAACATGTTAAAAACTACACAAATCAAAAGAGCACTTCAGTGAAGGACACTTTTGTGGTTAGAAAGTTAGATGTTTGTGCCTCAATTCTATAGCTAATGCTGAGTGTTTTATACTTAAAAACAATCTGGTAGTTTTAACTTAAATTAATTTGAATTTCAATAATATAATTTACGATTTTGATAAAGTGACTGTTAGCTTTGAGACCGTGAGCTAGCTGGTGTGCTGCACAGAGCCTATTGTGTGATATGACGGGCAGATGCATAAGCCGTGACTAATTATTCCCTTTGTGCATTGTTTATTTTGTTTACTTGAGTACTGATGGAGACTGGACTTTAACTCTTTAGTAGACATTTTGCTGGCATAGTCACAATCAAATGTATATTTTTGTATTTCTATAGCAGAACTATAAAGATAAAAATGCATACAGCCAAGTACTAAACACCAATAAAAACACGTAAATACATTTTTAAAGAGGATCTCTAATTCTTATACCTTAATTTTCTTCAGTTAACAGTGTTATGCGTTTGCAGTGACACCATCTGTGACCTGGGAGGAGTGGACGAACTTGCAAATTATGGAGAATATTCAGGAGCTCCGAGTGAACAGCAAACCTACGACTACGCTAAAACTATCCTCTCCCTCATGACCAGGGAGAAGCACAAAGATGGTGGGATGTTACTTCCATGTGTAATAAGTTGCATTTGCAGATAGCATTATAGTATTCAAGAGTCCATAGTTTAGAAGTGCTGTACCAGAGTTTTACTCTAGTCTGTTTTTTTAACAAACCAGACTAGTTCATTATAAACAGATTGCAGTGGTCCAGTCACAGTAATGCCAACACCTAGTATGCTAACTGCAAACTTCCTGATTATAGGACAGTAAAACAATTTATAATTACAAGCAGTACAGTGGATTCTGACTTGAAGAGCTGCTTTACAATATATTTATACTGGGGAGACAAATTCTGCTCAAATACAGGCCCCTAATGTTCAACAATAAGGTTCAACAGTTGATTGATAGATTAATCTTCTTTAAAATACTGTAAATGATCCATAAAGTTGCATGCCCCCTGCTCTTAATATGAAATGTTGTGCACATCAATTAAAATTAATTTATTTAATTTTTCTAGGTAAAGTTTTGATCATTGGAGGCAGCATTGCCAACTTCACCAATGTTGCAGCAACATTTAAGGTATGAAAGCAAACACTGTTCACATACATGATATAATACACAAGAGATGTAACTGTATTCTTTTATACACAGGGGATTGTGAGAGCTATAAAGGACTTCCAGCAGCAGCTAATGGAGCACGAGGTCCAGATCTTTGTGCGACGTGGAGGTCCCAACTACCAGGAGGGTCTCAGGGTGATGGGAGAAGTCGGTATGTCTGTCTGTATGTTTATTATCTTGCAAAAAGGTGCTAGATTGTTTATGTCCAAACACGGATCACATTTCACTTGTATCACATTTTTTGTTTTCTAAGTAGATTTCTACACAGTCTTTAAGAGGTAACTAAAGCAGTCTTCTGTTTCTGACAGTAGGTTTGTGAAATAATTGCCATTGTCATGCAACAGGGGGGTTTTAATATGTGATTATGCTTTATAATTAAGTGCGGTAGCAAAATATATAATCTATTTTATATTAATGCCAAAGTTCTGTTGGAGGGTTCGCCACTTGGTTCCATGAGGATATTATTGCTTTGCATGTAATTTTCCACAGTGTGGCATTAGGCTTACCTTATCTTATCTTATCAGTGCATTTATTCACTTACAGGTGGTTTTATTGAAATATGTTACTAAACAAAGATTCTTACTGTTAGTGGTCTTGCAGCTCCATAGATTTGACATGTAAGATGGTGTGGATTTGTCACTTACTCCTGTCAGTAGAGATGGTTAAGTTTAATGCCAGACTGTGGAACATTCTTTATTGTGGCGAAAAAATGTGGTTTAGTGGAAGTGAAAATGTATATTCAAACAATTTGACCAATTTGAGGCACTGAAGCTCTTCCACTGTAAAGAAGATAAAGTACTATTAGATAAAGTACTGTTATATAAAGTACATTATGCAGGCTTCAGAAGTGTCTCTGTGTTGTGTCTAACTGGTCTGTGGTCCTTTTGTTCTGTGCAGGAAAAACCACAGGGATCCCCATTCATGTATTTGGCACCGAGACCCACATGACCGCTATCGTTGGCATGGCGCTGGGGCATCGTCCAATCCCAAACCTGCCCCCAGTCGCCGCCCACACCGCCAACTTTCTCCTTAACACCAGTGGGGCCTCATCGGTAAAAGCACAAACTCAGTGACACTATAAATCAGGCAGTCTGGTGATATGCTTTTATATTAACTTTGCCATTCTGGTGTTTGGCGAATATGTGACTAGTGTGGAGAGAACACTTTGTAAAAGTTAGATTAAAAGTTAGTTTCTACCAATATTGTTGCAAGATGGCACAAAATCTATGGTATTTCGGGTCCACAATAAGCCTATGATATAAGAGATTACCTTGAACCCATCTTACAAAACATACATTATTATTACTTTTTTTGATACTTATCTTTTTTTTTTCTTTTTTTTTTTACATTTTATGCACAGTCCCAAAAATAATTTATGTCAAACATGTCAAGCAAGGTTAAGTAGCATTTTCAGCAAGATATACAAGTACATACTTTACATGCTTATGTAATGTCATACAGGACCCTTATACTTGAAGTTATATATTCATTATATATTAAGAGGGAAAAAAGAAAAGATACAGTAATTATTAAGGGGCTTGTGCCATAGGTGGAAGACTTGTTCAACAACTACTGCCAAAATCTAAGGCTGCTAATACCTATAATTAAGTACTGGAACCTCTAGTACTATAACTAATGTTCTGACTGCTATACACTGTAACTACTAAAACAGCAAAAATCGCTGACTGGAAGTAAGGTTGCAAAGTAGAAGTTGTTATTCTTCTAAAATCACTTAAAGAAGCACTATGTAGCTTTTCTGGTGGACAATAACTACTTGTCTCTGTGGATATGTTCTTGCTTTGCCTGGAATGCTCCACAGTATTGCATTAAACGTGTTTGACTTAAAAATTTGGCAACCCTGCTCACAGAAAGAATACACGTTTTTCAAGGGATTTTTTTGCAATAAAGACCTGTAAGTGAAAAAAGGACACGCTTAATGCCGTACTGGGGAACATTCCAGTCAAAGCAACATAATCTTCATGAGACAAGCAGATAGCCAACACTTTTGATATCGCATTTTTTGTATATGGTCATGATGGATTAAAATTTGCCAGTTGAATAAATAAATAAAATGAAATGGCTTAGTTTACTTGCACACCAAAATGTAAGACTTTTAATATTATTTAAATGATATGCAAACCATAAAATCTGATGAGTCATCAGAGGGATCATGATCAGAAAGAAATGAAATGTTTTTGCTGTTTACATGTCAGTTTAATCTTATAACTAAAAAAAACAAACTGTATAATAATGAGGTTTTGAATGTGCATGTAACCACAGCGCAGATTTGTGCATTGCAGGACATGGTCTGCTGCTGGTTGCCTGAAGGCTCCATTAAGATTGTGTAATAGGAAGGCTTTCAATAGTAGATATGTGCACATACTGAATGTTGAAGTGAATGTTGAGCACAAATAATATGCACTATGGCCCAGCTATGAAAGAAGTACTGCTGGATTGAGCTAAAATGTCTAATGTTATTGGATATGTCACAAAGAAATCAATAATTGTTGTAAAAATTGTGTAAGTGTATAAAGTGAAGCCTTATTTTGGATAATTAAATATGAAAATTCATGGTTTCTTTTGTTTTTCTCTCTGCCAGACCCCGGCATCAAGCAGAACCGCATCTTTTTCTGAAAGCAAAGCCAAAAGAGTGGAGGGACCTTTGGCTGTTAAGTCTAAAACAGCGGGACCTGTAGGTAAGAAGAATATCTCTATCTGGAGAACTGCTGTAGTTAAAGTATAACAGCGCCCCCTTCTGACTAAATCCAGGCTCTGCAATCAAGTAGCTTCATCTATTCACAATTATGTTTTGCTATTTCTTATTTTATATTATCCAGTAGGTTTAGAGACATGTTGTTTTGACATTGAAAAACACCTTATGACATGTTTTTTCTCTGCTTTTATTGTGGATTAGAAATAATAAACGTAAGGATGAGAAAATAGTCCATACACATGAAATGACAGAGAGATACCCACCGTGTACTTAATGCATCAAAAATAAAAAGTCATAACAAGTAAATTGCAAAAAATGTTGGCATTCACCATCCCCAATTACCTTATGGCTTCTAATTTTAAGAATTTTTTTTTTTAATTGTCGTACCAACTCGTACCAACAACTAATAAGCATTGTTGGTTTTAATACAGCATTTCTTCTCAAATATTCCTTTTCTTTTTTCCTAGCTAAAGCGACGACCCTCTTCTCCAAACAGACCAAGTCAATAGTGTGGGGGATGCAGACCAGAGCTGTGCAGGGCATGATGGACTTTGACTACGTCTGCTCCAGGACTGAACCCTCCGTCGCAGCTATGGTCTACCCTTTCACGTAGGTTTTATCAGCTATATAAGTATATATAGTTATAAGTATGAAGACATGTTATTATACATATGGCGAACATTTGGAAGATTCTGTTCATTTTTTTCCATTAACTTTTTCCAATAAAATGTGTAGAGGTTAAAGCTTGATAGGTAGAGGATCAGCACTATCAATTTATGAAACTATATGATACACAAAAGCACTTATAAAAGCACTTTTCAAGACTTTTTATTGAATATAATGATTATAATAAAGCATTATATGCCCTGGTCATTAGGTCATATTAGGAACTGGAACAGATTTTTTTTTCTCAGTTGTAATAATTGTGGATTGATCTGCACATTTGAACTGCGTATTGTTATTTCACTGTATCACTATAATTGTTCTCCCCTTTACAGCGGTGACCACAAGCAGAAGTTTTACTGGGGTCATAAGGAGATCCTGGTGCCCGTGTACAAAAACATGAGCGACGCCATGAAGAAGCATCCCGATGTGGACGTCCTGATCAACTTTGCCTCTCTGAGATCAGCCTTCGACAGTACCATCGAAACGATGCAGTATCCACAGGTAAAAGACCACATTCAGACTGGGACTAAAATGGGACTAAACCCAGAACTAAACCTGGACTAGGCCATGACTAAATTAAGAATAGAACAGGATTGAATCTAGTCTACATCAGTGGATCAAACTTTCATTCTGGCATTATACAAAAACAAACCGGCAGCACGGTGGCTGAGTGGCCTCACAGCAAGAAGGTTGTGGGTTCGATCCCCGGGTCGCCCGGGCCTTTCTGTGTGGAGTTTGCATGTTCCTCCCCGTGTCTGGATGGGTTTCCTCCGGGTACTCCGGTTTCCCCCATCAACCTAAAACATGCCCGCACCCCTATGAACTAACATCAAGGACCATAATGTCCACCCTCCTGTGGGCTCACCACCTGCAGAGGGGTTCATAGGGGGGTGTCAGGTGCTATGAGTATTGGGCAGCACGCTGCCCCCGCGACCCAGCCGGATTAAGCGGGAGAAAATGGATGGATGGATGGATTATACAAAAACAAGATGTAGATTTTGTAGCAATAGAACTAAGTCCAAACCCTAAAAGTATCTATAATGGGGTACATGAAAACAGCCATTTTCTGGGCAGTAAAGCCTGAGTAAATATAAGTCGTTAGTGACTGTCAGTTTTACAAAAAGTTTGTAAAATTAATTGAAACAAACAACAACAGTCAAATGTGTGAGAGTATTTTAAGCAAGAGACTAGAATTTTCTCAAACAAATGTGAGAAGAACGCAATTTTTCAAATTTTTTCTATTACATTAAGATTTCTGTGTATCCTCCAACTGTAGATTCACACCATCGCCATAATCGCTGAGGGAATCCCTGAGGCTCACACGAGAAAGATCATCAAAACTGCAGACGAGAAGGGCGTCACCATCATTGGACCAGCCACTGTAAGAGCTTTACAATATAATACCTTATTTCTTTCCTATTTATGTATATAAGACAACATTTTATTTTCGAAAAGCATACTGTGATTAAAACTATTGACTATGTTTTATTGCTATGCTGTGGGAGATTTTAGCCCACTATCAAATGAAACAGAAAACGCAAAGCAAGAAGCAGCAACTTATTTATTTTATCTAAAACTATAACATTACAAGATCTATCTTTGAAATGTAAAGTGCAATATAAATAAAGCATATGAGGTGATTTCTGTGTAATTCTTTCCAGGTTGGAGGTATTAAGCCGGGCTGTTTTAAGATCGGGAACACGGGGGGAATGCTGGACAACATCCTGGCGTCTAAACTGTACCGTCCCGGGAGCGTGGCGTACGTGTCCCGCTCCGGGGGCATGTCCAACGAACTCAACAACATCATCTCCAGGACGACGGACGGCGTGTTTGAGGGGGTCGCCATCGGGGGGGACAGGTGAGTAAAATCTATGTAGTGTTCATTTAAAGTTTGATGTGAAGCGCAGTACTGATTTTTAAGTTTCCCAAAAAATACAAATCTAAAATTTATTATTTATTTATTTATTTGTTTGTTTGTTTGTTAGTTTATTTATGTATTTATTATATTTATTATTAAGAAATGAAACATCAGGTGGCGGACCGTCCACTGGAAATGTTACCCAGTTCCCTCTCACTATTTATTTTTTTATTTTGTTTTTATGACATTTAAAACTCCTTTAATTCTTTTGTACCCTTATATTTAAACACTGTAATTTCCCCACAGATACCCTGGTTCTGTGTTCACTGACCATGTGCTGAGATACCAAGACACTCCAGGAGTCAAAATGATTGTGGTACTGGGAGAGGTGAGTTCTCCAATCAAAACTGAAAACTAAACAGCAGAATTTTCCAGATTCTGTTTTATTTTTTTTCTACTTCAGATTGGAGGAACAGAGGAGTACAAGATTTGCCAGGCTATAAAAGAGGGCAGGATCACAAAGCCAGTGGTCTGTTGGTGTATTGGAACCTGCGCCACCATGTTTGCCTCTGAGGTTAGACCGACTGAGAAATTGTTAAATGTCCTTCCTGTATTACACAAAATTTACTCCTGTGAGCTTTTAGCCATGTTAGAATATTGTTTCCTCATCAAAAACATACCTGCGGTTGTGTTTTGTTTCATTCACACATGTTTGAGTAACCATTTATTATTACATTTCCAGTGCTCAAAATGTTCTGATATCCACTTTGTGATGGTGTGTGTTTTGTGATGTGGTAGTTTTCAATTTAACAGCTACCTTTTACCTTTAGCTCCATAGAGATGAGTAATTCTGGGGCTAAAATCATCCAAATGATTGTAGTAAAGGTGTATGTAAAAATACAGCGGAGCACTTCCTGTATTATTGCATCACATTACAAGGTGGAACAGAGTGTTTTCTGTTTGAGAGAAGAACTCGGCCTAAATACGCAATACGGTTTGTTTGTTTAAACATGTGTAAATGAAACAAAACACAACTCCAGATATGTTTTTGAAGAGGAAACAACATTATAACATGGATAAAAAAAACGGCGTAATATGGGCTCTTTGAAAAATTATGAACTTTTTCTTTGCTAAATGTAGGTCCAGTTTGGTCATGCTGGTGCCTGTGCCAATCAGGCGTCTGAAACTGCAGTCGCAAAGAACAATGCTTTGAAAGAGGCTGGTGCATTTGTACCTGCGAGCTTTGACGAACTGGGAGAGGTCATCAAGTGAGTGAGCCTGATTATTACTAAATGATACAGAAATAAAAATAACAGGCAGCAGTTTACAGTTGTGAGGAAAAGTTGAGTAAGTAAAACTGTGTATATATAAGTGGTCATAGTGAACCCGCGAGTCATTGCGTTACAGATATGAAGTGAACATGGGGACTTCTAGTTGACAATGAAAAAACGTCACCTCTCTCTCTCTAACTGCTGCTGCGAGCCTCGCCATTTTGGTTTTAAAATCTTCGTATTAACCCACTCTACATGATCCTCCTGTTTGTTGTTTGTTTTGTTCGTAAATAAATTTCCTTTTCCTCTAAATTTGCTCCTTTAACTGCTCACATTCTGAGCTTTATTTGGCTCGTGCTGAACGTTACGGGTGACGTCAAACTCCCTCAGTCCACTTCTTTAGTCTGTGCCTATTACATAGTTTTTACTGTGCTGTTAAGTGCTTGGTCCTGGTTCAAGGACAGTTTAGTCCTAATGCAGACTGTCTTTGGTCCTAGTCTAGTTCTTGCTTAGTCATGGTTTAGTTCCAGTTTTGATGTGTGTGTGCAAATGTGACCGCAGCCTTATTCTTCTGTATGTCTCCTCTTGTTTAGATCTGTGTATGACGACCTCGTAGCCAGAGGAGTGATCGTACCTGCTGAAGAGCTGCCTCCTCCCACAGTGCCAATGGACTATTCCTGGGCCAGAGTGAGCATTACAATTACTAATCAATACAAAAACTAGTATTTAAACTCAGTACCGGTACTCATTTAAATAAGTAACAGTACAAAAAGAGAGGTCTTGATCTACAATACAAGTACTGTTTATTTTCTGTTTAATTTATTTTTTGTCTTGTCAAAATGTGGACAACATGTGGTTTTCTTTAAAGTAGACTTTATTATGCACCTTGGTAAGTGCAATTGCTGGAATCTGGCTGTATATTTATTTGTAAGACTGTTAAATATGTAAAGATTAAAAGGCAAAAAATGGAAACTTGTTCTAAATAATATCTTGAATCTCACTAACCGCATTACCCTATGTGGTAGGAGTTGGGTCTGATCCGTAAGCCTGCGTCCTTTATGACCAGTATCTGTGATGAGAGAGGTCAGGAGCTGATCTACGCCGGGATGCCCATCACTGAAGTCTTCAAGTCTGAGATCGGACTCGGAGGAACACTGGGTCTGCTGTGGTTCCAGAGGAGGTCAGTCCAATATAAGGATCTTATAGGAATTTGCATAAAGTGAATTTACCAACTTCAATGTGCAAAATCATTGTATTTATCCATTCTTATATTTGAGGTAAATATTTATTAGAGTCAGTCCCAAGCCCTGAGAAATGTATGTAGGAAATCAGACTGTCAAAATGGGTGACAGGCCTAATATAAGACAATTAAATGAGCAAATCACAGAATGCAAAACACTGTTAATGATATATATGTATAATAAAAGTCCAATCTACTCTTAAATGAAAATACCACAGGATTAGAATACACCTAATGTGACTCAAGAGACCTATACTTATGGTCCTGGTTGGCAAAACAGTTTTTTTTTTATTTATGGAAATAAAAAATCCACTTTCTGTCTCAGGTTGCCAAGGTACGCCTGTCAGTTCATAGAGATGTGCCTGATGGTGACTGCAGACCACGGACCTGCCGTCTCCGGGGCCCACAACACAATCGTCTGCGCTCGTGCTGGAAAAGACCTGATCTCCAGTCTCACCTCCGGGCTCCTCACCATCGTAAGAGAAAAACTTTAAAATCACTTTAATCATTTATCAGATTATGTGGTGTTTATGTGGTTACATCACCTTTGTGCTTGTATTTGTGTTCACTTTAAATAACAGACTCTCTTTAAATTTGCTTAAAGAGAAAGAGAAAACACAATGAGAATTAGATCAAGAATTTAGGATAGAAGGTTCAACCCATTTTTAAATAACAATCACCAATCTGCACTTGGGTTAATATATAAAGATACTGCAAACACTGTACAGTAAATACCACATACTAATATACTCCTATTACTACTATTATTACTATTATAATTGCTACTACCAATATTATTACTACTATTACTATTACTATTACATGTATACTAGGAATGAACTTGGAAATAGCCTTATCTGTATTTTAGTCTTCTGCATTTTCTTTGACTATTTCTTTGCCATTTCCACAGCACAACCCTGTTCTCTGCATCTTTACAGTTCAATTTACTAAAGTATTTAACTAATTTACATGTCATGTACACGAGAGGAAACTTTTTTTTGTGGCATAGATAATTGCAACCTAATTAACCTGATTTTTATATTGCCTTGATTAAAATGGTGGTAAATCTTGCCGTTCTACTTATAACCGTGTCTTTTAACTCCTGATCACTTTACACCTGATGTTATCAACAATCCCTGAGGGAGTGAAGCTAAATGAAAGCATCACTCTGTTAAAAGCAACAGTGCTTCAGTTAAGCCTGGCGTACACTGTGCGATTTTTGGCCCTTTTTGAGCCGACTTGTCACTCATGTGACTGTTTTTGGGATTGGGCTGAGTTTTGGCTTAATCATGTGTCGTGCTTCGTGTAGTAAATATGGGGTAGCGAGAACCGATTAATACTTCACGGCCAGCTCCCGATAGGCAATCGTAGGTTACAAGAATATGAAACCTGTTTGAAATCCAATCGCCTCTCGTGAGAGTTTTACACAGATGAGGATTTTGTTCGTAGAGTGAGAACATGAATCATGAGCTGTGAACTTTTAACCCCTGCGATTTGGTGTTACATCATTGGCTTCTTTACTGATCATTCTTTCATTAACACACACTTTTCTCTTTTCAGGGAGATCGTTTTGGAGGTGCCCTGGACGCTGCAGCCAAACAGTTCAGTAAGGCCTTTGACAGCGGCATGTTACCGATGGAGTTTGTGAACAAGATGAAGAAGGACGGAAAGCTAATTATGGGCATTGGACACAGAGTGAAATCGGTCAGTGTCAAGTTTAAATAAATGCCAAATTACAGTTGAATAGCCTGTAATAAAAAATTAAATCTGCAAACAATCTTCCAAAAATTAATAACATAAATAGAACTGTAAATGTTTAATCTTCTAAATTTACAGGAGGCATTCTTGTATTTTTGAGCAAAAGAAACACCTGTAATGATAAATGCTAGATGTATATGTTGAGACAAGTAGGTAGTGAACCCTCCACCAGAAAGATTGCGCAGTGCATCTTTTACCAAAACCTTTTCATGCTCTACTGGAGCCTCAACCAAGACATGTGGGACACGTTCTAGCACATTTCTGATGGATTGCTTAAAAAATAATCTTATTTATTGTTATTGTGAGAATCCAAAAATATGGAGATGCTTATTTTTGTCAATATGGCCCAACTTATGTGAATAATTGTCTGTATATCTCTGTTTCTGCCTGCTGCTTAAATCACCATTATCTGAAGTGTGCACTCATGAGCAAATGGATATTCATGAGTTTCAGAATGATGAGAAATTAGGACTGTTGCCATAGCGACTGACTAAATATTATATCTTTGAATAGGAAAAAGGTCTCAAAACGTCCACATAATGGGAAGCTGAAAGCCATGAATAGGGAAAATGTAGAGTTTAAATCTTCCTCTGTCGATTTTTAGGTTTTTGAAATCTATGATCTATGATCAGTCACACTATGATATAAATAACAGTTTGCAGGCATTTTTTCTGCATAAAATATCAATATGAAAAGAAAACTGACCTTCCCAATCCCAGTTTTGATAGTAGGTGCTTCAAACATTATAATATATATATATATATATATATATAACATCATACCAGTGAACAGTGGTTGAATATAACAAAGTAAAAATAGTAAAGTACTGTGTTTGAGTGTAAATTTTAGGTATCTGTACTTTACTTAAGTATGATTTAAAATGGATACGTATTAATTTTACTTCACGACATTTGAGAGCAGGTATCTCTACTTTCTACTCCACTACATTTTTGAACAGGACTGAAAAGTAAAAGTATTTTTATTACAGTTTGATAGCTGCTGAAAAGGCTGAGGGGATATTTATATTTAACATGTTCATAATCTGAGCAAATAAAATACAAAGCAACAAAACAATATACAAACAAGAACGGCTAAGAAAAAAACAGGTTAATTTGTTTCTGCTGAACAAAATTCAGCACAAATCTTTATCAAAATCACTACATTTGAAGCTTTATTAAATCTCAAAACCTGCTAAATACTTTTACTTTATACTCCAAGTACAATTTTAAACAGGTACTTTAATACTCTTTGTTTTTTTTTTTTTAATGTAATACTTTACTTTTACTTGAGTATGTTTTGGCCCTGGCATCTGTACTTTTACTTGACAAAATCAAGTACTTCGTCCATCAGTGCCTAATAAATAATACATATATTTACATTTTGACAGATTAATAATCCCGATATGAGGGTCCAGATCTTGAAGGATTTTGTGAAGCAGAACTTTCCCTCGACGCAGCTCCTGGATTACGCTCTCGACGTGGAGAAAATTACTACGTCCAAGGCAAGAATTATGACTATCCTCTAACAGCTGCTATAAATTTCTAAAAAAAAAAAAAAATCAATATTAAATTTGCTGTGTGTGCATTTTTGTCTCAGAAACCCAACCTCATCCTGAATGTAGATGGCTTCATTGGTGTGGCTTTCGTGGACTTGCTTCGGACGTGTGGAGGATTCACAAGGTTAGACTTTTATTTTTGGTTAGGTTTTTGACATATTTAGACATATTTTTGTACAATTATTCAGAGTTAAATTATTGTTATTTTCCTTAATTAAACTATACTTAAAAATTATTTTTAAACATTATTTGTGTCATTTTTGTTATAGATCAGTCTAGTTTGATATAAGTAGACATAGCTAGATAGATAAATAGATAGATACATATACATGTGTTTTATTTTTACTCAAAGATCAATGCTAAATCATTTTCTTCTGCTCACCACAGGGATGAGGCAGATGAGTTTGTGGAAATCGGTGCTCTGAATGGCATTTTTGTCCTTGGGCGCAGCATGGGCTTCATTGGTAAGACGTCAAACTGGCTATTACCATAAAACATAATGAGGAGGACATCTTGGTTACTCAGATTGATATGTTATTTAAGTAAATGTTAACATTTCCATAGAGACCGATCTCATGTGGCCACTGATCGATCTTACAACTATTAAGAACATATTTTTAGTCCTGGTTTAGGCAAACATAACACTCCCAGTTATGTTTGTGGTTTATTATATTTGTAGGTATTGGAACATGGTTTAATTCCTGGGTTTGTCCTATTGGGCATATTTTATGAGTTGCACAATTAGAGGCCATGGCTCTCCAAAAATCTGACCCCAGGGAGAATTTTGTTAAATAGACCGGCTATAAAACATGCACTCAAATTGTGTTTAGACATTCATCTTTAGCTGGTGCTTTGGACTAATAATACTTTACTGTATTATAGTATCCAAATATTATAGTGAAGTCTGATAAATTGACCAGTTGTATGTGGCTTATTTTTGTAACTGTCAATTATTTAAAAAAAACAAAACATAAAAATGCATGTCAATAAAGTGAGCAAAAAATAAAAATGAAGACATATGAGTAGTCTGTGTATGAAACTACTTGCTATAATAACCACTTTTTTGCTCATTTTAACCAGGGCACTACTTGGACCAGAAGAGGCTGAAGCAGGGTTTGTATCGCCACCCATGGGACGACATCTCATACGTGCTGCCTGAACACATGTCCATGTAAAAACCCCAAAGACTGCATCTGCCCAAACTGTACCGCAACTGTGAAGAACCGAGACTCAATGGAGCGAAAACGCAATTATGTTATTTTATTAATGTGTAAATATAAAAAGAGTGAGAATAATTCATAGTGTAGAAATGTTTATTTTGGTTACATGATTTAAGTAATTGTAAAAATGAAGTTGATCACCACCATAGTAGCCCATAAAATATTTTCAGACACATTCCTTAACGTCGACATGCTGCTAAAAACATATACCGGTAATAGTAACATCTTATTCTACCTTTAATGGGGAACAGTGTTTGTTTGTATCTCTATCTTGTGAATATTGTCTATTTGTCTATACCTTAAACTCTGTAATTCTCTTTGCCATTTGAACTTGTTCTTTGTTCATCAAACGTTATAGTATCATAACAAGATATAGTGTTTATTTATGTATAGATTATATGATTAAAAAATGAAAATATATGGTACAGAAATATAGAACTATTATAATGTATCATAAATTAAACTAAAATGATATATGTAATGTTTTTAACAGTGGTAGAATGTATCAAGGTTACTGTGGCCATTTCTTGTGGAGAATTTTAATTACCGGTAGACATTCTGTGTGTAACTTGACATGTGTAGTATTGACCAAAATGCTGTTATTTCATTCAAATGTCATGTAAAAGATGGGGCATTATTTGTAAACGGTACAATTTAACTTAACCTGGATTAGTATTGGTATCATGTCTTAACCATGTAAACTCTATGTGCCTATGTACTAATTGATAAGAGAAGTTAAATGTCACTCGTATATGCATAACTGGGTAAAATAAATAAAATCTGACAGCATTGCTCATCAGGCTTGTCTCAAATGGCCCTACTTCATGCACCTTAACTAGAATTTGAATTTTAGCCCATCTCTACTGAATTAAAGGTAAAAGGTAGCTGTTAACTTGAAAACTATTGCTTCCTGATATCACAAGGTGCAAACAGCTTTTTGAGCTTTGGAGATGTACACAGACTAATAATAAAGTGTTACTCAAACGTGAATAAAACAAAACGCAACTCCAGATATAATTTTGATGAGGTAACAACATTATGACAATAGGATTTTTTGCATCATAGGACCTTTTTGCATAATAGGACCTTTTGCATAAGAAAATAGGTGTTGCATTTTTTTGTATGAAAAGTGCTCTATAATTAAAGTTTGACTGATTGATTGATAAATTATAGATGGTTGATTATAAACCTATTAGTATTTCCTTGTTCCTTGCAAATGCAAATACATGCTGCGAAATGACTGCGGTTTTTAATACCTCAGGTTAATTTGCGTTTAGGTGTGGCGAGTACTTTTCCCGAAACTAGTGCATCTGGTTTTATTTAGTTTATTTTATCTGACACACTTACGCAGTTTATGTAATATGTAATATTTTCCATTGGCAATAGCCTGAAATGTTTATAATTCTAACTTTCCAGAAAAAAAGTGTTTGAGCTCTGGACACCATTAATGTAAAACTGAATTAGCTGATTCAGAACAGCTTTGGTTAAACTTTGCTTTCTGGGGTGAGGACTGAGCATCACAAAATTGAACTGATGTGATAGTTCAGCAATAATAGGCTACACACAGGGTGACCAGAGTCCCAAGTCAGTATAATCACATTTTCTTTGTATTTTGGTCACTTTTCTATATTTACCTATATCTAATTGGTCAAAAATAGGGACACCAGAGACATTTCTTATATACAACTGGGATAAATCACTGGTTTTGGATAAATCTGCCTGAGCAGGGGACACAGGTCTCAAAACTGGGACTGTCTCGGGTAAATAAGGACGTCTGGTCACCCTAATACGCAGACAGAAG
This sequence comes from Odontamblyopus lacepedii, assembly GCA_034769755.1. Classification (NCBI taxonomy): domain Eukaryota; kingdom Metazoa; phylum Chordata; class Actinopteri; order Gobiiformes; family Gobiidae; genus Odontamblyopus; species Odontamblyopus lacepedii. The sequence goes on from CM068351.1 coordinate 13,076,550, forward strand.
GTTTTATTTTGAGGAGAAATTGTGTGTAAATAAAAATGATCCAGCTGCAGTCCATGGATCCATAATGAGACCTGGATAAGTCTGCAGCCAGCTCACACTTCCGCCTTACGTCCGCACAACACTTCCGCGTTCGCGTGCCGTGCCCACGCCCCCTCGCGCTGTCCACAGATCAGACCCACGGATCTGCGGACTCCAAACGCGCCGCGCTCCGTCCTGCGTGGACTTTATGTATGTGTGGCTGCGTATGTCGCTTCCTCTCCTTCTCTAGTTTGCTCCATTTACCCCCCCTGCTCTCCTCCAGCCCCCGCGGCAGCGGAATGGCGACAGCGGCCCCCAACCCGGAGGACGCGGCCCGGAGCAGCGGCAGTATCGGCGGCGGCACACCCAGCGCCCTCGCCGCGGATGGAGAGGCGGAAGAGGCCGAGGACTTCAGCTCGTCCTCGCACTGCTCGGAGCTGTCCCGGAGGCAGAACGAGCAGCGAAAACAGGGCTTGTTTTGCGACGTGACGCTGGCCTTCTCCAGCGGATCCGCCTCGGGGATGATCCACAGCTGCGAGTTCTCCGCGCATCGCTCGGTCCTCGCGGCGGCCACGGATTATTTCACCCCGCTGCTCGGAGGACAGTTTTCCGAGTCCATTTCCGGACGTGTCGAGATGAAGGAGTGGAGCTCGGAGCAAGGGCCTGACCCGGACACGGTGGAGAGTGTGATCCAGTATATGTACACGGGGGAGATCCGCGTGAGCACCTGCAACGTGCACGAAGTACTCGAGCTCGCAGACAGGTAAAGTGTCATCCTCGCGCATATGCAAATAAGTCTACCACTATCAGACCTAATCCATGCAGGAAGAGGCTCAATGTGCTTCCAAAACAGTCACAACAATAACAACAATAACAACCACAGTATGTAAACAATAGCGTATAAAGTTTGTGTTCCTTTCATTGGCTGAGCTGGACATTCTGTGCCGCCATTGGACTATTGGGCAGGGGTCAATAGATCAGAATACAGTTATGTAGTAGGCTATCAAGTTCAGCAGCGTGTGTGAATGCATAAAAAAGAAGACTGAATCAATTCTAAGCAAACACTGGTCAAATCTAAATGACAAAACTATTGGAGTTGATTGTTTTCTTTTCCAAGCCAGTAAACACATTTAAATATTTGACTTAATAGTTTGCATTCAGTAGCCAAAGGTTTATTTGTATGCTGAATCTATTGTTTGCCCTATCGTCTTACACTTACAGTCCATTCAGAGTATTCTACAGGATCATTGCACATGCTTTTAACACTTTTATATCTTCAATCTGCAAATGTTTCATTGTCTCATGTTTCTATTCACTGTTTCATGTTACGGTTGATGTGTGAGTGTTGTGTTGTGTTCTAGTTGTGCTGTTTTATACCGCCTCTTGGCAAGGTCGTCATTGCAAATGAGAAGATGTTCTCAATTGACTTACCTTGTAAAATATTGAATAAATAAAATAAGGGAGGAGGAGGAGCAGCAGCAGCAGTGTTAGTTCCCTAAATAGATAAACAAAAGAAGAACAAGCAAATAATAACAAAGAACTGGCCTTTACTAAACTCACAGTGGTACAGTTTAAAAAAAACTGTATCTTATTTGACAGTAACAAATTTGACAATTTGAGGAGAGAGGCACTGTGGTATTCTTGATGATGAAACTTGAAAATAGTTTGCTCAAATTGCATTCCTAATTAGTGAATTTTTGTTTCATGATTCATTTACAATTAAAACGGCAATAAATCTTTTCTATTTGTGTGCACATGTAATGAGACAGAGTTCAGTTTCTATTCTTTGTGAAAGCTGGAATAACCAGTCCCAGATAATCAGTTTGATTTGAACTCCTATTCTTATCTTGTTTGATATAACACTCTCTTTTCTTTACATATTTAGGTTCCTTTTGGTGCAGCTGAAAGATTTCTGTGGAGAATTCCTGAAGAAGAAACTGAGTCTGACCAACTGCGTGGCCGTGCATAGCCTGGCGCACATGTACACTTTGGACCAACTGGCTTTAAGGGCAGCAGATATGATCCGTCGAAACTTCCATAAGGTTATCCAGGATGAGGAGTTCTACACGCTTCCCTTTCACCTGGTCAGAGACTGGCTTTCCGACGCGGAGATAACCGTAGATTCCGAGGAAGTTTTGTTCGAAGCCGTGGTGAAATGGGTACAGAAAAACTCAGAGGAGAGAAGCCGGTATTTTGAAGAGCTTTTCCGACTGCTAAGGCTACCGCAGATCAAACCCACGTATTTGACGAGAGTGGTGAAAAACGAGAGGCTTGTAGCGTCAAATGAAGCGTGTCTGAGATTGGTGTCCGAAGCGGTGGAGGGGCACGCAATCCGCTTTGAGAATCTTAAATCGGCCGATATGGAGCTATGGTCGTCGCACATGGCGTCTTTCCAACCACGCTTTGGTCAAAACATGGATGTTATAATGGTAGTGGGCGGAGTTTCGGAAGGAGGGGACTATTTGAGTGAATGCGTTGGTTATTTCATATATGAAGACAGGTGGGTGAACTTGCCACACATACACAATCACTTGGACGGGCACGCCATTGCTGCCACCGAATCTCACGTGTATGTAGCTGGGTCAATGGAGCCCGGGTTTGCGAAGACTGTGGAAAGATACAACCCAAACCGCAATACATGGGAGCAGGTTAGCAACTTGACCACTCGTAAGCATTCGTTTGGGCTGACGTGCATTAAAGATATCCTGTATAGCATCGGAGGACATGGGAACTTCAGTCCTGGGTTTAAAGATGTTAGCGTCTATGAACCAGAGCAAGATAAGTGGCATAATCTGGAATCAGCCCCTAAAATATTGCGTGATGTTAAAGCTATAAGCGTAGAAGACAGGTTTGTTTACGTAACGGCTCGTACCCCGGTTGACACGGACAACGAAGATGGGCTGAAAACCGTGACAACGCGATATGATACCGAAAGCAGGCAATGGCAAGATGTGGACTCACTGCCGCTCATAGACAACTACTGCATTTTCCAGATGGCGGTGGCGTCTACAAACTTCTACCACACGGCTTCCTGTTGTCCGAAAAGCTACACCGTGCGAGACGAAATGGCGAGACAAAAGATCAGCGTCCGCATTTCCGATGAGATCCTGGAAAGCTTGCCCCCAGAAGTAACCAGCATCGAAGGAGCGGCCATTTGCCACTTTGACGAAGATGTGTTCATTATCGGCGGATGGAAGAACAGCGACGACGTTGACAAGCAGTATCGCAAAGAGGCCTACCGGTACTGCGCAGAGAGGAAGAGATGGATGCTTTTGCCCCCGATGCCCCAGCCAAGGTGCAGAGCCACAGCTTGTCACGTGCGGATACCCTACCGATTTCTCTACGGATGCCAGCGTTACCCCATGCCCCAAAACCTGGCGAGGCAACGGGACCGAATGCAACAGATGCAGCAGCTTCACAGGCGTACCCTCACCCTCCGACGCCAGCTACAGTCACAAATCGAGTGTTAAATATTCTGTTGTAACTTTAGGCCTGTCACTATAACACGTTTTGAAGTAGGGCTGCACGATATAAGATAAAAATGTGATTGCGATAACGATATTATTAAGTATTTCCTCTTTTGGCACAATAAGTTCAGTTAAGTAAAAAAATATATATACTTGCCTTTATTTATTAGTCAAACTGTAACTAAATCTGTAACTAAATCAAGACTTAATAAGAAAAATAATTGAAAAAAGTTTACTTTCAATACTATTTCGATTATTGTGTCAACCAATATTGCCATTTTTTTGCTATATATTGTGCAGCCCTATTTTGAAGTACGATATTGCTAAAGAAATGATAAAGAATAAACTATAATATTGAAACTAATTCATACCACTGACACAATAGCCCTAAAGTGGGATTATCCCACTCAGAATATTCTAAATGTATTTAAAAAAATTCCCGCTGGTAGAATTATTAACATTTTAGTAGTAGCTTGTAACTCCGTAACTAATTATTTATTCTTTTGATTCTTTCGACAGCTCTTAATCATATCTTAGCACAGAAAAATAACACATTTCCCATAATTATAAAGAAAAAGTACCTAAGACAAATATTAATTTCCAAAAAATACTCCATTTATCATTCGCTGAACTATAAATCAATATAGTAATTATAGTGACAGACCTATTTGTAACATTGGGTTTGTGTTTTCCTTTCATTCCAGTATAAATGTGTGTATTTTGCCCCTGGTTCAAAAGCCGTCAGTTACGTTGGTCTTACTGTCTGTTTGGTCAGTTAGAGCGATATGGTGAATGTAGACATGTGAATAATAGTACTGTACATAAATCCACCAACAGAAACGTTACATGTGGTGGTAAAAACGTCATTTGTTTGGTATAAAAGCTATATATGTCACATTTATATATATATATATATAAAAAAAAACATTCCATTATTTTATGCTTGTATTTGGGACTATTGCAGTGTCTCTCAAACTGTGCTCGATGTATGGGTGAAATGTCTTGCTCAAGGACACAACAGTAGTATGCAATTCCGAACATGAAGATTGAACCACCGACCTCTGGGTTAGTGGGTGAAGTAACTAGGCCGACTAAGCAACTGTTACTCCATAACCATAAAGAAGTGAATTCACTGTAAGAGTTCATTTGCTAAAAACCGACAAGTGAATAAATCTTTGGAGCTTTGTAGTTTATTCTTAGGTACGTAACAAAGGTATTTTACTGTCATCAAAATATTATTCTATTCCTTCTTTATAAAATCCACTATACTGCATTATTGTTACTGATAATTTCTCTAGAAGATGGTAACAAAAAGAAACATTCAGTTTTTCAAAACAAGGATATCTGTTTTTGCTATTGAACTCTTCAGTAACCAGCTAAATCCAATTAAGCTAATAACAAATTTACTTACAGTGCTTAACAAATTTACTAGCCCACAACTCAGTATAAGGTGTTTGCCACTGCTGCCATATGTAATTTAACAGTATTTCTGTTTACCAAAATATCTTTCTATGTTTCTTTAATAGTTAATCCACCAGTATATGCAAGATCTTTTTATCAAAGCGATATCTTTAATGCTAAAATATAACTATCGTTTCTATCCATACATTTTTAAGTTTAATGTTTTCCAAAAGTAATACCAAAGTTAAACAGTTAGAAACTATATATATATATATATATATATATATATATATATATATATATATATATATATATATATATATATATATATATATATATATAGTTTCTATCAACCTCAACATCAAAACAATGCAGCAAGAATACAGCTGTTATCTGCGCCAAAGGTGCTCACACAAAATATTGACATTTTTGGTGATTTGTCAAAAAGGACTATTTTGTTATTCTAATTGGTCATTGTCTTCGTGAATAACAATGAAGTTGTTAATTTGAAACACATTTTTGATATTCTATGAAGTTTTTTATGTTTTCTTGTTTTCATGACATGTGGTCTAATAAATTTGTTAAGCACTATAAAGCACTTGAATAAAATTTGAAGAAGCTTGAAGAAGACCTGGACCCACAGTTTGAGAAACACTGGTCTAGTATCTTTATCCTGCATTCCTTTATTTAGTTAAAAAGAAAAAAAAAAAACTTAATGGCTTCTTCAAGTGTCATTCCATAGTAGTAACACTGTGACAATCTTAACTGGTGTAGGTCTGGAGTATTTCTAACTGTACTTCATATCACAAATACAACCTGTGCTTTAACTTTGCAATCTTACAACCTAAATGCATTAGTCTTAAAATACTGTGTATTTTCAATTGTACAGAGCTGTAACTTGTTTCTGTGTATAATTTAAAGGTGCACTGCGCAACTTTTCTTGTAGAGAGTCTGCTACCTGATTGTCTCCGTGGAGATGTTATTGCTTTGCCCTGAATTGCACGGTATAACATTAAACACATACATCTGGCATTAATTCATTATAGGTATTTCTGTTGCTTAATTCCTTTTGTAAATAGGTTTGTGATAGGTTTAATCTATACTGTGGAACATTCTAGACAAAGCATTTCCATAGAGACAAGCAGCTGGCAGACCCTCCACTAGAAATGTTGCGCAGTGCTCCTTTAGCATTATTAGTTTAGCCGCAGCTTCAAATGAGAAAATGAAAAGAGGTATGCAATTTAATGGGCACTTAATGACTTAATGTAATATATGTAAAGTAACTGTTCCCTTTTAATAACATCATTAGACTCTTAGGCCATTGCTCTACGCACCAATCAGAGACAATGGCCTATTGTCATTCCATTTGCACTTTGGCAGGTTTTTACTCAGTGGAAAGCTAAGAAAGATGCTATGACGTATGTGTTGTGTAAGTCTGTATATGCCACAAATGGTGATGGTGGCTTTATTAACTGCACTTTGTGACAGCTAATAGTTTGTGAAGTCTTAAAGGTCATATATTACACGAAATTGACTCTTGTGAGCTTTAAGTCATGTTCAAATGTTGTCACCTCATCAAAAACGTACTTGGAGTTGGGTTTTGATTCATTCACACATGTATGAGTAAATCTGAGCAACTTTTTACCTTATGTTCAGTAGGGATGGATAATTTCAGGGCTGAAATTAACCAGCGAATAATTCAAGTGAAGGTGTATGGAGTTTAAAAACACAGTAGAGCACCTCCTGTATTACCACATGGCATCTCAAGGATTCTGCAGGATTTGTGTGTTAAACGTGTGAATGAAACAAAACACAACTCCAGGTATGTTTTGATGAGGAAACAACATTATAACATCGATCAGAAAATAGTGTAATTTGAGCCTTTTTAATAGAAAACCATATAGGGATGTTATGTTGCCACTGCACTTTTAACTTTGCTTAATCCAATTCTTGCATATCAGACAAAATGATTGTATCCATTGTTTTGTCCATTTTCTAATCTTTAATTTTCTTGTGTTCGGAGGCTTGCAAAGTTTATTTTATTTAAAAACAGGTGTAGCATACAATAGCGGCTTAGGCATTCTTCAGACTTGCCCTCCAAAGATGTTAAGATGTTAAAATGTTAAAAATACCAGAAAGGAAGCAGATGGATTAAAGGGAGAAATACCAGTAAATAGCTAAAATGCACACATTCGACTGCATATTAGTTTCCATTTTCCGACCAACCTACACCACATTTAAAAAGACTGGAATAAGCTATGTACTTTGCTTTGCATGTGATAGTCTGACATTATGTCCTACTATTGGATGCAAGAAATGTTATGTTGTCATCACTTGCAAATAAAGATGTTTTTAAGATTGACACCTGTGTATTATTTATAGAAATAAATACATTGTGTGCATGTGTGATGGGTTTAATGTTTGACTCTTCATATTATGTATTTCCAGAAGTTTGATTGTTTAATAAACCATTTTTTCTCAAAGGAGAGTCTTTATAAAATGACTTAAATGCATTCCCTGTATACATGTAATTCCTTATCAATTTAAAAAAAAAAAATACTTACTGTATATCTCATTGCTGTTTTTGAAACTTTAAGGTAATTTAGCCTATTTTAGATGTATTGGAGAAACAGCAATATTTTAGCCATAAAATGTGGTTTAGAATGATTAGAATAACTTGTTCTCAAAATGTGACAGTTTGATTACCCGTGCGTAATCTTTGTTAATGATCTGTGTGCGTAATCTGCAGGTGCGTGTTGTTAGCATTTTCGCAAGCGTGAACTTTTGAATCGCGAGCAGGGACATGTGTACAAAATATTTGTACACATACGCGTTTGTTTTTCTCACATGCACCAAATATTTCTACAGTTACAAAATTCCCTCCACACTTACAAAATGTGTTCTACAGGTACAACATTTATTTGCACATGCTCGCAATATTTCTACGGGAACACATTTTTTTTCTACAATTACAAAATTCCCTCCACACGTACAAAATGTTTCTACACAGATACAAAACTTTATTACAACTGTGCGTTTTAATGACCTTGATTTGATCCCATAGTTTATGTCTAATCCAGTTAATGAGAGCACTAATTCTCGCCTGTAACATTTGCAAAAGATAACAAAAAGGACAACTGACTTTACTCACAGCTCTAACCTAATTTCTTGCTGTCTTGGTTGCACCTGCCTGTTTCACCCAAAGTAAACATACTGCACAGTGCCACAGTGTCTGCATTTTTGGCTGGTCAGTCTTTCTGTTTTCCACATCTGACATTTTTATTAGACAGCAGGTTGTAAAGGACAAGAAGAAGTTGGATAGGAACCTTATGTTAGGGAAATTTGCCCTCTGGAAATATCAAGATCTGTCCCACAACTCAACATATGCAACAAATAGTGCTGCTGCGTTCAAAGTTAGGCTAAAGCTTGTGTAAGTGGACAGTCACAACTCTTTTACATATAAATAAAATATAAAAAACTAAGTCATCCTACTGAAGGGTTTATTTATTAATTCTCTAGTCAAAAGTCGGTCATTTGTTTTTATTGATAATGCTATGCTATGCAAAATGAATTTCCGTCATTTCATCTTGACAGCGGCGCATGAACGCCTCGTCTGCAGTTGATTGTCCCCAGCAACAGCAACGCGCTTTCAGACTCGGGTGTAAATTTCATTTTCATTTACAGACAAACGGCGATCTACGACAAATATCCACACAATGGTAACTAAACCAACATTTAACGCGTCATTTTGGCATATAAATACTTAATAATGTACAAGAATCGCAAAAAAGCTAGATAGCTAACACGAGTTTCTGTTTTCCGAGTATTGTTAGCTAGCCCAATTAGTTTGTGTTTGAATGCGAAGTGTTGACAGTGACATTTTAGTTTCTGTTTACAACTTTACCTTGTCAAATACTTTAATTGTGTCGTAATTGTTTAATTAATTTTAACTTTATTTGTCCTGTTTTATTGAGAGATATATTATGAATTAACCAACATCAGAGCTTGTTAGCCTTCTAATTTCCTTATCCTAGAGACTAGAATCTGTAGGTTGGACTGGCATGTGCAAATGTTATATCGTAAAACATGCACAAAAATAGCAACGTTATTAATACATGCGTAAGGCAGTGACAATAGCATCATTTATTGTATTGTTTCTGTTTATTCCTATGACAGATGATCCCTCAGTTATCCAAAGCTACAGTGTGTATGAAGGACCCGGAGAGAGTACGGGACATTCTCGTGGCTATGCAAAAGGCAGGCTCCAACACTCTCCAGGTCCGAGCTTCAGAACATAATGTCTTCTTTTCAGATTATGTAATACATATGTTATTTCAGTCATATGTATTCACTATCAAACTTTATTTAAACCAGGTCATCTCAGACTTTGACATGACTCTAACCAGATTTGCATTCAATGGAAAACGGTGTCCTACTTGTCACAGTAAGAGCAACCTCACCACACATTTGATTTAAGTCCTGTGATGTCTTAAATGTTCTTCTCTAACTCTATCTATGTGTATTTTGCAGATATACTTGAAAATAGCAAACTCATGAACGATGAATGTAGAGTACAGGTAGGCTTTCTTAAAAAAAAAAAAAAAAAAGCGCACATACTTTACTGCACTGTAATGTAATAAATGTATAATTAACTATAGGACTGTATTTGAAGGAACATTGCATTCACATGTGCACTCCCTCCACATCAGTAAATTTAGACTAAAACCTGGAACCAGAACATGACTAAATCAAATCTAGAGTACATAGAGTAGTAGAGTACATCAGGATTTGGAATTTTTTTCTGCCAAGCATTTCAATTGTGATTACATTTCCAATTTATTTTAATAATAGTATTCCGATTCTGTTCATAGTTCTCACCTTTAAAGTGTACCAAAAAAAAGACAAAAACTTCAAGAATAACATTTCAGAACATGTTTGCAGAGATCTAAACTATAGGGTTAGCCAACTGCAAAATAATACAGGATATTTTGTTGTGCAGGAAATTAAGGTACTTCAAAAACTGCTGTCTTTGCTAATTGCTTTGCTAATTATGCTAATTGCGATGATTGAAATTGTTATTTTGTTTTGATTTAAGTGATGCAGCACTAGTGACCTAACACAACTTTAAAGCTCATGCCCCAGTGATTTTCATGTTTCTTATTCGCAATATTGTTGTCATTTACAGCTAAAAGAACTACTAGACTTCTACTACCCCATAGAGATTGACCCTTCTCGGTCAGCAGAGGAAAAGCTACCTCTTATGGTGGAGTGGTGAGTGTTGTACAGCTATAACCTTTTCATGTCTTTAGTGAATTGGGCTATATAGAAGAGAATAGCCTTTTACTGTCACTATATACATGTACAATTTACACTACACACATGCACAATGGGATTAAAAGCAACTCACTCTCCAGCCCAGAAATGTAGGTGGGATATTTACAATGTAGTATAAAAGAAGAATAGAAAAAATAAATAAGCACATATGTACTAGTGCAAGACATACAAAACATAAAAATAGAAAAGGGGAGTGGCGTGAGGTATTCAGTACTGATTATATACATAGAAGTCCTATATACAGAGGTTTATATACAGGGTGCTATATACCTTTTAGTTAATGCCAAAACCATTTCTCTCTCAATCAATGAATCAATAACTATAACCTTATTCCTCTGTTGTTTTTGTAGGTGGACAAAAGCTCATGAACTCTTAATTGAGCAGAGAATAAAGAAAGATACTCTTGCCTTAGTGGTCCGGGAGTCTGATGCAAAGCTTAGGTAAGACTTTCCCATCTTCAAATAACAGTGGTTTTTTTCTATGCAACTTTTCTGGGGTCTACCTACCTACTACACTACCTACTTGTCTCCATAAAAATTTTATTGGCTTTTCTAGAAGTAGAAGATGCCAAGTAACAGTGAATATTTTGCAAGGTTTTGAGCAATGAAAACACTTAACACTTAACACGTAATTGAACAAATGCAAGAAAGATGATAGTGTCTATCCAGGGACAGCAGTAACATTTCCATGGAGACAAGCAGGTGGCACCTTCTTGTGAGGAAACGTACGCCGTGTACCTTTTAAATATGTAAAATCAATACTAATGTTTTGACAGGGATGAGTACAAGTTTTTCTTTGACCACCTGCATGCGCACAGCATCCCTCTGCTCATCTTCTCGGCCGGGATAGGAGATGTTTTAGAGGAAGTGATTCAGCAGGTGGGCGTCTTCCACTCCAACGTCAACATCTTGTCCAATTACATGGACTTTGACGAACTTGTGAGTAGCAACTGATCTACCACATTGACACTCAAGAGCATCAGAATTGTATATCATACACGTCACATCACTATATTTTATTTAAGAGAGTGTATGAATGTGTGAGTGGGTGTGAATGGTTTCTTGATGTAAAACACTTTGAAGAAGGTGGAAAAGCGCTGTACCTAATTTTTACTCTCTAAAAATGTGAAAACAGAACTAATTAATTTTAAACAGTTTGCAGTGATCCAAAGTTATTCCTTGCTTACCTCATGTATTCCAACATCTTAATTATTCACTGCGAAGAGTTTATAAGCACTTTTCACAACTCTCAGAGACCAGAGCAGAGATTTTCAGTGACTGTGATGTGTTTCAGACAGAGAGATACTTTATTAATCCTGAGGAAAATTCAAGTTTTGCTGCAGCCATCTGTTGCAGATCTGTGTCAGTGCAGTTTGAGGAAGAGCAAAAGTGTCCCTCTGTGTCCTGCAGCATCTCAGTAGTGTCCAGGGATAACCAGATGAACACAACAGGAAAGGCCCCACTTTTACTCCGCTCTGGTGTTTTGTTTGGCGATGAAATGGTCCATTCCCTCAAAATGTTGCCTCTGGAAGCTCTTCTGCCACATTTGTTGCCAGATATGGTGTAAAAAAAAATGTCCATAGCTAGCTCCTTTGCTAGCTTCCTAGCTAGCTTCTTGCATGGTCTCCATGGATACGGGAAAAACAAACAGTTCATTTCACAAAATCCAATAGTCCCTTACTTGTGCCCTGTTAGCTGCACATGCTGCACTTCTTAGTTGTTAAAATCCCATGACAGGATGTTAAAAACTGTCATGGCCTCTGTCCTGGAGAGCGGCTTTAACTGACTGTTGCTTGTGTGTTCAGGGAGTGTTGCAGGCATTCAAAGGAGAGCTGATCCACATCTACAACAAAAGAGAGGGGGCGCTGTTGAACAGGGGGCACTTCCAGGACCTGAGAGCACGACCAAACGTGCTGCTTCTTGGAGACTCTCTGGGAGACCTGAATATGGCCGATGGGGTCCAGAACATGGAGAACATCCTCAAGATCGGATTTCTCAATGACAAGGTAATGGACAGTCATGTGTACGGCTGTAATGCAGACTTAGTATGAGGTCAGAGGCATTGGTTTAAAATGTAAGTGATAGAACAGATTTGTTTCTTTTTGTATAGTAATGAAAATGTTATTTGACTGAAACTCATGAGTAAGCTGCATTAAGATAGATATATATATCTATATATCTATATATATCTATATATCTCTATATATCTATAGATATATATAGATATATATAGAGATATAGATATATAGAGATAGATATGGATATATAGAGATAGATAGATAGATAGATAGATATACACACACACACATACACACACACACACACACACACACACACACACACACACACATACATACATATATACATACATATATTATGGCATGCCGTTTAGGAAATTAAAGAATATATTGAATGAAACCTAGTTGTTATTATAGGTTGGGGCTGCAGGTACCTCCTGTGAGGGCGCAGGCATGTTTCTTGAAACGGTTGACTGACACACCTGGCCTGTAGGGTTCACATGTCTACCTCTATTAAAAAAGGAATGAATTTCTTCGTCCGTAGAGCAGTATACGTTAAAATTTGTATTTCTCGTAAAACTACACGCATTCGCCAAGGCATTGATTGCTTCCTCGTTATTTATTATTGCTGCAACTAAATTTCTTGCAGACTCGCTCATGCTGACAATGGTAGGTAGGCTACGAAATGAAAGAAACAAAAGATGGCGCCAGTGCCGTGATGACGTCGTTTTCAGGTTTCATTCAATATATTCAAGCGTTCATTCAATATATTCAAGCATTCATTCAATATATTCAAGTTTCATTCCATATATTCAAACTTTCATTCCATATATTCAAGTGTAGTTTCCTCATCAAAAACATACCCGGACTTGTGTTTTGTTTTATTCACACGTTTAATGCACAAACGCTGCATATTTAGGCTCAGTTCTACTCTCAGACGGAAGACACTATGTTTTAAATTGTGAGCTTTTTGAGCTTTGGTGATGTTGACCAACTCAAAATAATAACGCAACACACCTCCAAGCATGTTTTTGATGAGGTAACAGCATTATAACATGGCTTACGCTCACAAGAGTCAAGTTTGTGTAATATATGATCTTTAACAATTGTAAAGTTTTTGCCATACTTTAGGATTTTGTTGCAAAGTTGTCTGTGCCTTTTTTCCCAGGTGGAGGAGAGGAAGCAGATATACTTGGATTCTTATGACATTGTCTTGGTAAAGGATGAAACATTAGAAGTCCCCAACGGCATTATCCACTTCCTCACCGAAAAACCGTGAACACATTTACCTCATTTGTAAACCAGCTCTGAATACTTTTATGGTTTTAAATGGTTATTTTAGCTTTTATAAACGCACAAACAGAAAAAGCTACTCCTACTACTCATTGCCATGGTCTTTCTTCACTGTAAAAGCAGACTGATACACAGGAGGTCACAGAAAACTTGCAGCCGGGAACTAATGTGATTAAAATGCTTTTTTTTTTTTTACATTTTTAAGAGACAGATATTTGGCCAAATCATTTTCATAAAAGGGAATAGTAATAAACAACAAAAGAGACTGTAACTGACTTGGCTGTGATATTTGCAACTTTTACAATAAAATTGTAATTCTTTTATCAAGTATCAAGTATCTTATTATTTTTAAAGGAGCACTATGTCACTCTTCTCGGGATATTTAGGGTCAGAACTGTGGAGAGGCGACCCCACTCATGGTAAGAATGTGTTATTCAAGGTTCTTACAGGTACATAAACTAAATTAAATGCAATGTAGCTTACAGACAAGGCAATAACCACTTTATGGAGACTAGCAAACAGCAGAAATGTTACAGAATGCACCTTTAAATATCTTTACCTTCAATAGAAAGAGAAGTTGTTAATTTACATGAGGAATAATGTCAATCCACTATCCAATATTTTTGATAGAGTTCTCAAGTACACAATGAAATAAGCACCATTTGGAGAGAGAATGGAAACTCACAACCTTAACTTTGGGAAATAACACACAAAAATGTAGCGCACACGTCATTTCTGTAATAAAACATGTTTATATTATATATTAACATTGATTCAAGTAACATACAATTGTATAATAGTCTCTAACAAATCTTCCTAGTGGCTTCAGCAGAATTCACAACAGACTCTTGTTTAACTTGACAAGAGGAAAAACGTCAAAGGTCCAGCCCAACCTCTAAAATGTAAGTCATAATTTCAAAAGTCTATGGGCGATTCACTGATTTTGTAAAATAATATCCAAACCAAAAAAAACAACAAATGCTGAAACTTATAATTATTTTGTAAAGAATGAGTCCTCAAAGTTGCTATATTAATGTTATGGATTCACAAATCGTCCACATTTTGAGAGGTAAAAGGCGAATTCTACTGTTCAGGGGTATCATCTTCCTGTTATAGGTGACATTTTGAGGACTTTTCACCATTCAAATGATTTATATTTTGTTTTAGATAGTTAACTGCTATGATAACATTCAAAAGTTTTCATTAACCTGAATCCATCGTAGTTTTTGTTGTATTTAGTTGATTTGAAAGGATATATTACTTTTTACTTTATTTTACCTTAAAACTTCAGCTGATTAGTGGTACCGTATGGACGTATCTTGACAGGTCCAAGTGCCATTAAGACTTCATTTCTGGTCCATTTTCTGAAATATTTCAAAACTCGTCCCTCTGCGGCACTGTGTCGTCTTTCAGTTGTACTTCATCCTCCATAATTTTCCCGTCTTTGTTGCTGTCCTGGTTATAAAACATGTCGCTTATGACACTTTCTTGGTCCACTCCGGGTCGTAGACGTCCTTTTCCCTCACGAACTTGGAGCTTGATGAATTCTGAAAACTGAAAATACAAAAGAACAAAGTTTAGAGCTGTTTAAACTTACATTCATTCATTCATTCATTCACATTTTGAGGGCATTTCACCATTCAAAAGATTTGTTTGTTTTGTTTGTTTTATATTGTTAATTCCTATGGTAACAGTTCTAGTGTTTCATCATTCTGAAACCCATAGATAAGACCATATAGTTAAAAAAAATGCTTACTGTGTTCACACGTTTACATAGTTTCACAAAATATTAGCACTATATAATATATAGTGCTTTCCATAACTTTTCCTTGTGGTTGGCATGGTGACACTATTATTTTGCCAAGAATGTTACATAGTATAGCATTAAACCTATCTCCATGGAAGTGCTATCAAGCTATCTCTCGATGTTGATTCAATTTTATTTTGTAAAGATAAATAATGGCTTTTGATATTATGTACATGATTTTTTTTACCACTTTATCACTTCCATTTAACACAAAAATAGCCCCAATTATTCCTGGTCTAACCCCACATGCTTTAGTCTATAACAAGCACATTATTGATGATTAAAATTAAAAGTCTCGATCTCAATCAAACTTCGATTAATGTCACAGCCCAGAGAGCCCAGACCTCACCTCCTCTAGAGGCACCTGCTTGTCTCCATTCAGGTCCATCGCAGGAAACAGCGGCTCAGGTTCGTCCCCCACCCACACGAACATGAACCCATCAGGGACCCCCTTCTGTAACTGCACCAACTCCAACTCAAACAGCAGCACCGCACTGGCAGGGACCCCCGACGCTGCACAGGGGAGATTCGGACGGATGCAGTTTAATTTGATCTATAATGAACTATGAGGAAATATGAGGAATCTAAAGAAGACAGGTGATATTTCTAAAAAAAATTAGAGAACAGGTAGTATATATGTCCCCACTTTGAATTGGCAAATTGAATTTTAAGAGCTTCAACTTTGACAGAAAAAATAGCAAGCAGTCAACACTTATTTACTGCTAATAAAACATACTTGAGTATATTTTGTTAACAGATTTTATGTGTATTTTCTAATCAAAACTAATCAAAAAATTGAATCTTGTGCCAAAGATCCTACAAATTATAATATTTCGCCATCATAGGTAAATAAGTTTTTGTGTGTTATGTTTAAAAAAAAAAGGGACATGCATTTTTAAATTGCACTTACAAATTATATTTATCATCATTATCGTTTATCATATGAGGCAAATGCTTGGCAAGTATAACTCAGGCAAGTATAAGCAGATTCTTTAAGCAGTACTACAAAATACTAAAGGTTTGTGTCAGTATACGGCAATATAAAATGTATTATGTACAATGTAGTATGATGCAAACAGAACATGGTATTCTTTAGAGTCATTTGCGAACATATATGCCCTTTGAAATTACTACTTTACTTGAAAGAAATCGCTTTGAAACCAGCATTTAGCCAAGTATATTATTCACTGTAGTGTGTTATGTACTCACCTCCGTCTTCCCCGTGGGCCCAGTGTGGAGGAATGACCACCTCCCTCCTCTCCCCCACACACATCCCACTCAGACCAGTCTCCAGCCCCGAGATCACAGCATTCACCCCCAAAGTCGTGATCGAGGGAGAGTCATACTGGTCTCTGTGAAGACGGACATAAAAATAATCAGGAAAATGTACAAGAAATATAGTCAAAATGAGAGAAGTACTGATAAAGTTAAGCCATGCATAAGTATCTGCCTTCACAAAGATATCCTGCTTGGAAATGGCCTTGGAACGATGATATGTGTGGTACTACAAATATATATATATTTACAGAGCTAAATAATAAATAAATACTACATTTCAAGAGAAAAGTTAAAACTAGAAGTATCTGATTTTCACAGAGAAGTAGACCTAAGACTTTAGAAGAAAAAAAGGCTTTGTAACGACACACATTTGATGATTTTGTAAGATAATAATTTGTTTGCATAATTAGCCTCAAAATGGCACAGAATTCACTCTACTGTCTTGGACCTAAACTGTAATTATTCAGACATAAGACCATAATTTTGTTAAATAAATATATCACATTTTCAACATCTTACTAAAAACTTTGCACAGTTTTGTATTTACCAAGTGTCTGTTACCAACAATCTGTCAGAGAAAGAGCAAGCAGAGATTATTACATGCAAGAAAGAGGCCAAGGATGCGTTTGTGCAGAGTGAACAGCAGAGGGCGCTCACGAGGAGTACAGCAGAGTCCCATCCATCAGGGAGCAGTTGTATCGGTACTGGAGCCAGTCGTTGGCCTCGCTGGTCTCTTTACAGTCTGGAGGCTTCAGGACGGTCCGGATCTCCACTGGGTCTTTGGGATTATGGAAGTCGATGACGTGAATGTCAAAAACCAGGACCGTCCAACTGGGAATGAGGTTTTCTGTTGTGAAGAAATAAATTATACTTTTGTAATTTTCCTTTGATAGTATAAAAGGTATGCTGAAAATTTACAGGTCAGCCCCTTGTTTGCATTATTTTCTTACTCCATTCACAATAAAAATGCATGTTTTTCTCCACAAATCTGACTTTTATTTGGCCCGGTGAAGTGCCTCTTTCTGCTGGTTTCCAATGTTGTTTTAACTGTCTATTTCCAGGCAATCATGCCGGGAACATGTGCCCTCCTGAGAGTTAAGTTACACAGGGTTGCTTTAAGAGCCTATAGCCTAAAGTTTTAAAGAAGCTAACTCATATTAAAAGAATTACAACAGGTTATAATTTGTCTTCTGTCTATTTCCACTGTGGTAAATAAATTACATTTGTGAATATGTTAATAAAGCGTTACTGACCCACTCCGCTCTCTCCATAGGCCAGGTGAGGAGGGATGATGACTCTCCTCTTCTCTCCGATGCACAGACCCTGCAGAGCCTGGTCCATCCCTCTGATCACATACCCCATCCCAATGTACGTGTTATAGGTGCTGTTTCTCTTATAACTGAAAACACAGAGAAGGATTCTTAGTCTCTAGTATAACAGCCTATAATAAAATGTAATGTTCACTGATAATTAGCTTAAAAAAAAGTCACAGTAACCAATTCTATATTTACCTCGAATCAAAGGGGGTCCCGTCCTGAAAAGTCCCATTATAGTGATATCGGATGAAGTCTCCGATTTTGGTTTTTCGGCTGCAGGACTTTGGGACCTGCTTCACTGTTACAGTCACATTATCTTTGGAGTTAAACACGTCGATCATCAGCACCTCATACACCAGAGTGGCCTGAGGAGGCACATTGGTTCCTACAATGGAAGAACATAAGAGACAAATGAACAAGCCCCATAAGTGACAAATATGACCTTATATAAGAAGGTATTTTTCTACAGTTTTGTCCATGATACTAACAAACAAACAAATATTCTGACTAGACAAACTTGAGTAGAAGCGTATGCAACAGTATTAATTTCCAAAAAACACAAAATGGTTAATTAATGTTTGTGTTAAAACTACTTGTACCTCAAAGCCATAACCAATGAATTATTTGTCATTTTTCCAGATAAAAATATACTCAAAATAGATGCTATGCTCCAAATCTGGAATTTCTATCTAGTATATTTTAACCAGGCTTTTGGCAATTTTAAGCACAGCATTTACCAAGACATCTGCTGAAATAATTTGCATTAGTTCAAAACTTTCACATAGATACTAGATCGGGTAAATAAAGCCTAACTACCCAAATAGTAATTAACCATTATATATATATATCATTGTATATATATTTTAAAAACATAATTTGGTATCACATATTTACCAGTGACATTCTCTCCATATCCCAGAAAAGGGGGCACGATGACGACCCTCCTCTCCCCCACACACATCTCCAGAAGCCCCTCCTCCATCCCCGGGATGAGCTCGCTCTGGCCCAAGTATGTGTCATAAGTCGCATTCCTCGAGTAGCTATAAAACAGCACAGTAAGAGGAGACTAAGTGTGTGTCTCTTCCTTTTAATGTCATAAACAGTTGGGCAAATATAAAAAACTAAGTACTAAGAAAAAAAGAAACAAAATATGAAATGAAACTAGGATAATACAGGGTCTGAACTAAGAAATCTGATCTTAAAGGTGTACTATGTAACTGGTAGTGGATTTTTACTTTCCCTGAAATGTTCCACAGTGCAGCAATAAACTAATCCATCTCCATGCAGACAATAGGTGGTGCCTCCAGGCCAAGTTCCAGGTAAGATCTGTGGGGAGTCTACACTGATATTTTTGACCAATACAAACACCAGTAACGAAATAAACATAGATATATACGATCCTGTATGAACATTCCAGGCAATGTCCATGGAGACAATCATACAAGTAATTAGTGCACTTTTATGCAGCAAGACCTATAATAATAAGACCTATAATGTTAACAAAAAAGGAAAGTAATTTACACAATTATTTACATTTATTAAGTTAACTGGATCTTAAAATGCAATCCATGTTAGTGAGTAGCCAGTGGGTATTTTTCCAGAAATTTCAAGAGGACTAAACTAGATTTAAACCAAGACTAAAAAAGAACGAAATCAAGGGGTTATAGTCAAACTAAATCACTAACACCAAAAGATGCCTGTACCTTCAGTTTTACATGTACCACAGTTTGAGAAGCACTTCATTACTATGACCTCACCTGTTCTTACCTGGAATCGAAGGCTTGTCCCGTCAGTAATGTCCCGTTGTAATGGTAACGCACAAAGTCTGAGGCAGCCGCAGATCGGATGCAGTTTTCCGGTTTGTACATAGTTCGGATTTGGACCTTATCGTCTGGGTTCCATATGTCCAGAAGGAGGATGTCATAAACCAGGGTGGCATTGGGAGGGATCACAGTACCTGAGAAAAACATCAGCAAACATCAAGTTTTTTTTACAAGTTTGAAATTATACATAACGGAAACAAAAACTGTCAAAAAATAATAATAAAAACCCTCCCATAATCCACCTCTCTAATCAGACTTGTCACACACAAAACTACACAAAACAAACATTAAAAGTGCATTGTGTAACTTTTCCTGTCCTCCATCTGCTTGTCTCCATGGAGCTGTTATTGTTCAAAGGACACAACTATAGACTACAATACGGGTCAGATCTGTGGAGAGGCAATACTATTCACAGAGAGAATTATTCTATTTTTGAGAAATAGAAACACACATAATGAATAAATGCAAGATAGATGTGTTTAATGTCACACCATGGAACATTTCAGACAAGGCAATAACATCTCCATGGAGACAAGCAGGTGACGGACCCTCCACCAGAAAAGTTACATGCACCTTTAAAATAAGACTTGAATGAATGAACAGAAAACTATTATTAAATCATAAAGCATATTTTATTGCAAGGCTTATAAATTAAATCAAAATAAGATATTTTCCCCAAATTGTACACCTTAAGGTCAATTGAGGATAATGCAACTTAAAGCAGATAATAATAGGATGGAATTATATTGTTTCTTGCTGTTAATGACAAAAACAGGCGATAGGAAATGCCAAGGAGAAAGTCTACCTTGCTGAGTATTCACTCGATTTTCTAAACCAGTAGTTGAATATGTTATAAATTACTGGTGATAGTGGCCAAAGAAAATATAAATTCCATTCCACAGAACTTGGAGCATGGATATGTGAAGTGGACAGGAGCAACTACTAAGAGTGCAAATTTCTCTGATCTGGCCAAGATTTTAAAACTTATATCAGGTTATTCATCCTGTTTTCAGATTTATTATCTACTTACTAGTTCTGAGCCTGCTTACTTCTATTCTAGAGGTAGTTTATTTTAAAGTAACTTGTCAAATAAAATTATCTTGCTGCATGGACAGGTAATTTCTCTACTTTTAAGCTATTATCTGAGAGATTTACCAGTAAGTGTTTATATCTTTAAGTTTGGCGAAGCTTTTTTGCAGTGTACAACAACAAAATTAGGGCTGAAGTGGGACCAAACCTGAAACTCAACCTGGACTAGACTAGGACTAAACCAGGACTAGAACCAGACCTAAACTGAATTTAACCAAGACCAAATAAGTGCAATGTACACAAAGCTATGCTGCATATGGACTGTAGCTTTACCAATGAACCACATAGTAACTCAAGATATTACAATTTAGATCAATTCATTTCTATTTTAAATCCCATAACTTCATTCATATTCTTATTAATAACAATACTGGGGTGAGGATTGATTATTTAAAAAAAGTTTATTTATTTATTTTTTGATCTGTGAAAAGAGCAGGGTTTATAAGATGTATGTTCTTTCTGTTGCTTTTGTTCATGCAGCAAAGACAAGGCAAAAAAGGTTGGAATATGTAATTATGTTGATTGTCAGATTTTTTTTGTTGCTGTTGCTGTAATAATAATATGCAATGCCTGTGTTATTGTTCATATCTCTGCTTCTTCTAACCAGTGCTGTGCAGAAATGTACCAATATAGTACATCTTAATTACTTATTTTTAAGGTATTCTCTTTTATTTAGCTTTTGATCTATGTTTGAAAATGTTTTTGCACTTTAAGTTTTGACTTTGTGTCCAAATATTTCTCCTCGTAGTTGTGGATTAATAAAGAATAAAGAATACCTGCTCCGACCGTCCCGTAGGCGAGATGTGGTGGGACGTAGATCTTCCTCCGCTCGTTCACGCACATGCCCTGAAGTCCTCTGTCGATACCGGTCAGGAGGTTCCCTGAGCCCACCTGGGACACGATGGCGGCATTTCGGTCATGACTGGAGCAGAGGAGGAGAGGAAGAGAGGGATGAGAGGGGGAGAGGAAGAGAGAAGGAGGTAGCGAGTGAAAGAAAGATGAGAGGAGACAGACAAACAGAGAGAGAGAGAGGGAGAGAGAGAGGAAAAATAAGAGGAAAGAGGAGGAAAGAGAGAAAGAGAGCGATGAGAGAGATAAGAGGAGATAGAGAGAGAGCGAGAGGGAGGTAGCGAGTGAAAGAAAAATTAGAGGAGAGAAAGGGAGAAAGACAGAGAGAGAGAGTCAAAGAGAGCCACAGAGAGAGATGAGAGGAGACAGACAAACAGAGATAGATAGAGGGAGAGAGAGGAAAGATGAGAGGAGAGAAACAGAGAGAGAGAGAGAGAGCGATGAGAGGGGAGAAAGGGAGAAAGACAGAGAGAAAGAGTCAGAGAGAGCAACAGAGAGAGATAAGAGGACACAATAAGACAGCAAGAGATAGAGGGAGAGAGAGGAAAGATGAGAGGAGACAGAGAGGGGTAAACAGAGAGAGAAAGAGAGCGATGAGAGGAGAGAAAGGAAGCAAGACAGAGAGAGAGAGAATCAGAGAGAGAGAGCAACAGAGAGAGGAGAGGAGACAGAGAGAGATAGAGGAAGAGAGAAGGAGTTGGCGAAGGGGAGAAAAAGAGATAGATCAATCGATTGAGAGAGACAGAGAGAGAGAGACAGAGAGGAGAGAAGGAGATAGACAGAAGCAGACAGATAGACAGACAGACAGACAGATGACGAGAGAGGGAAAGATAGATAGTGAGAGAGAGGAGAAAGGTAAGGAGATAGAGGGGGAGGAGAGAATAGAGAGATTGAGAATTAGAGAATTAAAGAAAGTGGAAAGAGAGATGGGGGTTGAGAGGAGTGTGGAGAAACAGAGAGAGGGAGAGAAAGACATACATAGATAGATTATAAGAGAAAGAGGAGAGGGACAGAGCAATGAAATGTTATAGAGCTATAAAGTATAGAATTTCCATCCACATCAGCAGCGTACGGCACCATTTAGCTCCTGAGCAGCAGGTCTATTTGCCTCTAAGAATGATGGTATCTGCATTCTTTCCACTCCAATTAAGCTATAGGCGACTACTGCGTTACTCCTCGTTAATTGGTGGCGGTTACTATTTCAAACACACATGAAACCAAAGCGAGATTTATGGATGTAGTAATGTCAGGTGAAATAAGAAAGAGTAGACCTATGCAGTGTGAAGGGAACAGGTTTTGTGCAGTTCTAAATGGTGTAATTTGAAACGGCAATCAAATGTGTAATTACTTTGAAGATAGCATAATTTCAGTCAATATAATCTCCTTTTATGGTAAACTTTTTGCTTTAAAATCTTCATTAGCTCCAATAGGCTTTTACATGCATAACTTTAAAGGTCCTGTATTACAGAAAATGCATTCTTGTGGGCTTTAAGTTATAATGTTACCTCCTCAAAAAAAAAAAAACTGGAGTTGAGTTTTGTTTCATTCGCAAATGTTTGGGGAACTCTTTATTATTAGTTTGTCTCCATTATAATACAGTGCAATATTTAAAGACTGTGCTATTACAGTGCAGTGAGTTTTGTAATCTTGGGTGTCCCAGCCTTTTTTTTCTTGCACTAGTACTTGTGTACCTATTTATTTACTCTATCTTTTATTTGTTCTTTTGTTGTATTGTGTTGTAAGTGCCCCACGTGCATGTCTGCACCGGAGGGTGATACATCTTGTTGTGCATGTGTATGGTGTGGATTGTACATATGTAAAGTGACAATCTCTACATGTCCAAAGCTCAAAATGCTCTGTTCCATCTTCATGAAGCGGTAGGTTTAAACTTAACATCTACCTTTTACCTAGTGAAGGTGTATGGACTTTAGAAACACAGTGGAACAGTTGCTGTATTACCACATGACATCACAAGGTGGAGCAGAATGTTTGAACTTTGAGAAGAAGAACTCTAAAGGCTAATTATAGGTAACTTCTGTGTTAGACATGTGTGAATGAAACAAAAACACAACTCCAGGTATGTTTTGAGGAGGAACCAACATAACACATCAAACAATAGCGTAATATGGGAGCTTTAAACAAACTATATTTCACACTTCAGAAGATGACAGATCATTGTTTACAAACTGCAAAAGAACACTGAAAATTACAATGTCATGCAACTGAAAATATGTTTTAACATGTATTCCATTGTTCTAAAAATACCTCTCAGAAATATCATTATCATTAGCTGCCACATTCTAAGGGCACAGCTGCATCCATCCCGGGGCAGCGGTGGCATCTCTCAAACAAACACCCCGGTCCTCACCTGGAGTCGAACTGCTTCCCGTCCGCGTACAAAGTCCCCTTGAACTGGTACCGGACAAAGTCTTCGTTCTGGACCTCTCTGGGACAGCGCGTGGGCATGAAGTAGCGGTCCACTTTCACGTCCACGAACGCCTCCGTGTCCAAATCACAGTTTACGTACAGGAGATGCAATAGGAATGAAAGAAGAGACAGAAACAGGTCCATTTGGGGACTGTGAAAGGCCAGAAAAGCCCATCAGCAGCGGGACCCGAGCAGGAGAGGGACGAGCGAGAAGTGGACCGCGACAAAGTTTAGAGTGGAAATGTAGTGATTTGTCAGCTGTGCGTAAAGGATAAAAAAACTTCCGGTCATGATGGCAAAATAAAAGCTTTTCTTTGTCATCTATAGTGTTTATATAAGTCCTATGACTTCATTATTGTCAATAAATGAAGTTATGTGGATATACAATTAACTACAGAGCATATAAGGACTGATGTAGGCTAGTTAAATGCGCTCATTTTGTACAATTTTGCAACTCAAATGTATAAATTAATAATGTCAGCTTGTTAACTATACATTTAAATACTTGAATGAATTAGTTTTCTCGGCTTTATTCTGTACAATAAGCCTACTTCTCATACTTTTCTGTTGTGATCACTTTAACGTCTTCTACTGCTGTGTGGGAGGTACAATGTCATAAACAAGATAAATATGTATATTTTCTATATATATATATGTATATATATATATATATATATATATATATATATATATATATATATATATATATATATATATATATGTATATATTATTATATAAGTGTACGTTGTATTTTTTTTTTTTTTTAAACAAATGAACGCGTATATTCAGCAGAACCGCTTTGAGAACTTGAAGACAAAACTATGCAAGACACCGTAACTTTATTTTGCCCTTTACGCACAATACTTCCGCTTTTACCCTGCGTAATTTTGGAGATCTTAGCGTTTGTTGTTGGTCACGCTTCTGCGGTGCGTAGCTCACTCCACCCCGCCCACTTTTTAATGGAATCTGTAAACGTGTATAGTCCCAGATGAGACCTGAGGATAACAGGGCAGTGCCTCCACATCACCATGGTCTCCACTTCAATCCCTGCGTGAGATAAACAGCAATTACGCACGATTACGCACGAAAGGCTTTCTACTTTTTAAGAAAATGAGAGAGAAGCTATTGCAATTTCAGCATCTTAGGAATTGGGCTATAGTGTTGATGGGTATAAACTTGTGTGTCAGCTGTGCGCATAGAGCTGCCCATGCCTCAACATGTCATACGGGAAAGAATCCAGAAATGATCATCACCAAACGCTAAAAAACCCACTATTTATAGATCAGGCAAAGAGTAGTGCAACTTTTTGTGTGTCTAAAGCATAACTCCAGGCCAAGAATAACAGCTTCAGCCTTAAAAATATGTAAATGGAGGTTTCCTGTCTATAATTTAGGAATTTTACTGGCCTAATAGACATGTTTTTTGTCAAGCTCGACAAAGCGCGCAGCCACACACCGGAAGCGCTCTGTCTGTATGTCTCTCTCTTCCTCCCTCACTTTTTATCGTCTCAACAAGTTAAAAGAAGTAAAGCCATATTTAATTCAATTCATATGGAGAAGGTAAGGGCCTAGACTCTGCTTGGCAAGTCCATAATCCTATAAATATGTATTCAGGATGCCAGGCAAGCTCGGCTCATAGCAAAGCCTACATACATTTTTATAACATATTTACATAAATGTAAGCCTAATCCTTTAATGTGACCATGGAAATGTTGTATAATCTCAAGTTAATTTTCAATAAAAACACTCTATGAGTCTGATAATGTTGTATTTGAATGGAGTTTTATGGATGTAAGCTATAAAGTGTATCTGTTTTGGGTCTGTTCGAGGCTTTTAATGTGAAAGTCCCGCCCAGAATGTGTGGATTACGGTTCGTTTGGTGGTCCCACTTTCCCAGTGTACGTGCAGGCAGACATGGATAGACCGTAGCAAAAACGGAGGAAGTTTGTCTACTTTTTCCAACCTCTTCCAGAGCGCAGCAGCTACAGACGGTGCCGGTGATGCCATGATGCTCTTCAGAGGCCTGTGCGTAACTCTCCTGCTCCCCGCTTTAGTCTTGGCTCAATATGAAAAATACAGCTTCCGAAGTTTCCCTCAAACGGAAATTATGCCTCTGGACACCGCTTACAACTACGCACTGGAGCAGTATTCCGCACAGAACTGGGGCGAGAGCGTCAAATACTTGGAACTGAGTCTCCGGCTGCATCGCCTGCTCCGGGACAGCGAGGCATATTGTGGCCGTAACTGCAGCACCGTGAGCCGGGACAACGATACCCTTTACGCGGACAGCACCCTCCGAGTCGTGCGCCACGTCCTGCTTCGGGCTGCCTGTCTGAAGAAGTGCAAGGCGAGCTTACCGGTGTTTGGCCACTCGTATCCAAAGAGGGACACGCTGGAAAGTTTTGAGATGAGAAAACCGTATCAGTATATACAGTACGCGTACTACCAGGTGAGACACGTTTGAGTATTAAAGTGTAACTAAACTAGATGACAATGTATCACAGACATTTCACAGAATTGGAAAATATAACTCTTTTTTTCAGTCAAACCCTCATTTATTTGACTTAGCCTGTGCTTACCATATTGGCTCAAACATCAACACAGATGTTATACACATGTTCACGTTTCTTTATAGCGCATAGGGTTCATTTAAGTTTTTAGTCTATCTTTGACATAATCAAAATCCATCTACCGTGCGTTTAATGTCCTTAATGTTCCTAATGTTATAGGCACATGATATTTGTCAGTTAAACTCCACATTATCCTCAATTATAGACTTTATTTTGATTGGATTGGGGGTTTTGTTCACCTTTTATTAGCCTACTTTTTGTTAACATGTTTTATCGTTATGACTGACAACTGCGGCACTTTTACTAGCCTATATGTTGCGTGTAAAATCACTCATTTGAGGTTTCTGCAGTTTGTGGCTAGAGGCGTAAAAGGCGCAGATTTGCAGCGTGTTTAGCGGCTGCTGTGTAATTACCGGGCGGCTCTGATGCGCCCTCCTGCCGGCAGACAGCAGCAGCGTGTGCCACGTCTCTGCACTGTTCCCCCTTCAGCACAATCAGCTTATTCTTCTGCCTCCGACCCGCACACACAGAGGGATGGTGGCAAAGGCGTGGGGCAGGGGGCGCTTACGGGGCAGATATTCACTTTGAAGTTATCCACGTGTCTATCCGGGTTCAGCTGAGGGTATTAAGGGCAGTTATCCTACTCAGAGTTTTACCACTTTGATTGATCAGATTAAAATACAACATCAAAATATCAACATCTGTAATGGTAGTAGTAGTAGTAGTAGTAGGAGTAGTAGGAGTAGTACTAGTAATGGTAGTAACGGTGCTAGGTGTAATAGTAGTAGTAGTAGTAATTATGGTGGTGGTAGTGGTGGTAGTTGTAGTAGTAGTGGTAGTAGTAGCAGCAGTAGTAGTGGTGGTGGTAGTAGTAATATAACTAGTTGCAGTAGCAGCAAAAGTAGTTGTAGTAGTAGTTATTGCAGTTCTAAAACACAATAAATAATCAAGTATTTCAACCATAAAAACTACTTTCCAGTGGCCCTAATGCACTAAAACAGATCGTAATGGTCTATGTATTTAATGCAGATTCTAAACTGTAGTCATGAGGAAATCCAATCATATAAATTCAATAAAACATAAATAAAGTTTATACCATCAACAAACAAAACATCTAATAAAACCTAAATAAATAAATGACTTCAAAGTGTCAGATAAAGCATTTGACTTTCCTGTACTGAGAAATGCACAACCACAATTTTGTTTTTAAGTTTACCTTTTGTGTAGGAGTTTTTTCTTTTATGTTATGTTTCCGCTCCAGTCGTTTTACTATCAGCTCCAGACATCAGAATGAATCAGTTAAGAGTTTTTGTGTGTGTGTGTGTGTGTGTGTGTTTTGGCAAAGATTGGTGTTTGGCAAATAACAAAGATATGTAGGTGTATCACTATGTAGGCAATTCACTAACATCTCCATAGAGACAAGCGAACGACGGGTCCTCGATCAGAAAACTTTCATAATGCATCTTTAAATGTCAAGAAAAGAGACTATAATTACACATAATTGGCTGTGTTTAATAGAAATGTATCTTGTATTGCAGCTGAACAATTTGGAGAAATCAGTGGCCGCAGCTCACACCTTCCTGAAGAAAAACCCAAACGATAAATCTTTGACCAAAAATATGAATCATTACAAAACATTGTTCGATGTGGAGGAATATCTGATTGACCACGAAGAGCAGCCCTATGAGGTCAGTACACTCACAAATCCAATATATAAAGACTGAGAATTTAAAAAGTAAAAGTTATATTTTGGGGAGAAATTTGGTTAAAATGAAGACTTAGTGACATAGTGAGCTCTTTTTGTCAGAATGTTAGGAAAATATTGCAGAAGTAGCATAGCGAATATAGGGTACTATAAATCAATAAAGTTTTAAAGTTATACAAGTGGTTTTGCTTGGTTTTGCTTGGACTTAGACAAACTTTACTGATCCACAATGGAAATTATTTGGACACAGTAGCTCATACATCACAATATAATAGAATATAATAACAAAAAGCAAAAATGTATATAAATGGTCAGAATAGCTTCAAAATAAGTAGCAAAAATAGCAAGGGACTAGTGTACGTAAAGCATAATTACTGCATATGTACAAAAATATAAATATACAAGAGGTCATAAGGAGAAACAGAGCAAAGATTAAATAGTGACTGACAGAGTAGCTTTATGGAAAATGTATTAATAAACTGGACAAAATTATTATTACTGCCAAAATCTCCAAACTACAAACCAAATTGTAACTATAATCTATTATTTATTCACTGTCTTTTAGTTATCATATTATCATATATTTTTTATATATATTTTAATTTTAATTTCTATATTTTTATTTTTACTTGCACTTATACATTTATATAAATATTCCTTATTTGACACCAGGCTCTTGCTGTCTTTGCCATTTATTTAGAATTTATTTTTTCTGCTTTGTTATTGTAATATATTGTGATGTCTAAGCTGCTGTCCAAATGATTTCCTTTGTGGATCAATAAAGTTTGTCTAAGTCTAAGTAAGGTCTCATATTATACCTGCTTTATATCCTAACAGTGTATTTTATTTCTTTTGTTTAAGAGTGTATTTGTCAAAAGTGTGACACAGTACAACAACGGCGACTTCAGTAACAGCGCACACAACATGGAGCAGGCCGTAACCCAGTACTTTGAACTGTACAATGTCTGTCTCGCCGGCTGCGAAGGAAACTATGAGATTTTAGAATATAAGGACTTTTATGCAACATTGGCAGGTAAGAATAAAGATCTTGTTAATTGAATAGGATTGAATTAAGTAAAATATATATTTTTATACTTATTTGCAGATTTGTACACTGATGTCCTAAAGTGTAAGGTGAAATGTGAAGATTACCTCACGCCCACTGTTGGAGGATTTGTTGTGGAGAAATTTGTAGCCACAATGTACCACTATCTCCAATTCTCTTATTATAAATGTAAGAAATACTACATTTTCCTACTACTGCTGTTTCTCTTATAGCGTTTCAAATTACAAACACGATTTCAATACTAAGGAACAGACTCAATACCGATTCTAATACCACAATGATAATAAAAAAAAACAGTCTTTCTTTAGGCAATAGACAGTGATTTTCACCATTAAATCATAGTACTTTCTTTTATATTAAACTCTGGTTTTATATCTGTGTAATCCCTCAGTGGTCCATGGGTGTATACTAGTCCATGTGCTCTTATACTTGTTCTGATACAGCTCAAGATCATTCTAAGACTATTCAGGAAAGGTTCATTTCTGTCCCGTGAATGTGATGGGGTATTGAGCAAGTATTGATACTTGCTCAAACTAGCTTCAGTATGGATTAATATCTGATTTTCAATACTTTTGACAACCCTAGTCCCTTACTTCTGCAATTTCTACCACTACTACTTTATTATTCCTACTCTCTACCACAAGTACTACTACTAAATCCTCTATTATGTCTGTTCACAGTAAATGATGTGAAGAGCGCAGCCCCCTGTGCGTCCAGTTACCTGCTGTTTGACCCACACGACAAAGTGATGCTGCAGAATGTGGCTTATTACAAATTCTACAAAGAGCAGTGGGGGCTCAAGGACCAGGACTTTGAGCCACGTCCAGTGAGTGAAACTAATACTTCAACTACACTAAGTCTTATTGTATAACACAGTGTTTCACTTGAGTATAAACCTTTAAAGGTCCTATATTAAGTAAAATTGATTCATGTGAGCTTTAAGCCATGTTATAATGCTGTTACCTCCTCAAAAACATACCAGGAGTTGTGTTTTGTTTCATTCACGCATGTTTGACTAATTCTTTATTATCAATCTAAATACATTGGCAAAGCTCAAACAGTTCCTTTTACCTTTTAGTTCAGTAGAGATGGGCAATTCCAGGGCTGAAATGATCCAAATGATTCTAGTGAAGGAAGTACAGAGTTTAAAAACACAGTAGAGCATTTCCTGTATTACCACATGACATCACAAGGTGGAATAGAGTGTTTTCTGTTTGGGAGAAGAACTCAGCCTGCAGGAATTGTGTGTTAAACATGTGTGAATGAAACAAAACACAACTCCAAGGAATGTTTGTGATGAGGAAATAACATTATAACAGCTCAGAAAATAGTGTGGTTTTGGCCATTTAAGCTTTTGAAAAAAACTTTTCACTTACCCCAGAATGGGTCTAATCTAAATGATTTAAGGCAGCATTTGTTTATTTCTTTGTTCTAAGCCTTTTTAAAAATTCCTTTGTCTTACTTAAACAAATAAAAATGGTGTTCAATACATTGATCAGTGCCATTTAACAAAAAATATAAATAAAAACACATGCTTTTACTGATAAACGATTGGTTGTAGAGTTAAATGTTGATGAAAAAGGCCCATAGATGAGTCCCAACAATAGGAAAATTACAACGATTAGAAATGACTAAATCTCAGTTAAAATCTGATTAATTGCACAGCCCTACTACAATATCATTTGCATCAGGTACTAGTACATGTCAATCAAGTGACTCTGTTTACTTGTTATCTGTGTATTTTCCCATATCCTGTACACTTCGCACTAGCAAAGTTCACACTTCCTCTGACAAACCCAATCAAGAGTCACACAGCACAAACTGCCACCAGTGTGAACTTTAACACAGCCCCAGGGCCATACTTAGGAAACCAAACATATTTTCGACTCACTGCAGCTGCCTACACTTTTAGACCTGTAATTGTGTGCGTTTAACTGCGTTTAGCTCTGCGCTCAGTGAAACGCTATAAAACCAGTAGTAAACAAGAGCACAGACAGGGAGAGATTGGGAGGTTTTTGTTGATCATGTTTGATTTTGTTCCCAGGAGGCTTTGAGTTACTTCAACCAAACGACCAAACAGAAGGAGATGCTGGAGTTTGCACTGAATTATCTACAAACAGACGATGAGGTATGTGCCCACAACTGCGTCTACTACTACTACTACTACTACTACTACTACTACTACTACTACTACTACTACTACTGCTAGTTTTGCTACTACTATGTTTCTAACTTCTGCAACTGTGAATACTTCTACTACTACTGATAATATTACTAATACTCCTACTCAAGTACTCATTTTCCTCCTACTACTATTACTTCTACTACTTCAACTATCCTACTACTTACTACTTCTGCTACTACTATTACTACTACTCTAGCTGTTTTAGTGAGGCATACAGGCCTTAAAGCTGACTCTGTTGGCACAGACAGGACGAGGGTTTAGGTCCGACCTGGGCATTATTTTGTAATTATACCTCATGCATGGACTAAAGCTGCATTGCTTTTATTTTAGAAGTGTTTTTAAATGACATATTTCATAAGGCAGCATCACTTTTTCATTACTGAGTCATAACATAAACTCTTACCAGTCTGACCAGCATGTCAAAACAATGCTATTGACTTTTTTATATATAAAGAAATACAATTAATATTATGAAGAATTCAGTTAAGCATTTTGGCCCTCCACAATATTTTATGTTTCTCATGTGACACATTTACATATTGATTGAATTTATACAGGACCAAATGTATGTATCTTTGCTTATTTACCAGGGGTCCTTTTTTAAATTAGTTTTTAAGTTTCATCTAAACATTTTACCTAGTCAGTACCTAGTCAGTCAGTTCCACCGATTTTCAGCTGTCTTTTTCTGTCTGCTACGAGTACAGCCACATTCAAAATTAATCAGATTGAAAAGACTGATTATTCTACAATGATTTGGTAAAAAGTACATTTTTTAAAAATTGTTAAGCCTTATGGATTGTTAACTACAGTGAGATTGTGAGTGCTGGTATAGTGGAGGAGGGCAGTGCTGTGGTTTGCTCCAGCAGAGTGTGGTATGTGGCTGTGAGGTGTGGGGTCGAGTGAAACGGCCTCTGGGTCTGAAGAGAAAGTGAAAGGGTCAGATAAAGGTCAGGACCCAAATACAAATGACTTTAGCTGAATACTGTACGTATGTGTGACTGTAGAGGCTGAATATTTTGTGTTTCATACCAAACAGCGATTCCGTATTAATCTGTCACATAATTTGTTGCTAGTTCAAGTGATCAGAAAACATACAAACATTTGACCTATAATAAGGTGACTAGAAAGACAAAAAATAGAGCAGAATAGCAAAATAGAAAAAATATGAAAATGATTATATTGTAGTTGTACAAGTCCATACACCTTCACTAGAATCTCTACACTAGCTGTTAACTTGAAAACTCCTGCTTTGTGACATTACAAGGTGGAACAGAGCTTTTTGAGCTTTGGAGATTGGAGATGTGTTTTTGATGAGATAACAATGTACTAACATGGCTTAAAGCTCACAAGAGTCTTTTTTACGTAATATAGGACCCTTTAAAGGGCAGGCAAATGGAGTGTACATTAAAATTTCGATTTCACATAAATCCAGAAGCCAGCATCCAGAATAAATCACATTATTTATTTGATCCTAACAGTGTTTTTTACCCTTTAGGGAGTGGTGAGTCCGGAGGAGACAGGCCTCTCCTCGTCTGAAAGCCCCGATGCAGAGTTCGAGGGTTTGGGCGACTACGAGGAGGCGTTTCTGGCCGACTGGTGGCAGGAGCCCAAAACCAAGTGGGACACTGGAGAAGTGGATTAATGTGTTTAATCGTGGGCTTTTATAAAACTCTACATCAGACCAAAGACTGTTACCTCCTGCAAACAAACAAACCAGGTCTAGTGGGGAAAATACAAATCACTGCACTGTGTAGACTACAAAAGGAAATAGTGATGTATGTTAAAGGGGCACTATGTAACTTTTCTAGTGGGGGGATACACTACCTGCTTGTCTCCATGAAGATGCCATTGCTTTGCCTGGAATATTCCGCAGTATGCCTTTAAACATATCCATTCTGTTGTTATTTTTTCTTTTTTTAATCATCCTCCATAAGAAAAATTACAGTGTACCACTTTTTCATTTCATTTTGTTAATTTAAGTTGTCTGCCAAAGAAATAAGAATAATTCTGACTGTATTTGCAGATAATTGTGTTGAAATTATACTAGAAAAAATATATGTAGACTGTAGGCAAGAGAAAACTGATCAACTAAAGAAGTAAATCTAAACGAGTCAAAATACAATCGAGATAAATATAGAATGTAAGTATTTTTTACCTCAAACGCAGTATTCCCTTTTGCAGGCACTGAGCCCTGGCATGTCCAAAGTTGATCCTCACCAGGTTCTCAAATACTTCCCTGGTTGTGTGTTGCAGCCTTTAGGTCCTTCCTTGTTTCACTTTTGAATGTGTTGGAGGTGTGAACTTTTGTTATTTAAAACTGGATGCCTCGTTTGTTTGTGTGTTTTATAAGGAAACCTGGTGCTGTGGCATTGGGAGAAAACCAAAGACAATCATGTGATACTGTTTGTTCAAAAATAAATATTTTATAATATAAACTAGTCATGCTGTTGTCATTTTCACTGCATGAAGCAAAATTTAATGTTGCTCAGATAGAATGACTATGCTTAAGCTATTGTGAAAAGTAACATATTTTGACTGGATTTTACAGGACAAAATTAAACTTCTGTGTCTGTATTTTTACTTTATGCTACAAAAATATCTCACACTCAGGCAGGGATTTGCATATTGATTAGTCTTTGGTGGGAGTTGCCAAGAAACCTGAAATTGAAAACAAAAATAAATTGTGAAGTTAAACAATGTTAAAACATTTTATAGCACAGGAGTTAAAGTTGGTTTATACTGTATATACAATGGTCGAGCAGGTCTCTAATCATACAATGCATCTTAAGACAGCGTTCCTTGTTTAGTCCTGTTGTAGTCTGGGTTTGGTCCTGGTCTAGTCCTGGTCTGGTCCAGGTTTAGCTCCGGGTTTAGTCCCAGTTTTAATGACTTGTGCAAATGTGAACACAAAATTTAAACGGTTATATTAGTAGTTGAAAACATCACATGAACACTACCTATTAATGTCTAACACAATAATACAATGCATCTTAAGACAAAATTCCTTGTTTAGTAGAGGTGTAACAATATCCAAGTCTCACGATACGATATCGTCACGGTATGAACCTCACGGTACGATATTTATTGCGATATCGTGGGAAAGCTCACGATATGGTGGGGAGGCTCATGATATTACGATATTCTACATAATAACACTGACATTCTAAAATGCTTTGACCAGTCATTTGGTACAACATTTATTGTCATTAGGGATGCAACGATATCCAAATCTCTGTGCGATATTTTCACCATAAACATCTCACTGTACGATATTTACTACAATATTTTGTGGAGGCACAAAACTGTGAATCTGCTCATTTTCCCTCTAAAAATGCTTCACAAGACTTAATCCAAAAAAATGAAGATGTAAAAGTGCTTAGAACAGTTATTTCTTCATGTAGTCTGCACTGAAACGGAGCAAAGGATCATGGTCTATGTAGTTCCCACTGTTTTTTTTTTAAAGCTATTTCTGCATCATAACTATTTGATATATTGTGATGGTCCACGAGATTATTGTGAGATGATACGATATCACAATATTTCGGTTATTGTTACATCCCTATTGTTTAGTCCTGTTGTAGTCTGGGTTTGGTCCTGGTCTAGTATTGGTCTAGACCCAGTTTGGTCCAGGTTTAGTCTCAACACAGCATTTAAATTGTTATGTAAGTAGTTAAAAACCCCTTATAATCACCATATACAGGTAAGCAGCCATGACAAAAGAAAACACAATGAGATGAGAGATTGGTTTCAAATTTTAATATTTTATTTTGCCTTTGTCTGAAACCAACTACAAGCCTTTAGTCCATTTCATTCTTTTTTAATCTGTTTTCAAAAACGTAGTGTCTAAAAATACGGGTTGGGATGCGTCTCATTTAGTCTTTTTTAACTCTTAAAAGTCAAAATTGTTAAACTGGCTGTATTTGATACCAACTCTGTACATATCTTCATATTAAGAACGCTAGTGCATCGTCCATAGTGCAAAATCTCATTCAAAACACCATTCATACTTAGTACCTCTTTAGTATTATTTATTAATCTCTTTACAATGGGAATCTTTATAAAGTCTCTGGAATTCACCCAGTGGAACAGGGCTATCAACAAATTTACAAAATAGTTTCTTTTTTATTTTTTAAAGGTCCTATATTACACAAAATGGACTCCTGTGGCACCCCTATGAACTAACATCAAGGACCATGTTGTCCGCCCTCCTGTGGGCTCACCACCTGCAGAGGGGTTCATAGGGGGGGTCAGGTGCTATGAGTATTGGGCAGCAAGCTGCCCCCGCGACCCAGCCGGATTAAGCGGGAGAAGATGGATGGATGGATGGACTCCTGTGGGATTTAAGCCATGTTATAATGTTTTTACCTCTGAAGTTGTGTTTTGTTTCATTCACACATGTTTGGAGCTGTTCATGTCTAGAGCTAAAGTCACAGTCAAACCTGAGACTTTTTCAACAGTGTGAGCACTAAACTGCAACTGGACTCATGGTGTAAAGTGACCAGATTTCTCTAATGGCATATCCCTTCCTCTTATTGTTTTTTAGCCTGTGTATTTTACAAACTTCACTGTTTTTCTATTTTTGTACTTGTACTGACATTTTTAAAAGCCAAACCAGGGACGGGGGCTGCAAATTAGCCTGTTGCTAGAAGCCTTACGTACATTACTATCTATTTGGTGGCAATATTTTTTGTCCAGTCTCTGACAAATAAACTAAGAAAAAAATAAAAATGTTTGAGTAATACGTTATTATTAATCTGTCTACATCTCCAAAGCTCAATGCTCTGTTCCTGTTGTGATGTCAAGAAGCAATAGTGTTCAAGTTTACAGCTACTTTTTACCTTTTGTTCAGTAGAGATCAGCAATTCTAGGTCTGAAATCAGCCAAATGATTCTAGTGAAGGTGTAGGGAGTTTAAAAACACAGTGGAGCACTTCCTGTATCACCACATGACATCACAAGGTGGAACAGAGTGTTGTCTGTTTGAGAGAAGAACTAAATATGCAGAGTTTGTCTGTGTTAAACGTGTGAATGAAACAAAACACAACTCCAGGTATGTTTTTGATGAGGAAACATTATAACATAGATTTTTTTAAAAAACAGCGTAATACAGGCCCTTTAAAGTAGCTGTGAAATGCAGGTTTAGCAGTGACTTCCGGATGCAAAAAGTGATTAGGCTGTTAGCTATGTTCACTGAAAAATGGTGGTTATTATTTTAATTTTCAAAACAGTGCGTTAAACATTCAATATATCTTGCACATATTTACAAAATGATGTGCATACAGTTGGCTAGTGCTTAGATACATAATAAAAATGGGTTTGTTTTTATTGTGCTGACTGTAGGAGCCAAGGCTGCAGCACAGGTACAAAGATGGGATCTAGAGGTATAAAACCACCTATCTGATGCCGATAGGAGGAATGTTAAGGTATTTTTAAGCAACGATGTAAACAGTCAGGCAATCTATGGCGGTTATTTTGTGTCTTCAGTGCCAAGGCGTTTTGACAGGGATTTAATGTAACTGAATAAGTGAATTCTTCCAGTGCAGTTACTATCATAATAACATAATATGAGCAAAATATCTCAATTCTACAGTTAAATGGCTAGAAATGGTAGAAAAAAAGGATATAAAAATGTAGTGTAATTTGTAAAGTCTGCCAAAAAACACTTGAGACACTGAAATTAAGCTACATTTTTAGTAAACAGATTAATTTTGTTTTCATTCCTGGGAAGTTAAGACCGCTTGTTTAAAGGTGCACTGAGCAGTTTTTCTGGTGGATGGTCCGCTACATGCTTGTCTCCATGGAGATGTTATTGCTTTCCCTGGAATGTTCCACAGTATGACATACAAAATATCCATCTAGCGTTTATTAAAAAACACAGTAATTCCTTCTGTGAATAGGGGCGACTCTCCACAGATCTTAATTGTAATGTAGCGTAGCGCTGTAACCTGCATGTCTCCCTTAGGATAAATAGGTTGGAACATTTTAGACAAAGCAGTAACATTTCCACGGTGACAAACAGGTTGCAGACCCTCCACTAAACATGTTACACAGTGCTCCTTTAAGTCAGACATGTCCAAACTATGGCCCGGGGTCCAAATGTGGCCCTCAGACCAATTTTTTTTAGCCTTCAGATATCAAATATTTAATTTGTTGAGGATTTAAGCTTGAATAAAGGCTGTACTGACCATGAAATCTGTGGCCCTTGACAAAAACTTTGGACTTGGGCTTAAGTCTCTAAGCAATCGGTTTAATTAACAGTTATTAATTAGATCGTAAGAAAATAGTCACATGGTCTTACAAATTCATCAATGCAATATCGCTATTAACTGTTGTAAATACTTCAAATTTATCTTAACTTTAGGTGGTGGATTTTGGATTATATCTTTTCTTAAATAATACGTTTCTCATTGGACGTAAAGCAAATAGTAGTCACATAATATACTATAAAATGTCCATTACATAAATTTAGCTTTGATACTTAAGACACAGAATAATCCCCATACAATCGTCTCTTTAAAAATCTCACATGCATTCCTCTCATACATTCGTTCAATAGTGACACATTTGGACAAAGCCAAAGTGAATACAAACATTGGCCTGTAATAAGGTGACCAGACACAGAGCGGTGTGGAATGTGGCGCACAGAAACAGGGCAGAAAACTGTGGAAAAGACAGAGTTCAGTATTTCAATGTAAATACGGATTCACTACAAGAAGTGAACTGGTCTGGACGATTTAGTATCTATGTATCTAAATATCTATGATTTTTTTCTGTCTTAAATTGTAGTTACAATAGAAGCACCACATGCATTTCAGTAGATGCTTGTACAGCGGCAATACAAAAACTACTGGGTTGCAGGTTTTATGAGTTGGTGCAATCTTGGAGTGGTCCATGGTAGGAAAAGTTTTACAGGTAGTAATCTGAACAATGTGAAGGCATTTCAACTGCAATCCAGAAGTCAGTCTGAAATGTAATAATTGGATGTGATTTTTGAGATTGAAAATGATTCTGGATGGAAGTCAAAACGAACCTTTTCTACCACGGTTAGACTAGACTAGATGTTCTTTTACTGTTTAAAGGTTTGAGTTGACAATTTGTGTTGATATGTTGCACATTTTCTAATTGTGAGCCTGTTTTGGGACCATTAAAGTTGTGCTTTTCAATTCACATCTGCGTAACATTACATTCATTAATTAGATCAGTTAAGCTGAGCCCTGATGAAGACCAGTGATGTTTGAAACACATTGGCTTTGGCCATCTAAATAAAGGCCTTTTAACTATACTTTCCTCGCGCAATTTTTACTTCTTTGTATCTGGATGTGCCTGGATTTTGTTGTGTCTTAAGTTAGATAAGTTAATTGAATTGGCCATAGACCCATGAGTTGCCGATTTTTATGAGATACGTGGTTTTAATTTTAATAAGACATAAGATAAATGTAAGATTTTGGTGCTGGTGGGAGCCGAATGTTGGCTACAAGGCTCCAGCTACTTTCATTCTTATTTTCCAACTGTTTGCTCTTTACTCTTCTTATTTATCTTAGTTTTTGAGTGCCTATTTTTTATTATTCTCTTAAACTATGCTTGAAACACTGGAATTTCCCCACTGTGGGACAAATGAAGGTTATCTTATCTTTTCTTTGTGCATAACTTTGTAGATTTTAACAGAACTACTGAAGCTGAAGGCCTTTTCCACACTGTTCAGACCTGTTGCTGCAGCGCTTGTATGTTGGTCAGTCTGTGGCTATAAAACACTAAGTTTGCGGTCTTTGTTGATTTGAAGTTTGGTGAAAAACGCAACATTTTTCAATTTTTTTCCTTCATACCTGAAATCTTGTGGGGTGGCAGGCAAGATGCTTCAAGTTCAGATAATAACACGCAACAATGAGCTCGACAATCACACTGAATCTGGCTTTTTTCACTTGGTTTCTGTCCTTCTTTGGAAAACAAAAAAGTGTTAATCTAGTTTTTTTAAGTTTTAATAAATAAAATTATTGTCCATTTTGCGATGCACCAAGTCAACTCCTGGCCTTTTAAAGAATCCAGGTCTGTTTCTTAAAAAATATTAGTAAACTCTTCACTCCCGTCAGTGGTTTTCCTTTAGTCTATTGTAGTCCATGGCCAGTCTGTGCGCTTGGGTTCGGGCCAGTAACAGAAACACATGCCCACTTAAATTGGTCCAAGTTGATATGTTCTTTTCAAGCTGTCTATTTGTGATGAAAACGAGGTACCACGGAAGGGAAGTATGTGTTTGAGGGAATTATTTCATTTTGAGAGCATTTTCTGAACAGTATTTGCCAATTTGCCCCATATATCTTATCATTTCTATGCTTTTAACTGCTTTTATTTGTTTTGAATGCACATTTTTATTCTATTTTGTAATTTTTTTTTTTTTTTATAAAATCCAATCAGTTTAACTCTCGAACCACTCATCCGACTGATCTCAAATTTGGAGGGTGTCATCCTAATGGTGCGGGTGTGTGCAGTGCCCAGTTTCATGTTGTTGGGGCACAAAATGCCAAAGATATTGGGAAATTCTTAGGAAATTACATTCATTTCCTGTTTATACACCACATAATAATAATTTAATACTAGCCAGTCAGTTTATCTTGGTTTTTTTTATAGTCCTCACATTTTGTTATATGTATTTGTTTCTTCTGTCTTTGTTAACTTTTATGTGAAGCACTTTGGTCAACTGAAATTGTTTTAAATGTGGTATAGAAATAAACTTGAATTGAATTGACTAATAACTAAGGATTAGCTAAATCCATTCAATCAATTTGTTCGATAGTTGTAGCTCAACATTAGTGCAAGTTCTAAGCCAATGGGGGAAGCTGCAGTTGTTTAGACACAGGGAGAACATGTAAACTCCACACTGAAAAGACATTTAGTGTGGGAATCGAACCTCAAAAAGTCTTGAACTACAACTTTCCAGTAATATTCTTTTGTAGTGATAATTATTGTCTCATGATATCAAGGTGGTCTTAAAAAGAGCTCTCAAACTGAAATAACTCTCCCGCTGATAAAGAAGTGAATTTCCTTGCACTGGTACCAACACTCAATGGCACACGTTGAAGCACATTCGTTTTTAAAAAGCCACTGGACTGAGGAAGACTTGGGTGACACCAGTAGGGGGCGTCACCTGCTCGCTCCGCTTCATTTGGCCCGTTAACAGAGAAGACACCACCCTAATGATTTTGGCTGGTTTGAAGAAGACCACAGAGGAGGAGGAGGAGGAGGAAGAGGAGAGACGGATACAGGCTGGACGGTGGAAGTGGAGATTTCGGGACACGGGTGGAAGACTTGGTTGTTCCCCTGTTTTTGTTTTGTTTTGTTTTTCTCCAGATGTGGATTTGACACAGTGAGAAGAGGAAGACGGGAGCACACGGGACGCAAAGACACGCGGAGAGATGAGATGATTATCCTCCACCCGATCTGAGAGAGAGGGAGGGAGGGAAGAGGGGGAGAGAACGAGAGGGAAGGGTAGAAGGAGGGACAGGGAGAGGGAAGAAAGAGAGAGGGAGGGGGAGGGAGAGGGAGGAAGGCAGAGACGGGGAAGAGAAACGGGGAAAGAGAGAGAGGAGAGAGGGAGAGAGAAAGAGAGGAGGGAGGGAGAGGGGGAGGAAAGGGAGACAGCGAGGGAAACAGAGAAAGAGAGAGACAGGGAGAGAGAAAGAGAGAGGGAAAGAGGAGAGAAAGAGGGGGAGAAAGGGAGGGAGATAGGAAAGAGGGAGAGAGTGAGGAGAGAGAGGAAGAGACAGAGAGAAAGAGAGAGGGGAGAGGAGAGAGAGAAAGAGAAGAGAGGGGGAGAGAGACATAGAGAAGGAGAGGGACAGGGAGAAAGAAAGAGAGAGAGAGGAGAAAAAGAGAAAGAGGAGGAGAATGGGAGAGAGAGAGGAGACAGAGAGAGAGAGAAAAAGATCATTAGGATGAAGAAAAAATTGTGACAATTTATGTGTTAAAATTTAGTAATTTAAAGACACCTACAACAAAGTAGTGCTGGGTCATATAGCAAAAAAGATGTGAAAACAAGAGAAATGTGCCCCATAAACGTGATCCTTTATGGTGCTCTGAGCCATTTTCAATAAAAGATAATTAACAAGTTACGCCTAAGTCAAATAAGTTGCGTTACCTTCCTCTTCGAATGTTCCTGCATCCCAAAAAGAACAGAACATGAAAAAGAGACTTTGTTTAGAAAAATAATAATCACATCTGCAGTGAAGTTGAATTAAAGGTGCACTGTGTAAATTGACTAATTAACATGTAAATTCTTTATTCTATAGTCTATTTTTCTGTTACAAGAGCCAAGAAAAGGCAAAGCATAAATACATGGAGACTTTAATTTTAACTGTAAACCACCGGACCAAATACAGCGCTGTTCAGAGGTGTGCAATTCCAACATTGTCCACCAGATGTCACCTCACACTGCACCTTTAATTTGTTCTTCAAAAGTTCAACATTCAAACTGTGACTTATCATCTAATTTAGACATTTTCAGGATTAGTAACACATGCAAAACAGCCTCCAAACCACCAAATCTGAGTGAAACTTTTGCATATCTCAGTACATACAATATTAAGCCAGTAACTGGTGTAAGTAAAGGTTTGAATAACAGCCCATGCACACATGCACTGCACACACACTTACCCTGTGTCTAAAAGGACTTCAGAAATTCATTTTATATGCTTTTAAATTGGCTCTGTGCAGAGCAGCATGCTAAATATGCTCACTGTGCCCCAAAGCTAACAGTCACTTTTATTAATCGTAAAAAAAAAAATGAGATAAAAAAAGTAAAATTCAAATACATTTTTTAATACCCAATTATTTTTTATGCAGAATATTTTGGTGACCAGATTTTCAAAATAAAAAACTGGGACACACCGTTTGTGGTGGTTGGTAATAATACAATTGTGAAACAAATGCATAATTAAGGCCCATTCATGACTAATGTTTCAGTATAGTCACATTTTCTTTGTCATTTCAAGCAGCTTTTCTGTGTTTTACCCAAACAAATGACAATTTATGCCTCTCTTTACTGTTGGCAGGGATCAAACTGGTCAAAAATAGGGACAGCTGGGACATCTCTTGTAGGGACAAATCAATGGTTTTGGACAACTCCACTAGGACAGGGGACACAGGGCTCAAACTGGGACTGTCCCGGGTAAATACGGACGTCTGGTCACCTTAATTTTGCCTCATAATTCACATTAGCGTGACCATTGAGGCAAAAACATTCTTAGAATTCACAGAAGTGGCCTCCTCATTTCTGTCATTTTAACATGCCGTCACTCACATCCACGTGCAACCAAATGTCTCATATTTAAATCTTTATTAACTTAAGCATGAATCAGCAAAAACCCCAAACATACACAACTGAACAGGAAGTAGTGACGCTAACAGTGCGGTCTCTAGGCGCAGTTGTGCACAGAGCCTGTTGTCATTCGATCTATGTATAATTTGTTAATTTCGTAGTCCTTTTAGCTCAGAGGTTTAAGGTTTGACTATAGCGAGCATGCAGGGGGGCTTATGGGACAATGCAGGCTAAAATAGCACCAAAGGCAAGGCATGTTAATAAATACGACTGGGTGCTAGCAATCATTCTTAGTGATCCAATGCATTTGGAGTCGGCTATGTTGGAAAAAGTCAGGCTAAATAAGTAGTGAAGTGGTTTCTGGCATGTTAGCAGCTTAATTTGACCCTGTTGTTACTATGGGAGTGAAGGCAAGATGCAGGATGGATCTAAGATACGTCTATAAAAGTTTGATTAAATAAAATGTGTGATGTTTCATATGGTAAAAAGGCCCTAAGCAGTCCAAGCAATAGCATGTCTCAAGACCGCTCCCCGTGGCAAAAAGGGGTGCGAGTGCAGACCTGTCACAATAAGAAAATTTGGAAGTGTGATTTATAAAAACTACTAAAATATAATGATAAAAAATAACTGAAACTACGTAACTGTGTTGAGAGGGATTCTCGTAGTAAACCCTTTTTGAAATGTATTATATAGTAGTATAGTAGTATAATCTGTCTTGTTAGTGTCTATTGGGGATTTTTAGATTCTAGATATGTTGGATGTCATGTTATACTAATGGCTGGGGCACAAGAGACAGTTTTTCCTGTTGATCACATTAGTGTGACCACATTTTCAAAATAAAAACTGGGATTTCCCCATTTTTTGGTGGTTGGTAATAAAATAAAATAAAAATAAAACTGTGAATCGAGTGCATAATTAAGGAAAACTGTTCTGCAGAGCCCATTCATGACTAACATGTGAGTCAGTCACATTTTCCTTGTGTTTTGGTCATTTTTAAGCAGCTTTTCTGTATTTGACCTTAACAAATGACAATGTATGCCTCTCTTTACTGTTGGTATCAAGTTGGTCAAACAAAGGGACATCTCTTCTATAAAACTGGGACAAATCACTGGTTTTGGATAAATCTGCTGGGACAGGGGACACAGGGCTCAAAACTAGGACTATCCCAGGTAAATATGGACGTCTGGTCACCCTAAATTACATTGTACTTTGCCATGAAATATCAGCATTTTAACAATATTAATGTTAACTGGCCCTCAACTGTATTAAAAATTATAGGCTTATTGATATTTTGCAGCTGATCATCAACATTCCCGGGAAGGTGATGCTAAGCAGAGGCACTGCTCCGTCTGAAGCTCGGTTATTCATATTAGACTTTAATCTGAGCAATCTGACTTTAAAGCTGGAACAGAATGAATTTATTTGTGCTGTTAAACAAGTCTTTCTCAAATAACATTACAGTCACAAGCTAACCAGCATTAGTCAACAGTTTTTTCAGTTAGTCACTCTTTTTCACCTGAACACTCGTATTGACCACAGGCTTCTCAATATGGGTGGTTAAAATCTATTTAGTATTTTTTTCCTAGAGTTTTCAGACTTTTTCAGTCTCTAAACTTTTCGGCAGTGTTTACTAATGTGTGCATTGT
This sequence comes from Odontamblyopus lacepedii, assembly GCA_034769755.1. Lineage (NCBI taxonomy): Eukaryota > Metazoa > Chordata > Actinopteri > Gobiiformes > Gobiidae > Odontamblyopus > Odontamblyopus lacepedii. The sequence continues at coordinate 13,121,148 of CM068351.1, forward strand.
ATCACCGTGGTAACTGCTGAACATTCTGCTCTAGACATGTATGCAGGACCCCATCCAGTATCAATAAAGTGCTGTGATGTCACCTGAAACTGAGCATAGAAGTGACTAATGCAACCCTCTACAGCTCAAATCCTATTCTATTACAAAAAAATAACAAAAATGCCCCACTAGCTAAAAGGCAAAGTACTTATAATAAATACCAAGCGCTCAAAAATATGCGTCTAACATTTATCAATAAGTCAGTATAGTATTTATTGTGACAGGCCTTTGTGTGGGAGAGGTGGGTGTCCCGTATCAGGTATAAGCAGACAGGTACACAGGTAGAGGCATGCCAGAACGCTTACTTAAATCCCCAGCCCGTCCCCCCTAGGACTATAGCTGCCAGGAGAATTGCACCTGCGATGGACCCTATTATGATATTGGTGCCACTGGGACCTGCACAAAGGAAGGAGGAGGAGGGGGCGGGGGGTATAAAGGAAGGAAGGAGGGGCAAGAAACAAAACAACACCACTCAAAACACACATCAGGACAGCATCGAGACTGTACCACGACCACAAGGAGGAGACAGAGAGAGGAGAGAGCGACTACAGAGACAGAGCAAAGGTGAGAGCTGCAGACTGAGAGATGAGCGGAGGAGGGAGGAGCTAAAACCTGAACTCAGACTGCACGCGTGACTGTCCAAGGTTTTTTTTTATTTGTTTAGTTGCATTTTAGTAGCCCCATCTGCATTTGACCCATGCTTCAATTGTTTACCATGATAAACACCTTTTGGGCTCTTAGTCAACATGATCAAACAGCTAATCCTGTGGCACTGAAAGCATGCAGTCTGGAAATGAGAGTTTAGAGTGGTCTTTATATGTATAATTTTCAAGAAAATACAATTATTTAATGCAGAAAATAATATTATAGTGTTTTTTTTATAATTCTGCTCATCTTGCTATTGAAATTGATATACAAATGTCAAGCCTTTTGCATTTAGTGATTTTAATATTGTAATAATTCAAAAGGGGATCTCACTGAGAGTTAGATGCCTATAACTTCTTTTATGGGACAGCCTGGAGCTCGGAGGGAATTTGGCGTCAGTTTATTGACCCTAAAACAGCAGTGACACTTTCCACCACACACACAAACACACACAGACACACACAAACACACACAGACACACACAAATGCACACAGACACACACAGATACAGGTACAGACTCTGAGCAGCCATAACATTAAAAGGAATAATACAAGAAACAGACAATAGCACATATATATTGAACAGAAACAGTAAGATTATACAGTAATCTCAAATTACTAGAGATGTAATGATATTCAAGTCTCACGATACGATATTATCACAGTATGAACCTCACGGTACCATATTTATTGCGATATCATGGGAAAGCTCACGATATAGTTGGGAGGCTCATGATTTTACGATATTCTACATAATAACAAGACTGACATTCTAAAATGCTTTAACCAGTCATTTGGTACAACATTTATTGTCATTAGGGATGTAACGATATCCAAATCTCTCTGTGTGATATATTTTCACCATAAACACTGTACGATATTTATTGCAAGATTTTGTGAAGGCTCATAAAACTGTGAATCTGCTACTTTTTCCTCTAAAAATGCCTTCACAAGACAAAGTGCTTAGAACAGTTATTTCTTCATGTCGTCTGCATTGACACAGAGCAAAGGATCATGGTCTATGTAGTTCCCTCTTTTTTTGTTTTTAGCTATTTCTGCATCAGAACTATTCATTTAAGCAAAGAGATTTGTGATTCGATATATTGTGATGGTCCACGATATTATTGTGAGACCTTTGACGATGCGATATCACAATATTTCGGTTATTGTTACATCCCTAGAAATGATATTACATCATATAATCTAGTAAGAATATAAAAAACAAAACAACTACAAACGATTATATAGGCCTAATAAGGTCATTCAGGTGCTCATAATGTTATGGCTGATCCGATCTACTTCACAGTCACAGTAGCTCTAATACAAATACACACACACACACTCACTCGCACATTCACTAAACACTAAAAACTCCACAAGATTTACAACATAGTATATCAATTACCTTTGTGTATGTACTCTTGTCTAAGTGTGAAACATAGAGAAGCTACAGAGGAGATGGCAGCGATTATGAGCGGGTATGAGAGGGAGAGAGAGGGACAGAGAGGGGTTATTTTTGGGGTGTATGGACCTTTCTTCTCTGGACCCGTGGGCATAGTGGGCTCTGGGATGGGGTCAAAAACACTGCAGTCTTTCCCCGTGTAGTCTCGGTCACAGATGCACTTCACCTCATTGCTGCAGGTCTAAGAACAAGGAAGAAAACACAATGGTTATTTCTCCAGAGGTTTCAGCTTCCTGTTTGTGGGCAACATTTTGAGGATTTCGGTTTTAAATGCTTAATTAATATAACAACGGTCCTAATTTTTCAGAATTCTGAAACCCATGAATAGGACACCCAAAAAAGGAACAGGGAAAATCAAGCTGCAACTAGTTAGATGGAAACAGGAATTCTTAAATGTCCTTTTTGGCTGGTAAATTATGATGAGTTTGTCCCACAATGTGACTACAATTCTCCATTTGGACATATATTCAGATTTTACTTTTAAAATTCTCCTTGTCTGCAAGTTTGTTAGATCTACTTGTTTTTGTTGTTGACTTCTGTTTTTTTCTGTACAATTTAGAAAAGCAATAAAATGTATTATAGTTGCCTGATCTGTTTATGAAGTCATCCAAGCTTTCTGAATCATATACAATATCTGCCAAATTGATACAGATAAATACTCCTTCCTTTATGGAAAATAAAAATTATTATTATTATTCTGCATATTTATATGTAGAAGCTAAAAGCATTTACAAAACCACCACCATCCACAATTTTAGAATAACTTTGGTAAAGTATTTTGTTTAACAACATCAGCTTCAAGCAAAATAGAACCTCAACAGTTCAAAACACGACTTGAAACTTTTCAGTGGTAGATGTATATTCCTATTTGGTGGCCTAAATTAATGTATCTAGGCCTGTGTCCTAAAAATAAAATCAAACATTAGACATATTAAGGCTAAATAATCAATTTGTGTGTCTAGAGTTTGCAAATACCAACATTTATTTTAGTTATTACTGAAAGAACAACTGCTTTAGTCTTCAAAATAAAATAAACATAGTAAAAGCACGTACCCCGTGGTCTGAACAGATGCGTCCAAAGTTGGAGCCGGGGCAGGTACTGAGATTAAAGGTGACCACCGGGAGGCAGCGTCGCTCCAGACACATCATGTTTGGCCCACAGGGGGTGCCATCCTCCACGTAACCCAGGTCTGAGCCATCCTCCAGCAGAACGTGTCCTCCTCTGAAGAGAACACACACGAGATAAATGTGTGTTAGATGGAATTATCATCATAATACAAGCATTTATAACTCTATAATCAAAAAATAACTCCTTTGTTGACTTTAAAATACAATCAACACATGCCGATATCATGCATAAACTGTTCCTAAACATTCAAATCAAATTGTAAACCTGTTTTATTCTTAGCTATAAACCAGCCTCTGCAGCTCAGTGAGGCTCTGAGCTTTCACAGCAGGCATGACCTGTCCATATACTGAGAATGAGAAAACGTGTGTGTGTTCTCTATCTGCAGTGGTAACCCAGATTATTTTTGACTGCAGTGCCCCTCTTAAAAGTGTAAGAGAGCAGGCTACGTATAATTTCTTTAAAACCCCTTTAACGCTGAGTGTCAAAAATATGCAACAAACCGTTTGGATCAAGATATAAGACGAGGTAGCGACTGCATTCCCCAATGCAGGTTAGTGCGGATGCAGAACCTTCCTAGGAACTTTTGGCAAGCACTTGCTTCTAGTTGTCTCAAATTTGCAACATGCCCAAATTTCTATTTTTTTTTTGCTATAAATTAATAGTCTCATCTTAATTTACCATCTACTTAAAGGAAAAACACACAAAAAACATGTGCATTGCCTCAAAGAAAATCAAGTGATCGACTAGAGCTACTCACCGACAGTCCAAGTACTTGTTCTGGTGGTAAAGGGTGAAACTGGTCAACTCTCCGCTCAAGTCTCCAAACTTTGGGTTTGTGGTCACATTGGCACAGAATAAAAACCCACATAATACATCTCTAAAAGGAGAAATCAATTATTATAAAATGATGCAGATGAAGACATGAGACAAAAATGCACGATCAGATTTTTTGCTCACGGTTTGTTGCACTGGAGCCAGCCCTGTCCATCGGGGTTGGTCCCACAGTTTCCTTTCTCTGTCCCCTCTGCGTTCAGCTTCTCGTAACAAAACCTGTCTGCAGAGTCTAAAAATAAAACAGAAATAATAAATTACACTTAAAGGGGAGTGAATATTGTATAGCAGCTCTTAAGACCACTTACAGCTGTCTCCATCATGCATTTATATCTATTGTAAAGCTAGAAGTAATATTGACTAACCCAGAGGAGGACAGGCACTTAAAGATAACATAGAGCATCGTAGCATCTTTGTTGTTTGAAATGAATAAAATAGTAATTAATGAACTTACTATAACCCCATAATCCTTTGCATTGGCCGTCTCGAGTTCTACACCGCCCACTATAACATCGCCCCTGAAGAAAAGCAAAGATATTAAATGTAGAAACAAAAGCGAAACATTTAAAAGTTAACCAACTAAATGCATGTTTTTACCTGACTACTATCACACGTGTATCCATCCAGCTTATGTACATTATGTGGACACTGTAAATGATAGATTAATAATGTGTGAATAGGCTTTTCTCTCTTGTTTTTGTCCATTTTGACACCAGTTCAATTTGTTACCTGGCTCGAGTCTCCAGTGCAGGTTTCAGGGATGTCACAGTCATTCACAGCATCTCGACACACAACTCCTCTCTGCTCATACTGAAAACATATAAAATATCAGACTCACTGTATTCATGGGCTTCAGTCGCCTGCTATATGCAACATGCTGAGGAGTTTTTCTGTACCCCATGGATAAACGTGGCAAAGAATTTGAACCAGATGAACATACCGTATTTTTCAGACTATAAGTTGCTAGAAGTTTTTTTCAGGGTTTTGGGTGGCTGTGACTTATACTCAGGTGCGACTTATATATTACATTTTTCACACTGACAGCCCATAGACCAAATATATGAATTGTATATATGAATCAAAAATGAAATCTGTTTTTTCATTTTGGTTTTAGAGACAAATAATAAAGAAAAGAGTTGTTTTTTCATTTTCTTATTTTTGGTTCTATATTGAAAAACGAACAAACGAATGATACACAGATTCTTCTCTATTGGGTTGTTTTTATTACTATAACTTCTATAACTTGCCTTTCAAGATGAAATGTCAGTTCTTGGTCTCTGATTTTATAAAATAAATTTCCTCCAAACAGTGTGATTTATACATGTTTTTTTCTTCTTCATTACGTATTTTTTGGCTGGTGCGACTTATACTCCGGAGTGACTTATAGTCCAATAAATACAGTACTATGGAACTTTTTGTCATGTAATGTGAAGGTTCATTATTTAACTTTTCTGGAAGTGGGTCCCCCTCATGTGATGGAGAGGCGACCCCACACACAGAAACAGAAATTCAATTCATCTTTATTCCGGACTCATGGTCCTTTTTTAAAAGAAAGACAGTGATGATACGAAATAATAATCATTTGTTTTTAAAAGACCGCCATACCAGTGTCTCCACATACTGGACTGATATCGTATTACACTGAATCTCATATTTATGAGCAACATTATTATTTCATTGTTTGATTTGTACAGTCTGAGATAAAACTGCACATTAAAGTTCTTAGTTCAGCCTGCAGAGTGTTCACTCGTGCAGTAACAAACATCTCAGTCACACTTGTCCATCGTGGCCTCCCGCAAAGCACCATTGTAGGCCACCTGCACACTTTCCAACAGCTCTTGTGTAATTAATCCAGAGGTGGGCTGTGTACAGCGGTGTACAATATGATTAAAACAATAACAACTTTACATAATTTGTACAAAAGCCAAACTCAGGCATAAGAGTAGTTTCCTGAGCACAGAGCATCCTACATTGTCTATACACATCATCATTGAAAGAATGCATGTTATCTAAAATATTTTTGAGCAATAAACACTGTAACTGAATAAATGCAAGATCAATAAGTTTAATGCCAAACTGTGAAACCCCACCAGAAAAGTTACACTGTGTATCTTTAATGTAATGGATAAGAAGGATTGAGTCATTATTTTATTTATTTATTTTCTCATAACTTTGTAAATTGTCTGACCTAATGTTTCAAGATTGTGTTATTTTTCCTCTAGGATACAGAAATAAAACCACATTTTACTGAAGATAATATTATTATCACTGTAACATGTAACAAATGAACCATTACTGTTTGAGGTCAATCAACAAAATACAACACATTAACAAAGCAACTTGTAGGTTTTAAATATTTATCCTGATTTACTATTTCTAAACAAGGATCCACTAACGAGTCGTATTTTGCTTAATATTTACCTTACAGCTGCTGCAACAGAGTCCATTGCTGCACATGGCATCGTGGGTGAGAGTACATTTTTTACAGCATGATCCTCCATTACGCGCACACTCCTGCACAGACACACAGGGATGTTTTACCGTTATGTTGCAGTCATCATCCACCTGACAAATCTGTTCAATTTCACTGTACTCTTTGGGAAATGGAGATGTCAAATGGGCATCTGTCATAAAATGAAATTCAAACAAAATGCAAATTAGTGTACGCAAAGAGGATAATTTGCTGCAGAGAAATTTTGAACATCTGGATGCCGAAGCAAAACATGTAGATTTTTTTCTTTTGTAAACAGATTGAGTCAGATGGAAACCTTATATATTTTAACACCCAAGAATAATGTGTTATACAGACATATTCTGATTCAGACAAAGGCAGTCTGGCTTTAAATCTCCTGGTGTATTTTTTAAGACCAATCACAGAGGTGGGGGGGTAACATTATTCAACTAATATAAACAAAAGCTGCAAAGATCTTTTAGAGCTAGGGTACCTGATTTTGAATGGATAAATGAATTTATTTTAAACATGCAAAATATGAACAGAAGTAATGCTGTTTAAACACATTCTTGTAGGTAGACTCTGTGAAATTTGTGCGTTAAAACTGGGTAATACATGGCTCCTTGTTGTTTAAAGCTTTCTTAACAGATTAAACTCTCACAAACCCTACAAACAAAAGCCACTATGCTAGTATTCAGTTGTATACACTTTCTATCCACAAACATAGTTTTTTTTAGATGAAAAAGTGAAGCAGAGTGGACCACCAAAAGACAGCCCATTAGTTCACATCCCAAAGCATTGAATAGCGATACACATGGCTCTTTCTTACACGTTTTTAATGAAATTAGATGCAGACAGCTTACAGTGGCCTGATTTTGACACAAAATGCTGCTATTACAATACAATTTATGTGAGAAAAAACTAAATGTACCTATTTACAAGAAAAAATGGTTGATTAACGCAGCAATTAGGAATTAGAACCTTTATAACTGTTGTCTTTTTGTAACATATGTATCACCAGGCCACTGAATTTAGAAGTAATCTGCCAATTGTTTTTTTTTTTTTATCATCTTGCAGCAAAGAAAATAACAAGCTTGTTTCCTCTCTGTCTCTTGGCTCCATCTTGAAATGGGTGTTTTTCAGATTTTAGATGTGGGCAAGAGACAGATTTTCCTAGTGACTACACTGTACTTTAACGTAAAATATCCACAAAGTAAATGTAAAAATGTTCATTGTGTTAATTGCCATGAGTGATAGACTCAAGAACTCACTGTAGTACAACAAAAATCTGCATTTTAAGAATATTAATTTTAGCTGCCACCATCTGTATTAAATATTATTGGCCCACAGAAAGTTGTGGCGTCATCTGAAAGTCAGCAATTATACCTCTATTGCTACTTCTTGCTTGTAAATCATATATATCAGATAGCTAATCAGGCTAATATTTTCAACAGTCTAAGGCCCCATCCCCACTATTATGTATTCAAGTCGTTTTCGTTGTGGATGAAGTGTCCGTCCACACTAATCCGATGGAAAACGGCTCCAGAGACAGAACGATCTGGTGCCGTCAGCTCCCACAAAACCGTCTGAGTACGGATCTGATCTGACGCTGTGTGGATGCCTGAAAACGTTGATACGCTGATGTAGGAGCTCTAGTTGCGTCCTTATTGGACCACGTCACTGTGACTTACGCCTTCCTGATTCGCTGGGTTCGTGACATTGGTCATGTGGTGCTATTATGGAAAACAGTTTAAACAAACCATAGACAAAAGGGAAACAGCATAGCTAGAAACTGAACCTTGTCATCGGTCCATGAAAAGACGCGCTTGCCATCTTTCTCGGCTCAAAATCGGCTGCTGCAACTTCAAACACGGTGCTCCACTTCCTTGTTTTTACCGCCCATGTGACGCTAGCCTAGTCATGTGACTAGCGTTTCAGACGGTTTCGCAGAAACGATGTGTTTGGACTCAAATAGTTTCCGATACGGTGATACGGTGATTCGTTTCACTGTAAACGTAACCTAAAATGGACTGTGCACGTTACACAAACATTCATAGCACTCACCACTTGAGATCCACAGTCACACTCTTCTCCAGGCTCCACAAAGCCATTCCCACACTCCGGGGGGTCCAAGAGCTGCACAAACATAAATACATTCATTTATGGCTTAAAATGCTTTTGACAGATTAATATATATTCTAATTATAACTTAGTGTGGTGTGATCGTACCTGTGGTAAATATTTGTCATAGTTTTACAACAGTTAAGAGGCAGTTTGTGAAGCAAAGTAGAAAACAAAACACGGGAAAATGTAGTACCCTAATAAACTCTTCAATTCCATCCAAAATGCCGCAACAATTTACACACAAGGAATTTCTCTGACATTTTAAACATTGATTTAACAAAATAAAGGTGTTGTAAAAGTGTCAAATCATAACTATTTTGTCATTTAGATTTCATTTTGGCCCTTTTAACATTAAGGTTTATAAGTAACATAACTACCCATTTCCAACTAGGAAGTATAATCATAAACTACACCAAAATTATAAAACTTGAAAAGACTAGGAAATTTTAGTGTAATCTTAAATATAAATGATTATGTTAAATGGCTAGAAGCTCACAAGAGTCAATTTTGAGTCACACAGGACCTTTAAACACATAGTTGCTCTCTGTAGACCCCTGTAGTATATTTCAGTGTGTGTGACTGACTGGAAGCCGGTGCCCGTACTCTGCCCACGTGCCCACATAGCCCTCACCTTGTTGGGCTTGTTGAAGAGGCAGCTCCCACCTCCTTGAAGCAAGAACTGGATGTACTCATCAACGCTGCAGCGAGAGAACTTTCTGGGCAGATTGTAGCTGTGTCAAAAACAGAAGAAGACTGAGCAAATGCCTCAGGACAGGAATATTAACCACGTCTGATATCTGATATTTGAGTTTGTACCCAACTGTAAATACCATCTGGATGTAGCAGCATAAATTATTCTGAAATGGGTAATCTAGTTTTACCAATATAATTCAACGGGGGCTGTGCTGTATGTAGACAACACCGCAAGTTCTATGTTTCTATCAAAATTCATGTACCGTTAAAGGTGTAACTTTCCTGATAGAGTGTGTGCCACCTGATTTTATTTGTATTTATTATTATGTAAATGCTGTTGTTTCACCTGGAATGTTCCACAGTATGTCATTAACCTGATTTGTCTCTACATATATTTAATTTCATGTGTGTTCGTTGCTAAAAAATACCTTGAAAAACATGAATTATTACTGTGAGCAAGGCTGCCTTTCCACACAGCAAAAACTGGAGGGTTAAAATTTCAGGGTAAAATATTTCAGAGTTGTTTTAACTATTTAACTATTTGAAAGTTAAATGGGGGTTCGAGTTAGGGTTATTTGCCAGAGTTGAAGTTAATTCAACTTCCCTTAGTATTAATTTGGCACCTCCCACCCACCACCTCAAACTCCTGCCAGAGAAGACCAGCATGAACCAGTTTTATACATAATTTCATCTTAAATTATCTAAAAGTGTAAAAATAAAGCACCTCTGTGTGGTGTTCAGCTAAATCAGGATAACCTTACAAAGTGTTATCCATTTACACTCAAAATGTTAATATAACTCTTGATTTCGGGGTTAAACAGGAACTTTGGTCCAGTGTTACTAAATTAACATTTCCAAAAATGTTAAATTAACTCTAAAACAGACTGAACTCATATAAACCCTGAGAAAATGTTCAAATTTATTCTGTGTGAGTCAATTTTAACACTCCAATTTTGCTGTGCACCAATCTGACCTGTAATAATTTACCCTGCTTCATCATCAGCATGTCTCGGTGGAGAAGTTTAATGCCATACTGTGGACTATTCTAGGCAGACTACTGTTTAAAAAAATCATCTGGTGTAGTAATAACACCAGAAAAGTTGCATAGTGCAACTTTAAGTCCCTTTATAATGCCTTTAGAAGATCACTGAAGCGATCTGATGTTTTTGATAGTTGATACTTCGCTGTGATTGGTTAAATCCGCCTGTCACTCACTCAAACCATAACAGAAGCTGACCAATAGGAAGTGTAGGAGGGGGGGAGAGTCTGTGTTTTCTCTGGAGCTGCATTAAACATGGAATTACCGCATCACAATATGATTTTTAATATATCACCAAGCCCTAATTTCAAAGCTTTTTTTCAACATAAAAGCTTTTTTTTCTCTTTATCTTTTGCAAGATATTATTATTATTATTTGTTAAACTCTTTATTTAAATGTATTTGTTGGTTTGGTTGGTTCTTTGGTTTGGTTGGTTCTTTATATAATTGGTAATTGACCTACCCTGTGTCCTCCATGATGCAGCCCAACCAGGCGTCAGGACATCTGCAGTCACCTGTGGACAAAGACAGTAACATTATATAGAAATAAGACTCATATAGGCGAATACATTGTAAAGATTAAAGGTAAATCCAATCATGCTTTAATCTCATACACAAATAACAGTATAAAGTGTTAGGAAAGTCCTTGTTATCTTGGTGTATGTCACCAGAGGTATAATACTCCCTACAACAGAAGCATAGCCAGACTGGACTGCACTAGACTAGAATGGACAATAGGGCTGGAAATCACAGGGCTCCTCGCGATTTGATACGATACTCGATACACGGCTTGCGATATGGTGGTACATGTGATAATCAGAATATTAAACATGATCCTATGAAGTACTGCTGTTTTTTAAAGAACCAAATATATTTTAGCAACAATATTTCTTTGTTGAGCCATAAGTTGATATGAAATGCATGTATTTAAATCTTCAAAACAGCAAATAAGTCAAGTGTATTGCATAAACAAGTTTCCTTCCACTAAATAAGGCACAAAATTGTAGTGCAGTCACAAAAAAATGCTAAAAGATACCAAAAATACTCACGATAACGATACTGTATCACAAAATTTAGTATCACAATAAATAAATATATGTATATATTCTGGATCCTGGGTCCTGATTCTAAATACTTCTCCTGTGTTAAAACTTCAACTCTCAGGCTACTACAATTAATTTTACAACAATAAGCAGGGCAATAGACAGAGGTGGACAAAAGGGTCTGTTGTTCTAGGGCTCCAGGGTTTTAGGGGCCCAGAATTGGACCCTTTTCCGATTAATTTATATTATAGGGGGATCCATGTGAGGCTTCTTGCCCCTGGCCCCCCAAATTTCAGTCGACGGGCCTGAGAGTAAATATAGAAGGAACACAGTTTTCACCACCTCCAAGATTTATAGCCATATAGACCTCTTTATGGGAGTCCTTTACACACAGAGCCATCGAAAATTGCGCTGAGCTCCTGTCCCATCTGTGAAATATGGTTCTGAATCCCCCTCAGCATCCATCACCGGTCTATTGTTCAACGGCTCCAACCACCAGCCCCTCGCTCGCGGATCCAGGTGACTAATGTATATAAGTCTAATTACAGTAGAGCTCAACAGGACGGAGCATCTACGCTGAGAGGGGCCACTCACATCCCCCTCACGCCGAACCATCAATCCTGCTTTGATACCATCACCATCTCTGCTACAGTACGCTCTGTGACTTATGTTCTCTATTATAATACCATGCCATCTCATACTAGAGCAGGGGTCTCAAACTCAGTTTACCTGGGGGCCGCTGGAGGCAGATTCTGGGTGAGGGTGGGCCGCATAAGGGATTCCACAAAAAAAAGTAAAAAAAAAAAAAGTCCTCAAATGTCATTAACAGTTTTAATGATTTCTTCTGAACACGAAGTGTCCTGAACATGAATGGAACATTGAGTGAAAATCATGAACGGTTCTTCTGAACATGGCTTCTCTTGCCTACTCCTTGCTGCCAGAGACTCACTAACCATGTAGCTTCGACTGCTGCAATATTCTCTTTGGTTGCTTTCTTGAAGAAATCTTGTTGCCTCAGTAGACATGCTTTAAGACTGGCAACCCACTTGGCTCTCTCATCTTCCTGGTGTTTTGCACATTCCTCAGCATGTTTAGTTGACTAATGGCGTTTAACGTTGTATTCTTTGTGCACTGCAACTTTCTCTGTGCAAATAAGACATGTGGGGATGCCCCTGTGCTCAACAAAGAAATACTGCGTCTCCCACTTTTCTTGAAATTGTCTGTGCTCGTCACCAACCTTTCTCTTCACTGCAGGCTTTGATGAAGACAAGACTGGGGTATGACAAAATCTAATTGATTCCGCTTAGTGGCACTCTTGTTTCACGTTTCAAACAAGTGTTTAGCTAGCTAATTGCGCACAGATTACGTCTTAACGCTTTGTGACGGAGCGTGCCTTAAGAGCGCTCTGCCGCGCTCCCGAGCCAGAGCGAGAGGCGCCGGTCGGGGAATGTCAGGGCAGCTACAGGTGCTCCGTCACACGCTTCTATCTGTAACAGCAGCGTAGACGATAAACAGCCCGGTAACAGTCACCGTTCTTTTTGCGCTCGATCATGACATTTGTGGTAGAAAGTACGATAGAAGGCAAGCGCAAAGGCGACTGCTGTCTGACTGTTCATTACACGCCGTGTTGTTGTTGCTAGCGTGAAGTGCACGAAGCTGGTGTAGCTTAGCACAGCCCCGACCAGGGACGGCGCGCGGGATCTGGCTGATTGGCCCTTCGGAGGTCCACTTTCTCCGCGGGCCACACTAATATTATACTTTCTATTAAGGTGCGGGCCACAAAATATTGTACTGCGGGCCGCACTTGGCCCCCAGGCCGCGAGTCTGAGACCCCTGTACTAGAGTAATGAATGGACATGTAATTCAAACTATTTCAAAGCCTCTCGTGAGATTGTTTTTTAAATTTCAACATATCATTTAAAGGTGCATTTTGTAACGTTTCTGGTGGATTAGGTTTATTAAATGCTTTTCTCCACGGAAATGTTATTGCTTTGTCTGGAATGTTTCACAGTATGGTGTTAAACTCTTCTATCTGCATGGAGACCAAATCAGACCAAGTTATAGGTCAGATCTATGGAGACGCAACCTCGCTCTCAGTCAGAGCCTGTTTTTCTAGGTATTTTTGAGCCATAAAACCACCGGCAATTTAATACATGTAAGGTAGAGCTGTTTAATGTCATACTGTGGAACATCCAGACAGAGCACCCCCAACCAAAACGTTACACAGTGCACCTTTAAGTGAGGAAATATGATCAAAAATATAAATAAAAATTCTTACAAAGATATAGTAAAATATGCATGTTTTCCCTATTGACAATTAACAGAGGTAGGTAGTACTAGTAGTTATATATATTAGTGGAAAACGCTTTATATTGACAAATTCACAATATTTAAGGGTCTGTGTTTCTTGCACCACTCCTTCAGATATGATTTAGTTTTTTTCTAATATTTAAATTTTTACCATATTTTGAGTATTATAGCTTGTTTTGTCCTTCTAATTACATTTACTCCAAATTATAAATCAGATGTTACATCCAGACTCTATTCTTTCTTGAATAGACGTATCCATAATTACTTTGTACATTTACTTGATTAATAGTACTTTGAAGTAACTTGACTCTTTTGAGCACATTTCCGCACAATTAATTTAGATATAGGTCCAATTCACGTTTTGCCTCATAGACTTAATCTTGTGTCTCAGCAGAAATTAGTTTTATCTCGAGTTAATGATCCTGGGTTTGATTGATTGATTGATTGATTTGTTTTTATTTCGAGTTTGTGCTAAGAGAGAAGAAATAATCATATACATATTACATATATATTGCAAACAACAGAAAACCACATTTATCAAAAAAAGTGGAAAGAACAAAACTTATATTAAGTCACCCTTATTCATTACAGTAGTTTAGTTTCAAAAATGATGTTGAGCCCAGTTTAATCCTGATGAAGATTTGGTTTGATTCTGATTAAGTCCTGGTATAAACTTGGTCTAGAGCAGGTTTAGTTTTGGGTTTAGTCCCCTTTAAATACATTCTCTTTCCTCTGTCACACTTGTATTTGAACTATAGGCAGCAACCAACGTATCGCCACTGCAGCAGCAAAACCATCAGCCACAACTGCTCCATCTCCTCCTCAACATCAATGTATTTAACAAACTCTCCCTTGATTAAATTGCTGACCTCTTTTCTGTTGGAACGCCAAACTGTTATCTATTCAATAAATAGTTCACAAAATGTATAATTACACACACACAATATTGCCCAGTGATTTCACCTGCAGAGTTGCGTAAATTGTTCCACCTCATCCCGACGTTCTGTCCCAGACTTTGGCACAGCGTGATGGCCATGGCTCCTACACTCCCAAACTGTAAAAAAAACAAAAAACAAAAACAACAACACATAAACTTGATAATAAATATTTAATTATTTAGTTGGAGTAAATCTATCTTACTTTACGGTTTCCTCACCTCATTAACGCCTCCACCTTTCGTCAAAGAACACACTCCTCCCGTGTAGGCCGTCCCACTTCTACTACTGTGAAATGTCCGGCCTCTGCACATGGAGATAAAGAGAATGGATATAGAGTATGGGTGTACTGCAAAACTGCAAAACTTTTCAGGTGGAGCATGTACATTTGCTCGTCTCCATTGAGAATACCTGGAATGAATGGGAGTCTACTCACAGTCAGAATGTGTGTGTGTGTGTGTGTGTTTTTCAGTATTTTTTGTTTCTTTTTAACAATAAAACACCTGTAACTAAATGCTACATATGTTTAATGCCATACTGTGGAATAAGGTTGGGCGGTATCTAAATTTTGATACTCATTTTGATACATTTTGATGCACCTAAACCATTCAGAAACAGAATAGCAGCATTATATTTGAAGACACAAGTTCTGATCAAACCAAACTTTGCCAGCTCGTATTTCTCTCCATCTAATGATCTGGGACATGCCAAGACAAGAAAAGCGCAGAAGAGGCAGATTCAGGAATAAAAAGTAAAAGGCGTCAGTCCACGGCGTGTGATATTTCCCACTGCAGCATGTTGTATCTGACAGACCTGGGCTCTTGGCACTCGGAGAAGTTACCGTCTCCTCTGTGAAAGTCTGACTTCGCCCTCAAGCGGGAACTTTCTCCTCTTCAGCACGTCCCCTCTTGACTCTCGGCGTTCAATAAAACGTCTCCATCACAAACTTTTCAGCTCAACACACACGAAGAGTCCGTCAGGTTTTTTTTCTTCTTCCTCGCTGCGTGTGGATGGAAATCTCTGAGTGTAACGACGTTTGAAGAGGAGAAAGAGCGGAGGGGAGAAAGTCGGCGCTGTGCCCCATGTCTGAAGCGACTGTGGTAGAGCTCTGGCCTGATGCAGGGTTGTCGTTCCATCAACATTTGCTGTCTGTCCCGTCATTCGGCCTGAAGCCAAAATGCTCCTAATATTATATTAGGTCCTTAGGTGCTGCAGATTTTTTAATGATGGCAATGAAATTGATACTGTTGCTACTTTTTTACCTCAGTATACTGTTTAATTATTGCATTACCGCCCAACCCTACTGTGGAGCAATACAAGAAAATGAATGATTTCCATGGAGACAAGCCTCCACCCTCAACCAGGAAAGTTACACAGTGCACTTTTCATTGAAAATTCCTCCACACTGTTGCACGCTTCATGAAAGCTGTTTCTGGAAGTCAATTAGATGAGTAGAGATACAAGTCTGCTCACAGTAAAGATTCAAAGATTCTTTCAGTGCAAAAAACATGTTTAATTTTGCTCTACTTTTGGGCTAAAATGTTACACAGTGGGGCTTTAAATCCTTGCTAACTTATTCTGGTTCAAACCAAAATACCTGACATAATAATAAACAACAGGATCTGTTTTTTGAGTGTTGATCGATGACTTAATGCCTCAGATACACAACAGCAGTAGCTTTAACATAAAAAATGCCTCACGATAAAAGGTGCACAGCGTCGCACTGCTCTCTGATGTTGTCTTTTCTGTACTTCATGAAGTTTTGTAGCGTGACAAGAGGGTCTTCCACCACGGGCACCAGGTCTTTAGAGGTCCATGTCTCCATGGCAACCAGTACAATTCGAGTGTTCAACTGCTCCTTAAAGATCTGAGGACCGAACAAAGAGCAGCAAGCCGATTAGTGTAAATAAGGTATGAAAAGTAATGTTTACAAGGTCATGATATGAACTGACACTTACTGCATCGGCCATGTTGACAACTGCTTTGGCAAAATTCTTTGTTTGGCTGTTTTTCAACTTTACAAACTAGAAAAAAGACAGATATTTATAGGTGAGAAAAATAGCAAAGATTACCTAACAGGTTTGAGATTGTGTGGAGTTTGCATATTCTCTGTGGAGATTTGTTTGTGCAGATTTCAAGTGCTCACTTACATGTTAAGTAAGGGCCAGGACTAATTTAGAAAAAGTCAACTGAACTTTCCTTTCTTGAAAAAACATAACACTATTACATTTGAACAAACCCGTCGGCAGAAATTTGGGGGCCCTGGGCAAGATGCCTCACATGGGCTCCCATCTAATATAAATTAATAGGAAGAGGATCAGTTTCTGGGCCCCTAAAACCCTAGGGCCCGGTTTGTTCCCCCTTGTCTACTGCCCTGCATTTTAACAACAAAACAACAAAATCTATATTGGAAAACAGCAGAGGATCACATACTCGCCCACTCAAACCAAATACTATCACTGAAGAGAGATTTGAATGTTTATAAATAGTTTATAAAGGTGCACAAATAAAAATTTTATGAAACAGCATCTGCCACCTGCTTATCTGTCTGGACATGTCATTGCTTTCCCAGAAAATAGCGCTGCAAGAATTTGGTAAAAACTTGAACTGTAATTCTTCTGACAAAGATTGAGTTTAGATTTGTAAAAAGTAAGATTATGTTCAAACATTAAACATTAAATAACTCCAGGAGCATTAAACTCCTATGAATTTCAAAACACATTTGTAGAGGTCTAAGCTACAGATACAACAAGACTTTTCAGATATGCATGTCTAAATTTGTTTTGCAAATTTGAGAGACTGGTCCCGTGTTTCACATTTCATTCATTCACAATAGACACATATATAAGAAATACATTACAATAGTGTTACAGTGCTTTAGTGCACAGTAATAATTGCAGCCTTTGCAATTTGATAGACTCAAACTGCAATTTCAATATGGCATAGCATAAAACTATCACCATGGAGACAAGCAGGTTAATATAGATTGGTCAGTGTTCCTTATCAGAGATTAAGATGCAAACTACAAGATTAAAACATAACTACAAGACTCCTATCAAATTCACAGTAAAATGCCCCTGTTTTTCTCACCATCTCATTGTCGTTGACCACCATGAGCTCGATATATTTGGTCTCGGTCTGGACAGAGGGTCTTCGGACGTAGCGCTTGGTCCTCCTCAGAGCGTGTGAGGCCTTCTCTGGCTCTGGCTGCTCCCAGGCTCCATCACCTCCTCTGCTCCACCGCCCACTGTCCTTCACACAGTCTGAACACAGCAACAAGTTTAGAAGAAGAAGAAAATATAGCGCTGACGATTTAAATAGAGCCATGGCCACAAACTTTACTTTGTTTTAAACGCCACACATCAAAGTATCAAGTGTAGCTCATAAATAAGGACATTTTGGAGCTTTATTCTCCTAATAAACCATATAAAGTAATATAAAGTAAATAAAATCCTACAAATATTACTACTACTAAGCCATATAGATCAAGTAGGCAATGAAAGTGCCTTGTTAAATATTTTGACTAATTATGGTGCCACAAAGCTGGTTTCATGCCTTAATTTTTTTTATTAGAACAAATTCTACCTGATAATTTAACATACAGTAACTACAGTTATATAACTTTCTCAACATACTAAATATAGCAACAAAACAGCAACAAAAAATTTGCAAAAAAAAATGACTTAATAAGCTCTATAAATGTGTCAATACCTGTACAATGTGGAGTAAGTCTGATATCAGGCATCCGGCGAATTAAGTGAGCACCATCTTCCTACAAGAAAAACCCATAAAATATAAGTGTAAAAAAGAAAAAACAGAATAAACCCAAAATGATACATCAAAATTTAACACAAATATTTTACCTTGACACTTCCATTCTGCACAGGTTCGATCCCATAAGAAAAGAAGCCGTCGGAAAACATGCCACTGAAGAACATTTGAGAAAATAGTTTACAATTTTGATTTGACTTTTAAAATGAAATGAAATATAACATTGTGTCTTACCAAAGGCCATGACAGGTGGAGAGCGCTGCCCAGGACCCCGGTGAGTCTCGTATCCTGCCCTGGTAATAACAGTGCTCCCCTCCCTGAAATCACAATAATAATTCATTACATCATTTTTTACTTAGTTGCTCATTTACTCTTTCTCACTTTGTCTTGTTGAGTGACTGAGGCATTGGTGCCACTGGTGCCAGGTGGGTCAAATTTATGGCTCAAGATCACAACAAAAGTTAAGTAAACTAACAGGAAGGATCCAAATGCCAGAGCCTTTGGATTACTGTTCTACCAATGTCTCTACCAACTGAGCTAATGCCATATAATTTTTCAGACAAAGAAAACAGTACATACAGTGGGTACGGAAAGTATTCAGACCCCCTAAAATTTTTCAGTCTTTGTTATATTGCAGCCATTTGGTGAAATCATTTCAAGTTTTTTTTTCCTCATTAATGTACACACAGAATCCCATATTGACAGAAAAACACAGAATTGTTGACATTTTTGAAGATTTATTGAAAAAGAAAAACTGAAATATGACATGGCCATAAGTATTCAGACTCTTTGCTCAATATTTAGTAGAAGCACCTTTTGAGCCAATACAGCCATGAGTCTTTTTGGGAATGATGCAAGTTTTTCACACCTGGATTTGGGGATCCTCTACTATTCCTCCTTGCAGGTCTTGTCCAGTTCTGTCAGGTCGGATGGTGAACATTGGTGGCTGTCCACCAAGGGAAAAAAATAAACTAAATGATTTTAGCAAATGGCTGCAATATAATAAAGAGTGAAAAATTTAAGGGGGTCTTAATACTTTCCGTACCCACTGTATTTAACAACACCAAATGATACCACACTGTTGACTTTTAACAGCGAAATCATCTCAAAATCTCAAAAATCAGTGTATTACTCTTTTCACAACATAAGGACTGAGCATAGACTGTATGAAGAAGTGGACTAAAGGAGTGTGATGCCACCCCTAACTTTCAGCTCCAGTCAAATGAAGCTCACTAGGCTAGCTGTTGTAGGGACGAATTTGAAGCCAGATCCATATTAGGGATAGGAATTAATTTATGGACAAAATAGCAAAATAAAAACACCAGAATCATGAAGAATGGATTAACGCAAACATTTAAAGACCAAAATGTCAAGGCTGACAACACCTTTGCAGAGAGAGGGGCGACAGTTTTCCGATGTAAAGTCAATAGACCCAGAAGTGATAAAAAAAAAAAAAGAAAAAAAGCTGCGGGCGCATTTTGGCAACGGAAGTGGCATTGTTCCCCATTCATTCCGATTCTTTCAGCCTGAACACAGACAGAAGAAGATGGAGATAAAAACATTTCCAGCACCAAAATGTCTGGTTGTTATGTGTGTGGTTGTCAGAATCGGTATTCTACCAGCGGAATAAAGTTTTAAAGTTTTACTCACTGATCGCACGAGGATCTGGCAGTCAGACACCATTTGTCAAAATCAGCTTGGCGAGGAAACATTTGTGATCTTTTGACAATAATCCTTTCTCATAGCTCAACAAGCTGCTGAGTTCTGCCATACTACTGTTACCAAATGCGTGTGCAACTGTGCCTATGTCATTGCTGTTTACTAACACCAAAAGGGTCTATTAGAAACAGTCGATGGTCCCAGAAGCGCGACCATACTCACTTCCTATTTGGAGTGTGGTAGCTAGTGGGTTAAATATGTCCATTTACAGTATACTAGTATAAACAGTCTGTGGTGGTAGTTTACTACAGCACACATTGCTCCACATACAAAATAAATAGAAGCTGACATTGCATAAGTAATGAGCTCTTGAATAAATGATGCTGTCCAAACCAAACTATAAGTCTGCCGTTGTCGACACCACTGACTACAGGGCAAAACACACGCACAATGCAAATACTCCTAGAACCTCCAGATGTGCGACATTGAAGGACGGGTCAAACGCAGAGGACAAATGATCCCACAAGGACAATGAAAGTGCACCTTAACCATAACCATTAAAATGTGAATCAGGTTGTATTATTCTATGTTCATTTATCTTGTCTAAACAGGATAAAATATGGGTGTAAATGACCCCATACCCTTAGCCTCCCAGAGACCTGCCCACTGACCTTCTGCTATGTAAATGTCTCCTTTATGCATGACATTTAAAGCATGAATTATACAGTATGCGCAAGTTCAATCACTCTAAAGTGAAAACAACAACCAAAATATACCATTAGTTTATTTATTAAAGGTCCTATATTACACAAAACTGACTCTTGTGAGATTTAAGTCATGTTATAATGTTGTTACCTCATCAAAAACATACTTGGAGTTATGTTTTGACTAGCGATTAGACTATGACTTAGAGCAGGGACTTAGAGCAGGGACTTGGACCAGGGACTAAAACTGGGATTTAAATCCAGAACTAGACCTCAAAGTAATCCTTCATTCCCCTTGTCTCTCACAAGGAAGTGCATGGATCACATCTACGTTTGTTAAAATGGATCCTACTGCAGCCGCTGGTACAAAATGTCCCCCCACTTCAGCGGGACCCTGGTGAGTCAATTTTATAGAAAACAGTAGTGTAATCAATAATTTTTTTTTCCAACTACTCGATATTATATTGTTTTATTCTTTGCTGGTCTGAATTACCACTTCAGACATGCCCAGTACTGGCAGTCACTGGTAACTATTTGGTATAAGAAATGAATACTTGTGTTATTGTGTTTCCTTTAGTGGGCACTGTCTCTGTGATCAGCCAAAACTGAACCAAAACTAGACTAATGCAAGACCTGGGACCAGACCGGGGACCAGACAGGGGACCAGACCAGGGACTTGTTTCATTCACCTACCTTTTACCTTTTGTTCAGTAGAGATTGACAATTCCAGGTCTGAAATTCTCCACATAATCCTAGTGAAGGCGTATGGAGTTTAAAAACACAGTGGAGCACTTCCTGTATTCCATGACATAACAAGGTGGAACAGAGTGTTTTCTATTTGAGAGAAGAACCTAAATATGCAAGATTTGTGTGTTAAACATGTGTGAATGAAACAAAACACAACTCCGGGTATGTTTGTGATGAAGAAACAACATTATAACAGATAAGAAAATAGTGTAATATTGGCCCTTTAAATCTAAACCATAACAATGCTTCCTCCTGTCCTCCCTTCTCCTCTGTGTGCTGCTACCTCAGACGGGGTTCACACCTCCCCTCAAGGTCACAGAGGAGGAGATGACCTGGAGGTGAGGTGATAAAACACAGAGAGAGACCTGTGAGAAAGTGGGGTCGACCCTGCACGCAGACACAGAGCACCTCGGAGCCCTGAATGGAAATGTGAGGGTGAGATCAGTCATGACGCACTGGCCTAGATCCACGGGGCTGGTCCCATGGAGAGGAGGAGGAGGAGGATAGAGAAGCAGAAGAGGAAGGGAGAGATCAGGAGAAAGGATGGGAGTAGGCCTGTCACGATAAACACTATATCGATTTATTGTTCAATATGTACAAGCTGGAACAATATATTTTTAGGCTTAATATTTATTGTGAGTATCTTTTCTTTGCAAAAGTTGTATTATTTTAGTTGTAATATGATAAGATTTGAGATGTAAAGGGTTAAATAAGCCTCTATGGCTAATTATTGGTTAACGATATTATATTTTAATATGTAAGCTGCAGCATAAAGTAATTTCAATATTATCATTTATCGCAATGTTTATCTGTACCGATATATTGTGCTTCAAAATTTGTTATCGTGACAGGGCTAGTGGGAGATGGGGTAGAGAAGAGGAAATGGGGATAGGAGGAGGAAGGAGAGCAAGAGGGAGGAGATGAATGTTGGAGAGGCACTAAGAGGGGAAAGGAAAGGAGAAGGAGGAAGGTAGGATAGGGGATGAGGAGAGGAGACATGGAGAGAAGGAGGAAGAGATGGAGAAACGAGGGGAAGGAGAGAAGCAGTAGGAAGATAAGAGAGGAGGAGAGAAGGGAGAAAGAGGAGAGGAGGAAGGGATGAATAGGAAAGATTGAGGGAGAGAGAGAGGACAGAAAGGTATGGAAGGTATGGAGGAAGAGAAGAGGAGAGAGCATGGGAGGGGAGGAGAGGAGGAACGGGACAAAACATGAAGAGAGGAGGGAGAAAAAGTAGAGGAAGAAAGAGGGGAGGAGGACAGGGGAGAGGGGTGACAAGAGGGGAGAAGAGAGGGTGATAGAGAAGAGTGCAGAAAAGAGAGGAGAGAGGGAGAGAGAAGAGGAGATCAGGAAGGGAGGAATAGGAAAGACGGAGGAAGGCGAGAGGGAGAGAGGAAAGAAAGAGAATACAGATGAGGAGAGAGAAGGAGGAGAGAGCATGGGAGAGGAAGAGAGGAGGATAGGAGGAGGAATGTTGGACAAACCTGAAGAGAGGAGGGAGAAGGGGTAGAGGAAGAGAGAGGAGAGGAAGGGCGAAAAGAGAGGCGCAAAGTATGTGGAGAGAAGAGGTGAGACGAGAGGGTGATGGAGGAGAGTGCAGAAAAGAGAGGAGCGAGGGAGAGAGAAGAGGAGAGGAGAAATAAAGCTAAAACTGCTCTTCAGGTGAGGACTCTCCCCAACAGAGCTACAATCTGCCCTCTCCACAGGCTGCTGCTGTGGGCCGCTTCAAAACAACCGTCCATTAGAACACGATAAAGGCAAAATGAATCTATTCTTTTTAGAAACATAAAATAGAAATAGTAAATGCCATAAAAATCAGTCAATCCTAAATGAGCCTATGTTGATTATTTGCCCAGTGCTTTTTAACAGCTTATATCTTAATTTTTAAAGGTGTACCACTTTTTTGATTGAGGTTCTCCATGGAGATGTTATTCCTTTTTTTGCAATGTTCTACACTATGAGATAAAATTTATTTGTCCCAATTGCAATAGAAACACCGATGATATTACAACAAATGCTTCATAGATTAGGTTTAATGGCTTACTATGAAACATCTCCATGGAGAAATGCAGGTGGTTTACCCTCTTTTGGAAAAGTTACACAGCTTTCTTTACATAGAGTTCTCTTTAACATCTTTAACTTTTCACAACAATATGCGCTTGGGCAGGGTTCAAACCGTTCATCCTTCCACAGGTGGGCATTTTCTAAACCTACTGTGCCACTTAAACCACTCAAGGTAGTTACAATATCGACTTATTGTTCAATATATGAAAGATGTATAGATTTTTTTTTTTGTTATTTTGGGGCTTTATGACTAGATTTAAGCCATAAAAGGTTAAATAAATAACTTCTATAAGTCATTATGAATACAAACTATGATTTTTTTTAACAACATTGTATATTTAGAAACGTTTTTGTGGAGATAATCCTGGTTTAAGGATTATTGTGTCAGTGGCATAAATTTGTTTCACTATTATGATTTATCTTCTATCTTTTCTTCATCAGTATATCGCACATTAAAGTTTGTTATTGTGACAGGCCTAGTGCCATAACTTTTACTTACCAAAGTTTAAACATATAATGCATAAAATTATATTAAAATAACTTCTCTTTATTTCACTATCCCAGTCATTCCCAGTTCTTTCCACTGTGGCTTTTTTTTCATTCCCATCGACGCCAAGAACTTAATGACATCGGCGAGCTCACCAGTTGCTATGGAAACAGGCATGTGATTGGCCGAGAGCTCGGAGGGAGACTTTGTTCGGCGATGGCAGTAGTGGGAGGAGACAGTGGAGTGCCAGCGGTGGGCGGCTGTAGACACATGAGTGGCATATTTGTGTTCTTTGCCCGTCACCAACATCATCCCCACTGGACGTCAACACTCACGGATTTTACTACGGTCCAGACTTGGATCACAATAAATATATACGGAGTTAGAATATGGTTTTTCCACACTGTTGAGGAGCTATTACAATATACAAAGTCCATTTTTACTGTTACTAGACATGTTAAGTTAACACATTTTACAAGTGCAATATACTGCTGAAGTAAATATAGACGATAATTGTTAAAAACAAAAACATTAAGTAAAAGTATCCACTAAAAACGATTCTAAATTGACAATACTATTAAAAAATATGAGCTGCAATAAACAAACAACAGAATAAAACACTTAAGTAATTAGTTTGTATCTATAATGAGTCATAGAAGTTCATAATTCAACACTCTACAGCTAAAATCTTACCGTAGTGCAGAAAAATAAAAAATAAAAAAATCCCAATAGTACAATAGTACACACCCAAACTGATGCCCCAAAAATTATTGTTCCATTTGTCACATATTGAATAAAAAGAAGAAAAAGCCTCACCATTTTACAGTAATACCTGATTATTGACGTCATGATAAAAATGACAAAAATAAACATGATTTAAGCATTCATTTAGGTTGAGTACAGAAATAAATCAGGTCTAAATCAGGATTAATAAGAGTAGATAAACAGCTTTTCTAAAATTAATTGAAAAAAATGGACCATACTCATATTATTTAGGTTAATAAAGTATATATCTATGTATTAAACAATTTGTTCATCAATCACAAAGTTTATTTAAAGCAACTTAAAAACAGGACCAGAATGCAACATTTAAGCAATTAGTTTGTATCTATAATGAGTCATAGAAGTTCATAATTCAACACTCTACAGCTCAAATCTTATAGTAGTGCAGAAAATTTTCAAAAATGTCCCCAATAGTACAAAGAAAAAGTCCCCATGATAAATACTGAACCCCAAAAATGATTGTTCCATCTGTCACGTATTAAACATTAAGCCGATATAGTAATTATCGTGACAGGCCTATGGGTTACAATTACTATTTTAACATTTTGCAATTATTCCTCATTATTGACATCATGATCAGTGTCCCCCTTCTTCTTGTGTGCAACCAGCTTTCTGAAATACACATTTTGAATGATAAAGTAAATTTCACGTGACAAAAAAAAAGTATGCTTAAAAGTGCATTTTGTAGCATTTCCGGTGGAGGGTCCAGCAAATGCTTTTCTCTGCATAGATGTTATTGCTTTTTCTGGAATGTTTCAAAGTCTGGCATTAAACCTTTCTATCACCTTGGAGAGTAAACCAGACAAAGTTACAGGTCAGATCTGTTGAGAGGCGACCCCGCTCACAGTCAGAAAGCCGGTTTCTCTAGATATTTTTGAGCTATAAAACCACTTGTAATTGAATAAATGAAAGGTAGAGCTGTTTAATGTCATACTGTGGAACATTCCAGGCAGAGAAATGACATCTCCATAGCAACAAGCAAGTGACAGAGCCACAACCAAAAAGTTACACAGAACACCTTTAAGTTTACTGAATTGGAGTTTTAAAATTGTCACAATTTGTTATTTTTATTGATATATTTTGCAACCTATAGCGACCTAACCGTCTTTAAATATTGATGATTGAATTAACAGCAACAAGGCGAGGCTTTTAATCACTGTCAAAAAAGTCCAGTTTCTTTCCCCAAAGTTTGAACTCTGCTCCAAACCACATTCTTTTACTGACAGAGTATTGCCTACAGACCTCATGATTGAAAAGCCCAATTAAAAACGCATTAAAAGTGCATCATTAACTATAAACAAACAATAAACATGTGCTACAGTCCAATACTCCATCTCAGTTTGATTCTCTCTCAGTACCACTTCTTTTTTGCCATAGGCTTCCACTGCCCTTTTGTGTTTCCAGTTCCCCCAAGTAACTAAGGCACAGAACAGAGGAGCTACATAGAAACTGCAGCCTAGTTTTACCACAAAGAGCACACAATGCACTTTCCAAAAATAGACTACGGAAAAAAGATGAGATGCACACATAATTATTACACATAACATTAAAATAGCGTGGGGTGGTTTTGCATTCATATACCTTGATCATTAAAATAGACACAATTTAAGCATTAATTTAGGATGAATACAGAAATAAATCAGGTCTAAATCAGGACTAAGAGTAGATAAAAAGCTTTTCTAAATGTGTATTTAAAATTGGTCCATACTCATATTATTTATTGAATTTCCTTCAAAGTCAATAAAGTATATATCTATCTATGTATTAAAGAGGACATATCATGCTTTTCTATTGGTATTTTTAGAATTTGTTCACGTTAAATCACAATGTTTATTTAAAACAACTTAAAAACAGGATCATTGACAACCTGTTGAAAACTGCCACTTTATAGTACAGAACTAAGGATGTAACAATAACCAAAATATCGTGATATGGTATCGTCAAAGGTCTCACAATAATATCGTGGACCATCACAATATATTGAATCACAAGTCTCTTTGCTTAAATGAATAGTTATGATGCAGAAATAGCTAAAAAAAAAAAAAAACAGGGGGAACTACATAGACCATGATCCTTTGCTCCATTTCAGTGCAGATGACATGAAGAAATAACCATTCTAAGCACTTTGAAATCTTCAAGTCTTGTGAAGGCATTTTTAGAGGAAAACGTAGCAGATTCACAGTTTTATGAGCCTCCACAAAATATTGCAACAAATATGGTACGGTGAGATGTATATGGTGAAAATATGGTACAGAGAGATTTGGATATTGTTCCATCCCTAATGACAATAAATGTTGTACCAAATGACTGGTCAAAGCATTTTAGAATGTCAGTCTTGTTATTATGTAGAATATCGCAATCTCGTGAGCCTCCCCACCATGTTTTAAGCTTTCCCATGATATTGCAATAAATATCGTACCATGGGGTTCACACCGTGATGATAATGTACCATGAGACTTGGATATCGTTACACCTCTATACAAAACCATAAACGTCATCCCAACAAAGTGCTGAGCTGCCCAAGCAAGTGAGGAGCGGGAAGGTGGGTGAAAATGGACATTTTCAGAGAACGGCGTCTCAAAAGTATACTTTGCAGTTCGAGGTGTTCTATGTGTATCTCAATGGTGGAATGTTCAGCAGTTACCATGGTGACACAATGCACCCATTAGTAAACACTGCGATTTTTAAAGTATTAAGATCGTTTGAAAAGCCCGTGATCAATACAACTGTTCACGGTCCTGTTTAGGTGTTTGATTTTCAACAAAAATGTGAGAGACTACCTGAAAAAAATTAATGTTATGTGAGAGAGACTTGTTTAACAGCACAAATCACAACTTGACCTGTTGCAGTTCCAGTTAAATCAGCTCTTTCTGGTCTGATGGTGCTCAAAGGAAGCTCAGATTAAAGCCTTACAAGCCTCAGACAGAGCAGTGCCTACAGTTAGCGTCACACCCCCAGAGACATATCAAACATGCAAGAGGGAAAAATTATATGATTAAACTCTTACTGGTCTATTTTTGCACAATATGTTTGTAAAAAATAGACTAAACCAGATTAAAACCAAAAACAAGCACCAAATGAGTGAATTACAGGATCTATAAGGATTTGGTTATCTTTTCCTCAACAAGAACAGAACTGAAACAGCAAAGTAGAAAAGTAAAACTGATTTTGACTTGTCGCTTGTTAACTTTCCACCAAATGTCCAAATGTCTTCACACCTCGGCCATCTCATTAATATGCTGTTTGCACTTCTGACATTGAGTATTTGGGAGGAGAGCCCGCACGCCCCCACACACACATGCACACCCACACACACGCACACACACACACACACACACACACACACACAGTCTTACCGCCGACTGAGAGGGTCTGCCATCCTGCTCAAAGTCCCGCTCCACATATTCAGACGACAGCAGGTGGCTACACGGAGAGAGGGGCAGATAAGTCATAACTGTAATATATTCACATTTCTAAAGTTTGATGGTTCATATGGTAGATTTACGGATGAGTGATTGTGGATTGAACAGTACGAGAGACTGACCGGTGTTTTTGTTCATGGCCGCTGAATCCAGAGCAACCGATGGCCAATCAGCTCTGCCGATATTTTGGGGCAGATATATATTTTCCCCAAATTATATCATTTAAATTTACTAAAAACTAACCCTCAGGCCTATTTTTTTTTACCAAAAACCTGACAAAAGCAGCAGTGTAGTCACATTTTGTGCAGGTGTCTCTTCATATTAAAATAATAAAATAAAGCTTTGTGTTTTTTTAGGCAGCAGTTTGACCAGTCCAATGGCCCTAAAAAGTTCACAGTGGAAACACTCTCATCTAGCCAAGTTAAGATTCAATTAAGTTTTTTATCATGATTTGAATAAATTTCACTTGACAAGTAAAATTATCTATCAATGGAACAAGCAATTTTGTTGCTAAATAAACTTGCTAAATATATACTGATTCCATTGGTAGATAATTTTACTTGTCAAACTGAATCTACTCAAAGTAAAATGTTCTTAATTTTAGTCATTTTAACTTACCTAGATATCGATTTTTGTAGTGCAAGTATATTTTCTTTTATATTACCATGTGGCTTTATATCAAATTCCTTTTATTTGGCAACAAAGGATATATTTTTAGTTTAAAACAGTTAATCGCTACGGCAACAGTTTACATTTTTCATAATTCTAAAAGCAATTGATAAAACAATACAAGATGCACATGAATCGTGATAAACTCAAAATCGTAATCTGGCTCCCATAAAAGTCTGATATTCATATTTTTTCCACATCTATCAGCCCTGTTCCTGCATGATAAATTCTGCATTTCAAACTATAATATTTGGATTTAGTATATGGATGGATGGAAGGAATTTTGTGTTTTTTGTAGCAAACACGTCTGCCCACTAACCCAAAGGTGGGTGGTTCAAACCCAGCTCTGGCTACACTGAAGTTGAGTCCTTGGGCAACACTTCATCCTCCAAGTGTCTGTGTATGTACAATGAATAAGTGTGGGTGAGTATTTTGTACATTGTAGGGGATAAAATCTGTATACAAACCAAAATGTAAGGACCCAACCATAAGAAATATTAGAGCAGCTTTGGGTTTGGAGTAAAGAGTAAAATTTCTTTAAGAATAGGATTAGTAAATAACATAAACTGTAGACTAAGATTATTTAACCATAATGAAGCGATGTAATAGCAGTTATAGAGACATTAGGGGGCTAAAGAGTAGTAGTAGTGGTAGCATAAATTGTGGTAATAATAGATTTAGATAATAGTTTTATTTACTTATAGCTACTCTTAATGGTCAGGCATTGAATTGACTTATCCTCAAAATATAAACTAAAGAGAATCTGTTTTATAATACACAGTTGAGCACTATCATGACACTAAAATTACGATACTAAGGTGTAGACTTGATACTGAATTCGATACCACAATGACAGCTTAAGATCATCCTGAAGGTTCATTTTTGTCCTGTGAATGTTACTTTTTTAGTATTGATATCTGCTCAAATGCATATCTAGTTTCAATACTAGTTTTAGCATCGATTAGTATCTTATTTTCAATACTTTTGCCAACCCTAGTACAGTTCTACACAATCACAGATCAGAAAAAGTCTTACTGGTTTAACTCCAGGTCCAAAGTGAAGGTTTGTCCAAACGCTGCGAGTTGAAAACTGCTCTGAGCCAAATGCACCGGCTGCAAAGAGACAATACAGAAAGAACAGTCAAAAAAAGAGACAATTCAGAAGATGATTAATCAAAGTGTAGTCAGCCACTTCTGTGATTCATCTCTAAAAAAGTCAGCGTGAATTTGACAAAAACCCATGAATAATTCAGCGAGATCAATAGAGCATAGACTGTTAAAAGCTTCAGCTGAAATCAAGATTGATAAACTCTTTCTTGGTCGATACTTTCCCGGTGTCGTCTGCGGCAGTTTCGAGACTTTTAGTGGCTGTGAGGAGAGCAGGAGGAGAAGAAGAATTACGTTGAGCATCTTTAAAATATTTTCGTTTAAAGGCGCAGTGTAACTTCTCAGCTTGTCCCATGGATACGTTATTGCTTTAGATTTGATTAGATTTACTGTCAATGTAAAAAATAGAATGAAACTAGAGCAAAACTTCAGCAGTAAAAAGTCACAATTATAAACACATTCTCATGTCCATACATATAAAAACGCATTAAAATAAATAAATAAATACATTTAAAAAATGACCAAAAAATCTGTATAGCATAGCACTATCAGGCTATGTTACAAGTCAGATCTGTGGAGAGGTGACCCAGCTCACAATAGAAAAGCATGTAGTGTAGACTAAAAACCCCTATAGTGAAATAAACACTAGAGCAGGGGTCTCCAGCCTGTAGCACGAGAGTTACCAGTATCTCTCCACCCCAAGTAGCTCATCAAGGGATTTCTGAATTATACCATTGTTGCTGAATAACAAAACTTTGGTTAATGACATGCCTTTTACCATTGTAAATGTATTTTTCGCTCAACTTTGTGCACTAATAAATGGACAACGGTTTATGTTTTATCTAGGCATCTATAACTGTACCCAAATTCTTTCCCTCGTTCCTAGAATCGTCTCAATTTCTTGCGGTCGCTAAAATGAGAAGCTCTCGGGCATTTTTGTTTTGTAAAGGTAGATCACGAAAGGAAAAAGATTGGAGATGCCTGCACTAGAGGGGTAATTTTAAAGTCATACCGTGGAACATTTCAGTCAATGCAGTAACAAGTCAATGGCAACAAGCAGGTAGCCGACTTTTCACCACCTTTATAATGTTTGCTCATCAAAAACAAACCTGGAGTTGTGTTTTCGTTCATTCGCACATGTTTAACACACAAACTCTGCATATTTAGGCTGAATACTTCTCTCAAAGTGAAAACACTCCGTTCCATCTTGTGTTATCTTGTGATTATACAGGAGCTCCACTGTTTTTAAGCTCCATACACCTTCACTAGAATCGTTTGGATAATTTCAGCCCTGGAATTGCTGATCTCTACTGTATTAATGGTAAAGGGTAGCTGTTGTTAACTTGAAAACTAGGTGGAAAAGAGCATTTTGAGCTCTGGATAAGAGACTAATAAAAAAGGATTACTCAAACATGTACAAATAAAACAAAACTCAACTCTGGATATGTTTTAGAAGAGGTAACAACATACTAACATGTCTTGAAGCTCACAAGAATCCATTTTGTGTAATGTAGGACCTTTCAAAGCTGAGATAGTGCTCATTTTGCAGTGGTCTCTTGTATTTCTGGATGTGTGTAATGGACAGATGCCCCGGGGTGGACCAGAGCCAGAGCTGGAGGTGCGGGGACAGCAGGAGGCACCGTAGAGACTTTAGAATAAACACTGTGTCTTCTGTGCAGTCTGGACCAAACCGGGCACCACTGAATCATCACAATCAAGCGAGTTTTTCCAGGAATATTTCTCTGCTATGAGCTCGGACGACAGATTTCTTACTACAGAGGGATGAAGAACAGGGTGGCTCAGTACTAAAGGACTTTGTGTGATGTCCAGCTAATTTACATATCTAATTATGCGTTTTCTGACAAGCACTGCAATTCTGATCAGATTTGCAATTTTTGTTTTAATAAATGGATTCTCTTCACATTTTAAACACCAAGAAAGGAACTAAACAAGATGACTTTGACAAGATCTCAAAATTGACCCATTCTGCACACATTTCCCTCCATATTTCCGCATTTGCCTCGGATAAAAAAGGTTTAACTTTGCAAAATATCTCCTCTTGAGAAGCTGTAACACCAAAAAGCAGAGCTACAATGACAGCAAAACTAATAAATTAAATAAAGCATATGAATGGCGCAACTTATTAATTAAAAGTGATATCAAAATCTCGTCTTGTCTCGATCTCTTAGAAATTGTGTCTCATCTTGTCCTGACTAATACTATAATCACATTTCACAACATGTTTTTATAGGTGCAGATTTCAGCAGAATGAATAAGCAAGACACTAAAGTCTGTTAATCTGAAGTGAAATAAATGTGATTTTATTTGTAAATGATGAATGTGACCAACAAGATCCTTTGTTTATAACAGATAAGCCCATGTTTCTGTCAATCATCACATCATCTTTGCACTGTTTTCCTTAAGACCTCTTGTATATAACTGTGATATACTGTATTTTATATTACTATATTTGTTTTTTTACTTACTTGTAGATTTACATTTATATAATTCTATCTTATTTGACACCAGGCTCTTGCTATTTTTTACTGACTTATTTAAGCAATAATCATTCATGGGGAGTTTTATATAATGGTGATAATTAAGAGGGATGATGCCCAAAATCTCTCTGTACGATATTTTATTGTAAATCTACAACTTTTCTGTCATAATCCAAATAATGAATATTGTAATTAATAACTTAAAAGTGCTTAATTCATCATGTAGATTGGACTGAAACAGAGTAAAGGATCATGGTATATGTAGTTCTCTCTTTTTTTAGCTGTTGTCGCACCATAAAGATGAATTTAAGCTAAAAGACTTATAATTCGATATATTGTGATGGCCTACGATATTATTGTGATGCTTTTGACGATACGATATCACAATATTTCGTTTATTGTTACATCCCTAGTGATGATCACCATTTTATCACCAGAATGTGCAGATAAACAACACTATAACAGTTGTTTAAATATGGAACCTATTCATAATATTACAGTTCTACTTATTCATATCCATACATTTTTAAACAGTCAGAAACTTTAATAATCATCGTGATATAATCCTTAAAGATGCACAGTGTAACTTTTCTGGTAGAGGGTCCGTCACTTTTCCATGTCATTTCTCTGCCTGGAATGTTCCACAGTATGACATTAAACAGCTCTACTTTACATTTATTTGCTCAACTCTGTTTTATATCTCAAAAATAAATAGAAGAAACAAGCATTCTGGGTCGCCTCTGCAGATCTGACCTGTAACTTGGTCTGGTCTTGTCTACATGGAGATTGAAGAGTTTAAAACCATACGGCAAAACATTCCAGGAGAAGTAATAACATCTCCATAAGGAAAAGCATTTGACGGACCCTCTACCAGAAAAGTTGCACAATGCACCTTTAATCTCATGTATTTTTGGCCATGATAATTGTGACACCAAATTTCAATATCATCTCATTTCTACTGAGGGCGTGAGACTGACATCAATCTGTATAAAGATTAAATACAGAGAGATATCATTCTGTACAGTATCTGGTCTAAAAGCTTTGAAAAAAACACACAAAACCCTCTCAGCTTCACAAGTGGGTTCAAAATAACAGTAAAAACGCACTTGAATCTCTCCATTGTACAGTAAAGTGCTGTGTCATCTGATGTCGACACAGAGCAACGTCACAGAAACAAAAGAAGTTCAACTGATTCTAAATTTATCATGTCCCTCACGACGGGCTTCAAAAACTACAGAGGAAAGAGAGAAGCAGAGCCATCCACATGGCACTAAAGCACAAACATGACGCTGTGAAATCTCAGTGTAAGTGCGTCATCATGTTTACTTGTGCAACTTTTTAATAAGATAGTACTTCTAGAAAAGAGTCTATGTCACAATGTAATTAATGAACCTGAAACAATGGCTCGAGAGGAACTACGTCTGTTATAATCACTAATCCTTAGAGGTTTTTTATTTTAAAGTTGTACTGAGTTGGCTGCTTTTTTGTTATTTAATGTCTAAATGCTGTCTCTTGTCCTCGCCTGTCATTAAAGGTGCATTGCGCAGCTTTTCTGTTGGTGGGTCTGTCACTGTTACCTGCTTGTCTTCGTGGTGATGCTCTTGCTTTGTCTAGAAAGTTCCACAATTGAGATTAAACCTATTTACCTCAAGGGAGACAACTATACGCGACATTACAGGCCAGATCTGTAGTGATAGAACCCTATTTACACAGAGAATTATTGTATTTTTGAGCAATAGAAACACACATAATGAATAAATGCAAGATAGATGTGTTTAATGTCATATTATGGAACATTACAGGCAAAGCAATAACATCTCCATGGAGACAAGTAGGTGACGGACCCTCCATCAGAAAAATTGCATTGTCCCTTTAAGTAAAAGAAATAAATATATACTTTGTGCCTTCTTCTACATGAGTCACTAATAATAATAATAATAATAATAATAATAATAAAGTTTGAAATCAATAATGCCATGGTAGTATTTTTTAGCTAAATTCTGAAAATTATAATACCCAGAACTAGGGATACACCAATCCAATACTGGTATCAGATATCTTATTGGATATCATAATTGGCTCAAAAAAACAGCAAAAAAACAAAGTTGTTTTGTACTTTTTTTCAGTAAATAACAGCTACATAACACATTTGTAGTTTTGTCTTATTTCATTTTTGTTTTAAGGAAATAAATGCTGATTTCATCCTGGAATCGGTCGATATTGGGCATAGGCAAATATTTTAAGTTACTGTATTGAAATCGGTATCGGAAAAAGCTGTACAATGCATCCCTACACCAAACATTTGTGAGTATTAAAACTGAGAATGATTCTTTCTTTTTTTTTTTTTTTGATTGTGGTTTAGCTTTGGCTTTTTTTACATACCTCTTTCTCTCTCACTCATTCAGGTCTATGTTATGTTGTCAACGAAACGTAGCTCAATGTTTTCGTCAAATCACACAACGTATGTAATGTAAACTGCCTTTCCATCTGTTAGGGTTATTTATACACCTGTGGTTTTTCTGACCATTTGAGTTAAATTTCTGTTTATGTATAAAAGTTATGGAGACCCAGAGTAAAGTAGTACTTGTCCACAGAGTCATATGTGTTACTGTAGTTTAACATGTGGCTCCGTCATGTGTGAGTGACCTGATGTTCACCCGTGTAACAGTTAGATTATATGAACTACATTTTACCAGCAGCAGGAAAAACAGGGGGACGAGAGGGAAGAGAACGGAGGGCAAGAGAGAGGGAAAGAGGGAGAGGTAGAGATAGAGGGATAGAAGAGATGATGCAGGAGAAAGAGAGGGGGGAACAGCAAAAGGAGTGGAAAAGAGAAAGAGAGTGATGAGTAAGAGAGAGGGAGGAGTAATGGAAGGAGAGCTTGAAAGGGATAGAGAGAGAAAAGGGGGCATTGGTGGGAGAGAGATAGAAAGAAAGGGAGAGAGGGAGAGAGAGTGTAATGAAGAGACAAATATTGGAAAAAACAGTAAGAGGAAGGAAAGGGCAAAAAGAAAAAAGAAAGATGCACAGAGAGAGTATATGAAGAGGAGAGAGGGATAGATAGAGAGGAGAGAGAGAGAGAGAGAGAGAGAAAATAATTTACATATCTTTATTGTGCCTGTCAAAGGGAGGGAGGCAGAGAACTGGAGAGAGCGAGAAAGAGACAGAAAGAGAGAAACAGTGAGAGAGAGGGAGACTGGACGATAAAGGGATAAAGACAGAAATATAAATATAGAGTAAGGAAAAAAGAGACAAAGATGGAAAAGACAGAAGTAAAAAGTAAGAGAGAGAGTGAAACAAGAGACAGAAAGACAGAGAGTGACAGAAAGAGAGAGAAAGAAAGAGACAGAGAGAGGCAGAGAGAGAAAAAGAGAGTGAGTGAAAGAGACAGAGACACAGAGAGAGAAAAGAGCGAGAGAGAGACAGAGAGATAGAGAGAAATAAAGTAGAGAGAGAAAGAGATAGAGAGAGGCAGAGAGAGAAAAAGAGAAAGTGAGTAAAAGAGAGACACACAGAGAGAAAAGAGAAAAAGAGTAACAGAGAGAGAGAGACAGTGACAGAGAGAAAGAAATAAAGACAGAGAGACAGAGTAAACGAGAGAGCAAGAACTAGAGACACAGAGATAAAAGAGAGAGAAAGAGGGACAGAGAGAGAGAAAGAGGGACAGAGAGGAAAGAGAGTAAAAGAAAGAGAAAGAGAGACAAACAGAGAGAGAAAGAGAGTGAGTGAAAGCGAGAGAGATACAGAGAGAAAAGAGAGAGAAAGAGTGAAAGAGGGGCAAGAGAGAGAAAGAAAGAGTGTGAGTATAGAGAGCTCTTAAGACTCTTGAGCCACGCAGCATTTCTCACTGAGGCCTTATTCATAATTAATGGGACGTACTTGAACACACCACTGAATTATGGAGGTCCAGGATCATAACTGTCGTAACACGATCGTCCATGGAGCCGAGAGCTTTATGGACGACCTCTGCAAAACTCTCATTTCATTTAGTGTTTATAAAGTCTGATGCCTGATGCAACCACATATTGGCCATAAGGCGCCGGGCCCAACTTTGAAATGGAGTTCTCCCGTATTATTTATAGAAGCGAAGACGGCGCAATCAGCCAAGCCAACTGAATTAAATAGATTTTGATATATGTACATAACTAATGTAACTAATACAAACTATTGCTCTATGGCAATGTTTATAGGTGCACTATGGAACTTTTCAAGTGAAGGAAACAGATTTTGATATATATTAGG
This sequence comes from Odontamblyopus lacepedii, assembly GCA_034769755.1. NCBI lineage: Eukaryota > Metazoa > Chordata > Actinopteri > Gobiiformes > Gobiidae > Odontamblyopus > Odontamblyopus lacepedii. The sequence continues at coordinate 13,157,998 of CM068351.1, forward strand.
GGTGGGACATTAACGTGTTAATTATGATTGATGAATTAATTACAAAGAAAATAAAGCATTAAAAATATGAATGCATTTTATTGCAATTTCAATGCCAAACAACGTAGAACATTGCACCATGTTGCGGTATGCTAATTATACTGACGCATACAGTTCCCACTACAATAACAACAACAGCAGAGCATGAAAGCGCTCTGGGTCTGTTGGACGGTAAATTTCTATAAAGAAAAAAATACCAGATGAAAGTATTAATAAAGGCGTCGCTTATAGCAAACTGTGCAGAAAAGAGTTTGAATATCACAGAGGCACCTCAACACTACGAGAACATTTAAAAGCAAATCATGTCACAGCAGCACAAAAAGGGCTCGAGCCGTTGGCGGGAGCAGTTCTGGTCCGAGTACAAACGAGAGGTGTCAGCAGCACAAACTCAACAAATGACGGGTTTCGGGAAGAAAATGAATCCACTAAAATTAATTTACATAAAATAAATGTTGCTTTTGGGGCAAATATTGTTATGCAATTAAATTGTTATGCGATTAATTAATTACAAAGCCTGTGTGTATATATATATATATATATACACACACACACACACACACACACACACACATAACTAAACCACAACTCTATGGTAATGTTTTAAGATGCACTATGAAACTTCTTCAGTGAAGTGTCCACCACCTGATTTTCCTCCATGTCTGAAATGTTATTGTCTTGCCTGGAATATTCCACAGGATATTTTCTTTGCACAATGGGGAAATTTTGGTTAATTTGGCTATATGATAAGATTTAAGCCGTAAAAAGTTGAATTAATAATTTCTATGACTGATTACAGATGCAAACTAAGTCCTTAAGTGTTTAATTTAGCTGTTTATTTATTGCAGTTCGTGATTTTTTAACAATATTGTAGATTTAGAATAGGGTTATTGTGGCATAAATTAGTTTCAGTATTATTGTTTATAACCTATATTTTCTTCAGAATTTTTCGTTGTGAAAGATCTCCTAAGGAGACGATCACACTGAACCTGTACTATGTAATATAAATAAACAATTGAAAAGAATGACAAAGAATCAATATTCTTTGTTGACGGCTACCAAACGTTAACGCTCTGATCCTAAAAGCTGATCGTTCACGCTGCAATGCTGAAATCTGAAAGTTTTCTCCTGACATAAACTCTATTTGACAAAGTGGGTCAGACTGCAGTGAGCCCCCTCCACTGAGAACAGGAGGCAGCTGCAGAGGCAACAAAGGCTGAGCTCTGCAAAATTACAAGCAAATTAAATCAGACCCGTCATGTTTCATATTTGTTACAGTTAAACCTGAACATTTGCTTCGTGTTGGTAATTAATAAGTAACAAGGCAGATACCCCTCTTCTTATTAACTGATCTATTTTATAATGTTTCCTCATCACAAATATACCTGGAGTCATGTTTGTTTCATTCACACGTTTAACACACAAACTCTGAATATTTAGGCTAAGTTCTTCTCAGGAAATACTCTGACATCACCTTTAGGGCTGTGTTGAAAAAAATTGATTTTCTGATTCTGATTCTGAATCGATTTGCATATTAATTCCTTAAGATCGATTCGTACGTCCAAAGATCAATTTAATTTTTAATACATTTTCCCCCGGTAAACTTTAACCCCACTAGTCACGTCATTGAATTTGCGCAGACTGTATCAAAACAATTAACATGGCGTCGCACACTGGTGGCAACGTGAGCCAAGTCCCGGCTTTGAAGACGCCAGAAACACTCAAAGCTCTGTCTGGCACCATTTCAGGTTCAGAAACGATAAAGACAAAGATGCGCTTGACAGAAGCAAAGCAATTTGCAAGGCCAAATGGAGATGAAGTTTAGCGGAAATACAACCAACCTCAGGAATCACTTGTAACAGCTCAGGTAACAGCTCAAAAATGGTTCTAATAACACTAACCCGCATCGAGATCGGATCAAATCGAATCGTGATAATCGAATCTGAATCTTGTGATGTCATGAGGTAATACAGTAAGTGCTCCATTGTGTTTTAAAACTACATGTGTTTGAGTAATCCTTTATTATTAGTCTGTCTACATCTCCAAAGCTCAAAATGCTCTGTTCTGCCTTGCGATGTCATGAAGTGGTAGTTTAACAGCTGCTTTTTACCTATAGTTCAGTAGAAATGGGCAATTCCAGGGCTGAAATCATCCAAATTATTCTAGTGAAGGTGTACAGCATTTAAAAAACACAGTGGAGCACTTCCTGTATTGAGTGTTTTCAGTGTGAGACAAGAACTCAGCCTAAATATGCAGGGTTTGTGTGTTAAACATGTGTGATTGAAACAAAACAAAAAAACTCCAGGTATGTCTGTGATGAGGAAACAACCAGATAGAACAGATCAGAAAATAGCGTAATATGAATATAAGCAAATATCAAAACTAGAGAGTACGTAGACATAGACAAACTCACTGATGTGTCTATGGAGCTGTTGCCGATCCTCGTGTCCAGTCTCCTGTGCTCCATCTCTTCCTCTGTCTCGGCGTGCTGGACCAGTCTTTTGGGGTAGGTGACTTCAGAGCTGCTGTCGCCGCTGTCCCGCCGTCTGCCCAGAGAGAACCAGTCCCCCACATCTCTGTCCTCCTCCGGGCCGGGCTCCTCACCTGCTCCACACACGGGGCAAGATCAAGTCAGTTTTGTTACTGAAGTAAAAGTACAAATACGGGAACAAAAAAATTATAAAAAAATACTCAAGTAAAAGTAAAAGGATCACTCGAAAAAATCTACTCGAAAGTGCACTATGTAACTTTCGGTCAGGTGTTTCTATGGATATGTCACTGCTCTGCTTCGAATGTTCCACAGTGTGACATTAAACAGCTCTACTTTAGGTTTATTCAATCACAGGTGGTTTTATAGCTCAAAAATACCTATAGATCTGACCTGTAACTTGGTCTGGTTTGGTCTCCATGAAGACAGAAAGATTTAATGCCATACTATGAAACATTCCAGACAATGCAATAACATCTCTGTGGAGAAAAGTATTTGACGAACCCACTACCAGAAAAGGTACACAATTCAGTATAAATTGCAGCATAAAAGGCAAAAAATCAAAACCAGTAAAAGTATCACATGAAAAAACTAAATAAAAAAGTATCGGTTTAAAAATGTATTTAAAGAGTAAACAGTAAAAGTATTTCACACAGATTTTGAGATTTAATGATTCTTCAGATTTACCGGTACTGATTTTGATAAACATTGGTGCTGAATTTTGTTCAATAGAAACAACTGAATCAATATATTTTCTAGCTCTTTTTATTATTTGTATATTCATCTTTGCTCAAACTACAAACTTGTTAAAAATAAACCCCTCAGGTCTCAAACAATTATAAAAATACTTTTACTTTTCAGTCCAGTTCAAAAATATAGTGGAGTAGAAAGTACAGATACGTGCTCTCAAATGTAGTGAAGTAAAAGTAAGTACCCACTGCAAAATCGACTTAAGTAAAGTACAGATATCTAGATATTTTTTACTTAATTGTGCATTATGTACCATGTCTGTCAAATGCTTTTCTATCAGACCACATTACAGGTCAGATCTGTAGAGAGGCAATCCCGCTCATGATCAGAATACATGTTTTTCTAGGTATTTTTGAGCTATAAAACCACCTGTAATTGAATAAATGTAAGATAGAGCTGTTTAATGTCATACTGAGAAACATTCCAGGCAGAACAATGACGTATTATCCATAGACACAAACAGGTGACAGACCCTCCACCATAATAGTTACACAATGCACCTTTAAGTACAGTACTTTACTACTTTTACTTTGTCACGTTCCACCAGTGACACTGCGTACAGTCTAAGCACTGTTATTATGTCGGTCATATAATGTGTAGGTAAACGATAGGGCAAACTACAAACTAACCTTTCTCCATTGCGTCTATAATACAGACTCACCCCGTAGTTCTGACCTTCACAAAAATGTCCTGAAATGCCAAACCGTGCGCTCGTTTATACATACAGGAAGTGACTAAGCTTTGATGTTGACTTATTTAAGTGTCCTTGAGGAAAACACTCGGCGGAGCAGAGGATGTGAGCTGTGTACTCAACAGAAAAGCGCCTAATGTCAGTGATCTCATATTGTTTTAAATAATGATACGGGGAGGCAGATGCTCAGCGGCGAGAGCAGTTCAATTCCAGGCTTAACCCGTGCATATGGCCGTGCCCTTTGGCAAGACACGTCACTCACCTGTCTATGAGTGGGTGAAAGGAAAGGTTGATGGTGCAAATGAGCAACCTCGCTTGTCACAATAACAAATGATAAAGCACGATCTATTGCTACAGAGATATACTGCGATAAATCATAATATTGAAACTATTTCATACCACAAATACAATAATAATAATCCCAGTAAACTATTTTAAATACAGTATCATTAAAAGATCTGTGCTGCAACAAATAAATAGCTGAAAGAACCTATAATTAGCCACTGAACTCATTTATTCAGCTTTTTACATCTCAAATATTACAGTACTACAACAAAAATATACGGAAATCTCCCAATTTCTAGCCAGAAATTGTACACACGGTAAATACTAAGCACCAAAATATACAGTATTCTTCTAGCTTTCTTATACTGAATGATAAATTGGTATAGTAATTATCGTGACAGGCCTACTTCGGTCATGGGAAGAGGATGAGGTTGGATCTGTTTATAAATAATGCACAAAATGATATAGCAATTGTAAGTGTCTGGAACAGAACTCCTTAAAACAGCGTCACGATATCACCACAGTCTGCACAAAGACTAAATATTTGGGTAAAAGTCTCTGTGTGAATGACTGCCCGCTGGTGAAACAGGTGATTTGCTGCATGTGTCAACTTTAGAAACCCGAAAAAGTTCACAATGGGCTATGGCAATGTCACTGCTCTGTCTGGAATATTCCACAGTATGACATTAAACAGTACTTTACTTTTATTTTAATTACAGGTGATTTTATAGCTCAAAAATACTGAGAAAAACAGGCATCCTGACTGGGAGCGGGGTCGCCTCTCCACAGATCTGACCTGTAACTTGGTCTGGTTTGGTCTCCATGAAGACAGAAAGTTTTAATGCCATACTGTGAAACATTCCAGACAAAGCAATAACATCACCAGAAAAGTTACACAATGTGCCAATAAAAAAATATAATCTAAAAAGAATAAGGATTATAACATGCAATTAAACAAAGGTCTAAAAATGTTCCGTGTTATAGCCGATGAATAATAAATAAATGATTTGAGATACTTGGATAATGTGACTATTTCATCTAACATCTATGATCTATGTTATAATGTGGTTTCCTCATCACAAACATCTGGAGTTGCGTTTTGTTTCATTGACACATGTTTAAACACACAAATCCTGCATATTTAGGCTGAATTCTTCTCTTAAACTGAAAACACTCTGTTCCACCTCGTGATGTCATGTGGTAGCTAAAACAAGAAGTGCTCTACTTTGTTTTTAAACTCTATGCGCAAGGCTCATTTGGATAATTTCAGCCCTGGAATTGCCAATCACTAGTGAACTAAAGGTAAAAGGAGCTTTTAACTTGAAAACTCCTACTTCATGACATCACAAGGTACAACAGAGCATTTTAAACTTTGTAAATATACACAGACTAATAGTAAAGCATCTCTCAAACGTGTGTGAATGAAATGAAACACAACTCCAGGTATGTTTTTGAGGATTACATGACTAAAAGCTCAATTTAATGTAATATATGACCTTTAAATCGAACATGAACTAATCTTTACTTATCTTATCTTTAAAATCTCAAAATAATAATAGTTTTTTTTAAGTCAACGTAACACTACAGACTCAATTAAACAGCTTTCCCCATACCAGTGCATAAAATATCCCCCTCTGAGTGATAATATGAGAATGATGGAGCCTATGGGAACTTGCAGTCCTCCAGCGCACTAACGCCCATGCAGACCGCAGCAGAGGCTCGTATATTTGAAGTAAAGATCCGGGCTGCTAATAAAAAACGACCACCTTTGTGAGCAGCCTGATCTATGCCTTGTCGGATGCGCATTTGACAGGACAGCGCTTGAATGGGACGCGCGGGGTTTATTGGCGATCGGGGCTGCGGCGGAATTGTGTCGATGCAGCAAATCCACCGCATCAACGGAGCACTGGGGCCGGTTGTTGGCACGGATGCCCCGCTCTGTAAAAACCGCCCAGTAAACGCTTAATACTCGGGGGGCAAAAGTGCTGGTGCAGGGGTAAATTGTGTGGATGCGACGAAAAACTAAAGGGAATCCGCACTGCTTAGTCTCCTGTTTTTTCTGGTTCTGTCTCTCTCCTTACCTGACACAGCGAGCCGCTCACCCACTGCAGCGCACACCATGAAGCACCACACCGCCAGCATGATCTTCACATATTCCCCCGGCTTTACCGCATCGAGAGCCGGCCAGACGTCCCGAACCGGTGCCGGCGGACGCACGGGTGGATGGAGGGAAGCGCGCAAAGAGCCAAAGCGAGCGAAATCTATGGCGAAGAACCAGAGAAAACGCGCTAAACGTTCATCGGCGCGCTCCCTCTCATCTCTCTGCGTTTTCTTTCTCAGCTGCAGCGCTCCGGGATTTGCATATGAGAAAAATGGATCATAGCTCGGCCCGTGAATGAGAGGATCTAACCAGGCCCCAAAGAGGGTTCAGGCTTGCCCCGGCAGTGATGGAGAGGAAGGGGGCAGATGCATGATGGTAGAGGTGGAGGTGGTGGGGTGTGCTCGTACGCGTATAGGCGATCTGTGGTATGCGGAAACGGATGGATGCGGGGAGGGAGAGCGGTGAGAAACGCGAGGGGTCTGCGGAGGGGACACGTGGGACCCTCCCTCATCCTGTAGCAGTCTCCTCCCGTTGCCATGCAGCGCGGGGAGGATGGACCACGGACAGGCGGCGCATAGGCCACGAGCGAATAGGGGATAATCGTGCGTTCGCGTCTGGATTTCGCCGCACCGGGAGCGTTTGAACGGCGATGTAACGCGGGAGGGGATACGTCGTGACAGCGCGGAGGGGCGTGCGTGGGCTCCATACTTAGTGCAGAGAATTTTAGGTGTGTCCCGCGTAAAAAAAAAGAAAAAAAACCATTACGCGATGTATGCGCTGAAGACTGAGAATAGTTAATGTTTCTGTGGCAATCAACTCCAACATACTTTGGCCGTATAGACATGTGAACATTATTTATAGGCTGAGCTCATGTTATCAGTGGCAACAATGTTCTCCGAGTTAAATCCATCCATAGGGAAGAAAAAAGAAAATGCCTTTAAAATTATGCTTTAAGACTGTAGCAAAAAGTAAAAGATGATGAAAGATGGTGAAAATACTATTAGTTAAGTATTGCAAAAGGAGAAAATCAATTTGTCAACTGGACAAAAGTAGATTTGATTGAATTTTCAAACCTAAATCAAAACAAATCAAGAAAACAATAGATGTAGCCATGTCAGACCTAGAAGTGTAAAAGCACCATTAACAAATGCAATTTAAATTCCTTTGTATGTCTTGTACATGTGAAGAAATTGGCAAATAAAAGCTACTACTACAGATATGCCCCACACTCAGGGCAAGTTCAATAAGCCTGGCTAATAACAGAAACTGTAAACAAGTAGGTGTGTTAGTTTCAGAGTAGTTTCATTGTAGTTAGCTCCTCCCTTTGCAGGCAGATTTAAGGCAGTGTCCTCCAGCATCTGACCAGAATTGAAGAAGCAGCTTGGATGAGTTGTGAAACGACCAAATAAACTTTTGTCCAGGTGACAAATTGAATTTCTCCTTTTGCCATGGATTCCACCTGGACGACTGAGGGATTTTACATACTTTCTGAAGTATAGTCACCAAAATATGGCCAAAATATAAACATAAGGGGGCCTAGCAGTACAGTTATGCTGCACTACCACATTACTTTTGTTTTATTTAATTAAATCTGTGTGTTTGGGGGGAAGGGGTGGGTTGGTGGTGGGCAGTTTTGTTGTTTTATATTTGTTGTAGGTATTGTTTTATGTTTTCATGTTTTGTTTTTATGCTAATTACTGTATTTTGTTAAATGTTATGTTCTATTGTCTTTATTTTTAAAAAAAAATCCATCCAGAGGGTGGGAGTGCTCTGAAATGTGAATCTGTGTTCTAAAAGGAGATGCAAAAACAAAGAAAATACCAGGGTGTAACTTTAAAAACGCAGCGTAATTGAATGTCACACCTAACACACAAGTCATAATGCAGTAGTTAAATAGAGACAAAGTGCAATCTGTGAGTATCAAATTCACTGATACTTTAACTGAAAATTATGAGGCTGATTAAATATCGTAATACCGTATTGTCAAAAGTCTCACAATAATATCATAGACCATTAATATATTGAATTACAAGTCTCTTCTCTCTCTTAAATTCATTGTTTTGTTGTGGTCAGGCAATAGTTAAAAAAACATAGCCCATGATGCTTTGCTCAGTTTAAGTGCAGACTACAAAGAAATAGTTGTTGTTAAGCACTTTTAAATGTTAGTTCTTTGGATGATGACAGAACATCTTGTCAGGGCATTTAAAAAGAAAAAAGTAGCATATTCACTGTTTTAAAAATATTGCAATAAATATCATACCATGAGATGCAGATCAAAAATATGTCGTACAGAGAGATTTGGATATGGTTACATCCCTACTGATTATTAAGTGATTTGATGAAGCTGATAACCATTTTACTGAGATATGATTTGAGTTTGATTAATGTGACCTAAATGCAGCTAAGCATTTATTACATTGTTATAGTTGCACTATGTTTCTGTAGGAGGGTTTTGGATATGTTTTTGCTTTGCCTATAATGTCCCGTAGTTTGGCATTAAACTCATCTGACTATTATGAATGGGACGAGACACAATTTTGACCAAACAAGACCAGACACGGGATTAAAACCACGAGATTGAGACAAAATGAGATTTTCACATCTTCTATCATTTTAAAAATGTGTGTATTTGCAGTTTTGGTCCAACATTTTTGTATTTTAACATTTTTTAAAATAAATGTAGACATACTTTTAGAAACCACAACTTCGTAAGAGATTTAATTTAGCCCTTAAGTTTGTCCACTCTAGACTAAATCTCACAACATTTTTTCTCATATTTGCGCAATCTTTTGGCAATTTTATCGAGATCTTGTCCTATCCCTACTGACTATACATGGAGACAAGTGATGCCACCAGGTCAAATTACAGGTCATATCTGTGCACAAGCGAGCCTCCTCACAGTAATAATGCCTTATTTTTGACTGTTTAAATCCAGGCTCAAAATGGTTCTGTTTTGTTTAGCTGTGCATATGACTGAAAGGTTTTCATTTTTCATTCTGCACTCTTATCTCTAATTTAATGTATCTCTCTATTCTTAAATTTTATGATGATTATTTATATTTTGATTTGTTTGTATTGTGATTTTAATGTATTTCTTATTCTGTAAAGCACTTTGAATTACTTTGTGTACAAATCGTGCTCTACAAATAAACTTGCCTTGTCTTATTTCAAGGTGTTTTTAGCAATTAAAACACATGTTGAAATCGAAAACAATAAAGACTAAATCAATAAAGATTTTGTGTAATAACATCTCCATGGACACAAGCAGTTAGTGGACCCCCCCAGCAGAAAAGTTACGTCATGCACCTTTATGAATGACATTTTATCACTTATTATGTGTAATACTGCAGTTTGCCAATGCACACACAATAGGCGCACTTTGTTTTCTTCTTCTACAGCCACATCTCCGGCTCGCCGCCCTCCCCATAAATCTGTCAATCACTCACACCACTCGGCTTCACCCTGTAAGAGCCACTAATTGCACCGATGATCAATACACTTCCTCTCGATGCCATATCTCCACCTCAGCCTCTCTGCACGTCCCCGTAATCCTCGCGCTAATGGGGGTCAACCTGTCTTGTCCTGTCCTGTCCCTGGGCAAAGGCGGCGCTCGAAGCAATGGGGTAAAAGGGTGAGGGCTGGTGGGGGGCAGGTGTGTGGTTTTCCTGATGTTAGCGTTTCTGCTGCATATCTCGCTAATGGACGCACTGACAAATGCTTTTAAATATTTAATCTGACCCCCTTTGAGACTAACCGGAGGGGGGAGAGAGATGATGCCTGGAGAATAGCTGGAGAAATGCAGCGTCAGGGGAAAGCTACAGACGGTAATGTTCGAAATGTGCTGGAATTTTCAATTAGGTGAATGTGAAGGAAACATTCATTCACTAATGCAAAACTTGGCAAGGCTGATCTGTGGAGTGACGTCAAGTAAAGTGCTTAAAGGGATAAAGGCGCCAAAGAACAGTGCAGGAGAGATGCCAAAAAGTTGATGTCACCATTTTTAAAAGGCCCACATTGCACATTGCATTATTTTCTGACCTGTTATAATGTTGTTTCCTCATCTCAAACATACCTGGAGCTGTGTTTTGTTTCATTCACACATTTTGAAAACACAAATCCTGCATATTTAGGCTGAGTTCCACCTTGTACTGGCATGTGATAATACAGGAAGTGCTCCACTGTTTTAAACTCCATACACCTTCAATAGGTTCATTTGGATGATTTCAGCCCTGGAATAGTCAATATCTTCTGAAGTTAACTTGAGAACTACCACTACATGACATCACAAGGTGGAACAGAGGATTCTGAGCTTTTGAGCTGCTGACAGACTAATAATAAAGAGTTACTAAAACCTTTGTAAATGAAACAAAACATAACTCCAGGTATGTTTTTGATGAAGAAACGTTATAACATAGATTTAAAAGTGTTATTGGAACCCCCACCTGCTTGGATGGAGCCCCACCTGCCTGGTTGAAGCCCTCAACCCAAATAAGCTGATGTCCAGTCCCCCACATGTTTGCCTGTCCGTCTGACCCTGCTCTCTATAAAGTGACTGGTTCCTCCAAGCTCTGGTCCGAAGGTGCGCCGCATGGCGACAGCTGGTTGGCAACAGTGTCTGGAGAGAATTTTCCCATACTGCACCTGCCGGAGGGTTTTTTGCTCTCTGGCACCAAGGATCGTGTGTTATTGAGAGACTGAGGATGGGACAATGTGTTTGCTGATGGCTATGTTAGGTCATGTTTCCATGTTCTTTACTGTGAAGCCCATTGGGGCAACTCTTGTTGTGATTCTGGGCTATAGAAATAAAATTGGAATTGAATTGAATTGTTATTAGGGCCCTTTAACTTCAGAAAGACCAAACTGAAATTTCTTGAAGCAACTGAAATAATTCAGGAATTAGAATCTGATCAAAACTATATCACATAGTAAATAGTATTATTACATAGTAAACACATAGTAAATAGTATTATTACCAACCCTCCCCTGGTATTTTCTTTGTTTTTGCATTTCCTTTTAAGCTAGTGTTGAATAGGGTGAATTTTATATAATTGCATAGTAAACACACCACATCAAAACTGAGAATAAACTAGGACTAAATCCTGAACTAAACCAGGACTATAGCAGACCAAGTCTACATCAGGACTGAACAGGGCTCAAAAGGAAGTGAGGCTGTGAGTCAGTTTAAATGAAAAGCAGAAACAGTTGTCTGATATCAGTAAAATATTTGCAACATAAATTGGGGTTTAACTAACAAGTCATAGTGTTTTTAGTTTTGTTTAGTCTTAGAATCATACAAAAATGCATCAAGTAAATGTGTTTTGGTCTAATATTTGAACATGCTCTACCTTTTCATGATGGATCACAATCAGTACGCTGGGGTCAGTCTGCCACCTGCTGGGGAAAAGGCAAAATTACAATCAGCAACAAACCAACAAGTCACCGCAGGATTTGGGTTTCTTCTGTGTAAGAAAAGTTTTTAATTTGCCAAAGAACAACCATCTCAGTATGTATTGATTTATGATGTTATATATTTTGTTGCCTGATGTCCTTTAATTTGAAATATGTTATAAATTGGACAGTCCCAGTTTTGAGCCCTGTCCCCTGTCCCAGCAGATTTATACGACGGAGCATTGGGGCCATTCATGAAGGAAAAAATATGTTTTGATATGAGGAGATTAAAGTCAACATGTCAAGATTAAAGTCGGCATGTCTGGAAATTCCGAGAATAAAACTGAAATTTAGATGTCGACTTTAAACTCGACATATCAACATTAAACTCAAAAATGTCGAGAATAAAGTTGAAATCAATGTCGAAATTAAAGTCAACTTCATTTCAACTTTATTCTCAATATTTTCGAGTTTAATGTCAACATGTCGAGTTTAATCTCGTAATATCAAAATATATTTTTCCTTCATGCTCCGTCGATTGGGAGCGTACCTATGTTCCCACGGCCCAATGGTCCCACAGCCCATTGGTCCCACATCATTAAGACTTTAAAAAAAAAAATTTAGGCCCAGTGGTCCCACAGCATATTCCCAATGTTCCATGTTCCCACATTTCTAAGAAAAAAATCAAATTCAGGCCCTATGTTCCACAGCTAACCCTAACCCAACCCTAACCCTAACCCTAACCCTAACACCGTGGGACCAATGGGCTGTGAAACCATTGGGCCATGGGAACATAGGGCTGACCCCCCCGTCGATTTATCCAAAACCATTGATTTGTCCAAGTTTTATACAAGAAATGTCCCTGATGTCCCTATTTTTTAACCAATGTGATCCCTGCCAACGGTAAAGAAAGGCATACGTTGTCATTTGTTCAGATAAAATGCAGAAAAGTTGCTTTAAAATGACCAAAACAACCAAAAGACAAAGAAAATGTTACTATACTGACACGTTAGTCGTGAATGAGCCAAGTGTATAATAGTTTTCCTTAATTACACACTCGATTCACAGTTTTATTATTACCAACCACCACAAACCGAGGGCGTACCAGTTTTTTATTATGAAAATCTAGCCACCTTAAAATGAAATTGGACCAAACTATCCAAACTATCCAGAAGGCGGCGCTCATGACTCGCTTCATAGTAACTGCGCACCTGTTTGGGAACGACTGGCTTCATTTTCCGCAGCTGAAAACAGAGACAGACGCAGCAGCCGCCGCCAATTACCCAATTACTGCCTCCAAAAAGCCTTTAAAACCGACAGAGAAACGGGGCGGCCTCCCAACTAATACTGACACTAAACACGTTCAACAAACAAAGAAATAACAGAAAATGAACGGTATTCGCAGCGCCAAACCGCCTCTGCAGCTTTTCAACTGCACACACGCCGACTGTGGGGCCACGTTTACGCGCCAATGGAGACTCAACGAGCACCAGGCCGTACACACCGGACAGGTAACTTAACTTGACTTAAAGACCACGAAAAATGAATTAAACTTATGAAATTTGACTTGTTATAATCTAAAAGTTACTGTGTTTTCTTAGCGTCTGTACCAGTGCGAGGTTGCAGATTGTGGACGTCGTTTCAGGAGGAAAACTCACCTGAGCCGCCACATGCTCCAGCACACAGGGGTCAAACAATTAAAGTGCGTAACCAACAAAAGTTCCCCTCATTTTGGTTCCTGATAATTGGCGCCATTGTTTAAAACGAGGGCAGTGTTCGCCATAGTACCTTGACTGATTAGGCATATTTCTACTCGATTGAAGCCAATCTGAACTAAAGCTGTGACTGGACCTACTTTATTTGATAATTGTAAAAAGCATATTACATTTATTACTGATTAGCTTACTTTAAAGGTGCATTGTGAAACTTTTCTGGAGGAGGATCTGTCAAATGCTTTTCTTCATGGAAATGTTATTTTGTCCATAATGTTCACAGCAAGAAGGTTGCGGGTTCGATCCCCGGGTCGCCCGGGCCTTTCTGTGTGGAGTTTGCATGTTCCTCCCCGTGTCTGGATGGGTTTCCTCCGGGTACTCCGGTTTCCCCCATCAACCCAAAAACATGCCCGCACCCCTATGAACTAACATCAAGGACCATGTTGTCCACCCTCCTGTGGGCTCACCACCTGCAGAGGGGTTCATAGGGGGGGTCAGGTGCTATGAGGATTGGGCAGTAAACTGCCCCCGCGACCCAGCCGGATTAAGCGGGAGAAGATGGATGGATGGATGTTCCACAGTGTGACATTATGACTTTACATTTATTCAGCTACAGGTGGTTTTATAACTCAAAAATCCAGAAAAACTGGTTGCCTCTTCATAGAGCTGACCTGAACTTGGTCTCCATGAAAATTTTCTTTGTTGCATTTTTTGTATGAAAAACGCTCTATAAAGTGATTACTGAAGATGGAAAGGTTTAATGTCATACTGGGAAACATTCCAGACAAAGGAATAACTCCATGGAGAAAAGGTTTTGATGGACCCTTTACCATGAAAGTTAAACAATGCATCTTTAAGTTACTTTAAGGATAAAATGTACATCTAGGACTCTTCCCTGCTAAAAGTAATCTGAAAATTGTAATCTTTCTGTGTAACTACTTACAACACAAGAATGACAAGGAAACTAGTGTGTGCAATTGTCATGTGAGGTGGGCCAATATTTCCCAAGTAGAAAGGCCACAATCTAAAATTGGTATTAAGAGTCAGTTTGTACAATATAAATTCAATTCTACCAAAAAAAAGATCCAATTTGAGATTTTTTGTGCCATAAACCTACTCTTAATCATTTAGTTCATCAAATCATGTTCTCATTACCTGACTGTTTGTCTTCCAGGTGCAAATTTGCAAACTGCCCCAAAAGTTTCTTCGACACAGGGAAACTCAAGAGACACATCCGCTTCATACACGGAGACAAAAATAAATACTTCAAGGTACACCTGTAGTTTGAGTTACTGTCCACAAGATGGCGCCAGAGCGCAACAATTGACATGTAATATTATAGTTCTCTGCTTGTAAAACATTTGATCTGTTTTCTCTAGTGCACCCAACCCAAATGTCCTCTCACCTTCAAGAAACGACGGTCGTTTAAACTGCATTTAAAAACTCACAATGTCGCGCCCAAGTTTTGGTGAGTAGTTTGGGGTGAGTAGTTTTGGTTTACTGTGTTGGACAGTTGAATAGTTTTGACCTCTGTCCAAGCAGATTTATCCAAAACCAGTGATTTGTTCCAGTATTTTACAAGAAATCTCCCTATTTTTGAGCAATTTAATTCCAGCCAACAGTAAAGATGTATATAATGTCTCGTGCAAATAAAGTACAGAAAACTATGCTTGAAAATGGCCCAAAAGAATTTCCTCCAAGAATAAATGGATGTTACGCACTCTGGTCACCCTAACATTGGATAAATCTGCAAAATCTTTCATAACAAACTTGAATACAATGTGCAGCCTTTGAATAATTTTTAATAGATTTCACTCTTGTGTCTTGATTTGTCCTAGTTTTATACAAGAAATGTGTTTGACCAGTTTGATAGTCAACAGTGAAGAGGGGAATATTTTGTCCCTTGTTGAGCTAAAATACAGAAAACATGCTTGAAAATGCCCATAAGGCAATGCACCAAAGGAAGTCCCGCAGATTATGACCCACAAGTGTGTTGAGAATTGACTGTCTTTTCACAAGCTTGTTGTACTTTTTAATTTGTACAAACCAAGTTTATTACTATAACGTTGGACAAATCCGCAGTAGCCGTTTAACTTGAATACAATGCACAATGCAGTCCTTGGTGTGACTTGAGTAGGTGTACGCCCCAGAGACCAGTTCAGATATTTTTAAGTATCGTCTCTTGTGTCTCTTGCGTCTTAGTTGCTCAAAAGATGACTGCACTGCCACTTTCGACTCCCACATCGCTCGCAAAGCCCACGAGAAGAAGCACGCAGGTGGGTGGAGATCATTTTCAACATGGCGTCCAGGGAATATTGGTCTGTACAATGGACCGAAATGGGATGGATGTAAATATTGGAGAGCTATAGATCTACAGAGCTAGTTTGTTCATGTGAAATGCGCCGTTTTTCTAGTGGCAGTTCTCACCTGTTTGTCTACATGATGATATTGCTTTGCCTTAAAGTGTTTTTGCCTAAAATACCTTTAAAAAAAAATCTTAGTGGGACAGATTTTTACTAGGCCACAGATCTGATCTCTAACTTGCTTTGGTTTTGCCCCCTTGTGTCTATGTTAACAACTTTATTGCCACACCACAGAACATTTCTCTCAAGTCAATAACCTCTTATAGAAAAGCAGGCAGTGTACCCTCCTTTAGAAATGTTAGTGCACCTTCACATAATTGATTTAATTTGTAGACGCAATGACTAAAACAATATTGGAGGCATGGATCAACTGTTAAGCCACATTTTACACGTTGAATCTGTAGATATGGCAAAAGATTTGTTGGTAAATCTCAAGTTAACTTTGTTTTTTTCCCCTTGCAGGTTACCGCTGTTCTCATGGCGACTGTCAGGTTCTTGAATGCACCTGGGGACGGCTGCAGAAACACATTGCAGCGAAACATCCAGGTAAATGGTGACTGAATCTTGCACCCCTGCTTTTCCTGAATAACTCTGCCTGGTCTCACTCTTATGTTTTACTACAAACTGTATAAGAAGAGTGTAGTCACATTTTCTGCAGTAATGTCGTCGCGCTCGCATGTTCAAATCTGTTTAGGCAGCTGGTTGGCCTCTAAGATATCACACTGTGCTTGAAATTTAAGACAGATATGCTAAAGTGCAAATTATGACCCAATATGTCTAGTCCCAATAAAGTTTTAATAAAGGAGGTGTAAATATATGGGGCAGTGTGTATAATACGATTAAGAAAATGTGCTTTTGTTCTTGGAGTCCATTTCGTGATTAATTTCTATGCTCTCCAACTGATCCAGAACCTAAAATATAACATTGTATTCCCCCTGTTTAATTCCTTGCAGCCACCTTCCATTGTAAACAGTGTAAGAAGGAGTTTAAGAAGCCTGACGCCCTCCGCCGGCACAAACGCCTCCACGCCTCCCATAAGCCCGTCCTGGTCTGTCCTCGGCCAGACTGTAAAGTGTATTTCTCCACCACCTTCAACCTGCAGCACCACATCCGCAAAGTGCACCTCCAGCTCAACAAATACAAGTGCAGTTTCCCAGAATGCACGCGCACCTTCGCCATGCGGGTGAGTAGATCCAGAGGGGTCTTTGGGATAATTTCTGCAGTAGTAATGATTAACTGATTTCTGTTGTTTGTAGGAAAGCATGAACAGACATTTGCTGCGTCATGATCCCAACAGCACTGCACTTAAGGTAATTTCATACGGATTTGGTTGCTTGAAAGATTGAAGGAGCTCACTTACAGTAAGAGCGTTTGTTTTTTTTAAGGAAGTTTTAAGCAAATTGCTGTATTTTTCAACATTCCAGGCAAAACCTCCATAGTGACGGACAGTTAGAAAAGTTACATGATGCACTTGAAGCGTCACAAACTTCAACTGGTTATCTCTCCAATATAGGACAATTACTACTCATTTAAAGGTCCTATATTAAGCAAAATTGACTTGTGAGCTTTAAGGCATATTTTAACTTATTAGATTTAGACTTGGACAGACTTTATTGATCCACAAGGGGAAATTACTTAGACACAGTAGCTCACACATCACATTTCTATTACAATAAGAGCAAAAAAAAAATTGTAATAAAAAATAGCTTGAGATTGGTCTTGCGAAGACATAAATTGTATACATGTATGTACATTAAGTAAAGAACAAATATAATGACAGTATTGGTTATATGCAAGAGGTCATAAGGAACCGGTTATTAAAATCCTAGAGTTGTCTCACATTTCTGACTAATCACTTATTAATCTGTCTAAATCTCCAAAACTGAATACTATCCCACCTTGTTTTACCTTTATTTCAGTGGATTGTTAATTCCAGGGCTGAAATAACTATTGAATGTGTATAGAGCAACATGACCAAGTGGATCAGTATTTGGAGGGAAGAGTGCTGCCTAAATATGCAGGATTTGTGTTTTAAACGTATATAAATGAAACTAAACACAACTCCAGATAATTGTAATGATGAAACAACATAGTTCAGAAAATGACAATGTAGGCCCTGAGTTTCTTGTGCAGTGTCAAAATCCTCTTTCACTAGAAATTTAAGGCTGTGGTGTTTGATATCCAGTGTGGCCACTCAAATGACCTCACACTCAAAACCTTGCCTGTGTGTAATGTCACCAGCAGAGGCGCCGAGTCTCTAAGAAGTCCTGGCAGAAGCGTCTGGACGGCCACCACCTGCCGCTGGTGGAGGAGAACCTGCAAAACCTGTTCAACCTGAAAATGAGGCTCTCCAGAAGGACCAAAGTGGAGACGGACCTCTCCGGACTCTTCAACGAACGCAAAATCCCGCACTACGTTGACCCGGAAGTGAACCTCCGGGACCTGTTCTCCATCAAACGTCTGGAAGAGAGGCCAGCTGTAGCTCCTGTTAAGGGATAAATGACAAGTATTTGGTCATACTTTGTTTCTCTGCCCTTGCTTTCTACTCTATCTCCTCCCTTCCCTCTTTCCCCTTATAATGCTGCTTTTCTCTCTTAAGACTCTTTTCTCTCTTCCAACACTCATTGTTTAATTTATCTTCCTTCTCCTGTCTTTCCTGTCTCTCCCTTCTCACATCTCCTTTTGCTCTTTCTACAGTACTTCTGTTTCTACCAGTCTTCCCTGTCTCTCCCTTTGTCACCCATCTCTTTTGTTCTATTTTTCTATACTTGTTCCTTTCTGTCAGTCCCTTCCCTCCTTCTCCAGCTCTTTCTCCCTTCTCACCCATCTCTTTTTTCCTATAATGCTCCATTTCTTCCTTCTTGCAAAATCCTACACCACATCGACCAGAACTGAACCTACATCACCTGTTCTCCATCAAACCTCGAGCAGAAACCAGCCGCAGCTCCTGTTAAGGGATTAACTACAGTATTTTGTAATTTTACTTTGTTTTACTATAAATACCTATTGGGTCGTTTTTGTGTTTTCAAATGTATCTGAAATACATTAAGGTATGTTTTTGAAAAGTAATTTGGCTAATTGTCAAATTTTGAGTTGTAAATAGCTCTTAACTTGAATGCATGGCTTGTAATCCTGCACTTTTTGACCCAATAAATTAGTTTGTTTATGCAGATCGTGTGTTGTGAAATTACTCTATACAATATGAGGGAAATATGTACATGCAAGATTATTGTAACCTTTGATTTGGGTAGTGTTTTAGTTTAAATGGGGAATAAACGTGTAAAATTTGGTGTAATAGGTAAACTTGCACTATTGGGAAAGGCTGTAGCTGTTTATTTTAAATGAAATGAGTTCAAATAGTGTAGGAAAAAGATACCAGTTATGTTTCAGTACTAAGGAAAAGGCTCAATACTTGGACAATATAATGGCATTTTTAACATTTTCTTTCTTATACTTGTTCTGATAGATGAGACCATTAAGGAAATTACATTTTTTTTAAGGGTCCTTGTGCAAATGTTTTTAGTTTTTGTATAAATCTAGGTTTTTGAGCACCCCAACTTTTCACATTTACCACCAGTGCTGCCGCTGACTTTGACATCAAGGTCCTTTGTATCGTCAAAAAGAAGCAGATGTGTGGGTCCCTGTGATGTGTCACAGAGCCCCCCTCACGCTCCCCTCTCTGTCCCTTCTGTCCTCTTCTGGCTCCTCTCCATCCTCTTCTCTGGTCCACTCCCTTTTCCCCTTTTTGCTCTCCCCCTCCCAACTTTCGCTTCTTTGTTTCTTTGCCTCCCAGTCCTTTTTTTGTCCTCCCTTCATCTCCACTCCCCTCTCAGCCCCCTTTGTGTCACCTCTGCTCCCCTCTCTTCTTCCTCTCCTCTGTCCCACCTTTCTCCCTCCTCTCCCCGCTTCCTCACTCCGGCACTCATTTGTACTTGAACAAAGCTCGCTGGATGAGTAAGACCTGACTCACACGCTCCGTCACTTGTGGCTCACTGTTTCATTTCAGCTGTTGCTTCCCTCTCTCTCCCCTCTTTTTACGGGCCCATGTCCAATCTCCATATCAAAGAATAGCAGTGCATTTGTGACACTCAACAACATTCAGACACCAGCGCTTTGAAATGTTTGAATGACAATATTGCGTGGCTAATTTTAGGTTACCGTTTCATTTTTAATACCTAAATTGTGAGTTGAAGCAAAACTGGTGCAGCTTTTCAATATTTAGATTTCATTTGACGAGTTTAAATAATTTTATTCAGTTCTCCATTGTAATTCAAGGACTACATTTGAAATAACTTTCCTCTTATGCTCTCTATGCTCTAATCTAATCTTTTCATATGAATTTTATAGAAATACTACTCATGCACACTTTCCTATTTGGTGCGGTATCTAGCAAGTTAGTTATATGTCCATTTATATATATAGTCTATGGTACTACTAACACGTAGTTTAGTTATTGTATAGGTGCCACTTGAACATGCATTAAAAATACACTTTTCATTACAATTACATTATGAGACTTGATGTGGTTCATCATTAATATTAACAATTTTTATTTTTAACATCTATTCAGTGTAATTTGTAACTTAAACATCCATGAACATTCTCACAAACCTGAATAGTTTTGTATTTTCTGTTCCTGTTTTCTGCACAGGTGCAGGTACAATTAGACCGGCTGCTTTTGTTCGGTAAAGTCATATTAAAGTCTGGAGCTGCTCGTCCTACCGTATAATATTTAATATGTCCAACAGCATTATTCATCCTCCCTCCCACTCACTCTCTCTCTTTTCTTTCCTTCCTTCATCCTTTCTCTACTCCTACTCTCCCCTCTCTTTTCTTTCCCATTCTCTCTCCTGTTGTTCTCATTTCTCTCATTCTTTTTCTCTTTTCCCCTTCTCTATTCACTTTCTCTTTCCTCTTCTCCCCTCTCTTCCTGCCCTCGCTCTCCCTTTTTCCTATCTCTTTCCTCTCTTTTCCTCTCTATCAGTCTATTTCTCTTCCCTCTTGCTCTCTCTTTACCTTGGCTTTTCTGCTTCTCTTCTCTCTCTGCTGACTCCTCCTTTCCTTCCCTTCTGTCGTTCTCTCCCTTCTGTCTTTCTCTCCCTTCTCATCCATCTATTTCTCTACGCTCTCTCTCCCTCCCCTTGCTTACCTCTTTCTTCATCTTTCCCTCTCTCCATCTTGGTTTCAGCTTTTTCTCTCTCCTTTCCCCCTTTTTCTCTCTTCTCTTCCCTCTCTCCCATTCTCTCATCTTCCTATCTCTCTGTCTCCTCCCTCTTTCACCCTTCTTTCTTTTCTCTCTTCTCACCCCTTTTCTCACCCTTTCTCTCTCCCTCATTATTTCTCACTCTCTCGTCGTCCTCCTCTGTCTCTTCCCTCCCAACACTCTTCTGTTGTCCTCTTTTCCTATTATACTTCTCCCTTTCTCTCTCTCCATCCCTCTCCCCCTTCTCTTTCTTTTCTTTTCTTCCTCCTCTCCTCACCCCTCTCTTTCTTTGTGATGATTGTGTGGTGTGACCTTTCAGAGCTCAGGGGAGGGACTGTTGGGACGTGGGCAACAGCACCGAGCCCGTGTCCAGTTTCAGGTGAACGCACATCATGTTATCAAAAAGAGAGAGATGCAGGGGGGACGGAGGGAAAGATGGAAAGAGAGACGGAGAGAGAGACGCTTCACTGAGCTGGACATGGTGTTCCTCTTTAAGGTTCTCAAAATGCCTGCGTCAAAAAGCTGTTATTACAAAGCGACAGAAAAGGTTAACTGGGATATTTCTTTACCTGGAATAAAAGGATAAAACAAACATATGTTCATTTTAAAAGGAAGCTGAGTAACTTTTTGGTGTTTTTTAGTATGCTACTAAACACACACACACACACTTATTATATTACAGATATTTTTTTATGGCTCAACTATAACATGAAGATCTGTCACTTCTCCACAGATCTGACCAGTAATTTGCTTGTCTCCATGGAAAAAAAGATATGCAATTGCAGCTTTATTTATAATACACTTTAAAACAGCCAAGTTAAACAAAGTGCTACAATATTAATGCCGTAATATTAAACATTTCAGACAAAGCATTGACTTCTGTAAGGATCTCTAAAGTATTCATATTGCGCTATTTTCTGATCTGTTATGCAGTAATGTTGTTTCCTCATCAAAAAATATATCTGGAGTTGTGATTTGTTTCATTCACATGTTCATTCACAAATCCTGCAGATTTAGACTGAATTCTTCCTTAAAATGGAAAATGCTCCTCACTAACTTGGATTATTTCAGACCTGCCAATTTCTACTCAACTAAAGGTAAAAGGAGCTGTTAACATCACAAGGTGGACAGAGCATTTTGAGCTAATAATAAAAGATTACTCAAACATGTGAATGAAACAAAACACAAAACCAGATATGTTTTTGAGGAGGAAACACCATTATAACATGACTTAAAGCTCATGCATTCGTATTTATTCAGTTCCATTTTTATGCTAAAAAAATAGGAAAGTAAATAATTAACAGGTCACACATGCTTTTATCTCCTCTTCTGTAATGCACTTTTTTCTGGTATCTGCCATCATGCACTTTACCGCTTACAGTTGGTCCAAAATTCTGCTGCGCGACTTCTAACTGGAAGCAAAAAACAAAAGCACATTACCCCAATTTTGGCGTTCTTGCACTGGCTTCTAGTTCGTTTCAGAATTAATTTTAAGATTTTATTGTTTGTTTTTAAAGCTTTGAATGGATTGGCCCCATGTTACATTTTGGACCTCATCCAAATTTACTCCTCTGAGGTCCGAGGACCAGCTCCAGCGAAACCAGGTGGGACAGGATCTTCTCTGTGGTTGGCCCCAAGCTCTGAAACGCTCTGCCCCTCCATGTCCCAACAGCCCTCACAGTGGAGTGTTTTATGTCTCGTCTTAAAACCCACTTTTATTCTCTGGTTTTTAACACCGTGTGAGTTATGTGGTCCTCTGTGTCTTTTATTTATTTTTATGTTTTTTACCTTTTTATTATTTATTGGTACAAGTTTTACTGTCTAAACTGGACCAGTGGAGTTAAGTAGAGCTTTTATTTTATATTTCTATTGGATATGTTTTATTTGTATTGTGCGGCACTTTGGAAACTGTTTTGCTTATGAAATGTGCTATAGAAATAAAGTAGATTAGATTGGATTAGAATTACCTATGGCAGTGGTTCTTAACCTTGTTGGAGGTACTGAACCCCACTAGTTTCATATGCTCTTTCACCGAACCCTTCTTAATTGAAAAAATTAAAAAAAAATTTTTTCAAATTCAAAACACGGGTATATATTTTATTGGTGCACACAAGTGAATCCATATTGCACATATTTGTCCGACCACTTTCTTTTTTTGCTCGTTAGTTTGAAGGGAAAATATTAAGAAAGAAACTACATGACACCATCATGACAGTCCCAAGACTATTGCACACACAAAATTTCCTGCAGCCAATAACGGCCAAACGGGGTGTGTCATCACCAATCATATGAGTTGGATGTGAGTCTTGACCCCTGCCGAACCCCTGAGATTGACTCACCGAACCCCTGGAGTTCGATCGAACCCAGGTTAAGAACCACTGACCTATGGATTGCCGTTATGCAGCTGATATATCTAGTCTGCCCGTTAACACACTCCACAGTAAATGTAAATGGTTGACACTAAAGTGCTGAGATGTGCAGTGGAGTAACATCTGGAGCAGAGCTTAACACATTTAACAGTTATTCATATTCACAAAATGAGTCAACACAGCATTATGATAACAAGCCTTCAAAATTACACGCCTCTGATTTGCCGTGCACAACATTTACATATAAATCATTTTGTTGGTGAAGATTTATTCAGCTAATCACAAATGAAGACACTACAAAGACCCCCACGGATGCTGTTTTGGGCGTGCAGTTTTCACACTTTTATCTTGGGAGAAGAAGTCAACCGTTATCAGAGCCAAACAAAGACACAGAATCTGTCAAGGGAGGCAGAGTGACCAAAATAGACTCAATTAACTGAGCAGTGGGACTATAAAAGGCAACTAATCACAGGTTTGAGAAACACAGAGATAAATAACATGCAATAACAATAATACAAAAAAGGTAGTAAAGGTAGAAAATATTACAAAACATTACAATATATATATATACGAGTTAAAGGTGCATTGTGTAACTTTTCTAGTGGTGGGTCTGTCAAATGCTTTTCTCCATGGAGATGCTATTGGTTTGTCTGGAATGTTTCACAGTATGGCATTAAACATTTTTATCTTCATGGACACCAAACCAGACCAAGTTACAGGTCAGATCTGTGGAGAGGCGACCAGCTCACAGTCAGAATGCCTGTTTTTCTACGTATTTTTGAGCTACAAAACCACCTGTAATTGAATAAGTGTAAAATAGAGCTGTTTAATGTCATACTGTGGAACATTCCAGGCAGAGCAACAACATATCTATAGAAACAATCAGGTGACGGACCCTTCACCAGAAAGCTTTAAAGGTGCACTATGTTAAATGGTAAAATGGTTATAAATATCACTTTTCTGTGTTCTAGGGACTCAAAGTTCACACAAACACACACACACACAAATAGGAGGTTTAAGTGTCTTGCTCAAGGACACAACAACAGTATTCATCTGTGAGAGCTGGAATCTGCGGTTTTCAAGTTAACAGCTGCCTTTTACCTTTTGTTCAGCAGAGATTGGCAAGTTAATGAAATTATCCAAATGATTCTAGTGAAGGTGTATGGAGTTTACAAACGCAGTGGAGCACTTCCTGTATTACCACATGACATCACAAGGTGGAACAGAGTGTTTCATGTTTGAGAGAAGAACTCTAGCTTAAATATATGCAGGATTTGTGGGTTAAACGTGTGAATGAAACAAAACACAACTCTGGATATGTTTGTGAGGAAGAAACAACATTATAACATCAGAAAATAGAGAAATACGAGCCCTTTAAAAACTTGCAGTCCAGTGTACCAAAGCAGAAAATGTAACAGGTTCATTGGGTTCAGCGAGGTATTATCTTCTGCTGCTCCCATAAGACAAAACAAAATGTGATCTGGCTGTACAGTCCACACACAGGAAGTAAGAGCATACGAGAGAGAGTAATGCAGCACATTGGTGTCACAGGTGAAAATTGGACATTAAAGTGGATCACGCTGCTGCCGTTACGTTTTCAATCTTTCACCTCCAGGACACAGAGGTGAACAGTAACTACATGAACTATTTTTAGGACTTTTGGAAATTGTAGATGGGGATCAGTGATAGTTTTGGGGGCTTAACACCTTGTGTGTAATCACATTTTTAGAAATTAAGAATAGTGGTAGTAGTACTAGAAGAATAGGTATTGATAATAGAGGTAGTTAGACACTGTATAGTGACCTTGGTAGGCAAATTGGTACATCAGTGTCACTATATATAGACTACAATAGATCCTACACAAAGGCTATGTGATATTAGTGGATAGTAGTAGCAGTAGCAGTAGTAGTAGTAATAGCAGTAGTAGTAATAGCAACAGCAGTAGTAATGTAATAATGGATCAGATTCATATAGCCTATTGCTCTTTTGGACCCTCAAAGAGCTTAACTGAGCATTATTCAGTCACTCCACACTCGGTGGCTATTACTGCAGTCACATGTGCCCTGGGACAGCCTGATGGAAGCGAGGATGCCAATCTGAGCTATTGACCCCTCGACCACCACCAACACACACTCGCACACACACCATATTCTTATACTACTAGGCAATGTGGGTAAAATGCACTCTCAAAGTTAGTGAAGCCATCAGATCCACTGGCACAGATTGGTAGTTTGATCCTGCTTCCCTCAGGTGAATACTGCTGTTGTGCCATTGGGCAAGTCACTTGACCTGCCTCATACTCCAGTTTCTATGCACTCTTTTAAAGTGTTTTGAGTGCCTATTGGAAGTAGAAAAGCCCTATATTTAAATAATAGTGTTTTGTTTGTTTGTTTTAATATAAGGAATAATCTTTGACAGTTGTTATATAAACCTGGGTAAACTGGGAGGGAAGGGCATCCGGTCTAAACCCAAAATTAAAGCACAAATCACCATACAAGCCATTGGTGCAGTATTATATTTCACTATATCTTATCGTTTCTGCTACCCTCAGATGGGTCATGGTCTCATTTCAGGGTCAAGTATTTGAACAAAAGAGTATTAAAAAAAACATTTGAAGCTACGAGTTGAATTAAAACACTGTTCACGGCACAATGCCTGCAGTGGAGATTACAGCTCCTCTCTGTTCAATGGAGGCGGAGGATTTAGGAGCTGTCAGAACCACCCAGAGGAAAACCACTTTCGGAAATGACTGGACCAATGCAACTTCACTGTTGAAAATTACAGAGTTTTGTTACAACGTTAGATTGATGCAAAGAGACGCAACGAGGGAAACAGGAAGAGTAGAGGCCAACAACCTGCGGCAATCTGAAAGAACAGGCCCAGAAAAACAACAGCTGCTAAATTGGCTGAGATTCTGAAAGATTTTGAGTCGTCTGTGTTCAAAAAGACAGCCCAAAAATGTCATCATTACGGAAATTGCGTAATAAGCGCTCAGATATTCATGGGGAAGATAGGTTTAAAATTGTGGTTCTCAAAGTGAGGTTCAGGGGTTAATGGTGCTTCTTTGATAGTTCCTGGAAAAACATTTCCTCCTTTTTTGTGAGCTCTTGAGTCTGGTGCCAACTCACTACTAAACATTTGTATAAATCCAAGCAAAAACTATTGTATCATTCTCCTTCCAAGTATTATTAATTAATCATTGCATTTTTTCAAGACACCCAAAGCACTTTACAGAGAATTACTCATTCCCTGCACACCCTGTGCTGGTAAGATGCTGTTGTAGCTGCCCTGGGGCAGACTGACAGAAGTGAAGCTGCCAATCTGTCCCATCAGCCCCTCCAATACTCAGGCACACACCATTTTCATACTAGGCAAAGTGGGGGAAGAGTAATGTCTAAAGACACTTTTTTTTGCACTGGTGCCACACTGTGAGAACTGGTTTACCCAGAGGTCTCCCATCCAAATACTGTCTAGGTCCTACTTAGTTTCTGAGATCTAAACGAAATCAGGCTTTGACAAGCTGGTATGGCCACAAGATATTGGGTTAAGATTATGGTACAATTTATTGTCCCCATAGAGAAATAATTCTTCTGCATTAGACCCATCCTTCAATGCTGTTGGGGCAATCTGTCAGGAGCAGTGAGACCCATCTCCATGATGGATGGCTGGACTTGGTCAGGACTGTGTTCACTGGAGGATTGTACTATGCATGTTTTGGGTCAGTAGGGGAAACTGGAATGACTGGAGGAAACCCACGCAGACTCTGAGAGAAGTGAAGCATGAGTGGCACGTTCCTGAATCAATCTGGATAAACTCTAATTGATCTTACCTTTGATTTGAGATGAGTGTTTCACTTGTTTTTGACCTCCTAAAAACACAAAACAGCGCAGTGTTTTACTTGACCTTTTCATTTTTGCTACACATTTGCTTCTGTTTGTGTCACCTTCTGCAGGCTGGTCTGGACAGCCCATATCAAACAGAAAAGTCTGCATGTACGGTCATAGCTACAATCTATTCTCACTCTTGAGCCTTATGCCCACTCAGTGATGGCCATCTTGACACTGGCTCAACTCAGCTGTCATATTTTTAGTCCAATTTATGACAAAGTCACTATAGGTGCCAAAAACAAACTCCTCAAGCAAGAACATTGCAACTAATGATACACCAGATATACAGAAGAAACAACCAAACAAGAAGTAATAAAAGAAAAGTAATGCTCTGTCTACCGCATACTTAAATGGGGAAGGATCTGCCACTTGTTCGTCTCCATGGAGATTAGTGCTGCCGCGATTATTCGACGTTGTCGACGTAATCGAATGTGAAAATGAGTCGAATACAATTTTTTTGGTTGAATATTCGCCTTTATTTATTTTTGGTCTCAAACGGCTCGTCCAGAGACCTTTTGCTTGCCTGAGATCAGGTATTTCCCCTCCACACCACTAGTAGTACTACACTCGAGGCGGACACCGGTGCTGCTGACAGCAGCTACATCCGGGGTTGACGCCGAGGTGGCTAACCTCGGCTTCACCAAAGGCTAACAGCAGTGGTATATAATGGCACCGCCAAAGAAAACAAACTTGAGGAAGTATTTGCCGTGCGCACTCTGCTGGCTGGTCTCTCTCTTTCTCTCTTCCCCCTTCCCCCGATTTGAGCATTTTAGAGCGGTGGGTCAGAGTCGGATCCAAGAACAGTGGCGACTTCTTCTAGACCAAGACCTAAAGCCTCGAAAGTCTGGGAATACTTTCGGACAGATGGTGATAGAGTGGTTTGTACACTCTGTAAGACTTCTTTGGCTTATCACGGGAGCACGACCACGATGCATGAGGTATTGAGAATATCGTTGCAATATGCTGCTCGTGCATACTCGTTAAATTGTGTGTGCATATCGTTGTTCAACATTGTCGAATGAGCACACACAACAGACATAACAGCAATAACCTTTGCAACTCGCACGCACAGCACACACAAGGTAACCTCCCGGGAAAATCTAACACACACACTTGTGTGTGTTAGAACCGCTTGTTTTTTTTTTTTTTTAATTAGTCGTTTAGATTAGTCGACTAATCGAAAAATTAGTCGAGAGATTAATCGTTAGAAAATTAGTTGTTAGTGGCAGCACTAATGGAGATATTATTGATTTACATGGAACCTTCCAAAGTGTGGCATTAAAAGGCCCATATTATGCAATTTTCTGGTCTAATGTATGTTATAATGTTGTTTCCTCATCAAAAACATACCTGGAGTTGTGTTTTCATTCATACACATCTAACAAACAAATCCTGCATATTTAAGCTTAGTTCTTCTCAGAAAACACTCCACCTTGTGATGTCATGTGATGATGCCGAAAGTGCTCTACTGTGTTTTAAACTTCATACGCCTTCACTAGAATCATTTGGATAATTTCAGCCCTGGAATTGCCCATTTCTACTGAACAAAAGGTAAAAAGAGCTGTTAACATGGAAACTACCTCTTTATGACATCACAAGGTGGAACTGAGCATTTTAAGCTTTGGAGATATAAACAGTCTCATGATAAAAGATTACTCAAACATGTGTGAATGAAACAAAACATGCTTTTGAGGAGGTAACAACATTTTAACAAAGCTCACACGAGTCCATTTTGCATAATATAGGCCCAGTGAATGTATCTGTCAAGCATTTATTCGGTTAGAAGCATTTTTTGTTGCATATCTCGAAAAATGTGCATTCTTATGAGCGGGGTCGCCTTACTACAGATCTGACCCAGCGGAACATTCACTGGAACATTACATCTCAAATATTCGACCCTTTACATTTTCACACAACTGACTGATTTATGCTTGTATAAATATCCGGCATGCTTGTTGCGACAGTGAGCGGCAGCACTCGAAACTGACAGGTGCGGCTCACGGGTCAGCTCTGATATGAGTGAGTGACAGGTGACATTGCGAGATAAGGCCAGTGTCTGCGCTGGGAGAGGATGATGAGGAGGAAGTGTCTAAATGTGGGATGAAGATGAGCGCTGGAGCATGTCAAGAGCCTCATGCAGTTAGCATAAGAGAGCTGCTCTAAATAAGCAAACCCAGGATCAACAAGGGCAGGGCTTAAGAGGGGAAGTAAGGTCCACTGAATAACATGGAGGTTTTAATAGAAAACTGTCTGTGCGAGGCTTTTTATTGTGTTGTTCTATTTTTGTCATTATGTTTTGTGCCTTTTACTACATGCCTTTTGGAGTAACACTATTCTAAACTACAGCTAAACTCCTAAAATGTACTTGATGGCTTCAGTCTGACCTGTTACATCTTACATTTCTAGTGGAGATGTATTGCTTAATTTAGAACTTTTCACAGTGTAGATTAAACCTATCAATCATAAGGGAGACAAGCAGGTTACAGCACTACGCTACATTACAGTTCAGATCTGTGGAGAGATGCCTCTGTTCACTGAAGGAATTACTGTATTTTTGAGCAATAGAAACACCATAGCAACAGAGAAATTTAATTAAGTTCTGAACTGAAAAAGCACCTTGGATAAGTTGTGAAAACGTATTTGATCAAAAAATGAACGTTTGTCCAGTTGACAAAATTGAATTTCTCCGTTTTTATGGATCCTATTTCACAAACAAACAGAAACGCTGATAATTAATAAATGCTAGAAGTTTAATGTCATACCATGGAACATTCCAGGCAAAGCAATAACATGGAGGCAAGTAGGTAGGTCTTGTAAGGAAACCTTGTGTGTTCGTTAGTTTCTGCTAAGACAAAGAAATACCCCTGAGACCAAGTCAAAATTCAGAGAAGAATTAAATTTTTCAATCAAGCAGTAAAAAGCAAATACTTGTACAAGGAGTCTGTGACATTCCCAGGCAGAGATTGGACTGATTAGACAAATAAATACAAAATAGAATATCTTGTACATGAACTGAACCTATCTCTGCATTACTCAGCTGTAATCTAGTTTTCTGTGTCATCATATAGTGAGCTATAGCAATCAGTGCATCAATTACATCATAGCAGTAGTTACACAAACTGAGCCTGATTATTTGCCCTAACAGTCTCTATCAGAAAAGTTGCGCAGTGCACCTTTTTACAAAGTTTGTCTTGTCCCAATACAATTTTAAAGTATAAGCAGCTCTTGGGGTCAGAATAAGTCTGCTGGGTGCTGTCTGTGTTTAATCAAAAAGCATTTTACTGTCCAATAACCAGGCACTGCGCGTTAGCATGCTAGTTGTTGTTAGCTTTACTGTTATGGCAAAACGCCGCACTGGTTTCTCAGCGCTGAGGAAAGTGCTTATAAACCCATTACAGTGAACTTAACCACTGAAAATTATTCGAATATGAAAACTGATGGGACCCGTGAATTTTCTTAATTACATTTTTTTCTTATTGTTTTTCATCATATTACAAGTCCCTGAATCTCATTTTTAGTGAGCTCTGCTACGGCTTTGACATGGGAATTGTCAACAAATGTTCAATCAACTTCTGGACGATCCCTCCAGACACAGGCTACACCCATTTTAAATCAGATATTTTCCTCTGCAGAGCTTGATCCCATTTATAATTAGAGAGGTCAAAACCAGAGCCTCAGCTTCACAAAGAGCCGAGCCACTTGTCTGAGGTCCAGCGGGTTCAGACACAGATTCAGTTTGAATTGGGGCTTATTTTAATCAGACCTTTAAGGGAGAAAAAGGCTTGATTTCAGACAGTAAAACTCAGGTATGCTACAGCGCCCAATGTTACAAATGTTCATCACTATGCACATGAAAAAGGTTGACATTATAAAAACACTTAAAATCATCTGTTTCATTAGTTCCCTTCACCTTTTTTTCAGAACATGCTGTGTTTTTAAAGGTGCATTGTGTAACTTTTCTTGAGGTGGTCGGCAACCTGTTTGTCTCCATAGAGATGCTAATGTTTGATGTTTAAATTGTCCACAGTAGGGCATTAAACTAAACTAACCTGTTTTTCATTTATTCAACTACAGGTGTTATTTAATGCTCAGAAATATCTTTTTAAAACATTTATTCTTACTGTGAGTGGGGTCGCCTCTCCTCAAATAACCTATATAATCTATACCTATAATATAATAATAATATAATAACCTATAATTTGGTTTGCAAGTCTCCATGGAGATTCATAAGTTTATGGCCATACTGTGGAACATTCTGAGCACATCTCCATGGAGACAAGCAGGTGACAAACCCTTCAACAGTTACACAGCGCACCTTTAAAGTTTATATCTTTACCTGATTATTTCAGCACTAAAAACACACTAGTTTTTTTATTCTTTTTATTTTTATTTTTTCTTTATTTAAACAGTTTTCTTCCAATCTGTGCACCTTTTTGCAAAGAAATATGCAAACAAATAAGGTCTTAATGAGTGTAAACTATAACTATAGACTATGAACATGTAAATAAATAAGTAACTAAACCCTCAGCCTTTTCAGCAGGTCTCAACAATTATAAAAAATACTTTTACTTTCCAGTCCTGTAAAAAATGTAATGGAGTAGAAAGTGTCCAGAACAAGTCCACGTTTTTCATTCAAACTGACGTTGCTATCATCAATTCTAAGAGTCCATTCAGTCCATGTCACGCTGGACTCCTGTATTTTAATGGTGCTAGAATAGACCAGCGCCTCATGAGCCAAATGACACAGTGTAATGACGTAAGTGTGTGTTAAAGTCTGTGACGCAGGTCTGTGTCTGTGCCCACTCGGAGGATGCCCTGGAGGAGAATCGGAGTGGGCACCAGACTAGCATCACAATGGAGCTGCAGCAACACAATGGCACAACAGAGTGAGCCCATCCAGCTGGAAGGGTGTGTGAGCAACAGTGAAAGTGGTAAATTGGTATTATTACTATATTTTGTGCTGATTATTTTGAAACATGTGTTCAAGTGATTTTCTTTTGTCTGAAGATAAGTCTGGTCTTTTTGTTTAAAGCAGACCTATTATGCAAAATTGTTTTTTCAAAGCCTTGAACCGTTTTATATTTGTTACCTCACCGGCACCAACATACGCCCACTGCTGCTTACTTTGTTCTCCCGTTTTATTTTCTTTAAGCAGTGATATGCGTGGGATGCAGCAGCGTCGCATAGTCATTTTGGCAAAAATGAAAACAAAAATCCATGAGTGTGACGTGCAGCTATCCACAGGAGGTGCTGACAGCTTCATGACTCTTTGCGGTGATGGCGTTACGGCGACGTCAGCTCACAATGGGCAGCGCAGTTTTTTAATGTGGGAGTCAGTGCACTTGTTTCTTTTATTAAGTTGTTTTCACTAGCAAGGACCACACCAACAACACATGTGCAAAGTGAAAAGTGTTTATTATAAGGATATGAGGCAGGTTGGCTGGGTTGAGACTCAGGGTGGGGGTTCAGTCTCAATCTTCGCATGGCCCAGCAGGAATGGGACCCCTCTCATAGGCATCTTATGTTTGGAAGCGAACAGATAGGGGTTGGGAGGGTGGGGTCGAGTTATTCGGGACAAACTGGGCTGCTACAAATAGGCTTCTGGGGAACTGAGGTGTGGTCGAAGTGAGCTGTGATTGGCAGGAGAGGAGGCGAGGGTAGTTGAGGCATGGTCCTGCCCCTGAACTTAAGTTAATCATATTTACTACATATTGCAATTTAAAGGTGCATTGTGTAACACTTCTGGTGGAGGGTTCATCAAATGCTTGTCTCCATGAAGATGTCATTGCTTTGTCTGGAAAGTTTCACAGTATGGCATTAAACCTTTCTATCTTCATGGAGACCAAACCAGACAGGTCAGTTACAGTTACAGCTCAGATCTGTGGAGAGGCAATGAGATGATACAACAAGTTGACATTATAAATAAACTTAAAATAATCTGTTTCACCAACTCGTGTTAAGTTATCTTCACTTCTTCTCCAAAACATGCTGTGTTTTTAAAGATGCATTGTGTAACTTTTCTAGAGGGGGTCTGCAACTTTTGTCTCCACAGAGATGTTACGGCAGTACGGCATTAAACTAACCTGTGTTGCATTTATTCAATTACAGGTGTTATTTATTGCTCAGAAATATCTTTAAAAACATTCATTCTTACTGTGAGTGGGGTCTCCTCTCCGCAAATCTAACCTGTTATTTGGCTTGCAAGTCTCCATGGAGATTCATAAGTTTATGGTCATACTGTGGAACATTCTAGGCACATCTCCATGGAGACAATCAGTTGACAGACCCTCCAGCAGGCAAGTTATACAGCGCACCTTTAAAGTATATATCTTTACCTGATTATTTCAGCACTAAAAACACAATGTACTAAAAACACAATGAGGCTCCCAGTCAGAATTCTTGTTTTTCTAGGCATTTTTGAGCTGTAAAACCACCTATAAATGAGTAAATGTAAGTTAGAGCTGTTTAATGTCATATCATGGGATATTCCAGGCAGAGCAATGACATATCCATAGAAATAAGCAGGTAATAGACCCCTAACCGAAAAGTTACATCGTGCACCTTTGATCCATGGGTGTTGTAGATTATAACCCTATAACAGACACAAGCAGAAGATGTGTTGTTTAAGACTAGATTGGGGAAAGCTTCCTGATTAGATGGTGCCTTCTGAAGTGGGAGTAAGGATGAAACAATTTCTTCTTCTGGAATTTTCCCTTGGGCATTATTATCGTGACAAAAGAGGTTATTAGTTCACACAGAGACTTGAAACTGTCATAAATAAAACAGCAGGTGTGTTTTTGAAGGAGCATTTTTAGTAACCTCACATCACACTCCCATGTCTGGACCCTAAAGAGTTTAAAATGACTTCAAACCAGAGTGGAAGACAAATTGGAAGTGAGTGTGGGGACACTTCTGGCTGCACTGACTCCAATTGACTTTACATTGAAAACTTATCACCCTGCAGCAGTGAGCCTCATCATTTTGGTCTTAAAATGTTCTTATTAACCTACACGTGTTTTTACTTCACTATTTTGTCCTTAAATAAATCCCTGTTCCTAATATGGAATTCAGCTCCAAATTCTTCTTATAATTGCAGGCCTTGGTGAGCCTCATTTAACTGGAGCGGAACACTATGGGTGACGTCACTCTCGCTTTATACAATCTATGCTTCAAATTGTCTATTCGTCTATATTATCTATTATCCGTGCATTTGTCTCCAGTAGGTTAGATACTGTAACGGCCTCTCCAAATGAGCAGTGAGAGCTGCACAACATCCAGAACGCTGCAGCTCGGGTCCTGACTCCAAACAGGAAATACGAGCACATAAGTCCTGGTCTCAGGTCTCTGCACTGCCCCCTGTGGCTCAGAGACTTTAAAGCGGCTCTACTTATGCACAAGTTTCTCCATGGCCGAGCACCAAAGTCCATCTGTGACATGTTAGTGCCACGTGAACCATCTGCACTCTGAGGAGCTCAGGGACCAGCCTCCTGCTGGTCCCAGAGTCAGGACTGAACTTGGGTAGTCAGAGTTTCAGACTCATGCAGCTAAAACCTGGAACACTCTGAACATGTGAGACAGACTCTATTCTGACTCTGTTTAAATCCAGGCTAAAAAACAGTTCTGTTTAGCTGTGCATATGACTGAAAAGTTTTCAGGTTTTCATTTTTTATTCCGCACTCTTCTCTTCTCTCTAATTTAATGTCCCATCTCTATTTTTAAATTTTATGATGATTATTCATGTTTTGATTTGTTTGTATTGTGATTTTAATGCATTTCTTATTCTGTAAAGCACTTTGAATTACTTTGTGTATGAATTGTGCTGTACAAATAAACTTGCCTTGTCTATATATTGTCTATTGTAACAATGACATTGCTTGACAAAAACTGCAGTCATTATTCACTCACTCATGTGTTGGTAAAATGCTATTGTTGACACAGTTTCCCTGGACTAGAGGAAGCAAAGACGCACACACACCACATTCATACAGTGTGGGTGTCTTGCCTGAGGACACAACAACAAAACTTGATCTAAATTAATTTTTGTACAGTCCTGCAGTCACCTCACAGGGCTTCACAAAACATGTTAATTTGATTGAAAAGGAAATTGGTTTTGGTCCTTTTCTAGTTTGGGACTCCCTAAAAGCTTGGCATTTTGTCCTAGGCGGGATTTAACATTCTGTCGCAACCATGGCAACGCACTTTTAAATAGCAAAGAATTTTCCTATTCACACGAAAAACAGACTTTTTAAGAAGACAAGTTTAATTAATTTAGACCTAAAATACCAAAACACATTTCATTTGTCTTTCACTTTCTGTTATCAGAATCAAGGTTAAGTTTAGGAACAGGCTTAGGGTTTTTGGTTAAGTCTGCTAACCAAATCTTGGCAAAACTGAGCTATAATTTTTAGACAAAAGAAAATTATTAATAAAAATAAATAAATGTATTAGTTAACTTTGAAATAGTCTCACAGAGCCTGAATATTTGCTGTAATTATATATAAAAATCTGCTGTTTATGAAATTAAATCACTCTCCATGGATGAAATGCTGGGAATTTAAGGAGACCTGTTTTTGTTTTTGTTCCTGATTTAGTCCAGGTTTAGTTCCAGGTTAGACCCAAGTTTATATGTGTGGTTTGTATGAATGTACTATTAATAAACCAAGTCAATTAGTGTTATTTCAAGTAATCTTTAACCAATGTATGTACAGTAGGTTTATAAGTGCTTTAAACTAGTTCAAATCTAGACTTTTTATTTCATTTTCTTTTCAAATCAAATATTGGCCACTATACTTGTGCCTTTCGGTGTGTGGCCTCCCTTCTCTCCTCTAATTAAACTCAACTTTAACCCAGCATCATCCCTCCACTTTATGATTATTAATGAAAGCCACCTCTGTTTCCGTGCAGCTCGAGGCATTACTTATAGTGCAGCACACATCTCCACTCCACACCACTGACCTTTAAAGAGAAGGAAAAAGAAAATTAAGCCAAAAGGATTATAATTCTCCCGAAGCATAAAACACTGCCTGTTCTCTACATTAAAGGCTTTGCAATTTACATTTACAACACACTGTGGGGCCATTTTAATACATAAGAAACACATACGTACATACATATTTATGACATTATTATCACCAAGCACACATAGCCCGTTTGTTTAAAAAAAAAAAAATATGTGGAGGACTTTCTAGCTGTTTATATTCATAGATTTGTATTGCTTTGCCTATAATGTTACACAATATGGCATTAAACTTGTCTATCTCAATGAAGACAAAGCACTGACACAACGAAGTTAGAAGTCTGAAGATCTGTGGATGTTTTTCAATGTATTTTCTTCGCTATACTGTGGAAGATTACAAGCAAAGCCATAACATCTCCACGGAAACATACAGAAAAGTCGCATAGCGCACCTTTAATATCTTTTTTCTAAATAATGTATGTGGATAGAGATACCTTTATTGGTTTGTTATCATAAACAAACCTTCAAAAACTACTTTTTTTTTTACCTGCACCTCACTGCAAAAAAACAAATCTAGTCAAGCTAAAATGACTTGGATTAAGACATTTTTACCATAAGTTGAGGTAAAGTAAACTTATCTGCCAGTGTAATAAGAATTTTGTACTTAAAATATGAAAATACATATCTTGCTACACTTAAAATAAGACATAAAATGTTGCTTGAATTAAGAATAAAACACTGGCAGATAATTTTACTTGTCAAGATGAATCTACTCAAATAAAATAAAATGTTCTTAATTTAAGTCATTTTAACTTACCTAGATATTGTTTTTTCCAGTCCTGCAAATGATTAAATGCAAGATAGGTGGATTTAATGGCATACTGTGGGACATTCCAGGCAAAACAGCTCTATGGTTGCCAGGCAGATGGTGAAACGTACACTAAAGTTACACAATTGCCTTTAATCCATTTATGCCTGCTGCTGTGTAGAGCAGCATTGTTGCTGATTTGTCCTCATTCTCATGACGCAAATTTCATTTCATTTTCCATTTTATCAAGTTTCATGACATAATTTAATGGAAGCTGAGAGTCTTAACTTTTAAATGCAGTTTATTTCATGTCTTTAAGCGCTTCAGAAGCTGAGATATTAAGGCTTTCATAAACAAAATCTAAATTAAAAACTCTCAGGCATAAGGACCGTTTTTGCAGGTGTTTTAGGCGTAAATGGGTTAAGCTTACTCAACAAATATGTGATGGTATTTGACACGTTTTTCCTCCCCGGATGAGCAGGTAGTTCACATTGCTGGTTCTTAGTGGTGCTGAGGTCCCTTTGAGGCCACAGTCGCCCCGGGCCACACTGAGATGATTGACAGATATAAGCAGAACGGGGACTGATTTGCTCAAGGGCACAATGTCAGATGTGCTGTTGGTATGCAGGGAAGACAGGCCCGATTTTGTTCCAATTGGCTACTTCCTCCTTTTTATTTGAGCAATTTGGGTTCTCAATTATTTTAAATTATGTAACCAACAACAGAAATTATGATGGATTAGATCAGTGGCTCCTAACCGTTTTCTCCTGGTATTTTACCCGTGAGTATGGTGAGGTGTCTGATTTCCTACCTGAGAAGCTACTGAAAAAGCGTAATTTTTTTTGGTTGATTACAGTAAAGAAAACATTATTATAAAATATACAGTAGAAGCAAGTAAAATGACTGGATTAGAAAATGTAGGGGAAGAACCATTAACTTCCCAGTTGGTGGGCACATGCTTAACAACTGGACCTCATTTTATCTTTGATTTTACTGCACTGCAATTAATATAAGCAGCCAATGTTATGTTTGAAAGACATTAAAAGT
Source organism: Odontamblyopus lacepedii (assembly GCA_034769755.1). NCBI lineage: Eukaryota > Metazoa > Chordata > Actinopteri > Gobiiformes > Gobiidae > Odontamblyopus > Odontamblyopus lacepedii. The sequence continues at coordinate 13,196,082 of CM068351.1, forward strand.
TCACAGTGAACTTGTTTCCAATGTTTTGTCTGAAATGTTCCACAATATGGCATTAAACTTATCAGATTTCTTCAAGTTAGATTCACGTATTTTAAAGACTATTTATATAAAAACTTAATACCTATTTCAAACACTCACCGGCAAAGAAAAACAAAATTCTTGAATTTCTGTTCATTTATTTCTAAAACAAAGGAATGAAAAATGGAAAGACTCTTCCCAATAAAACCAGCATGAAATGTGTCGCTCAATAATGTAAAAGCGATGTTAAAAAACAACATAACAGCGTTAATAAAACTTTGTGTTCTGCTGAGATTATCTTTACGTGCTTCTGTTGAGCTTGTTTCTTGTGGCTTGTATCGCGTGCTCTTCTGTGACATGTTCAGAGTATTTTTATTTTTAGTATACTTTATTTATTATTTAACCAAACAATGATGGTCGACAAATTAAACTTTTGAGGAGAAATGCGATACAAAGAAGTTACGTACGGCACAAATTTTAAGACCCAGATATAAAAATTCAAGACTTTTTCAAGTCTTTTTAAGGTATTCTAAATTCATAAATTCAATGCTTTTAAGACTTTTTAAGACACTGTAGGAACCCTGTCCATGGAGACAGGTGATACTACAGGTCAGATCTATGGAGAGAAGACCCATCTCACAAGATGCTTTTCAAGGTATTTTATTTAGCCATAAACCCACTTGTAGTTGAATAAATGCAAGGCTATAATGCTATTCTGTGGAACAACTAGCAGTAAGATCTCCATGGAGATAAGAAATGTTACGCATCTTTAATGTTTCTATTATTCATATATATGTTTTAAACCAAAATATAACATTGTATTTCAAGGGCACTACTGCTTTGGTCTCAGAAAACCTTTAAATCAATATATTTTTCATCCTGGCTCATTACCTTCACATGCAGCTAATGCATTGTCCCCACGGGGATCAATAAAGTGAAGAAAATAGCCCACATCACACACACACACACATACACACATGCTACAGGCCTGCTACACGTTTGCTTTACGCCTGCTATGCACCTCGATAACCTTTTCACCGCTCACCTCCGTCATGTGATGTGTAAACTAATTATTCCAGATTACACGCTTTTATAATTGAACACGGACCCCTCCCAGGACCTGTGGGGTTTCTGTTACATCTGAATCACCAGGTCCATTTGGCTTTTACTTTTAACAGTAGGAGACAAATTACACCTCTCAGCATTAAGTGACTTGATGATTCATGTGTTAATGATAGGCAGGTTTTAAGCCAGGTGCCCTTCCCACACACTGGAGTACTGTACATCACCAGCTAATGTGTGTTAACTGAACATCTTAACGCCGTTTTGTTAAGATTGTTGTGATTGTTTTGTCTATTTGTGTCAACTTTCTCTTTAAAAATGTTTTATGTCTTTGCAATGTCTTGTTTTTATGGATATGTCACTGCTCTACCTGGAATGTTCCACAGTATGACATTAAACAGCTTTGCCTTACATTTATTCAATTACAGGTGGTTTTATAGCTCAAAAATGTCTAGAAAAACAGACATTCGGACTGTGAGCGGGGTCGCCTCACCACAGATCTGACTTATAACTTGGTCTGGATTGGTTTCCCTGAAAATTGCCAGGTTTAATGCCATATTTGACGGGCCCTCCATCAGAAAAATTACACAATGCACCTTTAACTTGTGTTTGTATACACTAAACTTTTAGCACATTCTCATTTTACTAATATAACTACATTTTTGTATTTCACTCATCTTTAAAAACATTGCGCTTGTGTCCGCTGTATTGTTATAATCTATAACACCCTTGGATCATAATGTTAAAATTTGCACATTTTAAATCTCAGTATTCATTTGAAATGACTTAATAAAAGAAGTAAGTGCACGGATTTCTGCGTTAGAAAAATGCAGTGCCAAATGGGAGATAACGTCGTCATAAATGTCATCACAACAAAGAGCCGGCACTTCTAATGGATAGATGCAGATCACACTAATGAGCAGCAGCTTTTTTTTTTCATTTATACCAAAATGACTACACAACGCTGCTGAATTTTAAAAGTGTTGCCGATTAAAAAATAAAAACAGAGACAAAAGGAAGTACAGATCAGTGGGCGCGTGCGTGGCAGTGACGACAGGGGTTGATCAGCAACATGGTGTCTTGAAAATAAGAATCACAAATTACTCCAAATACAACTGAGAAGGGGAAACAATTATTACATGTTTAAAAGCTTTGAAAAGTCTGTTTTCAAATTGTGTTGTGTAACTTTTTCTGGTAAAGGGCCTGTGCAATGCTTTTTGTCCATCTAAACGTTATTGCTTTGTCTGGAATGTTTCACAGTATGGCATTAAACCTTTCTATCTCCATGGAGACCAAACCAGACCAAGTTACAGGTCAGATCTGTGGAGAGGCGACCCCGCTCGTGGTCAGAATGCCTGTTTTTAGACATTTTTGAGCTTTAAAACCAGCTGTAATTGAATAAACGTAACGTATACAGTAGCTAATTAATGTCATATTGTGGAACATTCCAGGTAGAACACATATAAATCCATAGAAACAAGCAAGTGACGGACCCTCAACCAAAAAGTTACACAGTGGTTCTTTAATAAATGACATGTTTAGGGCCAAAAAGACATATTAGCTCTGATATGAAGCCTGTCATAGGTGATCTAATCTTGTCTCTCTTGACGACGGTTAAAACAGGATGGATTTTGTGTTGTTAAACTTAAGTGCCCATAGTGGATCATTACTGCTTTGCTCTCGGCCCTTTTAATTACCCACACAAATCTTCTGCAATGCGCCACACTTATCGGAAGCTCGGGCTTGATTGATTCGTCTTCCACTTCGGTCGATGTGAAGAAACTGGGACAACATTGCGTCAAGACATGTCAACAAATGCAGCTTTAATCAGGAGCAAATTGCCTCCTTTGCTAATGAGGTCTACGCAGTGCAGATCTCTGGGTAAGATCATTGCATATACTCTTAAAGGTGTGTAAGCCGTGTAACTTTTCGGTTGGGGGTCCTTCACCTTCTTGTTTCTACGGATATGCCATTGTTCTGCTTACAGTGTTCCACAATATAACTTTAAACAGCTGTTCTCTGGGACCATACCACCCGCCTATCGATCCTCTACATTGCACTCTCTATTATGACAGAAATCAGGATGAAATGTACGGTGAGGAGTTTAGGCTAATTGAGGGTGATTCGTGGGAGGTAAGATCATTATTCATTTACATCTCTGAAATTGGTGTTGCGGCATTTTGTGATCTCACTCAAGAACAAAAACAGTGGTATAAAATGGAGGATGAGGCATTTCCACACATCTCTTTGGCCTTGGCACCCACAAACGAAGCACGCGAATTAGGCCCCATGGTTAAAAGATTGCATGCACTCACTGATTGGCAACCTGGTGAGACACCTGACATTCAGTTCTCACCCACAGCTGATACATACAGAATTCACATTCATACAACTGACACATGCATTCTACAACACGAGATTCTTGACAGACATCACGGACGTGAGTTGTCTGATCATGACAGTGCAGCAGCCATGTTAGACAAAATCCCCGAAGGCATTTGGTCCCAAGGACCATACGATGTAGGACATTGCACTAAGATTCCAGAGGTTGTGATAGAAATGAGTGATCAGGCTAAAAACACAGGTGTCTATCGTGCCCAGTATCGGTGGCCAGAAGCTGCTGATGAGGGCATGGAAGAAACACTCTGTGGTCTGTGGGATGCAGGAGTGTTAGAACAGTCAGATTCATCGTGGAGTACCCCATTGTGGCCAGTGTTGAAAGCCACAGGTGACACCTGGAGAATGGCCCATGATTTGAGAGCCATTAATGAAGTGACGGAGACTCCTGTTCTTCCTGTCCCAGATCCTCACAGACTTTTGACATCTTTGGGGCCAGATTTGCAGTGGTTTACTGCAATTGATCTGGCAAATACATACTTCTGCTTGCCGTTGGCTAGACAGTGTAGAAAGTACTTTGCCTTCACTTCACAGGGCTGCAGATTGCAGTACACCAGACTACCGCAAGGACACAAGTGTTCCCCAGGAATCTTCAACAAAGTTTTGAAATCTTTGCTGATGGACGTGACACTCCCACCCCAGTGTAAGTTGCTGATGTATGTTGACGATCTTTTGCTGGGTGCTCCAACTGTTGACTCTTGTCTGCGAGCCACTGATGTTTGTTGCATGCTTTGCACTCATTCGGCTTCAAGGTGTCAAAGAAAAAGCTTCAGTGCTGCAGAAAATCTGTCACCTTTCTCGGACTAGTCGTATCGTCCTCGGGAACAGCCATGTCAGCAGAACACAGGTCATCCATTTTGAGACACCCAAGACCAGTCACTGTCATAGACATGTTGTCTTTTCTTGGCCTCTATGGCTACAGTCGCCATTACATCCCATGCTATGTTGACAAAACTGACGGGCTGCGAGCTTTGGTTTGTGCCCAAGGCTTAAAGAATCTGACCGCTGAACTAGAGTGGACTGATGAAACGGACAAAATTTTTCTTGCATTGGTCAATGAGCTTGCGGCTGCATCCACATTGGCAAACCCAAATTATGACAAACCCTTTTTCCTTGATGTGGCAGTGACCCCGGCGGTTGTGAATGCAGTACTTTTACAAAAGGTTCCTGAGGGACGTTCTGTCCTGATGTACTGCAGTGCCCCATTGGATGCCATGGAAACAAGGCAACCAGACTGTGCACGTTATGCGGCTGGTCTGGCGCGAGTTATTCAAAAAACAGCCCATCTGGTGATGGGCCACCCCTTGATTGTTTGCACAGACCACTCTGTGGTCTCTTTTGTTGCTTCTGCATCATTCACCATGTCATCTTTGAGACAAACCAGACTTTTGACAATTGTGTCTGCCCCAAATATAACATACAAACATGTCGGTGTAAATATGGCGGATCACATCTCAGTTTGCTCACATGAATGTGCACAAATTGTGACACTACAATCCAAATCCCGACCCGACTTAAGCACGGTTCCTCTGGCAGAGGGACGTATGTTGTTCACAGATGGATGCTGTTGGAGACACAGTGATGGCTCCTTGAAAGCGGCAGCGACCGTTGTCGAGGGGAATCCAGACCCAGGGGGTCGGACACCTCACGTCTTTTCTACACTCACTACTCATGTCATCACTGCCTCTCCATCAGCTCAGTCAGCAGAAGTGTTAGCCCTTTGCTTAGCTCTGGAACACTCTGCAGGTGACAAGGTTACAATTTGTTCTGACTCAGCCTATGCTGTTTCGGCAGCTGTTCTTGATCTAGCCGCTTGGAAAAGAAATGGTTATTTCACCGCCAAGGGCCAACCTATTGCTCACAAGGCACTCATGGAGCGCCTGGACGTGGCTCTCCAGCTCCCGGTGCAAGTAGCTATTGTTAAAGTGCCAGGGCATTGTAAACAATATTCTTTTGTCTCTCAGGGTAACAATGCAGCTGACCAAGCTGCCAAGTGCGCTGCAAGTTACCACTCCTCACAAAATATGATCATGGTCCAAATTCCTGACACTATGCAACCATTGGATATCACGCACATTGTTGAGGCTCATCGGAGATGCTCTCCACAGGAACAATCCTACTGGCTTGCCAAAGGTGCGACTAGGCGCTCAGATGGACTCTGGGTGGGTCCAAATGGGTGTCCGGTCATTCCTGCAGGTCCAGTGTCATGTTCTGTGTTCCAAGAAGTGCACAGTCCATCACACATTGGTCCACAAGCCATGCTAGCGGCTTTGAATATGTGGTGGCATCCACATCTCAGTGAGATGGTTTGGGACTTTTACAATGCCTGTAAAACTTGCCAATTTTTTAATGTCAAACCCACTTTGAAACCTTTTCCTGGCCAATACCAACCCGCTATTTGGCCAGGCGCTGAAATCACCATTGACTTTACAGACATGATTGATAGAGTGCAGGGAAAACGCTATTTACTGTATTGGTGATTGTTGATTCATTTACCAAGTGGCCTGAGGCCTATCCTGTTGCCAAAGAAGATTCCGCTTCTATTATTAAATGTCTAATCAATCATTACATTCCATGGCACAGCTTTCCAGCACTGATTCGCTCTGACAATGGCACACACTTCAACAGTAAACACATGCTCCAAGTTGAAAAATGGTTAGGTCTCAAACACAAATTTGGCTGTGTGTACCATCCTCAAAGTCAAGGCCGTGTTGAACGCATGAACAGAACATTGAAAGAGAAATTGGCTCAAATTTGTCATGACACCAACATGAACTGGGTCCAGGCACTGCCCCTTGCCTTGCTCTCTGTTCGACAGACGGTGAGCAAATCAATTGGCTATTCGCCATATGAGTTGTTCACTGGTAGATTGATGCCTGGCCCAGCTTCAACTATGCACCCCATTGATGCAACCACGGTTCCAAAACTGTCACATGCTTCTTATTGGACTCAATTGCATTCTCTTGCATGTAGTTTTCTGCGCAGGTTGCTGACCGTGCCGGCGTCTCCTCATCTGGAACACACCCCGCTTGGAACTCTGTGTATGTGAAGACTCTGTCCAGGAAGTGGTCCGAACCTAGGTGGACAGGACCATACACTGTGACTGCTCGCACGTCCTCAGCTGTCCAGCTCGAGGGAAAAGGCACTAAGTGGTTTCACTACTCTATGCTGAGACCCAACCCATCATAACTATGCCTTTTTTAGGTGGACTCAGGGACACTGAGTCCATGAGGGGGAGACACCGGAGACATCCTTGGGGATGCCCTACAGGGTTAGGTGTTTCTATTGTCTGTTACCTGGCTATGCTGTTCTTTATTTTCTCTTTCCTGCTTGTCTGGTATTTATGGGAGTCTCCTAAACCGGGGACTATGACTAACCACACATTGGCACCACAGTTTTCCACACAACCTGCTTCTAGGATGACCCCCAGAGATCGTAGTAAAAGACACGTGTCTGCTTCTGGAATATGTGGTAATGACTCAAGCAATTCCCGCACCCAGGTGATGGTGCGGCCGTGGGGAAATTTATGACCGACTGCCCACAAATGCCATGGGTAAGTGTGCGTTAATATCCTTACTTCTCCCAGTTACTGTGTTACAGGTTGATGATCCAGTAACGTGGGTGCACGCACAGAGTCGTGTCAAACGCGGTACCAAACCATGGCTCAGTTCTACTGACCCCACATACATTCACGCCATAGGAGTTCCTCGAGGAGTACCGGATGAGTATAAATTAGCTGACCAAGTGGCTGGCTGATTTGAAAGTCTCTTTGTGTGGATGGGACTTTCTGGGATGACTGGATGAAAGTGTTTGGACGTTATAGGACTCTGGTGTCATCTGTGCTTCTTTCTATCGCTGTGTTTGTGGCTATCCTAACCTTATGTGGTTGTTGCTGCATTCCATGCATTAGGGGATTGATCCAGAGGGGCATTGATCGTGCTGTGAGCCCACCAACCCAATATGCCATGCTTGCCCAAAGAGATCCTGATGTCAAACACTGCAGGGATGAATGTGTGGCTCTCTGAGTGCTTTCTGCTTTGCTATTTTTGTACTACCATATTTTTATATTATATTTTTACATTATAGATGTGGTGTGATTTTTTAGAGTTGTCTGTTGTGTTGACACAAAATGTGAAGGTCAAAATTCTCCAGGATATTCTTTGCAGTCCGCAGTGTGTCCTGAACAATGGAGGAACGGGTCCGCAACAGTGATTGTTTTCTTACAATTTTTACAGGGTATTGTGTGGGAGGATACTTGTCTGGTTTAGTTTGAGGTTTAATGTTTAGTTGATCTCTTTTAGAGATCATGAGGGGGAAATGAAGAATATAATCATTTTTTACTACTTATTATAAATTCATAGTGTGTCTTTAATATATGCCTTGTAATGAAGAATGTAATCATTTCTACCAGTCATTATAAAATTCATACTGTGTCTTTAACATCTATGAAACAAAGGAATACTGTGCTGGCTCACAGCTGGCTCGGAGCTTATCACTAGGGCAGGATGCATGTATCTTTGTGTGCAGACTTGTGGGAAAACTCATGTCTTGCGAGGTCATGGAGTCACGTGAGGTCTGGCTGTGAGGAGACGACAGGAACACCAAATATGGGAAGGAGATGGAGTCAGCTGGACACGGAGAATGTTTAGTCATAGGTTCATGAATATTTATAATGCTTGTCTTTTAATGCTGGGCTGAAAGGGGTGTGTGCGTTCTGAAGTTGTGCCTAACCTAAGACCCATGTAGACTGTGTGCCGTTTAGGGACCCTTCAGACCCAGAGCTCTGCTTAGAATTGTACTGTCAGGGATTAAACTTTGTTAATTTGAATCCATTGAATCTTGGTCGTCTCTCCTCGATACTGAACACGCACGAAAGAAAAGTTGCATAGGACGCAGGTTTCTTCCTTCACAGCTCTACCTTACATTTATTCAATTAGACATGGTTTTATAGCTCAAAAGCACCTAGAAAAACAGGGATTCTGATCTGTAACTTGGTTTGGTCTCTGTGATGAAAGAAAGGTTTAATGCCATACTGTGAAACATTCCAGACAAAGTTGCTGGCTGATGGCACATGTTACACAATCCACTTTTAATATCAGGATGACAGACATTTTTTTTAACGTTTTCAAATCACATTTATGCAAATATTTGGTTGTCATGGTGAACCAGCAGAGGTGTGTAGCCAATAATTGTACTCAAGTAAGAGTGATGTTCAAGTTCAAAATAATATTACTAAAATAGAAAAACAAAGCAGTGAGCCAAGAAATTACTCTAAGAGTGAAAATGTGTTTTGGAAAACTACTACTCAAGTAAAATCCATGTATCATTTGTTCATTTGTCCAAAATAAAACCAAAAATAAGAAAACAAAACAAACTTTTCTTCATTATATGTCCCAAAAAGCTAAATTTGAAAATGGATATTGATTCATATTTTTTCAGTTTTGATTTTGTGTTTAAATTAATAATAGAAATAAGATAGATAACGGCTAATTACCATTTCCAGAACCAAACTCCTGGTCCTAATATCCAGCGTGGAGCCTCTGCTTACGGCTTGTCATTAGAGAACCACCGACTGGACCAGGACTAAACCAGGACTGAACCAGGACTGAACCAGGACTGGACTAGGACTGGACTAGGACTGGACTAGGACTGGACCAGGACTGAATCTCCAGCTAAAGAGTTGTTTTGTCATTTTATTTTGAAAAACAAATGAACAAATGATGCACGGATTAAGTACGAGTAGCTGCCTCAATATCTGATTTATACTTTGAAGTGAATTTAATTAAAATGACAAAATCCAGTATTTTCAAAGGATAAACACAAAACTGTGGCAAATTAATTATATCTAAAGGAGCCATGCTAGAAAACAGAAATGTTCAAATCATTTCATATTGTCAACATAAAGCTTTTGTCACTCATAGATTTAGTCACAGAGGGAAGAGAAACCAAAACTTTTACTCAGGCTTTACTTCAATAAAAATAATACTTAAGTAGGAGTAAAAGTGTCCTGCAAAAAAAAAAAAGCTACTCAAGTAAATGTGGCTGAGTACTACCCATTTTTCATTTTGTCGTAGTACTCTGTGAACAAGAGGTTGTTTTTTTTTTCATTTCATTTTTCATTTTGTCGTTCCATGAATCTGCTGTGAGCTTTTCAACATGTGACCCTATTAGGATGCATGATTATCTTACAGTGAGCACAGAATGAGAGATGTGAAGTGAGCTGTGGTGGATACCGGACAGAAAATACTTTATTCACTGAAAGACAAATGGTCGTTGTCATTTCTCGGGGGGCTGTGGTCTTATCAGGGCCTTCTCTGGGTTTGCTCTGTCACTCTATTCATCAGGACACTCGAAAAAATAAATGTGAAAATGTAGATTAAAGGGCGTGTACCTGATTTTTCCCAATGTATTCAAGCTAAATTTGTCTTGCTCCAGTACAGCCATATTGCATTGATATTTTGCAGTTGATGTCATGAATATTAACTGGGGGTGTGATGCTAACTGTAAGCACTGCTTTGTCTGAGACTATGTTATTCAAATTTGACTTTAGTCTGAGCTTTATTTTTAACACAATTTGATCAAAGAGACTTGATTTCATTGGAACTACAACACATGAGCAGATTTGTGCTGTTAAACAAGTCCATCTCAAATAACATTACAGCAAGCTAGCCAGTATTAGCCAACTGTTTTTTAAAGACACTTTGGGATTTTTTTTGGACATAGGGCCTCATTTCCTCATGAGCCATAGTGTTGGAGATGTGTGGAGACACTGTTTTAAATATTCCATCCAGTCCTTGTATTTGCAGAGGTTGCTGGTGCTTGGCTAGTGCATGTCTATGGCCATAGTTGTCCTGCCACTAAAAACAGTCTTACCCACTCCACAGAGCACCCGAGACAAAACTATTAGAACTCCAGACTGTCCATGTGAATGTTTGTGTCGAAAGAATAATTTCAGAAGTAAAACCAACGTTGCATTTGAAGGATTTCTGTCTGAGCAGCAGCAGTGAGTTGTACTTCCTGATAGAAAGCTCGGCAGTGGCAGACTGATATATGAGAAAATAGTCCCTTAACAAACATTATTTTAAACATTATTCTATTGACGCAGACATTCTGGAGTTCTAATAGTTTTGCCTCGGGTGCTCTGTGGAGTGGGTAAGACTGTTTTTTGTGGCAGGACAACTATGGCCATTGACATGCACTAGCCTAGCACCAGCAACCTCTCCAAATACAAGGACTGGATGGAATATTTACAAAAGTGTCTCCACACGTCTCCAACACTCTGGCTCACCAGGAAAAGAGGCCCTATGTTCAAAATTCCAAACTGTCCAATCCATTTTGTATATTTCCTTAAACTTTTTTTTCTCCTTAAACTTTTTTGACTGTGTTTGCTAATCTGCACATTGTGTCACCATGGTAACTACAGAAACATTCTGCCATAGAAATACATATAGAACACCCCAAAGAATTGATAAGCATCTCCTGAAGTCAAAATATCTATGTACTATCTGCACCTTATTAGATTATTAAATTAGATTAAATGTTTTATTGTCCGATAATCAGGAGGATAATTAGCATGCTAGTTGTTATTAGCTTTACTGTGATGTCAAAATTACTCACTGGTCTCAGAGTGTTGTAAAATGTGCTTATAAATTCATCGCAGTGAATAATTAGGATGCTTTGAATGCATAAGGTAAGTGACGAATAACTTTGTGCTACTACAAACTGTTTAAAATGAACACATTTGGTTTTCTAGGTTTTTAAGACAGTAAAAATCAGGTACAGTGCCTTTAAGAGAAGAAAAGTGAAGGGAAAAAAGTGTCCAGTGTAACAAATGAACCTAGTCTGATTGATATTTTTGCATGTCAACAAACCGACTCTATAGAAAGACAAATTACAAGTGTAAGGCCATATACAAGAGAACATTTTGACATTGAGTGTCGTGTAGATTGATTCCCAAATAGAAGACAAGGAGAGATTTGCATGGAGAGACATGATTTAATGACGACAAGAAGATGATAAACAGTCTGGGGCCTGCGGTGGGTCGCCGTGGGATACTTTGAATAACAACTGCGGATCAAAACAAGAGCATTTGGGTCACAACAGCGAGAATACAAAAGAGCCATATCCATGAAGCCATCCTGTAGAGGTCTGATCTGAAGTAAAGGAGCTGTACCTGATTTTTACTCTTTTAAAATGGTGAAAAATTGTGAAAAAATGTCATTTTAAAGGGCCTATATTACACTTTTTCTGATCTGTTATAATGTTGTTTCATAATCACAAGCATATTGGAGTTTTGTTTTGTTTCATTCACTCATGTTTAACACATAGATCCCGCATATTCAAGCTGAGTTCTTCTCTCAAACAGAAAACAGGAAGTGCTTTGGTGTGTTTTTAAATTCCATGCACCTTCACTAGAATCATTTGGATCATTTCACCACTGGAATTGCCAATCTCGAACTGAACAAAAGGTAAAAGAGAGATGTTAATTTGAAAATTATTGCTTCACAACATCATAAGGTGGAACAGATTATTTTGAGCTTGGGAGTTGTAGACAGTCTAAGTATTAAATAAAGAAAAAACAATGAAACAAAACACAACACAACTCTCCAAGTATGTTTCTGAGGACGTAACAGCGTTCTAACCTGGCTTAAAGCTCACAAATTTGCATAATATAAGAACTTTAAACAGTTTGCAGTGGTCCAAATTTATTCCTCACTTACTTTCACCATCCTGAGAATCCTAATTTTCCACTGTGACATTATAAGTGCTTTTCAGACACTAAAGTTTTTTCGTAATTTTCATGTTCCAAAATGTGTCACATCAACAGCCCAGTTTTGCCTACGATACAGAGGCTGTAAATTGTGGAGCCAATTTTCACATCTGGTTAGTGACGGCATTTCAGAAACGTTGTTTAACAAGAGTTTGAGGAAATGTTTGATATTTCATGGTGGATAATCATTCAAAGGTGGATGTTTCATTGTATTTTATTCAATGTTTAACTCAAATGTATTTAATCTAAGGGTGTAAATGTTTTTTTTTTATTAATGCACAGCTATAATGTTCAATTTTTTACGTATTCTTAAGGTGGAGGCTTTAATATAAGTCCTTTTGGGTTTTTTTGCCCTACCTTTTTATCAAGTGTGTTTTTATTGTTATGTTATATATGTGCATACTTTGTCATGACTGTAAAGCTAGCAACAACTAGCATGCTAATGTACACTTCCTGATCATTCCCCAAGCACACAGCTGACTTACTTTGACCTCAAGAGCAGCTTATAAAATACATCTGCACTGGGCCAAGACAGATTTTGCTCAAACACATGGAAAAAAGCAGCTACAGATCCTTTAAACCTTCAAATTCAATTTCCAATGATTGGGAAGCTTTGAACACTGCTGCAGACAGGACCAGAGCTGCCCTTCTTGCTTTTCCAAAAAAATTGTGGACGATTTTTGCATACAAATATCTGTTTTTGGCTCTCAGTGGTTGTCAGAGCGCCTGACGTCACGGATTAGCTGCGTCATTGAGTTTTGGACAAGCAAATTGAAAGTGGCCCCTCTCAGACTGTTCAAATATGAATGGTCCTGAATACACAGCGGTCTGCAGCAGAAAGCAAAGACGAGAGCTTATAAAAGATACTGACCCCATCTACAAAGAAAGAGAAGAGGTTAATTAGACTAACCCGAGGCAGGTATAGCGCAAGATGTATAGAGGAATTCAATTAGCATAAAGGATTCACTGTGTTCCTCTGGCCAAACGTTACACGATAGAGGTGATATGTTCTTTGATAATTGATTCAAAGGAAGTGAGCAGTGGCAGAGTGGGTAGAGATCTAATTTACTGTTTTGCAAAAAGACTGAAGCTGTATTAAAACAGTAGAGACTATAAGTGCAGATGACAGTTTAGATTTTAGTCATTGTGCTAAAACATAGTTCAAGTCTCTAATAAAGATATAATATCTGACATGTCACCTAATGAAAATAAAACGTTAAAACCAAGCTTCTTCATGGAGTCTTATGCTGTACTGTGGAAGATCAGAGCCAAAGGAAGGACATTTCCATTGAAACAAGTAGACGGAGAATCTCCTCCAGGCCACATAAGGGTCAGGTTTGTGGAGATGAAAACCCCCTCACAGTAAGGACACATGTTAAAATGTACAGTTTTCTCCATTTTCCCTATATTTTACTTCCTGGTTGGACATGGGCAGCAGCATGTGACATGGAGGACCAGGCCCATAACTGTTTTATTATCAACAAGGGCTTAACCTCAACTGAATGAGCATACATATATGAATAAATTTATGCATGTTTTTCAAGTTTTTTTTTTAATTTTTATTATGGGTGCAAAAAAGTACCCATAGCATCTCCATGAAGACAGACCCCATCTGAAACATAGTTACATAGTGCCCATTTAAATGTATTTCAAAGGAGCCATGGTTTTAGGGATAGTTTTATGTTGTCTTTTTGTTCTTATGTTGTTTCAAAAGAGTATTTTCGTTTGATAATTCAGCTTATAAAAATGAAAGGTGTTTTGTTTTTGGTTTGAGGCCATTATTATTATTACCAGTTCTATTTGTGCTCATCTTTTCCAACACAAACACTCTAAATGCAAAATGCTGCAAAGAACCCAAAGAAGACATTACAAAGTGGTTACGCTATAGAAACTACTTTGTTCTTTCTCCAAAAAGAAAGTGATTTAGATACTATGAGACTCTGCAAAGCTATCTAAGGCCCCTCAGAAGAAAATGCACATTTTTTATCTCTATTGTGTTTAAATGTACAAGTTACAAAAAGTGTCTTTGTAGTATTGTCATAATACTAATGTTTCAAATACTGAGGCTTAGACTCCACACAATGATAATGAAAAAGACTCTTTATTTACACAACATAATGTTATTTTCAACATTAAAGGGCCCACATTACATATTTTCTGATCTGTTATAATGTTATTTCCTCATCGCAAACATACCTGGAGCTGAGGTCTTTTTCATTCACACATGTTTAACACACAAACCCTGCATATTTAGGTTGAGTTCTTCTCTCAAGCAGAAAACACTCCACCTTCTGATGTCATGTGGTACTACAGGAAGTGCTCTATATGTTTTGAAACCATACACCTTCACTAGAGCCATTTGGATCATTTCAGCCCTGGAATTGCCAAATACTGAACAAAAGGTAAGTTGAAACCTACCTCTCCATGACATCACAAGGGGGAACAGAGCATTTTGAGCTTTGAAGATGTAGACAGACTAATAAAAGGGTTGCTCAAACATGTGTGAATGAAACAAAACAGCTCCAGGTTGGTTTTTAATGAAATAACAACATTATAACATGGCTTAAAGCTCACAGGAGCCCATTTTGCGTCATATAAGATCCCTCAGTCATTGATTGTTTCCCTAGTGGTCCTTGGGCGTATACTAGTGGTCTTATTTCAATGTTTTAGTATCTGATTTTTGATTCTTTTGACAACTCTTCTTCTTTGTAACCTTCAGTCTGGGGCTTTTAGCATAATTCAGACTTTGGTCACTAATGGAGAAATCATATCACCAACTCAGAGACCGTGTGCCAGCAATTACAACTTTTATTATAGTCTATTCACCGACCACAAATGGACACTAAATGGCCACACATTTCCATATACTTATACATATTTATCATATGCATGCATGCGTCTAATATTGGCAGACATTAGCACGTACTGAAGTAAGATTTTATGAATATTTATAAAAATGAGGGAGACAAAGTTGAGCCAATTGGCAACGTGTGCTTATTTTCAAACACCTTAAGCACAGACATTCACCCACACACTTTCTGTATTAGACTAAATGGATTCTTGTGAGCTTTAAGCCATATTATTAATGCTGTTACTTCCTCCTCCTTTGTTTTGTTTCATTCACACGTTTCAGTAACCTGGTTTATTTGTTTGTCTGCATATCCAAAGCTCAAAATGCTCTGTTCCACCTTGTAATGCCATGTAGTGATAATTTTCAAGTTAACTTTTACCTTTAGTTCACTAGAAATTGGCATTCCCAGAGCTGAAATCATCCAAATAATTCTAGTGAAAATGTATGGGGTTTACATTGTGGAGCATTTCCTGTATTACCACATGACATCACAAGGTGGAACAGAGTGGTTTTGGTTGAGAGAAGCCTATACTCAGCCTCTACACAGGGTTTGTGTGTATCCACACTTCAAACTCCACCCCTGTGTTTGTGTTTGGAATCAGAAACGAGTAGCTGTAATTGGGACAGTCATTTGTGATGTCAACTGTCAGACTTTACAATGAACACTGCTAACTCTGCTGCCTGTGCAATACTGGGACCCTGTGCAATAATGTAAGATAGTAATTTATTGTATATATAGTTTTTAGATTGCAATTTATTGTATATATAGTGTATATATTGTCTTAAGATAGCAATTTATATGATACATAGTTTTATAATCCTTATCTTTATAGATCTTTATAGTGTTTGTCTATTTTTAACTTAACTGTACTCTATTGCTGCTACTGTTTCTTGCTGTTCTCTTTACTGTGCGTTGCAACACTGAAATTTCCCCATTGTGGGACAAATAAAGGATATCTTATCTTAACAACTACTGGAAATTACAGAAGCCCCTAAAGCCGGGGTGTCAAACTTTTTTCATCAAGGGCCACATATTAAAACACAGACCAGCGTGAGGGTCGATCGAGGGTCATAGACTGGAGGTCAAAACAGTGAGTAATTCAAATATGTGCTTTTATAACATGTTTAAATGACCCTCCAGACCTTTGTTCATGCTCAGACGCTCAAAAGGACACACTACATTTACTTGATCAAGGTAGATTTCAAAAACATGCAGTAAAAAGTACGACTTGCGGTAGTAAGGGCCAATTCACCTGGAAGCCTGAGGGCCAAAACAACTGGTCTGAGGGCCACATTTGGTTCCTGGGCCATAGTTTGGACATGCCTGCACTAAAGGCAACACAATCTTAGATTTTTTTTTTTTTTTTTACCAGAGAGTTGCACATTTTACCTAGGTTTCAGTAAAGTTGCCAAAAAATTACTAGAAACTGTAAGTATACACAGTTTGGTCGTCAAAAAGTGGATTTCATGTTTAGTTCCACTTTAAAGAACCAGATGCAATTGCAAAGATAATATTTGCAACATTAAACCACATTTTACCCTACACCCCTTTTACTGTTATTTGGTAATATTGTAGTAGGAGGTGGATCATTTTTAACCAAAAAAGTGTCTGTGTGTCAAAAAAGGCCACAAAACACTGCTGTATTAATTTTTTTTTGTACATTTCACTGATGTTTAGAAACACAAATGCAACTGAAAAATCACTACACTTTTATGTATCTACCAAAATCTGACATTAATCTGATATCTAAAGATGCCAATAATCCCAGTCTTACCCTGGCACCACTCCTGCATGTTTAAACTGCACTATATAACTTTTTGGAGAAGAGTCTGTCACCTGCTTGTCTCCATGGAGATGTTATTGCTATCCCTGTAAAGTTCCACAGTGAGGCATTAAATCCATTACTGCTGTTTCTATTGGTGAAAAATACCTTGAAAACGAACAGCATTTTCACGGTGAGTGAGCTTGCTCTCCACAGATCTAACCCATAACAACTTGCCCTTATGGTGGCAGTCATTTGTTACCATGTAAGTGTTATGTGGTCATGTTTTAATGCTGTACTGTGGAACATTCTGGCAAAAATACAAAAAAAAAGCAACAATGGACCCCAAATGTACTCACTGCCAATTCAGTTTATTTGATTACTTCATCAGTGTTCAATCATATCATTTTTCATTTCTCATTTTTCTCACAGTGGGGAAATCGCATTGTTGAAACGACCCCAAAGGTGTAAAAACATAAAATAAGAAAAAAACATTTTGCTCATGTTTGAAAATCCTGGTTTGAAAATTGGCTCCATGAAAGTCCTTGTAACAAGAGAGGACAATTTATTTTGGTTTTTTTTTTTTATTTGTATTTACGCATGCAGGAATAAAAGCACTACGGCTACAAAAATTCAACTTTTGGGCAGGATTTTGTGCTGCAGTGAATAGATTATTATCACAGAGATGAGTGTTCAGAGTGAAGTGGCTGCAGCCTCTTGTCCCATGCGAGCTGTGAGTCATGAGCAGATTTGTAGAGGCACAGAAAGACCTGGACCCCACAGAGGGAGGAAGAGAGAAGCTGAAACCGTTATTGTCAAAGGAACCAAGGAGCTGATTTGAACAGCAAAAATGTACAAATGAACAGAGGTGGTAGAAAAGTCAAAAAGGTTTTTCCTTACGGCCTCTTGTATAGCTGAGATATGTTTGTATTACTAGATTTCTGTATTTTATTTACTTACATTTATAGAATTATGCCTTATTTGACACCAGTCTCTTGCTATTTTTGCTACTTATTTAGAACGAAATTCAAAATTTAAAAAAGTTTATTGTTAAATTTCCATGTGAACATACGAAAAATTTAAATTATATTCTTACTCTCAATCTTTTAAATAAAATAATAATAAAATAAAAGGAAACGTCCAACGTTCTTCTAGGGAGACAGCCTGTATTATGTATAAATGGTACCTGTATGTATGTATGTATGGTACCTGTTTTATGTATAAATGGTATTATTACCATTTATATTTTTGCTCTTTGTTATTATAATATATTGTGATGATTTCTCTTGTGGATCAACAAAGTTTGTTTAAGGGAGTTCCTATCAGTGAGAGCAGGTAGAGGGCGCTCTTGGAAAAAAGGGGTAAACCTTTAAACACAAATGAAATCCAGGCACTCCAAAAAAGTAAAAATCACACAAGTAATGGAGTAATTGGAGTGTCTGTATTTCATTTGTGTTTATTTGTTTAAGTTTAATTCTAAAATTGTCCTCAATGAGTAGCGTTATTTCAAAATAATATTAGTGGTCAAGATTTGGGAAAACTACTACTCAAGTGAGAGAAACTTTAAAAGGAAATGGTGGACTGTAACATTTGATTCATAATTTTAAGTTTATGTAATTGGAAGGATAAGATATTAACCCATTCACATTTTTTTATTTTGAAAGGATAGACCACAAACTTTTTAAGCATCATACAACATTTACTCAAGTAAGAGTAAAAGTATGCTGCTACAAAATTACTATAAAAAGTACAATCTCTTTAGAAACTGTATAAATCAGTAGTACCCAACACCACAAATAACTATTACAGTTATTCTTTTTTATAGATGAAAGACAAGACAGGGTTAATTGTAGAGATTCTCAAATGTGATTGTGAGTGTGATTCATGTAGGTGTGGGGCTGTGAGCATTATTCATAACTTGTGTTCTTTTCCTCAGTTTTGACCAATAAAGATAATCAGATCATAGTTCTTGTAGATGTCTTGAAGAAGGTCCAAGTATGGCACAAAATGCAAATTAAAAACAAAATGTGAAAAAAAAAAGTGAAAGATTACACTGCATTGCACTATCCCCAGTGCACTGAGCAGAGGATTGATGGTTTGGGGACTGTCTGGAGGATCCCAGCTGGAAAACATCGAAAACATCACCATATTTCATCATTTTATTTGCCATTATCAGCAAGTCAATCCATGAGAAATTTGAAGGATTACTGCTGAATGAACTTACCTAGAGAAAGAGAAAAAACAGGAGAACTTGCATAATTAAACCACACCCAATTATAAGAAACTGTGAAATGGGGTATGAGTCTTTGGGATAGCTTGTCTAGTCTTTCTTTACAAGTGGTCGAACCGGTTTCACCCTTTACCATAGCCCATGACCCATTTTATTCATTTAAAGGACAAATTTATATATTTCTGATACAACAAGTTGATAATAATGTGTTTTTTTAATGGAAAGAGAAATAATCTTGTTGTTCGTCATAATAGTGTGTGATTTGCAAAGCAGCAGTCACCAGCTTCACACATTGTACATTATCAAGTGCCTTCACACGGACAGCATTGTGTTCTCACCATCCCTATGTCTTATATGTTCTACAGTCGCATGAAATAACAAGCTCTATGTAAACACAACATGCGCTATGAGCCTATATATGTGTGTGTGCATTTCTCGTTATAAATTGTACCTCCTGGACAGAGCCATACCTGCCCTCTCTGAGCGCTGGAGCGTGCAGCTAATTTACACGGCTGTTTTGAAAGTTAAAGCAGGTTTACAGTTAATGGGGCTGGAGTTATTTTGCTGAAGGGACTGTTCTCGCACCTGTATTTGCTGCTTTCATTGACCTGATTTAAATAAAGATAAACAACATATATTATTCAAAGGTGCCCTCGTGGAAACTTAAATAATCCCACTTCAAAAATGAGAAGAGTTGAAAGAGAAAATAGTTCATCTATAATATATAACCAAATATTATAAGCAAATGGCACCCAAAATACATAGGAGATTTTGGGTTATTCGTTGAGTATTGGATGGTTCCTATACTTGGAAGTCCATTTCATCTTTCTCTGGGGAAATGTAGAGAATGTTCGATAGATCGACAAAAGTGTCCTTTCATTTGTCTCAGTTATCTAGTCCTTTTTCCTTGTTTGGATATTCCTGGAGTTTGTGAGTTTAAACATTAACATGGTACAAGAACAGGACACAACCCCCTAGTCCTGGTGAAGTGGGGCTGCAGGCAAAGGTCAGGCTGAGGTCAGGACATTCCTCAGCAGAAGATGCACAAAGGAAGCCTCTTTCGGACTATTTCAAATCAACATTGCAACAGTTGAAACATTGCAATATTAACAAATTTACGGGTCATAGGTCAGTATTCCTAATCGTATATTTAGTTTTTATTGAAGCATCCTTATTTTGCACTTTCTGATCTTTTAAAATTTTGTTTCCTCATCAAACAGCCCTGGTGTTGTGTTTTGTTCCATTCACACGTTTAACACAGAAATCCTGCATATTTAGGCTGAGTTCTTCTCTCAAACTGAAAACACTCTGGTCCACCTTGTGATGTCATATGGTACAGGGGGTACATGAAGTGCTCCACTGTGTTTTTGAATGCTATAAACCATTTCAGCCCTGAAATTGCCAATGTCTACTTAACAAAATGTAAAAGGTATCTTGAAGACTATGATGTCATGGAGCAGAGCATTTTGAGCTTTGGTGATGTAGACAGACTAATAATGCAGGATTACTCAAACATCTGTGAATGGAACAAAACGTAACTTCAGATATGTTTTTGAGGAGGTACAACATTATAACATGGCTTAAAGCTCACAAAAGTAAATTTTGAGGTATATAGGACCTGTAAACATTAGGATTACAGCTTATATTATTTTCAATCAAAGCAGTAGTTGAACCAAATTATTACTATGCTAATTGCCCTCTATAATTGCAGTCTAATGTAAACCATATTGTGGGAAGTTTGATGCACCTTAAAAAGAAATATATATCACAGCATTGTTCTCTACATGGGGGCAAAAATTCCTGTCATTTTGAACATTAGTGATCTTGTCCTGTCTTCATTAAGTAACTTGCAACTCACTGATTTACATTTACAGTTGCACATCTCTTTCCCTCATTACCTCACCTATGAGCTAAAGGCTAATCAAAACAAAGTAATTATACTGAATTAAAGTGATTGCAGCCTGTAGAGTTTAAGTAAAAGGCTTGAACACTACCAAACAACAATACTGGACTCTCATTCATGCTGTTTTTTCTTTGTTTACTACTTTCTCCATTTTAGATACATACGGAAGACAGAAAAATATACATATGGCAGCCAAGCCACACCTGTGTGTGGATCTCAGTACTTGAGAGCTCAAATGTTTTGAGTTTTTGTGTGATATTTTATATCTTTTTATCTTTACTGAGTAATACTTCTCAAGAACAAGACATTTTTTCCACTTTGGGATTGTTTGTTTATTCGCTATTATGATATATTTGAACTGTAAGCCTGGACTATTGGCCTAACTGGAATCCATCTGTATCACATTCAAGGAGACAAATCTGCTACCTTTCACCATGTCTTCTGGACATTGCATACATTGCTGTCAACAACTTTTAACAAGGTATGCAAGCCTCAGGTTAGCCACTTAATTTTGTCTGCATATATCCATCTATTAGCCTCTGCTAGCCACCACCTGATAGTCTACCTGCTAGCTTGCTGCTAGTGGCCCTGTCTGCTAGCCACCACCTGGAAGTCTGCCTGCTAGCCCATTGCTAGTGGCCCTGTCTGCTAGCCACTGCCTGGATCCCCAGCCTGCTATCCTACTGCTAGTGGCTCTGTCTACTAGCCACCAGCTGGACATCTGCCTGCTAGCCTGCTGCTAGTAGCCCTGTGTACTAGCCAACACATGGATGCCCAGTGTACTAGCCTATTGCTTAAAGTCCTACCTGCTAACCACCACCTTGTAGCCTTGAATATTAGCCGCCTGCTGGAAGTGTGATAGTTCCAGGCTACTACACTGACTCTGTGAAAGGTCTCTTCAACCAAACTTGGTAACTTGGCATCATGCATTTTTTATACTCTTCATACTTCTACAATCCATCCTGGTATTAGATGTAGAAATTATTAGACCAAAAATTAGCAGCAATACATCAATACAGTTGAACTATGGTCAAGTCTCAACTTCATCTACAAGTTACTATGAGCTATACCACCAGATAATCTGCCTGTGTCACCAACATAACTTTTACAATTTACAAGTACAAGTTAATAAGATCCTGTATCTTCATAACCTACTGATTATTTTATTATCTCAGATTATTCATTTTCCCAGTTCACAGAGGACAGTGGTAATGATAAATATTGTTCAGCCAAACAAAAACTGCTCTGTATGATTATGCTCTTATTGTTGCTGTCTGGTAATGTTCAGCCCAATCCTGGTCCTGCTAACCCTTTGCAATCCTTATCCACTCCTTCAGATTTCAAAAGCAGACATGGTCTTGTTTTTTTTTTTTTTACATTTAAATGTTAGAAGCCTTGTCCCTAAAATAGATATGATCAAGATCTGGGCAATTACAACCAACACTGATATTATTATTCTCTCTGAAACCTTGCTCAAAAAATCAATACCTGATGAATTCATTTCCATTGATGGTTAAAACTTTAAACTTTATAGATGTGATCAGGTTGGCAAAGGAGGTGGGGTTGCCATATATGTGAAGTCTAAGTTTATAAGCTCTGTAACCCTGTCAGTTACTAAACCTAAACAGTTTGAAATCCTGGCAATCAAAGTTAATATCTCAAAGGACTCTGATATTACAGTAGTTGGATGCTACAGACCACCATCCACTTCAAAGCATGCCTTCCAATCTATATCTGATATATTACATGAAATAAATGACTGAATTCATTCTTATGAGTGACATGAACTGGGACTGGCTTTCAGGAAACTCAGATTGTTTCAAAGATTTGTGTAATGACCTAAACTTGGTACAATTTATAAATGAACCAACAAGAATAAAGCCCAATGCTTGATATTTAACATAACAAATGCAGTTCATAGATACAACTAAACTGCTGTATTTTGTAATGACATCAGTGACCATTGTGTAGTTGCTTGTGTAAGAAATACAAAAATTTCCAAGGTAAAACCCCGTGTCATCTTAAAAAGACACTTTAAAAGCTTTGAACAACAGGCCTTTCTGCATGATCTGTATCATAGTGATCTTAGTGTCTTTGATTTCAGATGCTGAAATGGCATGGGATTTTTTTCATTCAATTTTTACTTCCATTATAAATAAACACGTACCAATCAAAAAGTTTAGGATTAGAGGTAAAGACAATCCCTGGTTTTCAGATAATCTTTCAGAACTGATTCATTTGAGAAATAAATTATGGGCACAAGCTAGATTCTCCAATTCTTCTGCTGACTGGACTGCTTTTAGAACTGCAAGAAACAAGTGTACTTTAATGATTAGAAAATCCAAATCTGAGTTTTATTTGAAGTCACTGAAAGAAAACTTAAACAACCCTGTAAAGTTTTGGAAATCAGTTAAATCTTTGTCTGGTGCTCAAGTGATCTCAAATCTCAGTCAGTTTAATAAACACTTCATTCAGGCTGGATTTATATTTGACCAACCTGCAAATACATCTGTCCCTAGTCCTGCCATTTCAGCAACTGAAAATGAAAATGAAAACTAATAACTTTTTCATTTAAAACCTATCTCAGTGTCAGAAGTTCATAAAGCTCTGAAAGACATTGATTACAAAAAGTCTGCAGGCCCAGATAATCTGGATCTTCTTTTATTGAAAGTGTCAACTGATATTATTGCTGATCCTATTACCCATATTTTTAATCTGAGTCTTCTTTCAAACTCTATTCCTAAAAGTTGGAAAGCAGCATATGTCCTTCCCTTAGGTGGAGACCTCTCAGATTTGAATAATTATCGTCCAATATCTAAACTCTCAGTTTTGCCTAAGATCCTGGAATCACTTGTAAATTTACAGTTGAAACCATTTTTAGCTGACAAAAACATCTTAAATAATTTTCAGTCAGGTTTTAGAAGTGGTCATAGCACCATCACTGCTGCTTCATGTGTCACAAATGATATTATCAGGGCCTTGGACAGAAAACAACAATGTGCTGCATTATTTGTTGATCTTTCCAAGGCGTCCGATTCAGTTGATAATGATCTGTTACTGACCAAATTACGTTCAATTGGTTTAAGTACAAAGGCTGTTACATGGTTCCAAAATGATCTTGTAGCTCGTACTCAATGTGTTTCTGTAGAAGGATATAAGAGAGATAACCAGAGGTGTCCGTCAAGGATCAATCTTGGGGCCCATTCTGTTTTAAATTTTTATAAATGATTTGGGTAAGGACATTCAAGCAAAATTACATTTATATGCTGATGATACAGTGGTTTACACCCATGCTCCCACCATTCCAGGAGCCATACAGGAACTCCAGGCTGCATTTCAGGTATTGCAGAATACATTGTTGAGTTTAAAATTGGTTTTAAATACACAGAAAACAAAGTTTATGGTCTTCTCAAAAACTCGATCACAGCAATCTGACAATTGCAGAATATTATCCTTAGATGGAAAATCCATTGAGAGAGTGTCTTCTTACAAGTACTTGGGGATATGGACAGATGATAAGCTCACCTTTAACGTACACATTACTAATCTAGTCAAAAAGCTTAAAGTAAAGCTTGGCTTTTATTTCAGAAACAAATCCTGTTTCACATTTAGTACTAAGAAAAAACTCGTGGAAGCTACTTTTCTGCCTGTGATTGATTATGGTGACTTATTATACATGCATGCTGCATCCTCCATTTTACGTCACGTTGCTTCAGTGTACCATGCATCATTACGATTTATTAGAAACGCTAAGTCCCTCACTCACCATTGTATTCTCTATAATTTAGTTGGTTGGACATCACTTACAGTTCATAGACAACAGCACTGGTTTATATTTATCTATAAAGCAATACTTGGCAAACTACCACTGTACCTCGGTAACCTCCTCTCTGTGAGCTCTGGTATGTATCAGCTCCGCTCCTCAAGGTGGTTACTTTTTAATTACCCCAAGTTTCAACCGAGTTAGGAAAAACTGCGTTCTCCTATTCAGCACCCTGGGGATGGAGTATCCTACAGAAAGATCTTAAACTAGAAACTCTCATCTCCATAAATGAATTTAAAACTTCCATAAAAAAAATGGTAATAAACACATGTGCTTGTTTTTCTTGAGATGTTACTGTACTTATTTATTTGAAAATGTAAAGTGCTGTTAATATGTATGTATGTAACTGTTTTTGTGGATTGGCTGCTACCTTGGCCAGGTCTCTCTTGAAAAAGAGATTCTGAATCTCAATGGGACTTCCTGGTTAAATAAAGGTTAAATATAATATAATATGATGCATGAGATATAGAATTAAAAAGTAAAGGAAAAAGTGAAATAACTCAACTAAATGTTTTTGTTTTTATTTTATATTCAAGTCCACAAGCCTCAAGTTGACAGTGCTGTAAACCTTTGGCCTTCTCTCAATGAGCTTCTTGAGTAAGTCCGATAAGTCCGGTAAGAAATGTTTTTCACTTCACAGCCGTGGGTTGTCAGGGAGAAGAAATGCAAAAAGTGCAGACCAGGTTTCAAAGCAAACAATGGCTATTATTTTAAGTTTTGAGTTTTTTTGGGGTTTTTTTTTGTTTGTTATATGTGTCATTCATAGTTTTGATGTGTTTCGATTTTACTGGTTTTATTGTTTTAAGACTAGCATGATTAAATCTGAGCATTTATTTTATCATTATTTTATTACTGTTGTTCTATGTATTTGTGCAGCACTTTGGAAACTGTTTATGAAAGACAATATATAAATTAAAGCCGCTCGCGGCAATGATGGCCCTCGCCCCGGTGCGCACGCCCCTCCCAGGCAACCGCTGAGGTCTTGTGACCGCCCTGGCACGACTCTCTCCTCCCGACAGCTCGTCCACCAGAAAAATTACATAGGGCACCTTTAATATTTGAAAATGGGAACGATCTAGAGCCAAATTATAGAAACTAGGCCACAGGTCACATGACTTTTATAATCAAGAGCACTGTCAGATTAAGACTGCATAAAAACAGACCCTCCACCAGAAAAGTTACATAGTGCACCTTTAAACATATTTTGGGGGGGGGTATTTGCGCCCTTTGTGGCCAACCATGGAAAATACCCCATATCCATAATGTATTTTTTTGGTCGTAGACACGCATAGAATTTAATACCCATATTTGGTACAAATCCGATGATGTTGATGTTTCATGTCTGGATAGGGGGCGCTATAGAGTTCACTTTTCATATACTTTATAGTGTATTATATTCAGTCCATGTTCAAGCTTTAGTGATTCAGATTTCAGCACAATCAGACAAACTCTGTGCGTGTAGTAATTTTTGAACTATTTATTGGGGGAGTCTTTGCGCCCCTGCTGGCCAACCGTGGGAAACATCCCATATCCATAATATTTTTTTTTGTTTGCTTTGATACAGAGAATTGAATACCCAAATTTGGTACAAATCCGATAATGTTGACGTTTCTTGTATAGGCTAGGTGGCGCTATAGAGTAACTTTTCATATGCTTTATAGTTTATTATAATCAAGCCCTAATCAGGTATTAGTGATTCAAATTTAAGCACGATCAGACAAAGCCTGTGTGTGTAGGCATTTTTAAACTATTTTTTAGGGAGTCTTTGCGCCCCTGCTGGCAAACAATGAAAATTGCACCATGTCCATAATATAAGATTTTGCTTGAAATCATGGATAGAATATAATCCCCAAATTTGGTCCAAATCCGATAATGTTGACGTTTCACGTATACACTAGGTGGCGCTACAGAGTTCACTTTTATTATATTTCATATTTCATCACATTCAGGCCGGGATCACACAATAGTGATGTGAGTTTGAGCTCTGTAGGCCAAAGCCTGTGGCCGTGAGAGGGCATCAAAGAAACAGGAAACAAAGGTGTTATTCGCCGGCGTGCTACGGACAAACCGTGAAAAACTGCGCTGAGAAAAATGCGGCGTTTGTGGACCCACATCTGTAGATGTGACGTGTCAAATCTGAGCTCGTTTGGACCAAAAACAAGACACTTGAAGACTTTGGCGTACACGCAGTCAAAACAGCGGTGAATTTTTGATTCAATATGGCCGACTTCCTGTTGGTCATAGGGCGGTGTGACAATGACATTTTCTGCTTGTCTCCTTGTTTTCTATCACTGTCCTGAATTTTGTCGGCCTACACCAAAATATGCTTTTCAGCTCCCCATAGGCTTTCAATTTTTGACTTTTCCAGGGGGCGCTGTCGAGTAGGGGCACTTTGGGCATTGTCGCGATGCCCGTTTTATCAAATTTTTCGCCGGACCGGTCGATCTGATACCCCCATGTGAGACTTTTCGTCGATGTTCAGGCCCTCAAAATCGCGATCGTTTGCAAAGAAAAATAATAATAATAATAATTAAAGCCGCTCGCGGCAATGATGGCCCTCGCCCCGGTACGCACGCCCATGCCAGGCAACCGCCGAGGACTCGTGACCGTCCTGGCACGACTCTCTCCTCCCGACAGCTCGTCCCCCAGAAAAATTACATAGGGCACCTTTAATATTTGAAAATGGGAACGATCTAGAGCCAAATTATAGAAACTAGGACACAGGTCACATGACTTTTATAATCAAGAGCACTGTCAGACTAAGACTGTGCATAAAAACAGACCCTCCAACAGAAAAGTTACATAGTGCACCTTTAAACATATTTTGGGGGGGAGTATTTGCGCCCTTTGTGGCCAACCATGGAAAACACCCCATATCCATAATGTATTTTTTTGGTCGTAGACACGCATAGAAATTAATACCCATATTTGGTACAAACCCGATAATGTTGATGTTTCATGTCTGGATAGGGGGCGCTATAGAGTTCACTTTTCATATACTTTATAGTGTATTATATTCAGTCCATGTTCAAGCTTTAGTGATTCAAATTTCAGCACAATCAGAACAAAGTCTGTGCGTGTAGTAATTTTGGAACTATTTATTGGGGGCAGCTTTGCGCCCCTCCTGGCCGACCGTCTTTGCGCCCCTGCTGGCGAACGATGAAAATTGCACCATGTCCATAATATAAGATTTTGCTTGAAATCATGGATAGAATATAATACCCAAATTTGGTCCAAATCCGATAATGTTGACGTTTCACGTATACACTAGGTGGCGCTACAGAGTTCACTTTTATTATATTTCATATTTCATCACATTCAGGCCGGGATCACACAATAGTGATGTGAGTTTGAGCTCTGTAGGCCAAAGCCTGTGGCCGTGAGAGGTCATCAAAGAAACAGGAAACGAAGGTGTTATTCGCCGGCGTGCTACGGACAAACCGTGAAAAAGTGC
The DNA here is from genome assembly GCA_034769755.1 of Odontamblyopus lacepedii. Taxonomy (NCBI): domain Eukaryota; kingdom Metazoa; phylum Chordata; class Actinopteri; order Gobiiformes; family Gobiidae; genus Odontamblyopus; species Odontamblyopus lacepedii. The sequence goes on from CM068351.1 coordinate 13,224,353, forward strand.
ACTGAGAAAAATGATGCGTTTGTGGAGCCACATCTGTAGATGTGACGTGTCAAATCTGAGCTCGTTTGGACCAAAACCAAGACACTTGAAGACTTTGGCGTACACGCAGTCAAAACGGCGGTGAATTTTTCATTCAATATGGCCGACTTCCTGTTGGTCATAGAGACGTGCTCCAATTCATCTTTTGGCTTGTCTCATGGTTCTCTGTCAATGTCCCGAATTTCGTTTCCCTGCGACAAACTTTGATAGTCCCCTCTCCCATAGGGATCCAATTCTAGGGGGCGCAGTTGAGTGAGGCCACTTTGGTCATTGTTGCGATGACCGTTTTATTGAATTTTTCACCGGGCCGGTCGATTCTATACCCCCATGTGAGACTTTTCGTTGATGTTCAGGGGGTCAAATCTGCATTTCTTTGTTTATACAGAACGAAGAACAATGTTAACTTAAAGCCGCTCGCGGCAATGATGGCCCTCGCCCCGGCGCGTACGCCAATGCCAGGCAACCGCTGAGGTCTTGTGACCGCCCTGGCACGACTCTCTCCTCCCGACAGCTCGTCCCCCAGAAAAATGACATAGGGCACCTTTAATATTTGAAAATGGGAACGATCTAGAGCCAAATTATAGAAACTAGGCCACAGGTCACATGACTTTTATAATCAAGAGCACTGTCAGACTAAGACTGTGCATAAAAACAGACCCTCCAACAGAAAAGTTTCATAAACATATTTTGGGGGGGGAGTATTTGCGCCCTTTGTGGCCAACCATGGAAAATACCCCATATCCATAATGTATTTTTTTGGTCGTAGACACGCATAGAATTTAATACCCATATTTGGTACAAATCCGATAATGTTGATGTTTCATGTCTGGATAGGGGGCGCTATAGAGTTCACTTTTCATATACTTTGTAGTGTGTTATATTCAGTCCATGTTCAGGCTTTAGTGATTCAAATTTCAGCACAATCAGACAAAGTCTGTGCGTGTAGTAATTTTTGAACTATTTAATGGGGGAGTCTTTGAGCCCCTGCTGGCCAACCGTGGGAAACACCCCATATCCATAATATTTTTTTTTGCTTGCTTTGATACAGAGAATTGAATACCCAAATTTTGTACAAATCCGATAATGTTGACGTTTCTTGTATAGGCTAGGTGGCGCTATAGAGTAACTTTTCATATGCTTTATAGTTTATTATAATCAAGCCCTAATCAGGCATTAGTGATTCAAATTTCAGCACGATCAGACAAAGCCTGTGTGTGTAGGCATTTTTTTACTATTTTTTTAGGGAGAAAAATGATGCGTTTGTGGACCCACATCTGTAGATGTGATGTGTCAAATCTGAGCTCGTTTGGACCAAAACCAAGACACTTGAAGACTTTGGCGTACACGCAGTCAAAACAGCGGTGAATTTTTGATCCAATATGGCCGACTTCCTGTTGGTCATAGGGCGGTGTGACAATGACATTTTCTGCTTGTCTCCTTGTTTTCTATCACTGTCCTGAATTTTGTCGGCCTACGCCAAAATATGCTTTTCAGCTCCCCATAGGCTTTCAATTTTTGACTTTTCCAGGGGGCGCTGTCGAGTGGGGGCACTTTGGGCATTGTCGCGATGCCCGTTTTATCAAATTTTTCACCGGGCCGGTCGATCTGATACCCCCATGTGAGACTTTTCGTCGATGTTCAGGGGGTCAAAAATGCGATCATTTTGGCGGAAGAATAATAATAATAATAATAAAAAGAAACCGAGCAAGAACAATACCCCTCGCCATTAACTTCGTTAACTGGCGAGGGCCAATAAAGAAACCAACGAAGAACAATAGCCCTCGCCACTTCGTTAGGCGAGGGCCAAAAAGAAACCGAGCAAGAACAATAGCCCTCGCCATTCACTTCGTTACTTGGCGAGGGCCAAATATAATCCATGGATGACAAAAGGTCTGGCAAAAGCAAAAAGAAAAATCTGTCATACAAAACATTTATAAAACACCCAAGTAAGGGAAATGAGGACAAGTACAAGACATATAGAAATAAACTGACAACCATTATACGAGAACAGAAGCACAATTATTACAATATGCTATTCCAGAAGTATAAATAAATATTAAGGCGACCTGGAAGGTAATTAAGGAGGTTATTGACCAACCCGATTCTAAACATTCATTAACAGAGACTCTAAAAAGTGATGGTAGAGTTACCAACCAAGCACAAGAAATTGTTAATGAATTTAATACTTTTTTTGTTAATGTGGGTCCAAATACCAAATTCACCAAACCCATTCATCAGAAGAAAAAAATGATATTGATATTAAACGAAATTCCATGTTTCTTAGGGCAGTGTGTGAAAGTGATATTTTAGAGGTGGTCAAGAAAAGCAAGAGTAAGAAATCTACCGATTGTAAAAATATTGACATGTCAATGATTAAGGAGGTGATTAATTATATAGTTAAACCAGTGACCTACATTTGCAATAGATCCTTTGCAACGGGAACATTTCCTCAAAAAATGAAGCTGGCCAAAGTGCTTCCAATTTATAAAGATGGAGAAAAACTACAGGCCAATCTCACTTTTGGATCAATTTTCCAAAATACTTGAAAAATTGTTTGTTCAACAATCAGATAGTTTTTTAGAAAAATGTAGTATTTTATGTGACCAACATTATGGGTTTTGTAGTAGAGGTAAGATCGGGCCTAAAAAATCCAGCCCGACCCGACCCGACCCGCGGGTATTAAAGCCCGACCCGACCTGAGCCCGACCAATTAACTTGATTTGCAGCCCGAGCCCGAAGCAAACCCGAAATTTCATGCGGACCTGCGGAGGGGAAGATTATTAAGAGGGCGTCGTTCACGTGCGCAGAGCTCTGGCTCTGCGGCTCCTGTTACAGGAGCTGCTCTGGCTCTGGCTCATGCTCTGCGCACGAATTTAACTGTTTATTTATTTAAAAAAAGTCAGCGAGAAAGAAGCCCAACCCGACCCGAAGCAATGATTGACATTTTAGGCCCAACCCGACCCGGCTCGGGCTCGGGCTTAAGATCTTACCTCTATTTTGTAGCAATAGATCAACATCACGAGCAGTGATGGATTTTATTGAAAACGTAACATCAGCTATCGACAGCAAAGAAAATGTAATTGGAATATTTATCGATTTACGAAAAGCATTTGATACTATTGACCATAATTTACTTTTACAGAAGTGTAATTATTATGGGATCAGAGGTGTGGCTAATAGTTGTTTAAAAAAGTTACTTACACAATAGATTTCAATATGTAGAAATAAATGGAACAGTTTCTCAACAAGAATCCTTATCTTGTGGAACCCGCAAGGCTCTGTTTTGGGGCCAAAATTATTTATTCTTTATTTGAATGACATATGTAAAGTATCTAAAATACTGAAGATGATTATTTTTGCTGATGATACAAATTTATTCTGTTCAGGACCTGATGTTAAGCAATTAAATTCTCAAGATGAAAGAGAGTTGATATTGTTTAAAAAATGGTTTGACTTAATAAGTTATCTTTGAATGAGAAAAAGACAAAATTTATGGTTTTTGGATCCAGTAAGATAAATTGTGATTTAAAACTGAACTGGAATGGGATTTAATTAGAATGAGTTTATGAGTTTATGGTTTATGACCATCACTCAATCACTTTCCATAATATTTGGCTGCCACATCCCATTGTCTCCCTCTCTGTGCATTCTTGGTGATACTTCCACAACCACTCTCAACCAATACAATACAAAACATCTACTTGTGTCGCTAACTATCGCCAAGAAAGTCATATTAGTTAATTGGAAAAGCCGAAAAAAAATACACATTAAGACATGGAAAAACTTCATTGCGGACCACTTCTCCTTAGAATATAATCCATCACATTCAGAGCAGAGCCCCACCATATCTCCACTCTCCACTCTCTGGCTTCCATAATACTCCACTACTAATCACACAAATACACTCATATCTCTGTGGTAAGAACATATCAAATAGTTAGAATTTGTATATTATTATTATTATTATTATTATTATTATTATTATTATTATTATTATTATTATTATTATTATTATTATCATCAACCCATCTTGCTGTCAAACAAACACTCAAAAATATATCCATAGAATAGGGCAAGCGGGGCAGGGGGACCAGAGACTGGAGGCCACACACCTCTGGCCTGTTGGTACTCTTACCCTGTCATTTTTTTTAATGCAACATTAGCTTAGGGCAAACCTCCATTCCCACAAAGAACAAATAGGGGGGTCTGCGGACAAGGCTACACACCTTGAGACCGCAGACAACCCTTTTTTTAAATTTTTTTTTTTTATGCACCACTACATGTCACAACCCTCCACAAAGAATCACTTTTAAAATCATAACAAATGGACAAAAACTCACTCAACTGTATGACAGCAAGATCGAAAAATGCACCAACATCACATCCTTTTCCAATATACACTTTCTCCATTATTATTATTATTATTATTATTATTATTATTATTATTATTATCATCATTATTATTATTATTGTTATCATTGTCATTATTGTTATTATTTATTTACTTAATCTATTTTATTTTTTATTATTATTATTGTTCTACTCTGACTGCCAATCACCCTTTGAACCTGCTTTTCTCTAATTAATTAACTGTCCTTCATATGACCCACAATGTTACACCCACACCCACACCCACATCCACACACACATATACATACACCTATACCCTCTTCCCTTTTTCTCTGCTGTCTAATGTATGTAAATGCACTATACCTGTGATATGTAATTGCAATGCCATATGTTTGTACACCTGGTGACAGCAAAATAAAAAAAAAAATAAATAAAAAAAGAATGAGTTTATGAGACAAGTTTTTTGGGAGTGATTATAGACCATCAGATTTGTTGGAAGCCGCATATACGACATGTCAAGAGTAAAATCTCAAAAACTATTGGCAAACTTTATAAAACAAAACTTTTATTAGATAGGAAACGTTTGCATTTATTATATTCATCACGTGTGCTTCCTTATCTGTCTCACTGCTCTGAAATCTGGGAAACACATGCAAAACATATTTAGATCCAATAATTAAATTACAAAAAAGGGTCGTACTAATCATTAATAATGCTGGATTCAACCAATGAACTTTATGTTAAATCTAATATATTGAAATTTGCAGACATGGTTTAGTTTAAAATCATGGAAATTCTGTATCGTGCTGTGAATAATGATCTTCCTGTAGGAAAACAATCTTTATTTAAATTACGAAATAGTTTGTACATCCAGTCAAACCATCAAAGAGGTTTGAATCAATTAAAGCCAGAACCAAAGTCAGACAAAGACGTGTCTGTTTTAGGAGTTCAACTCTGGAATGAGCTCGAGCATCGGTTTAAGTTGATTAGTGTCTCTAACACAGTTTAAAAAAAGGTTAAAATATGAAATGATTAACATGTACACATTGTTGTAAAGAGTAAAAAGACGGGAATAATAAGAACAAGGTAGAATATTGTTCTGTTTGAGTTGCTGTAATGTTGAGGGGGGCTTGCATAAGCAAGCTGCTTCAGCCCAGTCCTTTTTTGGTTGTGACCAACACAATGAGGAAATGTATTTGTAAATGTTATTTCTTTATGAATGTTGACAACCAAAATAAATTCATTCATTTATTCATTCATTTGAAGTTATGTCATCAGAATAAATTGAAATAATGATGTCGTTGCAATAATCACATGACACACACACAGAAAAGTAAAACAGCAGCTGAATCCACTGCACATTTATTCTACGTATTGTATCAGAAGCACATGACACTTTACAGTGACACAGACCAAGTGGCAGCAGACACCAGTTTTATTATTCACAGATCAGGCCAAAGGCAAAACTATAAACTAAGAAACTGCAGGCAAATGTGTAAAATTCAATGTAATGTTTTGTTTTCTAATGACAGAGTCATTGTTTGGTCAGTGTGCAGCTCTTGCATCTACATACATGAGAATCAGTTTGGTATTCCCACAAAACAAAACTTATTCAGCCTGTAGAACCTCAGAATCAAATCAGAAGATAAAGTCCATGTCCAGGTGCTTGCGGCTGTGGCATCTTTAACAGTCGGCTTTACGTGTGGCACAGACAGAGGGAGCGGTTTTGCATGGTCCCACACTGTGAGTGAGTGTTATAGGCCGTGTTTGCAGGAGACTTTGGCCTCTTTTATCAACTCTAATAATCAAATAATCAAAGGTTAGAAACACATCATCAAATATTGACATTTATGAGCAAACTTTGAATTATTAGTCCAGTAAAGACATAAGGAAGTTAAGTGTTTGTGTATTTATTAATATGGGATGTTGTATAACTGGCAGATTACAGAGGCCTGGTGGATCAGCCAAAACAAACACCAGGCTCAGAGACGATATTTGACCTGACCCTGTCTCTAAGGGAGCCCCGGCCTCTGCAGGGGAAACTCATGTTGACTGTTTGTCTCGTCCATCTCGTCCTTTCGGTCTTTACCCAAACCTCATGGCCATAGGTGAGGGCAGGAGTGTAGATTGAGGTAAATCGAGAGCTTTGCCTTTCGAGTCAGCTCCTTCTTCAGCACAACAGTCCAGAACAGCGACCACCTCACTGCAGATGCTGCACAGATCCACCCGTCATCCTTCCCTCACTCGTGAACAAGACCCAGAGATCCCTGAACTCCTCCAGTTGAGGCAGGAACTCTGCACCACCTGCAGAGGGCGCCACCTTTTTCAGGCCCAGAACCAGGGGCTCGGATTTGGAGGAGCTGATCTTTATCCCAGCAACTTCACACTTTGTTCAAACTGCCAGAGTGCATGTTACAGGTCCTGGTTTAGTCCTGGTTTAGTCCTGGTTCAGTCCTGGTTTAGTCCTGGTTTAGTCCTGGTTCAGTCCTGGTTTAGTCCTGGTTTAGTCCTGGTTCAGTCCTGGTTCAGACCTGGTTCCAACGTGCACCGGGAACAGGTCTGACTTACTGCTGAACACAGCTCCTGCTCCGATCACACAGGGAGCACATGTGGGCTGGTTGGGCAAACTCCCAAGACCCCATGAGAGAGAGAACAGAGCTGGTCCAGTTTAGAGACCGGGACAAAAACCACACTGCTGCTGAACCTGAGGTTTACTATCTGTCGAATTCTCCCCTCAGTCCCTGGAACAGACCTCACCGGGGGCAGAGGAGTGTGATAAGATACTCAGGACAGATCTCAGCCACTCTACAGTTTACTGTAGATTTTACACTGTAAACAATGTTGGTGAAGCTCTTCCCCCTCCTGAGGCGTTTGCCAGAATTTCTTTGAGGCTGACCAATATTTCTCCTCCGTGGCCTCCCTGACCTCCTCCTGCACCAAGCTTGGCCTGTCGTCAGGTGTCTCAGGAGTCCCACTGTGCCAGAGCGGCTTTGGGGGTCTATGCTACAGGTGCTTTTACCTGCTGTTCTGTGGTGCTTCACTTCACGTGTGCTGAGCCCTTTTAACCCCAGAGGAACATTAAACATAACTATGCATAACTTCGCTAGCGTGTTCTGCTGCACTAAAGGTGCACACTCAGTTTGGCCACTCTACATCACACCAGAGTCCAACATTTCCTTACCCTCGCACTGCTTCTCCCTCCTCCCATGGGCGTAATGGAAAACCCGGACACGCTGGGAACCTAAATGCACCAGCTGACCAGGGGTCATGTGAGTCATTTGTGTGGCCAATTATCCCTATTTTCTGTATATTTGATGTGTTCTGTGTAGCTTAGTCGTGTCGTGTAATGAAGCTAGTGTCCTTCTTTTGGGCCCATGAGATTTTCCCATTTTCAGATCTGTTATAATGTCGTTTCCTCATCACAAACACACCTGGAGTTGTGTTTTGTTTCATTCATGAGAGTTCTTCTCTCAAACAGAGCACCTTGTGATGTCATGAGGTAATATAGGTGCTCCACTGTGTTTTTAAACTTCATACATCTTCACTAGAATCATTTAGATAATTTAAGTCCTGGAGTTTCCAAACTCTACTGAACTAATGGTAAAATGGAGCTGTTAAAAATGACCACTGCATGACATCACAAGGTGTAATGGAGCACTTTGAGTTTTGGAGATGGAAACAGATTCAAAGGGAAAACACTTCATCAAACATTGACAGGACATTTATGAGCCTAATTCTTTATCACAGTTCTGCAGAACCATAAATAACTCACCCCAGTAAAGACGCCTCTGTCTCGTGCTCAGAGCCAAAAGGAAGTTCAAGTTTATTAAGGTTTATTAATCCAAGGTCAGTTCATTCTTCAGAAGGAGCAACTCAAAACCGCCTCTGGATGAAGACATTTTATACTTGAGACGTTGTGCAGCTGAACCGCTCTGTATGATGCTTTCTGTGTTTACACTGGGCTGAATATGGCAGCAGTCTGGGAGGGCAAAGGAAACCCACAGGAACAACTTCTGAACTTTTGTCTTGAAGCTCTTAAAGTCTGTTTTTATGCTCCTTGATACCGGGAGGTTCAGGTATTTTCACCTGTGTTTTTGCAGATGATTAATATGTGACTGTGAAGGTCGTACAGAACACACAAATAAAACAAAGTCAATTCAATAAACTTTATTCTGCAGAACTAATAAAAACTACGACAAAACATGGACAGAAAACTGCACAAAACCACAACAAACATGTTTAATCGAGTGTTTAGAGCGTGAATGTTGCGCTTAATTTACACAGATCATATTTTTTGTGTAGTATTGTGAAGTAGTATTGTGAAGTAGTATTGTGAAGTATTTGTGAGTTATTGAATACTTTGTCTCCAATTTGGAGAATATTTTGGCAAAAAAACAAATTGGGGACTTTGTTTGGCAGTCAAATCAAGTTTGACTACTCAGCAATATAATCTACCAACACAACTTGAACAAAGGATACAACAATGGCAAAGAAGATGGCAGAGGACATGGAAGAAGTGAAAAAATCACTTAGGATGGAGGACTTGGTGATAACTGGATTAGTGACAAGACATTACACCTATGCCAGAGCTACAGCTGGTGACAAGGAAGGTGAAGGCACCATCAGGTGAACTACACACTTGAACAAGTCATTAACTTCTTCCAAGCCAAAGATATTCCTCTAGAAAGTAGGAATATTTCTGCTTGCCACACTATCCCACAAAAACAAGGAAACAGCCCAAAACTAATCCTAAAATTTGTTAACCGCAAACACAAAACGGAAGTGCTTAAGCTAAACAAAAAACTAAAAGGCACAAATGTGTATGTAAATGAACACCTTACAAAAAAAAATGCAGAAATTACACGACCGGCTCGAATACTGAAGAAACTAAAGAGGATCCAGGACACATGGACAAGGAACTGCAAAGTAATGATCAAACTTAATGGAACAGCAGAACAAGCCGAAATAATAACAATACGAGAAGTGGAAGAGTTGGACAAATTTAAATAAGATCACAAGATGACTAAGAAAAATATACTGCTTGGTAATATACAACCAAGTAGGGTAATTAAAAGGAAGAAATAAATTGAACAAATAGAGGAACCAACAGACTTTAAGACTTTTGAACACCAGGAATATAAGTCCTATGATTTAGAAACAGACACTGATCCTGATGCTGTTTGTCAGAGAATCTAAACTTGGACTGTGGCTGTTACTCTGAGGGTGACATTAAAGCATCAACAAAACAACTGTCACTGATCCACTTTAACAGCAGGAGTCTCGATAAAAATATGTCCAAAATAAAAGATGATTTAAATCATTTCAATTTCAAATTTAGTCTTGTAGCAGTTTCAGAAACTTGGCTATGTGACGATAAAGAGTTGGATAATGAATTAGAAGACTATGATTTATTTAAACAAAACAGGAAAAAACAAAAAAGGGGGAGGAGTCGCTTTGTTTGTAAAAAGGGGTCTAAATTGTAAGATTATTGAAGAAATGACCCTGTCTGTTGATGAGTTGATGGAATGTGTTACAGTTGTGATAAGAAATGAATCACTAAAAAAAGGTATATTGATAAACTGTATTTATAGAACTCCAGGATCATGCACTGATGAGTTTAATATGAAAATCTCTGAATTATATTCTAAGCATAATGACAAGGCTCTTTTAGTCTGCGGGGACTTCAATGTTGATTTATTAAAATCATGTGAGCACATAAAAACATCAGATTTTGTGAACAGTATGTTTGGTTTGGGGATGTTCCCTTTAATATCCAAACCCAGCAGAATAACTAACGATAGCGCTACTTTGATTGATCATATTTTTGTGAACATAACAGACAGAAATGCTAAAAGTGGATTATTTTTGACCGATGTAAGTGATCATCTGCCTGTTTTTGTTGTGTTTGAAATGAAGCTAAAGTTAAAAAGGTAGATTTATATAAGTTACAGAGAATGAGACAGCCAGAGGCAATTGAAGCATTTAAAGCAAAACTTTGTGACCATGATTGGAATGAAGTCTATGTTGAGGACACAAATGACTCCCATAATGCATTTCTTGACACATTTATTTCATTATATGACCGTTACCCCTATGAACTAACATCAAGGACCATGTTGTCCACCCTCCTGTGGGCTCACCACCTGCAGAGGGGTTCATAGGTGGTCAGGTGCTATGAGGATTGGGCAGCAAGCTGCCCCTGCGACCCAGCTGGATTAAGCGGGAGAAGATGGATGGATGGATGGAAAATTAAAGTAAAATCTAAAAATAATTAAAGCCGCTCGCGGCAATGATGGCCCTCGCCCCGGTGCGCACGCCCATGCCAGGCAACCGCTGAGGTCTCGTGACCGCCCTGGCACGACTCTCTCCTCCCAACAGCTCGTCCCCCAGAAAAATTACATAGGGCACCTTTAATATTTGAAAATGGGAACGATCTAGAGCCAAATTATAGAAACTAGGCCACAGGTCACATGACTTTTATAATCAAGAGCACTGTCAGACTAAGACTGTGCAGAAAAACAGACCCTCCAACAGAAAAGTTACATAGTGCACCTTTAAACATATTTTGGGGGGAGTATTTGCGCCCTTTGTGGCCAACCATGGAAAATACCCCATATCCATAAGGTATTTTTTGGGTCGTGAGACACGCATAGAATTTAAAACCCATATTTGGTACAAATCCGATATGGTTGATGTTTCATGTCTGGATAGGGGGCGCTATAGAGTTCACTTTTCATATACTTTATAGTTTATTATATTCAGTCCATGTTCAAGCTTTAGTGATTCAGATTTCAGCACAATCAGACAAAGTCTGTGCGTGTAGTAATTTTGGAACTGGTCTTTGCGCCCCTGCTGGCCAACCGTGGGAAACACCCCATATCCATAATATATTTTTTTGCTTGCTTTGATACAGAGAATTGAATACCCAAATTTGGTACAAATCCAATAATGTTGACGTTTCTTGTATAGGCTAGGTGGCGCTATAGAGTAACTTTTCATATGCTTTATAGTTTATTATAATCAAGCCCTAATCAGGCATTAGTGATTCAAATTTCAGCACCATCAGACAAAGCCTGTGTGTGTAGGCATTTTTTAACAATTTTTTTAGGGAGTCTTTGCGCCCCTGCTGGCGAACGATGAAAATTGCACCATGTCCGTAAAATAAGTTTTAGCTTGAAATCATGCGTAGAATTTAATCCCCAAATTTGGTCCAAATCCGATAATGAGAGGTCATCAAAGAAACAGGAAACGAAGGTGTTATTCTCCGGCGTGCTACGGACAAACCGTAAAAAAGTGCGCTGAGAAAAATGATGCGTTTGTGGACCCACAACTGTAGATGTGACGTGTCAAATCTGAGCTCGTTTGGACCAAAACCAAGACACTTGAAGACTTTGGCGTACACGCAGTCAAAACAGCGGCGAGTTTTTTAATCCAATATGGCCGACTTCCTGTTGGTCATAGAGACGTGCTCCAATTCATCTTTTGGCTTGTCTTTTGGTTCTCTGTCACTGTCCCGAATTTCGTTTCCCTGCGACAAACTTTGCTTGTCCCCTCTCCCATAGGGGTCCAATTCTAGGGGGCGCCGTTGAGTGGGGTCACTTTGGTCATTGTTGCGATCTCCGTTTTATCGAATTTTTCGCCGGGCCGGTCGATTCTATACCCCCATGTGAGACTTTTCGTCGATGTTCAGGGGGTCAAATCTGCATTTCTTTGTTTATACAGAACGAAGAACAATGTTAACTTAAAGCCGCTCGCGGCAATGATGGCCCTCGCCCCGGTGCGCACGCCCATGCCAGGTAACCGCTGAGGTCTCGTGACCGCCCTGGCACGACTCTCTCCTCCCGACAGCTCGTCCCCCAGAAAAATTACATAGGGCACCTTTAATATTTGAAAAGGGGAACGATCTAGAGCCAAATTATAGAAACTAGGACACAGGTCACATGACTTTTATAATCAAGAGCACTGTCAGACTAAGACTGTGCAGAAAAACAGACCCTCCAACAGAAAAGTTACATAGTGCACCTTTAAACCTATTTTGGGGGGAGTATTTGCCCCCATTGTGGCCAACCATGGAAAATACCCCATATCCATAATGTATTTTTTTGGTCGTAGACACGCATAGAATTTAATACCTATATTTGGTACAAATCCCATAATGTTGATGTTTCATGTCTGAGTAGGGGGCGCTATAGAGTTCACTTTTCATATACTTTATAGTGTATTATATTCAGTCCATGTTCAAGCTTTAGTGATTCAGATTTCAGCACAATCAGAGAAAGTCTGTGCGTGTAGTAATTTTGGAACTATTTCTTGGGGGAGGCTTTGCGCTCCTCCTGGCCAACCGTCTTTGCGCCCCTGCTGGCGAACGATGAAGATTGCACCATGTCCATAATACAAGATTTTGCTTGAAATCATGGATAGAATATAATCCCCAAATTTGGTCCAAATCAGATAATGTTGACGTTTCACGTATACACTAGGTGGCGCTACAGAGTTCACTTTTATTATATTTCATATTTCATCACATTCAGGCCGGGATCACACGATAGTGATGTGAGTTTGAACTCTGTTGGACAGAGCCAGTGGCCGTGAGAGGTCATCAAAGAAACAGGAAACGAAGGCGTTATTCGCCGGCGTGCTACGGACAAACCGTGAAAAACTGCGCTTAGAAAAATGATGCGTTTGTGGACCCACATCTGTAGATGTGACGTGTCAAATCTGAGCTCGTTTGGACCAAAACCAAGACACTTGAAGACTTTGGCGTACACGCAGTCAAAACAGCGGCGAGTTTTTTGATCCAATATGGCCGACTTCCTGTTGGTCATAGAGACGTGCTCCATTTCATTTTTTGGCTTGTCTCATGGTTCTCTGTCACTGGCCCGAATTTCGTTTCCCTGCGACAAACTTTGCTTGACCCCTCTCCCATAGGGGTCCAATTCTAGGGGGCGCAGTTGAGTCAGGCCACTTTGGTCATTGTTGCGATGACCGTTTTATCGAATTTTTCACCGGGCCGGTCGATTCTATACCCCCATGTGAGACTTTTCGTTGATGTTCAGGGGGTCAAATCTGCATTTCTTTGTTTATACAGAACGAAGAACAATGTTAACTTAAAGCCGCTCGCGGCAATGATGGCCCTCGCCCCGGTGCGCACGCCCCTCCCAGGCAACCGCTCAGGTCTTGTGACCGCCCTGGCACGACTCTCTCCTCCTGACAGCTCGTCCCCCAGAAAAATTACATAGGGCACCTTTAATATTTGAAAATGGGAACGATCTAGAGCCAAATTATGGAAACTAGGCCACAGGTCACATGACTTTTATAATCAAGAGCACTGTCAGAGTAAGACTGTGCATAAAAACAGACTCTCCACCAGAAAAGTTTCATAGTGCACCTTTAAACATATTTTGGGGGGGAGTATTTGCGCCCTTTGTGGCCAACCATGGAAAATACCCCATATCCATAATATTTTTGGTCGTAGACACGCATAGAAATTAATACCCATATTTGGTACAAATCCAATAATGTTGATGTTTCATGTCTGGATAGGGGGCGCTATAGAGTTCACTTTTCATATACTTTATAGTGTATTATATTCAGTCCATGTTCAAGCTTTAGTGATTCAAATTTCAGCACAATCAGAGAAAGTCTGTGCGTGTAGTAATTTTTGAACTATTTATTGGGGGAGTCTTTGCGCCCCTGCTGGCCAACCATGGGAAATAACCCATATCCATAATATTTTTTTGCTTGCTTTGATACAGAGAATTGAATACTCAAATTTGGTACAAATCCGATAATGTTGACGTTTCTTGTATAGGCTAGGTGGCGCTATAGAGTAACTTTTCATATGCTTTATAGTTTATTATAATCAAGCCCTAATCAGGTATTAGTGATTAAAATTTCAGCACGATCAGACAAAGCCTGTGTGTGTAGGCATTTTTTTACTATTTTTTATTGAGTCTTTGCGCCCCTGGTGGCGAACAATGAAAATTGCACCATTTCCATAATATAAGATTTTGCTTGAAATCATGCATAGAATTTAATCCCCAAATTTGGTCCAAATCCGATAATGTTGATGTTTCACGTATACACTAGGTGGCGCTACAGAGTTCACTTTTATTATATTTCATATTTCATCACATTCAGGCCGGGATCACACAATAGTGATGTGAGTTTGAGCTCTGTAGGCCAAACCCTGTGGCCGTGAGAGGGCATCAAAGAAACAGGAAACGAAGGTGTTATTCGCCGGCGTGCTACGGACAAACCGTGAAAAAGTGCACTGAGAAAAATGATGCGTTTGTGGACCCACATCTGTAGATGTGACGTGTCAAATCTGAGCTCGTTTGGAGCAAAACCAAGACACTTGAAGACTTTGGCGTACACGCAGTCAAAACAGCGGTGAATTTTTGATCCAATATGGCCGACTTCCTGTTGGTCATAGGGGGGTGTGACAATGACATTTTCTGCTTGTCTCCTTGTTTTCTATCATTGTCCCGAATTTTGTCGGCCTACGCCAAAATATGCTTTTCAGCTCCCCATAGGCTTTCAATTTTTGACTTTTCCAGGGGGCGCTGTCGAGTAGGGGCACTTTGGGCATTGTCGCGATGCCCGTTTTATCAAATTTTTCGCCGGGCCGGTCGATCTGATACCCCCATGTGAGACTTTTCGTCGATGTTCAGGGGGTCAAAAATGCGATCATTTTGGCGGAAGAATAATAATAATAATAATAATAATAATAATTAAAGCCGCTGGCGGCAATGATGGCCCTCGCCCCGGCACGCACGTCCCTCTGATGCGACCGCCGAGGACTCGTGACCGCCCTGGCACAACACTCTCTCCTCCCGACAGCTCGTCTATTAGAAAAATTACATAGGGCACCTTTAATATTTGAAAATGGGAACCATCTAGAGCCAAATTATAGAACCTAGGACACAGGTCACATGACTTTTATAATCAAGAGCACTGTCAGACTAAGACTGTGCATAAAAACAGACCCTCCAACAGAAAAGTTACATAGTGCACCTTTAAACATATTTTGGGGGGGGAGTATTTGCGCCCTTTGTGGCCTACCATGGAAAATACCCCATATCCATAATGTATTTTTTTTGTCGTAGACACGCATAGAATTTAATACCCATATTTGGTACAAATCCGATAATGTTGATGTTTCATGTCTGAGTAGGGGGCGCTATAGAGTTCACTTTTCATATACTTTATAGTTTATTATATTCAGTCCATGTTCAAGCTTTAGTGATTCAGATTTCAGCACAATCAGACAAAGTCTGTGCGTGTAGTAATTTTGGAACTATTTATTGGGGAGTCTTTGCGCCCCTCCTGGCCAACCGTGGGAAACACCCCATATCCATAATATATTTTTTTGCTTGCTTTGATACAGAGAATTGAATACCCAAATTTGGTCCAAATCCGATAATGATGTTTTTTTAGGGAGGTCATCAAAGAAACAGGAAACTAAGGCGTTATTCGCCGGCGTGCTATGGACAAACCGTGAAAAACTGCGCTTAGAAAAATGATGCGTTTGTGGACCCACATCTGTAGATGTGATGTGTCAAATCTGAACTCGTTTCGACCAAAACCAAGACACTTGATGACTTTGGCGTACACGCAGTCAAAACAGCGGCGAGTTTTTTGATCCAATATGGCCGACTTCCTGTTGGTCATAGAGACGTGCTCCAATTCATCTTTTGGCTTATCTCATGGTTCTGTGTCAATGTCCCGAATTTCGTTTCCCTGCGACAAACTTTGATTGTCCCCTCTCCCATAGGGATCCAATTCTAGGGGGCGCAGTTGAGTGAGGCCACTTTGGTCATTGTTGCGATGACCGTTTTATTGAATTTTTCACCGGGCCGGTCGATTCTATACCCCCATGTGAGACTTTTCGTTGATGTTCAGGGGGTCAAATCTGCATTTCTTTGTTTATACAGAACGAAGAACAAAGTTAACTTAAAGCCGCTGGCGGCAATGATGGCCCTCGCCCCGGCACGCACGTCCCTCTGATGCGACCGCCGAGGACTCGTGACCGCCCTGGCACAACACTCTCTCCTCCCGACAGCTCGTCTATTAGAAAAATTACATAGTGCACCTTTAAATGTTTCTTAAAACTCATTGCACTCCTGCTGGACAATCGTGACAAATGACACAGGGCCATAATACAATATATTTTTTGGTCTGTAATTATGCATAGAATTTAATTCCCAAATTTGATACAAATCGGATAATGTTTACGTTTCACGTATACACTAGGTGGCGCTATAGAGTTCACTTTTATTATATTTCATATTCCATCACATTCAGGCCGGGATCACACAATAGTGATGTGAGTTTGAGCTCTGTAGGCCAAAGCCTGTGGCCGTGAGAGGTCATCAAAGAAACAGGAAACTAAGGCGTTATTCGCCGGCGTGCTACGGACAAACCGTGAAAAAGTGCGCTGAGAAAAATGATGCGTTTGTGGACCCACATCTGTAGATGTGACGTGTCAAATCTGAGCTCGTTTGGACCAAAACCAAGACACTTGAAGACTTTGGCGTACACGCAGTCAAAACAGCGGCGAAGTTTTTGATCCAATATGGCCGACTTCCTGTTGGTCATAGAGACGTGCTCCAATTCATCTTTTGGCTTGTCTCATGGTTCTCTGTCACTGTCCCGAATTTCGTTTCCTGCGACAAACTTTGATAGTCCCCTCTCCCATAGGGGTCCAATTCTAGGGGCGCAGTTGAGTGGGGTCACTTTGGTCATTGTTGCGATGACCGTTTTATTGAATTTTTCACCGGGCCGGTCGATTCTATACCCCCATGTGAGACTTTTCGTTGATGTTCAGGGGGTCAAATCTGCATTTCTTTGTTTATACAGAACGAAGAACAATGTTAACTTAAAGCCGCTCGCGGCAATGATGGCTCCTCGCCCGGGCGCGCCACGTCCCTCTGATGCGACCGCCAAGGACTCGTGACAGCCCTGGCACGACACTCTCTCCTCCCGACAGCTCGTCTATTAGAAAAATTACATAGTGCACCTTTAAATGTTTCTTTAAACTCATTGCACTCCTGCTGGGCAATCGTGACAAATGACACAGGGCCATAATGCAATATATTTTTTGGTTTGTAATCATGCATAGAATGCAATTCCCAAATTTGGTACAAATCCGATAATGTTGACGTTTCACGTATACACTAGGTGGCGCTACAGAGTTCACTTTTATTATATTTCATATTTCATCACATTCAGGCCGGGATCACACAATAGTGATGTGAGTTTGAGCTCTGTAGGCCAAAGCCTGTGGCCGTGAGAGGGCATCAAAGAAACAGGAAACGAACGAGTTATTCGCCGGCGTGCTACGGACAAACCGTGAAAAACTGCGCTTAGAAAAATGATGCGTTTGTGGACCCACGTCTGTAGATGTGACGTGTCAAATTTGAGCTCGTTTGGACCAAAACCAAGACACTTGAAGACTTTGGCGTACACGCAGTCAAAACAGCGGCGAGTTTTTTGATCCAATATGGCCGACTTCCTGTTGGTCATAGTGACGTGCTCCAATTCATCTTTTGGCTTGTCTCATGGTTCTGTGTCAATGTCCCGAATTTCGTTTCCCTGCGACAAACTTTGATTGTCCCCTCTCCCATAGGGATCCAATTCTAGGGGGCGCAGTTGAGTGAGGCCACTTTGGTCATTGTTGCGATGACCGTTTTATTGAATTTTTCGCCGGGCCGGTCGATTCTATACCCCCATGTGAGACTTTTCGTTGATGTTCAGGGGGTCAAATCTGCATTTCTTTGTTTATACAGAACGAAGAACAATGTTAACTTAAAGCCGCTGGCGGCAATGATGGCCCTCGCCCCGGCACGCACGTCCCTCTGATGCGACCGCCGAGGACTCGTGACAGCCCTGGCACAACACTCTCTCCTCCCGACAGCTCGTCTATTAGAAAAATTACATAGTGCACCTTTAAATGTTTCTTAAAACTCATTGCACTCCTGCTGGGCAATCGTGACAAATGACACAGGGCCATAATGCAATATATTTTTTGGTTTGTAATCATGCATAGAATGTAATTCCCAAATTTGGTACAAATCCGATAATGTTGACGTTTCACGTATACACTAGGTGGCGCTATAGAGTTCACTTTTATTATATTTCATATTTCATCACATTCAGGCCGGGATCACACAATAGTGATGTGAGTTTGAGCTCTGTACGGCAAAGCCTGTGGCCGTGAGAGGTCATCAAAGAAACAGGAAACGAAGGCGTTATTCGCTGGCGTGCTACGGACAAACCGTGAAAAAGTGCGCTGAGAAAAATGATGCGTTTGTGGACCCACATCTGTAGATGTGAGGTGTCAAATCTGAGCTCGTTTGGACCAAAACCAAGACACTTGAAGACTTTGGCGTACACGCAGTCAAAACAGCGGCGAGTTTTTTGATCCAATATGGCCGACTTCCTGTTGGTCATAGAGACGTGCTCCAATTCATCTTTTGGCTTGTCTCATGGTTCTGTGTCAATGTCCCGAATTTCGTTTCCCTGCGACAAACTTTGATAGTCCCCTCTCCCATAGGGATCCAATTCTAGGGGGCGCAGTTGAGTGAGGCCACTTTGGTCATTGTTGCGATGACCGTTTTATTGAATTTTTCACCGGGCCGGTCGATTCTATACCCCCATGTGAGACTTTTCATTGATGTTCAGGGGGTCAAATCTGCATTTCTTTGTTTATACAGAACGAAGAACAATGTTAACTTAAAGCCGCTCGCGGCAATGATGGCCCTCGCCCCGGCGCGCACGCCCCTCCCAGGCAACCGTCGAGGACTCGTGACCGCCCTGGCACGACTCTCTCCTCCCGACAGCTCGTCCACCAGAAAAATTACATAGGGCACCTTTAATATTTGAAAATGGGAACCATCTAGAGCCAAATTATAGAACCTAGGACACAGGTCACATGACTTTTATAATCAAGAGCACTGTCAGACTAAGACTGTGCATAAAAACAGACCCTCCAACAGAAAAGTTACATAGTGCACCTTTAAACATATTTTGGGGGGGGAGTATTTGCGCCCTTTGTGGCCAACCATGGAAAATACCCCATATCCATAATGTATTTTTTTGGTCATAGACTCGCATAGAATTTAATACCAATATTTGGTACAAATCCGATAATGTTGATGTTTCATGTCTGAGTAGGGGGCGCTATAGAGTTCACTTTTCATATACTTTATGGTTTATTATATTCAGTCCATGTTCAAGCTTTAGTGATTCAGATTTCAGCACAATCAGACGAACTCTGTGCGTGTAGTAATTTTGGAACTATTTATTGGGAGTCTTTGCGCCCTCCTGGCCAACCGTGGGAAACACCCCATATCCATAATATTTTTTTTTGCTTGCTTTGATACAGAGAATTGAATACCCAAATTTGGTCCAAATCCGATAATTATGTTTTTTTAGGGAGGTCATCAAAGAAACAGGAAACTAAGGCGTTATTCGCAAGCGTACTCTGGACAAACCGTGAAAAACTGCGCTTAGAAAAATGATGCGTTTGTGGACCCACATCTGTAGATGTGATGTGTCAAATCTGAACTCGTTTCGACCAAAACCAAGACACTTGATGACTTTGGCGTACACGCAGTCAAAACAGCGGCGAGTTTTTTGATCCAATATGGCCGACTTCCTGTTGGTCATAGAGACGTGCTCCAATTCATCTTTTGGCTTGGTTCATGGTTCTCTGTCACTGTCCCGAATTTCGTTTCCCTGCGACAAACTTTGCTTGTCCCCTCTCCCATAGGGGTCCAATTCTAGGGGGCGCCGTTGAGTGGGGTCACTTTGGTCATTGTTGCGATCTCCGTTTTATCGAATTTTTCACGGGCCGTCGATTCTATACCCCATGTGAGACTTTTCGTCGATGTTCAGGGGTCAAATCTGCATTTCTTTGTTTATACAGAGCGAAGAACAATGTTAACTTAAAGCCGCCAGCGCAATGATGGCCCTCGCCTGCAAGCGCACGCCCATGCCAGGCAACCGCCGAGGACTCGTGACCGTCCTGACACGACACTCTCTCCTCCCGACAGCTCGTCCACCAGAAAAACTACATAGGGCACCTTTAATATTTGAAAATGGGAACGATCTAGAGCCAAATTATAGAAACTAGGCCACAGGTCACATGACTTTTATAATCAAGAGCACTGTCAGACTAAGACTGCATAAAAACAGACCCTCCACCAGAAAAGTTACATAGTGCGCCTTTAAACATATTTTGGGGGGGAGTATTTGCGCCCTTTGTGGCCAACCATGGAAAATACCCCATATCCATAATGTATTTTTTTGGTCGGAGACACGCATAGAATTTAATACCCATATTTGGTACAAATCCGATAATGTTGATGTTTCATGTCTGGATAGGGGGCGCTATAGAGTTCACTTTTCATATACTTTATAGTTTATTATATTCAGTCCATTTTCAAGCTTTAGTGATTCAGATTTCAGCACAATCAGACAAACTCTGTGCGTGTAGTAATTTTTGAACTATTTATTGGGGGAGGCTTTGCGCCCCTGCTGGCCAACCGTGGGAAACACCCCATATCCATAATATATTTTTTTGCTTGCTTTGATACAGAGAATTTAATCCCCAAATTTGGTACAAATCCGATAATGTTGATGTTTCTTGTATAGGCTAGGTGGCGCTATAGAGTAACTTTTCATATGCTTTATAGTTTATTATAATCAAGTCCTAATCAGGCATTAGTGATTCAAATTTCAGCACGATCAGACAAAGCCTGTGTGTGCAGGCATTTTTTTACTATTTTTTTATTGAGTCTTTGCGCCCCTGGTGGCGAACAATGAAAATTGCACCATTTCCATAATATAAGATTTAGCTTGAAATCATGCATAGAATTTAATCCCCAAATTTGGTACAAATCCGATAATGTTGACGTTTCACGTATACACTAGGTGGCGCTACAGAGTTCACTTTTATTATATTTCATATTTCATCACATTCAGGCCGGGATCACACAATAGTGATGTGAGTTTGAGCTCTGTAGGCCAAAGCCTGTGGCCGTGAGAGGGCATCAAAGAAACAGGAAACGAAGGTGTTATTCGCCGGCGTGCTACGGACAAACCGTGAAAAACTGCGCTGAGAAAAATGATGCGTTTGTGGACCCACATCTGTAGATGTGACGTGTCAAATCTGAACTCGTTTGGACCAAAACCAAGACACTTGAAGACTTTGGCGTACGCCAGTCAAAACGGGCAGTGAATTTTTGATCCAATATGGCCGACTTCCTGTTGGTCATAGGGCGGTGTGACAATGACATTTTCTGCTTGTCTCCTTGTTTTCTATCACTGTCCTGAATTTTGTCGGCCTACGCCAAAATATTCTTTTCAGCTCCCCATAGACTTTCAATTTTTGACTTTTCCAGGGGGCGCTGTCGAGTAAGGGCACTTTGGGCATTGTCGCGATGCCCGTTTTATCAAATTTTTCGCCGGGCCGGTCGATCTGATACCCCCATGTGAGACTTTTCGTCGATGTTCAGGGGGTCAAAAATGCGATCATTTTGGCGGAAGAAAATAATAATAATAATAATAAAAAGAAACCAACGAAGAACAATACCCCTCGCCACTTCGTTAGGCGAGGGCCAATTAAAGCCGCTCGCGGCAATGATGGCCCTCGCCCCGGTGCGCACGCCCCTCCCAGGCAACCGCCGAGGTCTCGTGACCGCCCTGGCACGACTCTCTCCTCCCGAAAGCTCGTCCCCCAGAAAAATTACATAGGGCACCTTTAATATTTGAAAATGGGAATGATCTAGAGCCAAATTATAGAAACTAGGCCACAGGTCACATGACTTTTATAATGAAGAGCACTGTCAGACTAAGACTGTGCATAAAAACAGACCCTCCAACAGAAAAGTTTCATAGTGCGCCTTTAAACATATTTTGGGGGGGAGTATTTGCGCCCTTTGTGGCCAACCATGGAAAATACCCCATATCCATAATGTATTTTTTTGGTCGTAGACACGCATAGAATTTAATACCCATATTTGGTACAAATCCGATAATGTTGATGTTTCATGTCTGGATAGGGGGCGCTATAGAGTTCACTTTTCATATACTTTATAGTTTATTATATTCAGTCCATGTTCAAGCTTTAGTTATTCAAATTTCAGCACAATCAGACGAACTCTGTGCGTGTAGTAATTTTGGAACTATTTATTGGGGGAGTCTTTGCGCCCCTCCTGGCCAACCCTGGGAAACACCCCATATCCATAATATATTGTTTTGCTTGCTTTGATACAGAGAATTGAATACCCAAATTTGGTCCAAATCCGATAATGATGTTTTTTTAGGGAGGTCATCAAAGAAACAGGAAACGAAGGTGTTATTCGCCGGCGTGCTACGGACAAACCGTGAAAAAGTGCGCTGAGAAAAATAAGATTTTTGTGGAGCCACATCTGTAGATGTGACGTGTCAAATCTGAGCTCGTTTGGACCAAAACCAAGACACTTGAAGACTTTGGCGTACACGCAGTCAAAACAGCGGCGAGTTTTTTGATCCAATATGGCCGACTTCCTGTTGGTCATAGAGACGTGCTCCAATTCATCTTTTGGCTTGTCTCATGGTTCTCTGTCACTGGCCCGAATTTCGTTTCCCTGCGACAAACTTTGATAGTCCCCTCTCCCATAGGGGTCCAATTCTAGGGGGCGCAGTTGAGTGAGGCCACTTTGGTCATTGTTGCGATGACCGTTTTATTGAATTTTTCACCGGGCCGGTTGATTCTATACCCCCATGTGAGACTTTTCGTTGACGTTCAGGGGGTCAAATCTGCATTTCTTTGTTTATACAGAACGAAGAACAATGTTAACTTAAAGCCGCTCGCGGCAATGATGGCCCTCGCCCCGGCGCGCACGCCCCTCCCAGGCAACCGCTGAGGTCTTGTGACCGCCCTGGCACAACTCTCTCCTCCCGACAGCTCGTCCACCAGAAAAATTACATAGGGCACCTTTAATATTTGAAAATGGGAACGATCTAGAGCCAAATCATAGAAACTAGGCCACAGGTCACATGACTTTTATAATCAAGAGCACTGTCAGACTAAGACTGTGCATTAAAACAGACCCTCCAACAGAAAAGTTACATACTGCACCTTTAAACATATTTTTGGGGGGGAGTATTTGCGCCCTTTGTGGCCAACCATGGAAAATACCCCATATCCATAATGTATTTTTTAGGTCGTGAGACACGCATAGAATTTAATACCCATATTTGGTACAAATCCCATAATGCTGATGATTCATGTCTGGATAGGGGCGCTATAGAGTTCACTTTTCATATACTTTATAGTTTATTATATTCAGTCCATGTTCAAGCTTTAGTGATTCAAATTTCAGCACAATCAGAGAAAGTCTGTGCGTGTAGTAATTTTTGAGTCTTTGCGCCCCTGCTGGCCAACCGTGGGAAACACCCCATATCCATAATATATTTATTTGCTTGCTTTGATACAGAGAATTGAATACCCAAATTTGGTACAAATCCGATAATATTGACATTTCTTGTATAGGCTAGGTGGCGCTATAGAGTAACTTTTCATATGCTTTATAGTTTATTATAATCAAGCCCTAATCAGGCATTAGTGATTCAAATTTCAGCACGATCAGACAAAGCCTGTGTGTGTAGGCATTTTTAAACTATTTTTTTATTGAGTCTTTGCGTCCCTGGTGGCGAACAATGAAAATTGCACCATGTCCATAATATAAGATTTTGCTTGAAATCATGGATAGAATATAATCCCCAAATTTGGTACAAATCCGATAATGTTGACGTTTCTTGTATAGGCTAGGTGGCGCTATAGAGTAATTTTTCATATGCTTTATAGTTTATTATAATCAAGCCCTAATCAGGTATTAGTGATTCAAATTTCAGCACGATCAGACAAAGCCTGTTTGTGTAGGCATTTTTTAACTATTTTTTTATTGAGTCTTTGCACCCCTGGTGGCGAACAATGAAAATTGCACCATCTCCATAATATAAGATTTTGCTTGAA
This sequence comes from Odontamblyopus lacepedii, assembly GCA_034769755.1. Taxonomy (NCBI): domain Eukaryota; kingdom Metazoa; phylum Chordata; class Actinopteri; order Gobiiformes; family Gobiidae; genus Odontamblyopus; species Odontamblyopus lacepedii. The sequence continues at coordinate 13,248,768 of CM068351.1, forward strand.
ATCATGCATAGAATTTAATCCCCAAATTTGGTCCAAATCCGATAATGTTGACGTTTCACGTATACACTAGGTGGCGCTACAGAGTTCACTTTTATTATATTTCATATTTCATCACATTCAGGCCGGGATCACACAATAGTGATGTGAGTTTGAGCTCTGTAGGCCAAAGCCTGTGGCCGTGAGAGGTCATCAAAGAAACAGGAAACGAAGGCGTTATTCGCCGGCGTGCTACGGACAAACCGTGAAAAAGTGCGCTGAGAAAAATGATGCGTTTGTGGACCCACATCTGTAGATGTGACGTGTCAAATCTGAGCTCGTTTGGACCAAAACCAAGACACTTGAAGACTTTGGCGTACACGCAGTCAAAACGGCGGTGAATTTTTGATTCAATATGGCCGACTTCCTGTTGGTCATAGGGCGGTGTGACAATGACATTTTCTGCTTGTCTCCTTGTTTTCTATCACTGTCCTGAATTTTGTCGGCCTACGCCAAAATATGCTTTTCAGCTCCCCATAGGCTTTCAATTTTTGACTTTTCCAGGGGGCGCTGTCGAGTAAGGGCACTTTGGGCATTGTCGCGATGCCCGTTTTATCAAATTTTTCGCCGGGCCGGTCGATCTGATACCCCCATGTGAGACTTTTCGTCGATGTTCAGGGGGTCAAAAATGCGATCATTTTGGCGGAAGAATAATAATAATAATAATAATTAAAGCCGCTCGCGGCAATGATGGCCCTCGCCCCGGCGCGCACGCCCCTCCCAGGCAACCGCCGAGGTCTCGTGACCGCCCTAACACGACACTCTCTCCTCCCGACAGCTCGTCCACCAGAAAAATTACATAGGGCACCTTTAATATTTGAAAATGGGAACGATCTAGAGCCAAATCATAGAAACTAGGCCACAGGTCACATGACTTTTATAATCAAGAGCACTGTCAGACTAAGACTGTGCATTAAAACAGACCCTCCAACAGAAAAGTTACATACTGCACCTTTAAACATATTTTGGGGGGAGTATTTGCGCCCTTTGTGGCCAACCATGGAAAATACCCCATATCCATAATGTATTTTTTTGGTCGTAGACACGCATAGAATTTAATACCCATATTTGGTACAAATCCCATAATGCTGATGATTCATGTCTGAGTAGGGGGCGCTATAGAGTTCACTTTTCATATACTTTATAGTTTATTATATTCAGTCCATGTTCAAGCTTTAGTGATTCAAATTTCAGCACAATCAGAGAAAGTCTGTGCGTGTAGTAATTTTTGAGTTTTTGCGCCCCTGCTGGCCAACCGTGGGAAACACCCCATATCCATAATATATTTATTTGCTTGCTTTGATACAGAGAATTGAATACCCAAATTTGGTACAAATCTGATAATGTTGACGTTTCTTGTATAGACTAGGTGGCGCTATAGAGTAACTTTTCATATGCTTTATAGTTTATTATAATCAAGCCCTAATCAGGCATTAGTGATTCAAATTTCAGCACGATCAGACAAAGCCTGTGTGTGTAGGCATTTTTTAACTATTTTTTTATTGAGTCTTTGCGTCCCTGGTGGCGAACAATGAAAATTGCACCATGTCCATAATATAAGATTTTGCTTGAAATCATGCATAGAATTTAATCCCCAAATTTGGTACAAATCCGATAATGTTGACGTTTCTTGTATAGGCTAGGTGGCGCTATAGAGTAATTTTTCATATGCTTTATAGTTTATTATAATCAAGCCCTAATCAGGTATTAGTGATTCAAATTTCAGCACGATCAGACAAAGCCTGTTTGTGTAGGCATTTTTTAACTATTTTTTTATTGAGTCTTTGCACCCCTGGTGGCGAACAATGAAAATTGCACCATCTCCATAATATAAGATTTTGCTTGAAATCATGCATAGAATTTAATCCCCAAATTTGGTCCAAATCCGATAATGTTGACGTTTCACGTATACACTAGGTGGCGCTACAGAGTTCACTTTTATTATATTTCATATTTCATCACATTCAGGCCGGGATCACACAATAGTGATGTGAGTTTGAGCTCTGTAGGCCAAAGCCTGTGGCCGTGAGAGGTCATCAAAGAAACAGGAAACGAAGGTGTTATTCGGCGTGCTACGGACAAACCGTGAAAAAGTGCGCTGAGAAAAATGATGCGTTTGTGGACCCACATCTGTAGATGTGACGTGTCAAATCTGAGCTCGTTTGGACCAAAACCAAGACACTTGAAGACTTTGGCGTACACGCAGTCAAAACGGCGGTGAATTTTTGATTCAATATGGCCGACTTCCTGTTGGTCATAGGGCGGTGTGACAATGACATTTTCTGCTTGTCTCCTTGTTTTCTATCACTGTCCTGAATTTTGTCGGCCTACGCCAAAATATGCTTTTCAGCTCCCCATAGGCTTTCAATTTTTGACTTTTCCAGGGGGCGCTGTCGAGTAAGGGCACTTTGGGCATTGTCGCGATGCCCGCTTTTATCAAATTTTTCGCGGGCCGGTCGATCTGCTACCCCCATGTGAGACTGTTCGGCGATGTTCAGGGGGTCAAAAATGCGATCATTTTGGCGGAAGAATAATAATAATAATAATAATAATAATTAAAGCCGCTCGCGGCAATGATGGCCCTCGCCCCGGTGCGCACGCCCCTCCCAGGCAACCGCTCAGGTCTTGTGACCGCCCTGGCACGACTCTCTCCTCCTGACAGCTCGTCCCCCAGAAAAATTACATAGGGCACCTTTAATATTTGAAAATGGGAACGATCTAGAGCCAAATTATAGAAACTAGGACACAGGTCACATGACTTTTATAATCAAGAGCACTGTCAGAGTAAGACTGTGCATAAAAACAGACTCTCCACCAGAAAAGTTTCATAGTGCACCTTTAAACATATTTTGGGGGGGAGTATTTGCGCCTTTGTGGCCAACCATGGAAAATACCCCATATCCATAATGTATTTTTTGGTCGTAGACACGCATAGAATTTAATACCCATATTTGGTACAAATCCAATAATGTTGATGTTTCATGTCTGGATAGGGGCGCTATAGAGTTCACTTTTCATATACTTTATAGTTTATTATATTCAGTCCATGTTCAAGCTTTAGTGATTCAGATTTCAGCACAATCAGAGAAAGTCTGTGCGTGTAGTAATTTTTGAACTATTTATTGGGGGAGTCTTTGCGCCCCTGCTGGCCAACCATGGGAAATACCCCATATCCCTCAAATATTATTTATCAAGCATTCAAAAAGAGAATTGAATACTCAAATTTGGTACAAATCCGATAATGTTGACGTTTCTTGTATAGGCTAGGTGGCGCTATAGAGTAACTTTTCATATGCTTTATAGTTTATTATAATCAAGCCCTAATCAGGTATTAGTGATTAAAATTTCAGCACGATCAGACAAAGCCTGTGTGTGTAGGCATTTTTTAACTATTTTTTTATTGAGTCTTTGCGCCCCTGGTGGCGAACAATGAAAATTGCACCATTTCCATAATATAAGATTTTGCTTGAAATCATGCACAGAATTTAATCCCCAAATTTGGTCCAAATCCGATAATGTTGATGTTTCACGTATACACTAGGTGGCGCTACAGAGTTCACTTTTATTATATTTCATATTTCATCACATTCAGGCCGGGATCACACAATAGTGATGTGAGTTTGAGCTCTGTAGGCCAAAGCCTGTGGCCGTGAGAGGGCATCAAAGAAACAGGAAACGAACGCGTTATTTGCCGGCGTGCTACGGACAAACCGTGAAAAACTGCGCTTAGAAAAATGATGCGTTTGTGGAGCCACATCTGTAGATGTGACGTGTCAAATCTGAGCTCGTTTGGACCAAAACCAAGACACTTGAAGACTTTATGCATACGCAGTCAAAACGGCAGTGAGTTTTTGATCCAATATGGCCGACTTCCTGTTGGTCATAGGGGGGTGTGACAATGACATTTTCTGCTTGTCTCCTTGTTTTCTATCATTGTCCCGAATTTTGTCGGCCTACGCCAAAATATGCTTTTCAGCTCCCCATAGGCTTTCAATTTTTGACTTTTCCAGGGGGCGCTGTCGAGTAGGGGCACTTTGGGCATTGTCGCGATGCCCGTTTTATCAAATTTTTCGCCGGGCCGGTCGATCTGATACCCCCATGTGAGACTTTTCGTCGATGTTCAGGGGGTCAAAAATGCGATCATTTTGGCGGAAGAATAATAATAATAATAATAATAATAAAAAGAAACCAACGAAGAACAATACCCCTCGCCATTAACTTCGTTAACTGGCGAGGGCCAATAATTAAAGCCGCTCGCGGCAATGATGGCCCTCGCCCCGGCGCGCACGCCCCTCCCAGGCAACCGCTGAGGACTCGTGACCGTCCTGGCACGACTCTCTCCTCCCGACAGCTCGTCCACCAGAAAAATTACATAGGGCACCTTTAATATTTGAAAATGGGAACGATCTAGAGCCAAATCATAGAAACTAGGCCACAGGTCACATGACTTTTATAATCAAGAGCACTGTCAGACTAAGACTGTGCATTAAAACAGACCCTCCAACAGAAAAGTTACATACTGCACCTTTAAACATATTTTTGGGGGGGAGTATTTGCGCCCTTTGTGGCCAACCATGGAAAATACCCCATATCCATAATGTATTTTTTTGGTCGTAGACACGCATAGAATTTAATACCCATATTTGGTACAAATCCCATAATGCTGATGATTCATGTCTGGATAGGGGGCGCTATAGAGTTCACTTTTCATATACTTTATAGTTTATTATATTCAGTCCATGTTCAAGCTTTAGTGATTCAAATTTCAGCACAATCAGAGAAAGTCTGTGCGTGTAGTAATTTTTGAGTCTTTGCGCCTGCTGGCCAACCGTGGGAAACACCCCATATCCATAATATATTTATTTGCTTGCTTTGATACAGAGAATTGAATACCCAAATTTGGTACAAATCCGATAATATTGACATTTCTTGTATAGGCTAGGTGGCGCTATAGAGTAACTTTTCATATGCTTTATAGTTTATTATAATCAAGCCCTAATCAGGCATTAGTGATTCAAATTTCAGCACGATCAGACAAAGCCTGTGTGTGTAGGCATTTTTAAACTATAATTTTATTGAGTCTTTGCGTCCCTGGTGGCGAACAATGAAAATTGCACCATGTCCATAATATAAGATTTTGCTTGAAATCATGCATAGAATTTAATCCCCAAATTTGGTCCAAATCCGATAATGTTGACGTTTCACGTATACACTAGGTGGCGCTACAGAGTTCACTTTTATTATATTTCATATTTCATCACATTCAGGCCGGGATCACACAATAGTTATGTGAGTTTGAGCTCTGTAGGCCAAAGCCTGTGGCCGTGAGAGGGCATCAAAGAAACAGGAAACGAAGGTGTTATTCGCCGGCGTGCTACGGACAAACCGTGAAAAACTGCGCTGAGAAAAATGATGCGTTTGTGGACCCACATCTGTAGATGTGACGTGTCAAATCTGAGCTCGTTTGGACCAAAACCAAGACACTTGAAGACTTTACGCACACGCAGTCAAAACAGCGGTGAATTTTTGATCCAATATGGCCGACTTCCTGTTGGTCATAGGGCGGTGTGACAATGACATTTTCTGCTTGTCTCCTTGTTTTCTATCACTGTCCTGAATTTTGTCGGCCTACGCCAAAATATGCTTTTCAGCTCCCCATAGGCTTTCAATTTTTGACTTTTCCAGGGGGCGCTGTCGAGTAAGGGCACTTTGGGCATTGTCGCGATGCCCGTTTTATCAAATTTTTCGCCGGGCCGGTCGATCTGATACCCCCATGTGAGACTTTTCGTCGATGTTCAGGGGGTCAAAAATGCGATCATTTTGGCGGAAGAATAATAATAATAATAATAATAATAATAAAAAGAAACCAACGAAGAACAATACCCCTCGCCACTTCGTTAGGCGAGGGCCAATAAAAAGAAACCAACGAAGAACAATACCCCTCGCCATTAACTTCGTTAACTGGCGAGGGCCAATTAAAGCCGCTGGCGGCAATGATGGCCCTCGCCCCGGTGCGCACGCCCCTCCCAGGTAACCGCTGAGGTCTCGTGACCGCCCTGGCACGACTCTCTCCTCCCTACAGCTCGTCCCCCAGAAAAATTACATAGGGCACCTTTAATATTTGAAAATGGGAACGATCTAGAGCCAAATTATAGAAACTAGGCCACAGGTCACATGACTTTTATAATCAAGTCTGACAGTGCTCTTGATTATAAGAGCACTGTCAGACTAAGACTGTGCATAAAAACAGACCCTCCAACAGAAAAGTTACATAGTGCGCCTTTAAACATATTTTGTGGGGGAGTATTTGCCCCTTTGTGGCCAACTATGGAAAATACCCCATATCCATAATGTATTTTTTTGGTCGTAGACACGCATAGAATTTAATACCCATATTTGGTACAAATCCGATAATGTTGATGTTTCATGTCTGGATAGGGGGCGCTATAGAGTTCACTTTTCATATACTTTACAGTTTATTATATTCAGTCTATGTTCAAACTTTAGTGATTCAAATTTCAGCACAATCAGACAAAGCCTGTGTGTGTAGGCATTTTTTTTACTATTTTTTTTATTGAGTCTATGCGCCCCTGGTGGCGAACAATGAAAATTGCACCATTTCCATAATATAAGATTTTGCTTGAAATCATGCATAGAATTTAATCCCCAAATTTGGTCCAAATCCGATAATGTCGACGTTTCACGTATACACTAGGTGGCGCTACAGAGTTCACTTTTATTATATTTCATATTTCATCACATTCCGGCCGGGATCACACAATAGTGATGTGAGTTTGAGCTCTGTAGGCCAAAGCCTGTGGCCGTGAGAGGTCATCAAAGAAACAGGAAACGAAGGTGTTATTCGCCGCGCATACGGACAAACCGTGAAAAAGTGCGTTGAGAAAAATGATGGCGTTTGTGGACCCACATCTGTAGATGTGACGTGTCAAATCTGAGCTCGTTTGGACCAAAACCAAGACACTTGAAGACTTTGGCGTATACGCAGTCAAAACAGCGGCGAGTTTTTTTGATCCAATATGGCCGACTTCCTGTTGGTCATAGAGACGTGCTCCAATTCATCTTTTGGCTTGTCTCATGGTTCTCTGTCACTGTCCCGAATTTCGTTTCCCTGCGACAAACTTTGCTTGTCCCCTCTCCCATAGGGATCCAATTCTAGGGGGCGCAGTTGAGTGAGGCCACTTTGGTCATTGTTGCGATGACCGTTTTAGTGAATTTTTCGCCGGGCCGGTCGATTCTATACCCCCATGTGAGACTTTTCGTTGATGTTCAGGGGGTCAAATCTGCATTTCTTTGTTTATACAGAACGAAGAACAATGTTAACTTAAAGCCGCTCGCGGCAATGATGGCCCTCGCCCCGGTGCGCACGCCCCTCCCAGGCAACCGCTGAGGTCTCGTGACTGCCCTGGCACGACTCTCTCCTCCCGACAGCTCGTCCCCCAGAAAAATTACATAGGGCACCTTTAATATTTGAAAATGGGAACGATCTAGAGCCAAATTATAGAAACTAGGCCACAGGTCACATGACTTTTATAATCAAGAGCACTGTCAGACTAAGACTGTGCATAAAAACAGACCCTCCAACAGAAAAGTTACATAGTGCACCTTTAAACATATTTTGGGGGGGAGTATTTGCGCCCTTTGTGGCCAACCATGGAAAATACCCCATATCCATAATGTATTTTTTTGGTCGTAGACACGCATAGAATTTAATACCCATATTTGGTACAAATCCGATAATGTTGATGTTTCATGTCTGGATAGGCGGCGCTATAGCGTTCACTTTCCATATACTTTATAGTGTATTATATTCAGTCCATGTTCAAGCTTTAGTGATTCAAATTTCAGCACAATCAGACAAAGTCTGTGCGTAGTAATTTTTGAACTATTTATTGGGGGAGTCTTTGCGCCCCTGCTGGCCAACCGTGGGAAACACCCCATATCCATAATATATTTTTTTGCTTGCTTTGATACAGAGAATTGAATACCCAAATTTGGTACAAATCCGATAATGTTGACGTTTCTTGTATAGGCTAGGTGGCGCTACAGAGTAACTTTTCATATGCTTTATAGTTTATTATAATCAAGCCCTAATCAGGTATTAGTGATTCAAATTTCAGCACGATCAGACAAAGCCTGTGTGTGTAGGCATTTTTTTACTATTTTTTTATTGAGACTTTGCGCCCCTGCTGGCGAACAATGAAAATTGCACCATGTCCATAATATAAGATTTTGCTTGAAATCATGGATAGAATTTAATCCCCAAATTTGGTCCAAATCCGATAATGTTGACGTTTCACGTATACACTAGGTGGCGCTACAGAGTTCACTTTTATTATATTTCATATTTCATCACATTCAGGCCGGGATCACACAATAGTGATGTGAGTTTGAGCTCTGTAGGCCAAAGCCTGTGGCCGTGAGAGGTCATCAAAGAAACAGGAAACGAAGGTGTTATTCGCCGGGCGCATACGGACAAACCGTGAAAAAGTGCGCTTAGAAAAATGATGCGTTTGTGGACCCACATCTGTAGATGTGACGTGTCAAATCTGAGCTCGTTTGGACCAAAAACAAGACACTTGAAGACTTTGGCGTACACGCAGTCAAAACAGCGGCGAGTTTTTGATTCAATATGGCCGACTTCCTGTTGGTCATAGAGACGTGCTCCAATTCATCTTTTGGCTTGTCTCATGGTTCTCTGTCACTGTCCCAAATTTCGTTTCCCTGTGACAAACTTTGCTTGTCCCCTCTCCCATAGGGGTCCAATTCTAGGGGCGCTGAGTGGGGTCACTTTGGTCATTGTTGCGATCTCCGTTTTATCGAATTTTTCGCCGGGCCGGTCGATTCTATACCCCCATGTGAGACTTTTCGTCGACGTTCAGGGGGTCAAAAATGCGATCATTTTGGCGGAAGAGGAATAATAATAATAATAATAATAATAATAATTAAAGCCGCTCGCGGCAATGATGGCCCTCGCCCCGGCGCGTACGCCAATGCCAGGCAACCGCTGAGGTCTTGTGACCGCCCTGGCACGACTCTCTCCTCCCGACAGCTCGTCCCCCAGAAAAATGACATAGGGCACCTTTAATATTTGAAAATGGGAACGATCTAGAGCCAAATTATAGAAACTAGGCCACAGGTCACATGACTTTTATAATCAAGAGCACTGTCAGACTAAGACTGTGCATAAAAACAGACCCTCCAACAGAAAAGTTTCATAAACATATTTTGGGGGGGGAGTATTTGCGCCCTTTGTGGCCAACCATGGAAAATACCCCATATCCATAATGTATTTTTTTGGTCGTAGACACGCATAGAATTTAATACCCATATTTGGTACAAATCCGATAATGTTGATGTTTCATGTCTGGATAGGGGGCGCTATAGAGTTCACTTTTCATATACTTTGTAGTGTGTTATATTCAGTCCATGTTCAGGCTTTAGTGATTCAAATTTCAGCACAATCAGACAAAGTCTGTGCGTGTAGTAATTTTTGAACTATTTAATGGGGGAGTCTTTGAGCCCCTGCTGGCCAACCGTGGGAAACACCCCATATCCATAATATTTTTTTTTGCTTGCTTTGATACAGAGAATTGAATACCCAAATTTTGTACAAATCCGATAATGTTGACGTTTCTTGTATAGGCTAGGTGGCGCTATAGAGTAACTTTTCATATGCTTTATAGTTTATTATAATCAAGCCCTAATCAGGCATTAGTGATTCAAATTTCAGCACGATCAGACAAAGCCTGTGTGTGTAGGCATTTTTTTACTATTTTTTTAGGGAGAAAAATGATGCGTTTGTGGACCCACATCTGTAGATGTGATGTGTCAAATCTGAGCTCGTTTGGACCAAAACCAAGACACTTGAAGACTTTGGCGTACACGCAGTCAAAACAGCGGTGAATTTTTGATCCAATATGGCCGACTTCCTGTTGGTCATAGGGCGGTGTGACAATGACATTTTCTGCTTGTCTCCTTGTTTTCTATCACTGTCCTGAATTTTGTCGGCCTACGCCAAAATATGCTTTTCAGCTCCCCATAGGCTTTCAATTTTTGACTTTTCCAGGGGGCGCTGTCGAGTGGGGGCACTTTGGGCATTGTCGCGATGCCCGTTTTATCAAATTTTTCACCGGGCCGGTCGATCTGATACCCCCATGTGAGACTTTTCGTCGATGTTCAGGGGGTCAAAAATGCGATCATTTTGGCGGAAGAATAATAATAATAATAATAAAAAGAAACCGAGCAAGAACAATACCCCTCGCCATTAACTTCGTTAACTGGCGAGGGCCAATAAAGAAACCAACGAAGAACAATAGCCCTCGCCACTTCGTTAGGCGAGGGCCAAAAAGAAACCGAGCAAGAACAATAGCCCTCGCCATTCACTTCGTTACTTGGCGAGGGCCAAATATAATCCATGGATGACAAAAGGTCTGGCAAAAGCAAAAAGAAAAATCTGTCATACAAAACATTTATAAAACACCCAAGTAAGGGAAATGAGGACAAGTACAAGACATATAGAAATAAACTGACAACCATTATACGAGAACAGAAGCAGAATTATTACAATATGCTATTGCAGAAGTATAAACAAATATTAAGGCGACCTGGACGGTAATTAAGGAGGTTATTGACCAACCTGATTCTAAACATTCATTAACAGAGACTCTAAAAAGTGATGGTAGAGTTACTAACCAAGCACAAGAAATTAATGAATTTAATACTTTTTTGTTAATGTGGGTCCAAATACCAAATACACCAAACCCATTCATCAGAAGAAAAGAATGATATTGATATTAAATGAAATTCCATGTTTCTTAGGGCAGTGTGTGAAAGTGATATTTTAGAGGTGGTCAAGAAAAGCAAGAGTAAGAAATGTACCGATTGTAAAAATATTGACATGTCAATGATTAAGGAGGTGATTAATTATATAGTTAAACCAGTGACCTACATTTGCAATAGATCCTTTGCAACGGGAACATTTCCTCAAAAAATGAAGCTGGCCAAAGTGCTTCCAATTTATAAAGATGGAGAAAAACTACAGGCCAATCTCACTTTTGGATCAATTTTCCAAAATACTTGAAAAATTGTTTGTTCAACAATCAGATAGTTTTTTAGAAAAATGTAGTATTTTATGTGACCAACATTATGGGTTTTGTAGTAGAGGTAAGATCGGGCCTAAAAAATCCAGCCCGACCCGACCCGACCCGCGGGTATTAAAGCCCGACCCGACCTGAGCCCGACCAATTAACTTGATTTGCAGCCCGAGCCCGAAGCAAACCCGAAATTTCATGCGGACCTGCGGAGGGGAAGATTATTAAGAGGGCGTCGTTCACGTGCGCAGAGCTCTGGCTCTGCGGCTCCTGTTACAGGAGCTGCTCTGGCTCTGGCTCATGCTCTGCGCACGAATTTAACTGTTTATTTATTTAAAAAAAGTCAGCGAGAAAGAAGCCCAACCCGACCCGAAGCAATGATTGACATTTTAGGCCCAACCCGACCCGGCTCGGGCTCGGGCTTAAGATCTTACCTCTATTTTGTAGCAATAGATCAACATCACGAGCAGTGATGGATTTTATTGAAAACGTAACATCAGCTATCGACAGCAAAGAAAATGTAATTGGAATATTTATCGATTTACTTAAAAGCATTTGATACTATTGACCATAATTTACTTTTACAGAAGTGTAATTATTATGGGATCAGAGGTGTGGCTAATAGTTGTTTAAAAAAGTTACTTACACAATAGATTTCAATATGTAGAAATAAATGGAACAGTTTCTCAACAAGAATCCTTATCTTGTGGAACCCGCAAGGCTCTGTTTTGGGGCCAAAATTATTTATTCTTTATTTGAATGACATATGTAAAGTATCTAAAATACTGAAGATGATTATTTTTGCTGATGATACAAATTTATTCTGTTCAGGACCTGATGTTAAGCAATTAAATTCTCAAGATGAAAGAGAGTTGATATTGTTTAAAAAATGGTTTGACTTAATAAGTTATCTTTGAATGAGAAAAAGACAAAATTTATGGTTTTTGGATCCAGTAAGATAAATTGTGATTTAAAACTGAACTGGAATGGGATTTAATTAGAATGAGTTTATGAGTTTATGGTTTATGACCATCACTCAATCACTTTCCATAATATTTGGCTGCCACATCCCATTGTCTCCCTCTCTGTGCATTCTTGGTGATACTTCCACAACCACTCTCAACCAATACAATACAAAACATCTACTTGTGTCGCTAACTATCGCCAAGAAAGTCATATTAGTTAATTGGAAAAGCCGAAAAAAAATACACATTAAGACATGGAAAAACTTCATTGCGGACCACTTCTCCTTAGAATATAATCCATCACATTCAGAGCAGAGCCCCACCATATCTCCACTCTCCACTCTCTGGCTTCCATAATACTCCACTACTAATCACACAAATACACTCATATCTCTGTGGTAAGAACATATCAAATAGTTAGAATTTGTATATTATTATTATTATTATTATTATTATTATTATTATTATTATTATTATTATTATTATTATTATTATTATTATCATCAACCCATCTTGCTGTCAAACAAACACTCAAAAATATATCCATAGAATAGGGCAAGCGGGGCAGGGGGACCAGAGACTGGAGGCCACACACCTCTGGCCTGTTGGTACTCTTACCCTGTCTTTTTTTTTAATGCAACATTAGCTTAGGGCAAACCTCCATTCCCACAAAGAACAAATAGGGGGGTCTGCGGACAAGGCTACACACCTTGAGACCGCAGACAACCCTTTTTTTAAATTTTTTTTTTTTATGCACCACTACATGTCACAACCCTCCACAAAGAATCACTTTTAAAATCATAACAAATGGACAAAAACTCACTCAACTGTATGACAGCAAGATCGAAAAATGCACCAACATCACATCCTTTTCCAATATACACTTTCTCCATTATTATTATTATTATTATTATTATTATTATTATTATTATTATCATCATTATTATTATTATTGTTATCATTGTCATTATTGTTATTATTTATTTACTTAATCTATTTTATTTTTTATTATTATTATTGTTCTACTCTGACTGCCAATCACCCTTTGAACCTGCTTTTCTCTAATTAATTAACTGTCCTTCATATGACCCACAATGTTACACCCACACCCACACCCACATCCACACACACATATACATACACCTATACCCTCTTCCCTTTTTCTCTGCTGTCTAATGTATGTAAATGCACTATACCTGTGATATGTAATTGCAATGCCATATGTTTGTACACCTGGTGACAGCAAAATAAAAAAAAAAATAAATAAAAAAAGAATGAGTTTATGAGACAAGTTTTTTGGGAGTGATTATAGACCATCAGATTTGTTGGAAGCCGCATATACGACATGTCAAGAGTAAAATCTCAAAAACTATTGGCAAACTTTATAAAACAAAACTTTTATTAGATAGGAAACGTTTGCATTTATTATATTCATCACGTGTGCTTCCTTATCTGTCTCACTGCTCTGAAATCTGGGGAAACACATGCAAAACATATTTAGATCCAATAATTAAATTACAAAAAAGGGTCGTACTAATCATTAATAATGCTGGATTCAACCAATGAACTTTATGTTAAATCTAATATATTGAAATTTGCAGACATGGTTTAGTTTAAAATCATGGAAATTCTGTATCGTGCTGTGAATAATGATCTTCCTGTAGGAAAACAATCTTTATTTAAATTACGAAATAGTTTGTACATCCAGTCAAACCATCAAAGAGGTTTGAATCAATTAAAGCCAGAACCAAAGTCAGACAAAGACGTGTCTGTTTTAGGAGTTCAACTCTGGAATGAGCTCGAGCATCGGTTTAAGTTGATTAGTGTCTCTAACACAGTTTAAAAAAAGGTTAAAATATGAAATGATTAACATGTACACATTGTTGTAAAGAGTAAAAAGACGGGAATAATAAGAACAAGGTAGAATATTGTTCTGTTTGAGTTGCTGTAATGTTGAGGGGGGCTTGCATAAGCAAGCTGCTTCAGCCCAGTCCTTTTGGTTGTGACCAACACAATGAGGAAATGTATTTGTAAATGTTATTTCTTTATGAATGTTGACAACCAAAATAAATTCATTCATTTATTCATTCATTTGAAGTTATGTCATCAGAATAAATTGAAATAATGATGTCGTTGCAATAATCACATGACACACACACAGAAAAGTAAAACAGCAGCTGAATCCACTGCACATTTATTCTACGTATTGTATCAGAAGCACATGACACTTTACAGTGACACAGACCAAGTGGCAGCAGACACCAGTTTTATTATTCACAGATCAGGCCAAAGGCAAAACTATAAACTAAGAAACTGCAGGCAAATGTGTAAAATTCAATGTAATGTTTTGTTTTCTAATGACAGAGTCATTGTTTGGTCAGTGTGCAGCTCTTGCATCTACATACATGAGAATCAGTTTGGTATTCCCACAAAACAAAACTTATTCAGCCTGTAGAACCTCAGAATCAAATCAGAAGATAAAGTCCATGTCCAGGTGCTTGTGGCTGTGGCGTCTTTAACAGACAGATTTACGTGTGACACAGACAGAGGGAGCGGTTTTTGCATGGTCCCACACTGTGAGTGAGTGTTATAGGCCGTGTTTGCAGGAGACTTTGGCCTCTTTTATCAACTCTAATAATCAAATAATCAAAGGTTAGAAACACATCATCAAATATTGACATTTATGAGCAAACTTTGAATTATTAGTCCAGTAAAGACATAAGGAAGTTAAGTGTTTGTGTATTTATTAATATGGGATGTTGTATAACTGGCAGATTACAGAGGCCTGGTGGATCAGCCAAAACAAACACCAGGCTCAGAGACGATATTTGACCTGACCCTGTCTCTAAGGGAGCCCCCGGCCCCTCTGCAGGGGAAACTCATGTTGACTGTTTGTCTCGTCCATCTCGTCCTTTCGGTCTTTACCCAAACCTCATGGCCATAGGTGAGGGCAGGAGTGTAGATTGAGGTAAATCGAGAGCTTTGCCTTTCGAGTCAGCTCCTTCTTCAGCACAACAGTCCAGAACAGCGACCACCTCACTGCAGATGCTGCACAGATCCACCCGTCATCCTTCCCTCACTCGTGAACAAGACCCAGAGATCCCTGAACTCCTCCAGTTGAGGCAGGAACTCTGCACCACCTGCAGAGGGCGCCACCTTTTTCAGGCCCAGAACCAGGGGCTCGGATTTGGAGGAGCTGATCTTTATCCCAGCAACTTCACACTTTGTTCAAACTGCCAGAGTGCATGTTACAGGTCCTGGTTTAGTCCTGGTTTAGTCCTGGTTCAGTCCTGGTTTAGTCCTGGTTTAGTCCTGGTTCAGTCCTGGTTTAGTCCTGGTTTAGTCCTGGTTCAGTCCTGGTTCAGACCTGGTTCCAACGTGCACCGGGAACAGGTCTGACTTACTGCTGAACACAGCTCCTGCTCCGATCACACAGGGAGCACATGTGGGCTGGTTGGGCAAACTCCCAAGACCCCATGAGAGAGAGAACAGAGCTGGTCCAGTTTAGAGACCGGGACAAAAACCACACTGCTGCTGAACCTGAGGTTTACTATCTGTCGAATTCTCCCCTCAGTCCCTGGAACAGACCTCACCGGGGCAGAGGAGTGTGATAAGATACTCAGGACAGATCTCAGCCACTCTACAGTTTACTGTAGATTTTACACTGTAAACAATGTTGGTGAAGCTCTTCCCCCTCCTGAGGCGTTTGCCAGAATTTCTTTGAGGCTGACCAATATTTCTCCTCCGTGGCCTCCTGACCTCCTCCTGCACCAAGCTTGGCCTGTCGTCAGGTGTCTCAGGAGTCCCACTGTGCCAGAGCGGCTTTGGGGGTCTATGCTACAGGTGCTTTTACCTGCTGTTCTGTGGTGCTTCACTTCACGTGTGCTGAGCCCTTTTAACCCCAGAGGAACATTAAACATAACTATGCATAACTTCGCTAGCGTGTTCTGCTGCACTAAAGGTGCACACTCAGTTTGGCCACTCTACATCACACCAGAGTCCAACATTTCCTTACCCTCGCACTGCTTCTCCCTCCTCCCATGGGCGTAATGGAAAACCCGGACACGCTGGGAACCTAAATGCACCAGCTGACCAGGGGTCATGTGAGTCATTTGTGTGGCCAATTATCCCTATTTTCTGTATATTTGATGTGTTCTGTGTAGCTTAGTCGTGTCGTGTAATGAAGCTAGTGTCCTTCTTTTGGGCCCATGAGATTTTCCCATTTTCAGATCTGTTATAATGTCGTTTCCTCATCACAAACACACCTGGAGTTGTGTTTTGTTTCATTCATGAGAGTTCTTCTCTCAAACAGAGCACCTTGTGATGTCATGAGGTAATATAGGTGCTCCACTGTGTTTTTAAACTTCATACATCTTCACTAGAATCATTTAGATAATTTAAGTCCTGGAGTTTCCAAACTCTACTGAACTAATGGTAAAATGGAGCTGTTAAAAATGACCACTGCATGACATCACAAGGTGTAATGGAGCACTTTGAGTTTTGGAGATGGAAACAGATTCAAAGGGAAAACACTTCATCAAACATTGACAGGACATTTATGAGCCTAATTCTTTATCACAGTTCTGCAGAACCATAAATAACTCACCCCAGTAAAGACGCCTCTGTCTCGTGCTCCAGAGCCAAAAGGAAGTTCAAGTTTATTAAGGTTTATTAATCCAAGGTCAGTTCATTCTTCAGAAGGAGCAACTCAAAACCGCCTCTGGATGAAGACATTTTATACTTGAGACGTTGTGCAGCTGAACCGCTCTGTATGATGCTTTCTGTGTTTACACTGGGCTGAATATGGCAGCAGTCTGGGAGGGCAAAGGAAACCCACAGGAACAACTTCTGAACTTTTGTCTTGAAGCTCTTAAAGTCTGTTTTTATGCTCCTTGATACCGGGAGGTTCAGGTATTTTCACCTGTGTTTTTGCAGATGATTAATATGTGACTGTGAAGGTCGTACAGAACACACAAATAAAACAAAGTCAATTCAATAAACTTTATTCTGCAGAACTAATAAAAACTACGACAAAACATGGACAGAAAACTGCACAAAACCACAACAAACATGTTTAATCGAGTGTTTAGAGCGTGAATGTTGCGCTTAATTTACACAGATCATATTTTTTGTGTAGTATTGTGAAGTAGTATTGTGAAGTAGTATTGTGAAGTATTTGTGAGTTATTGAATACTTAGTCTCCAACTTGGAGAATATTTTGGCAAAAAAAAACAAATTGGGGACTTTGTTTGGCAGTCAAATCAAGTTTGACTACTCAGCAATATAATCTACCAACACAACTTGAACAAAGGATACAACAATGGCAAAGAAGATGGCAGAGGACATGGAAGAAGTGAAAAAATCACTTAGGATGGAGGACTTGGTGATAACTGGATTAGTGACAAGACATTACACCTATGCCAGAGCTACAGCTGGTGACAAGGAAGGTGAAGGCACCATCAGGTGAACTACACACTTGAACAAGTCATTAACTTCTTCCAAGCCAAAGATATTCCTCTAGAAAGTAGGAATATTTCTGCTTGCCACACTATCCCACAAAAACAAGGAAACAGCCCAAAACTAATCCTAAGATTTGTTAACCGCAAACACAAAACGGAAGTGCTTAAGCTAAACAAAAAACTAAAAAGCACAAATGTGTATGTAAATGAACACCTTACAAAAAAAAATGCAGAAATTACACGACAGGCTCGAATACTGAAGAAACTAAAGAGGATCCAGGACACATGGACAAGGAACTGCAAAGTATTGATCAAACTTAACGGAACAGCAGAACAAGACGAAATAATAACAATACGAGAAGTGGAAGAGTTGGACAAATTTAAATAAGATTACAAGATGACTAAGAAAAATATACTGCTTGGTAGTATACAACCAAGTAGGGTAATTAAAAGGAAGAAATAAATTGAACAAATAGAGGAACCAACAGACTTTAAGACTTTTGAACACCAGGAACATAAGTCCTATGATTTAGAAACAGACACTGATCCTGATGCTGTTTGTCAGAGAATCTAAACTTGGACTGTGGCTGTTACTCTGAGGGTGACATTAAAGCATCAACAAAACAACTGTCATTGATCCACTTTAAGAGCAGGAGTCTCTATAAAAATATGTCCAAAATAAAAGATTATTTAAATCATTTCAATTTCAAATTTAGTCTTGTAGCAGTTTCAGAAACTTGGCTATGTGACGATAAAGAGTTGGATAATGAATTAGAAGACTATGATTTATTTAAACAAAACAGGAAAAAACAAAAAAGGGGGAGGAGTCGCTTTGTTTGTAAAAAGGGGTCTAAATTGTAAGATTATTGAAGAAATGACCCTGTCTGTTGATGAGTTGATGGAATGTGTTACAGTTGTGATAAGAAATGAATCACTAAAAAAAGGTATATTGATAAACTGTATTTATAGAACTCCAGGATCATGCACTGATGAGTTTAATATGAAAATCTCTGAATTATATTCTAAGCATAATGACAAGGCTCTTTTAGTCTGCGGGGACTTCAATGTTGATTTATTAAAATCATGTGAGCACATAAAAACATCAGATTTTGTGAACAGTATGTTTGGTTTGGGGATGTTCCCTTTAATATCCAAACCCAGCAGAATAACTAACGATAGCGCTACTTTGATTGATCATATTTTTGTGAACATAACAGACAGAAATGCTAAAAGTGGATTATTTTTGACCGATGTAAGTGATCATCTGCCTGTTTTTGTTGTGTTTGAAATGAAGCTAAAGTTAAAAAAGGTAGATTTATATAAGTTACAGAGAATGAGACAGCCAGAGGCAATTGAAGCATTTAAAGCAAAACTTTGTGACCATGATTGGAATGAAGTCTATGTTGAGGACACAAATGACTCCCATAATGCATTTCTTGACACATTTATTTCATTATATGACCGTTACCCCTATGAACTAACATCAAGGACCATGTTGTCCACCCTCCTGTGGGCTCACCACCTGCAGAGGGGTTCATAGGGGGTCAGGTGCTATGAGGATTGGGCAGCAAGCTGCCCCTGCGACCCAGCTGGATTAAGCGGGAGAAGATGGATGGATGGATGGAAAATTAAAGTAAAATCTAAAAATAATTAAAGCCGCTCGCGGCAATGATGGCCCTCGCCCCGGTGCGCACGCCCATGCCAGGCAACCGCTGAGGTCTCGTGACCGCCCTGGCACGACTCTCTCCTCCCAACAGCTCGTCCCCCAGAAAAATTACATAGGGCACCTTTAATATTTGAAAATGGGAACGATCTAGAGCCAAATTATAGAAACTAGGCCACAGGTCACATGACTTTTATAATCAAGAGCACTGTCAGACTAAGACTGTGCAGAAAAACAGACCCTCCAACAGAAAAGTTACATAGTGCACCTTTAAACATATTTTGGGGGGAGTATTTGCGCCCTTTGTGGCCAACCATGGAAAATACCCCATATCCATAATGTATTTTTTTGGTCGTAGACACGCATAGAATTTAAAACCCATATTTGGTACAAATCCGATATGGTTGATGTTTCATGTCTGGATAGGGGGCGCTATAGAGTTCACTTTTCATATACTTTATAGTTTATTATATTCAGTCCATGTTCAAGCTTTAGTGATTCAGATTTCAGCACAATCAGACAAAGTCTGTGCGTGTAGTAATTTTGGAACTGGTCTTTGCGCCCCTGCTGGCCAACCGTGGGAAACACCCCATATCCATAATATATTTTTTTGCTTGCTTTGATACAGAGAATTGAATACCCAAATTTGGTACAAATCCAATAATGTTGACGTTTCTTGTATAGGCTAGGTGGCGCTATAGAGTAACTTTTCATATGCTTTATAGTTTATTATAATCAAGCCCTAATCAGGCATTAGTGATTCAAATTTCAGCACCATCAGACAAAGCCTGTGTGTGTAGGCATTTTTTAACAATTTTTTTAGGGAGTCTTTGCGCCCCTGCTGGCGAACGATGAAAATTGCACCATGTCCGTAAAATAAGTTTTAGCTTGAAATCATGCGTAGAATTTAATCCCCAAATTTGGTCCAAATCCGATAATGAGAGGTCATCAAAGAAACAGGAAACGAAGGTGTTATTCTCCGGCGTGCTACGGACAAACCGTAAAAAAGTGCGCTGAGAAAAATGATGCGTTTGTGGACCCACAACTGTAGATGTGACGTGTCAAATCTGAGCTCGTTTGGACCAAAACCAAGACACTTGAAGACTTTGGCGTACACGCAGTCAAAACAGCGGCGAGTTTTTTAATCCAATATGGCCGACTTCCTGTTGGTCATAGAGACGTGCTCCAATTCATCTTTTGGCTTGTCTTTTGGTTCTCTGTCACTGTCCCGAATTTCGTTTCCCTGCGACAAACTTTGCTTGTCCCCTCTCCCATAGGGGTCCAATTCTAGGGGGCGCCGTTGAGTGGGGTCACTTTGGTCATTGTTGCGATCTCCGTTTTATCGAATTTTTCGCCAGGCCGGTCGATTCTATACCCCCATGTGAGACTTTTCGTCGATGTTCAGGGGGTCAAATCTGCATTTCTTTGTTTATACAGAACGAAGAACAATGTTAACTTAAAGCCGCTCGCGGCAATGATGGCCCTCGCCCCGGTGCGCACGCCCATGCCAGGTAACCGCTGAGGTCTCGTGACCGCCCTGGCACGACTCTCTCCTCCCGACAGCTCGTCCCCCAGAAAAATTACATAGGGCACCTTTAATATTTGAAAAGGGGAACGATCTAGAGCCAAATTATAGAAACTAGGACACAGGTCACATGACTTTTATAATCAAGAGCACTGTCAGACTAAGACTGTGCAGAAAAACAGACCCTCCAACAGAAAAGTTACATAGTGCACCTTTAAACCTATTTTGGGGGGAGTATTTGCCCCCATTGTGGCCAACCATGGAAAATACCCCATATCCATAATGTATTTTTTTGGTCGTAGACACGCATAGAATTTAATACCTATATTTGGTACAAATCCCATAATGTTGATGTTTCATGTCTGAGTAGGGGGCGCTATAGAGTTCACTTTTCATATACTTTATAGTGTATTATATTCAGTCCATGTTCAAGCTTTAGTGATTCAGATTTCAGCACAATCAGAGAAAGTCTGTGCGTGTAGTAATTTTGGAACTATTTCTTGGGGGAGGCTTTGCGCTCCTCCTGGCCAACCGTCTTTGCGCCCCTGCTGGCGAACGATGAAGATTGCACCATGTCCATAATACAAGATTTTGCTTGAAATCATGGATAGAATATAATCCCCAAATTTGGTCCAAATCAGATAATGTTGACGTTTCACGTATACACTAGGTGGCGCTACAGAGTTCACTTTTATTATATTTCATATTTCATCACATTCAGGCCGGGATCACACGATAGTGATGTGAGTTTGAACTCTGTTGGACAGAGCCAGTGGCCGTGAGAGGTCATCAAAGAAACAGGAAACGAAGGCGTTATTCGCCGGCGTGCATACGGACAAACCGTGAAAAACTGCGCTTAGAAAAATGATGCGTTTGTGGACCCACATCTGTAGATGTGACGTGTCAAATCTGAGCTCGTTTGGACCAAAACCAAGACACTTGAAGACTTTGGCGTACACGCAGTCAAAACAGCGGCGAGTTTTTTGATCCAATATGGCCGACTTCCTGTTGGTCATAGAGACGTGCTCCATTTCATTTTTTGGCTTGTCTCATGGTTCTCTGTCACTGGCCCGAATTTCGTTTCCCTGCGACAAACTTTGCTTGACCCCTCTCCCATAGGGGTCCAATTCTAGGGGGCGCAGTTGAGTCAGGCCACTTTGGTCATTGTTGCGATGACCGTTTTATCGAATTTTTCACCGGGCCGGTCGATTCTATACCCCCATGTGAGACTTTTCGTTGATGTTCAGGGGGTCAAATCTGCATTTCTTTGTTTATACAGAACGAAGAACAATGTTAACTTAAAGCCGCTGGCGGCAATGATGGCCCTCGCCCCGGCACGCACGTCCCTCTGATGCGACCGCCGAGGACTCGTGACCGCCCTGGCACAACACTCTCTCCTCCCGACAGCTCGTCTATTAGAAAAATTACATAGGGCACCTTTAATATTTGAAAATGGGAACCATCTAGAGCCAAATTATAGAACCTAGGACACAGGTCACATGACTTTTATAATCAAGAGCACTGTCAGACTAAGACTGTGCATAAAAACAGACCCTCCAACAGAAAAGTTACATAGTGCACCTTTAAACATATTTTGGGGGGGGAGTATTTGCGCCCTTTGTGGCCTACCATGGAAAATACCCCATATCCATAATGTATTTTTTTTGTCGTAGACACGCATAGAATTTAATACCCATATTTGGTACAAATCCGATAATGTTGATGTTTCATGTCTGAGTAGGGGGCGCTATAGAGTTCACTTTTCATATACTTTATAGTTTATTATATTCAGTCCATGTTCAAGCTTTAGTGATTCAGATTTCAGCACAATCAGACAAAGTCTGTGCGTGTAGTAATTTTGGAACTATTTATTGGGGGAGTCTTTGCGCCCCTCCTGGCCAACCGTGGGAAACACCCCATATCCATAATATATTTTTTTGCTTGCTTTGATACAGAGAATTGAATACCCAAATTTGGTCCAAATCCGATAATGATGTTTTTTTAGGGAGGTCATCAAAGAAACAGGAAACTAAGGCGTTATTCGCCGGCGTGCTACGGACAAACCGTGAAAAACTGCGCTTAGAAAAATGATGCGTTTGTGGACCCACATCTGTAGATGTGATGTGTCAAATCTGAACTCGTTTCGACCAAAACCAAGACACTTGATGACTTTGGCGTACACGCAGTCAAAACAGCGGCGAGTTTTTTGATCCAATATGGCCGACTTCCTGTTGGTCATAGAGACGTGCTCCAATTCATCTTTTGGCTTATCTCATGGTTCTGTGTCAATGTCCCGAATTTCGTTTCCCTGCGACAAACTTTGATTGTCCCCTCTCCCATAGGGATCCAATTCTAGGGGGCGCAGTTGAGTGAGGCCACTTTGGTCATTGTTGCGATGACCGTTTTATTGAATTTTTCACCGGGCCGGTCGATTCTATACCCCCATGTGAGACTTTTCGTTGATGTTCAGGGGGTCAAATCTGCATTTCTTTGTTTATACAGAACGAAGAACAAAGTTAACTTAAAGCCGCTGGCGGCAATGATGGCCCTCGCCCCGGCACGCACGTCCCTCTGATGCGACCGCCGAGGACTCGTGACCGCCCTGGCACAACACTCTCTCCTCCCGACAGCCTGCCTATTAGAAAAATTACATAGTGCACCTTTAAATGTTTCTTAAAACTCATTGCACTCCTGCTGGACAATCGTGACAAATGACACAGGGCCATAATACAATATATTTTTTGGTCTGTAATTATGCATAGAATTTAATTCCCAAATTTGATACAAATCGGATAATGTTTACGTTTCACGTATACACTAGGTGGCGCTATAGAGTTCACTTTTATTATATTTCATATTCCATCACATTCAGGCCGGGATCACACAATAGTGATGTGAGTTTGAGCTCTGTAGGCCAAAGCCTGTGGCCGTGAGAGGTCATCAAAGAAACAGGAAACTAAGGCGTTATTCGCCGGCGTGCTACGGACAAACCGTGAAAAAGTGCGCTGAGAAAAATGATGCGTTTGTGGACCCACATCTGTAGATGTGACGTGTCAAATCTGAGCTCGTTTGGACCAAAACCAAGACACTTGAAGACTTTGGCGTACACGCAGTCAAAACAGCGGCGAGTTTTTTGATCCAATATGGCCGACTTCCTGTTGGTCATAGAGACGTGCTCCAATTCATCTTTTGGCTTGTCTCATGGTTCTCTGTCACTGTCCCGAATTTCGTTTCCCTGCGACAAACTTTGATAGTCCCCTCTCCCATAGGGGTCCAATTCTAGGGGGCGCAGTTGAGTGGGGTCACTTTGGTCATTGTTGCGATGACCGTTTTATTGAATTTTTCACCGGGCCGGTCGATTCTATACCCCCATGTGAGACTTTTCGTTGATGTTCAGGGGGTCAAATCTGCATTTCTTTGTTTATACAGAACGAAGAACAATGTTAACTTAAAGCCGCTCGCGGCAATGATGGCCCTCGCCCCGGCGCGCACGTTCCTCTGATGCGACCACCAAGGACTCGTGACAGCCCTGGCACGACACTCTCTCCTCCCGACAGCTCGTCTATTAGAAAAATTACATAGTGCACCTTTAAATGTTTCTTTAAACTCATTGCACTCCTGCTGGGCAATCGTGACAAATGACACAGGGCCATAATGCAATATATTTTTTGGTTTGTAATCATGCATAGAATGCAATTCCCAAATTTGGTACAAATCCGATAATGTTGACGTTTCACGTATACACTAGGTGGCGCTACAGAGTTCACTTTTATTATATTTCATATTTCATCACATTCAGGCCGGGATCACACAATAGTGATGTGAGTTTGAGCTCTGTAGGCCAAAGCCTGTGGCCGTGAGAGGGCATCAAAGAAACAGGAAACGAACGAGTTATTCGCCGGCGTGCTACGGACAAACCGTGAAAAACTGCGCTTAGAAAAATGATGCGTTTGTGGACCCACGTCTGTAGATGTGACGTGTCAAATTTGAGCTCGTTTGGACCAAAACCAAGACACTTGAAGACTTTGGCGTACACGCAGTCAAAACAGCGGCGAGGTTTTGATCCAATATGGCCGACTTCCTGTTGGTCATAGTGACGTGCTCCAATTCATCTTTTGGCTTGTCTCATGGTTCTGTGTCAATGTCCCGAATTCGCTTTCCCTGCGACAAACTTTGATTGTCCCCTCTCCCATAGGGATCCAATTCTAGGGGCGCAGTTGAGTGAGGCCACTTTGGTCATTGTTGCGATGACCGTTTTATTGAATTTTTCGCCGGGCCGGTCGATTCTATACCCCATGTGAGACTTTTCGTTGATGTTCAGGGGTCAAATCTGCATTTCTTTGTTTATACAGAACGAAGAACAATGTTAACTTAAAGCCGCTGGCGGCAATGATGGCTCCTCGCCCGGCACGCACGTCCCTCTGATGCGACCGCCGAGGACTCGTGACAGCCCTGGCACAACACTCTCTCCTCCCGACAGCTCGTCTATTAGAAAAATTACATAGTGCACCTTTAAATGTTTCTTAAAACTCATTGCACTCCTGCTGGGCAATCGTGACAAATGACACAGGGCCATAATGCAATATATTTTTTGGTTTGTAATCATGCATAGAATGTAATTCCCAAATTTGGTACAAATCCGATAATGTTGACGTTTCACGTATACACTAGGTGGCGCTATAGAGTTCACTTTTATTATATTTCATATTTCATCACATTCAGGCCGGGATCACACAATAGTGATGTGAGTTTGAGCTCTGCACGGCAAAGCCTGTGGCCGTGAGAGGTCATCAAAGAAACAGGAAACGAAGGCGTTATTCGCTGGCGTGCTACGGACAAACCGTGAAAAAGTGCGCTGAGAAAAATGATGCGTTTGTGGACCCACATCTGTAGATGTGAGGTGTCAAATCTGAGCTCGTTTGGACCAAAACCAAGACAATTTAAGACTTTGTCTTACACTCAGTCAAATCCTCGGAGTATTTTTTGTTCCAATATGGCCGACTTCCTGTTGGTCATAGAGTCGTGCTCCTATTCATCTTTTGGATTGTCTCATGGTTCTGTGTCAATGTCCCGAATTTCGTTTCCTGCGACAAACTTTGATAGTCCCCTCTCCCATAGGGATCCAATTCTAGGGGGCGCAGTTGAGTGAGGCCACTTTGGTCATTGTTGCGATGACCGTTTTATTGAATTTTTCACCGGGCCGGTCGATTCTATACCCCCATGTGAGACTTTTCATTGATGTTCAGGGGGTCAAATCTGCATTTCTTTGTTTATACAGAACGAAGAACAATGTTAACTTAAAGCCGCTCGCGGCAATGATGGCCCTCGCCATGCGCCAAGACGCCTCCCAGGCAACCGTCGAGGACTCGTGACCGCCCTGGCACGACTCTCTCCTCCCGACAGCTCGTCCACCAGAAAAATTACATAGGGCACCTTTAATATTTGAAAATGGGAACCATCTAGAGCCAAATTATAGAACCTAGGACACAGGTCACATGACTTTTATAATCAAGAGCACTGTCAGACTAAGACTGTGCATAAAAACAGACCCTCCAACAGAAAAGTTACATAGTGCACCTTTAAACATATTTTGGGGGGGGAGTATTTGCGCCCTTTGTGGCCAACCATGGAAAATACCCCATATCCATAATGTATTTTTTTGGTCATTGACTCACATAGAATTTAATACCAATATTATGTACAAATCCGATAATGTTGATGTTTCATGTCTGAGTAGGGGCGCTATAGAGTTCACTTTTCATATACTTTATGGTTTATTATATTCAGTCCATGTTCAAGCTTTAGTGATTCAGATTTCAGCACAATCAGACGAACTCTGTGCGTGTAGTAATTTTGGAACTATTTATTGGGGGAGTCTTTGCGCCCCTCCTGGCCAACCGTGGGAAACACCCCATATCCATAATATTTTTTTTTGCTTGCTTTGATACAGAGAATTGAATACCCAAATTTGGTCCAAATCCGATAATGATGTTTTTTTAGGGAGGTCATCAAAGAAACAGGAAACTAAGGCGTTATTCGCCGGCGTGCTACGGACAAACCGTGAAAAACTGCGCTTAGAAAAATGATGCGTTTGTGGACCCACATCTGTAGATGTGATGTGTCAAATCTGAACTCGTTTCGACCAAAACCAAGACACTTGATGACTTTGGCGTACACGCAGTCAAAACAGCGGCGAGTTTTTTGATCCAATATGGCCGACTTCCTGTTGGTCATAGAGACGTGCTCCAATTCATCTTTTGGCTTGGTTCATGGTTCTCTGTCACTGTCCCGAATTTCGTTTCCCTGCGACAAACTTTGCTTGTCCCCTCTCCCATAGGGGTCCAATTCTAGGGGCGCCATGAGTGGGGTCACTTTGGTCATTGTTGCGATCTCCGTTTTATCGAATTTTTCGCCGGGCCGGTCGATTCTATACCCCCATGTGAGACTTTTCGTCGATGTTCAGGGGGTCAAATCTGCATTTCTTTGTTTATACAGAACGAAGAACAATGTTAACTTAAAGCCGCTCGCGGCAATGATGGCCCTCGCCCCGGTGCGCACGCCCATGCCAGGCAACCGCCGAGGACTCGTGACCGTCCTGACACGACACTCTCTCCTCCCGACAGCTCGTCCACCAGAAAAACTACATAGGGCACCTTTAATATTTGAAAATGGGAACGATCTAGAGCCAAATTATAGAAACTAGGCCACAGGTCACATGACTTTTATAATCAAGAGCACTGTCAGACTAAGACTGCATAAAAACAGACCCTCCACCAGAAAAGTTACATAGTGCGCCTTTAAACATATTTTGGGGGGGAGTATTTGCGCCCTTTGTGGCCAACCATGGAAAATACCCCATATCCATAATGTATTTTTTTGGTCGGAGACACGCATAGAATTTAATACCCATATTTGGTACAAATCCGATAATGTTGATGTTTCATGTCTGGATAGGGGGCGCTATAGAGTTCACTTTTCATATACTTTATAGTTTATTATATTCAGTCCATTTTCAAGCTTTAGTGATTCAGATTTCAGCACAATCAGACAAACTCTGTGCGTGTAGTAATTTTTGAACTATTTATTGGGGGAGGCTTTGCGCCCCTGCTGGCCAACCGTGGGAAACACCCCATATCCATAATATATTTTTTGCTTGCTTTGATACAGAGAATTTAATCCCCAAATTTGGTACAAATCCGATAATGTTGATGTTTCTTGTATAGGCTAGGTGGCGCTATAGAGTAACTTTTCATATGCTTTATAGTTTATTATAATCAAGTCCTAATCAGGCATTAGTGATTCAAATTTCAGCACGATCAGACAAAGCCTGTGTGTGCAGGCATTTTTTTACTATTTTTTTATTGAGTCTTTGCGCCCCTGGTGGCGAACAATGAAAATTGCACCATTTCCATAATATAAGATTTAGCTTGAAATCATGCATAGAATTTAATCCCCAAATTTGGTACAAATCCGATAATGTTGACGTTTCACGTATACACTAGGTGGCGCTACAGAGTTCACTTTTATTATATTTCATATTTCATCACATTCAGGCCGGGATCACACAATAGTGATGTGAGTTTGAGCTCTGTAGGCCAAAGCCTGTGGCCGTGAGAGGGCATCAAAGAAACAGGAAACGAAGGTGTTATTCGCCGGCGTGCTACGGACAAACCGTGAAAAACTGCGCTGAGAAAAATGATGCGTTTGTGGACCCACATCTGTAGATGTGACGTGTCAAATCTGAACTCGTTTGGACCAAAACCAAGACACTTGAAGACTTTGGCGTACACGCAGTCAAAACGGCGGTGAATTTTTGATCCAATATGGCCGACTTCCTGTTGGTCATAGGGCGGTGTGACAATGACATTTTCTGCTTGTCTCCTTGTTTTCTATCACTGTCCTGAATTTTGTCGGCCTACGCCAAAATATTCTTTTCAGCTCCCCATAGACTTTCAATTTTTGACTTTTCCAGGGGGCGCTGTCGAGTAAGGGCACTTTGGGCATTGTCGCGATGCCCGTTTTATCAAATTTTTCGCCGGGCCGGTCGATCTGATACCCCCATGTGAGACTTTTCGTCGATGTTCAGGGGGTCAAAAATGCGATCATTTTGGCGGAAGAAAATAATAATAATAATAATAAAAAGAAACCAACGAAGAACAATACCCCTCGCCACTTCGTTAGGCGAGGGCCAATTAAAGCCGCTCGCGGCAATGATGGCCCTCGCCCCGGTGCGCACGCCCCTCCCAGGCAACCGCTCAGGTCTTGTGACCGCCCTGGCACGACTCTCTCCTCCTGACAGCTCGTCCCCCAGAAAAATTACATAGGGCACCTTTAATATTTGAAAATGGGAACGATCTAGAGCCAAATTATGGAAACTAGGCCACAGGTCACATGACTTTTATAATCAAGAGCACTGTCAGAGTAAGACTGTGCATAAAAACAGACTCTCCACCAGAAAAGTTTCATAGTGCACCTTTAAACATATTTTGGGGGGGAGTATTTGCGCCCTTTGTGGCCAACCATGGAAAATACCCCATATCCATAATGTATTTTTTTGGTCGTAGACACGCATAGAATTTAATACCCATATTTGGTACAAATCCAATAATGTTGATGTTTCATGTCTGGATAGGGGGCGCTATAGAGTTCACTTTTCATATACTTTATAGTGTATTATATTCAGTCCATGTTCAAGCTTTAGTGATTCAAATTTCAGCACAATCAGAGAAAGTCTGTGCGTGTAGTAATTTTTGAACTATTTATTGGGGGAGTCTTTGCGCCCCTGCTGGCCAACCATGGGAAATACCCCATATCCATAATATTTTTTTTTGCTTGCTTTGATACAGAGAATTGAATACTCAAATTTGGTACAAATCCGATAATGTTGACGTTTCTTGTATAGGCTAGGTGGCGCTATAGAGTAACTTTTCATATGCTTTATAGTTTATTATAATCAAGCCCTAATCAGGTATTAGTGATTAAAATTTCAGCACGATCAGACAAAGCCTGTGTGTGTAGGCATTTTTTTACTATTTTTTTATTGAGTCTTTGCGCCCCTGGTGGCGAACAATGAAAATTGCACCATTTCCATAATATAAGATTTTGCTTGAAATCATGCATAGAATTTAATCCCCAAATTTGGTCCAAATCCGATAATGTTGATGTTTCACGTATACACTAGGTGGCGCTACAGAGTTCACTTTTATTATATTTCATATTTCATCACATTCAGGCCGGGATCACACAATAGTGATGTGAGTTTGAGCTCTGTAGGCCAAAGCCTGTGGCCGTGAGAGGGCATCAAAGAAACAGGAAACGAAGGTGTTATTCGCCGGCGTGCTACGGACAAACCGTGAAAAAGTGCACTGAGAAAAATGATGCGTTTGTGGACCCACATCTGTAGATGTGACGTGTCAAATCTGAGCTCGTTTGGAGCAAAACCAAGACACTTGAAGACTTTGGCGTACACGCAGTCAAAACAGCGGTGAATTTTTGATCCAATATGGCCGACTTCCTGTTGGTCATAGGGGGGTGTGACAATGACATTTTCTGCTTGTCTCCTTGTTTTCTATCATTGTCCCGAATTTTGTCGGCCTACGCCAAAATATGCTTTTCAGCTCCCCATAGGCTTTCAATTTTTGACTTTTCCAGGGGGCGCTGTCGAGTAGGGGCACTTTGGGCATTGTCGCGATGCCCGTTTTATCAAATTTTCGCCGGGCGGTCGATCTGATACCCCATGTGAGACTTTTAAATCGTCGATGTTCAGGGGGTCAAAAATGCGATCATTTTGGCGGAAGAATAATAATAATAATAATAATAATAATAATAAAAAGAAACCAACGAAGAACAATACCCCTCGCCATTAACTTCGTTAACTGGCGAGGGCCAATAAAGAAACCAACGAAGAACAATACCCCTCGCCATTAACTTCGTTAACTGGCGAGGGCCAATAATAATAATAATAATAATAATATAGCGTAAGAAACCGACGAAGAACAATACCCCTCGCCACTTCGTTAGGCGAGGGCCAATAAAGTGGACTGGATTGGATTTAGAGAGAATCTATAATGTAAATCATGAACAATGAAGAAAAATAAATGAAAAAGTGATTAAAATACCTGGGGGTAAGAGGGGTATAGGTCTTTGAGTGGGGGCAGGGTGGGGTAGGGTGGGGATAGTGGGTGATAAGGGTGAAATACCTCTAAAATGCTGTACATATGTGTATTTATTCTGTGTTAAACCAATGTGTATTCACTGTATCCCACACGATACCCACAAAATTAAGCCAACAATAATTAAAAAGTGTGTCTAAACTTTTGACTTGTATGTGTCTGTACATTCCAACAAAACCAAATAAAAGTTTCCATGTTAACTCTAGTTGCATTGGTGCAGCACTGGCGTTTGCTGTCTGTCTTTTCGTAGTTGAGTGTCACACAATTCAGGTCAGATTCCTCTAGCTTTGATTTCATGTTTTTCCTATTTCTTTCAGACAATGGTCAAATAGTCTGAATACCAGAAAATCTAGTTAGTCCTCATGCATCGACGGGCTCACACACAAACCTTTCACAGCAGCAAGGAAGTACCCAGTGTTTACACAGACTTTTGGATGTCATCTGAAAGACAAAACGGGGAAATGGACAAAATAATTTTCATACAATCATCAACATTAAATAACATTATGCTATTTTCTGTTATAACTTTATTGTTAACTCATCAGAAACATACCTGGAGTTGTGTTTTGTTTCTTTCACACATGTTTGAGTAATCCTGGTTTATTATTAATCTGTTTGCATTTCCAAGGCTAAAATGCTCAGTTCCACCTTGTGATGTCATGTTGCGAAGTTAACAGCTCCTTTTACCTTTAGATCAGTAGAGATTGGCAATTCCCTGTCTGAAATTATCCAGATGATTCGAGTGAAGGTGTTTGAAAAGACAGTGAAGCACATGTAAACCTGCATATACATGTATGTTTACATGACATCACAAGGTGGAACCGAGTGTTTTCTGTTTGAGATAAGAACACAGCCTAAATATGCAGAGTTTGTGTGTTAAACAAGACACTAAATACAACCCCAGGCGTGTTTTTGATGAGGTAACAACATTATGACAGGACTTAAACCTCACAAGAGTCAATTTTAAGTAATACTGGACCTTAAAAAATCGTATCTTTACTGCTTCATCTCATTCAAACAAGGACCACATCCAGACACACCCGAAAGTTTCTGCTGAAATGTGTTGTGTCTCAAATGACTTTTGTACGAAATGAGTTACAAATTAACATGCCTAAAGAGACACTATTACAGGATTATGGGATTTAACACAACACCAACTTTGCAGAGATATAAAATTTTATAGTGTATGTATGATACTTCTTATTTTTATTTCACTATTTGAGAGCAGGTACTTTTAGAATTTATTACTACCATTTAGATGTTTTTCTTTTTGTTATTCTATTATATTGTGATGTGTGAGCTGCTGTGTCCAAGTAATTTCCCTTGTGGATTAATAAAGTTTGTCTAAGGTATCTGTACTTTCTACTCCCCTGCATTTTCAAAACTGGACTGAAAAGTATTTTTATTATAGTTTGAGGCCTGCTGAAAAAGGACGAGGGTTATGTTTTTAACACATTTTTAGTCTGAGTATAAAAAAATATACAAAAACAACAACATTCTATTGAACACTTATTTATTAAAATCACTACATTTGACGCCTTATAAGACCTCAAAATACTTTTACTTTTTACTCTTAAAGTACAATTTAAAACAGGTACTTTAATACTTTTATTTAAGTAGTTTTCTTCAAGTGATACTTTTACTTTTAGTTGAGTTTTTTTCCTCTGGTATCTGTACTTTTACGTAAGTAAGACAAATGAGTACTTCTTTCACCACTGGTATTAGTATCGGTTCGGGTGGTCCTTATTTTCCAATTTTAAAGTGTGCGCCCCCTAAAAGGGTTTCATTTGCATAAAAATTAAACACCTAGAAAGATTTTTCAAGTGAAATCATTTTTAAGGTATGCTCAATGTCCCTTAAGTTCTCTATAAACGGGACATTTCAGTGATTTTGTGGTCTATCCATGACAAATGGTTTATCTTAATAATCACTTTATATTAATATATAAATGATTTTTGGATTGTTTTAATAATAGAATTCAAATAAATGATCATTAAAATATAAAATAAAACGTTTTAACAATTTACCTGATAAAAGATGTTAACAGATGAGACAAAACGTGCCATGTTAGAGTAAAAATAACCCACACGTAAATTCCTGTATGGTGCGGAAAAACAGCAAACAAGCTAATTCCAGTTTAATGTACAATTGAAGGGGTCAGTTTTTTGTGAGGAGGGCATATAAGTAAGAAATAATGATGTCCATTTTGTTCTCTATTTTTAATAATCACACAGTAATAGTTTCGGAACCAAAAAAAAACAAACAAGTTTCCTCTTTATGTGATTAGTAGATATGAGTTACTAAAATACTCGTCATATTTTGGTGTAAGAGAGGAGCCCAAAGCAGAGACAGAGGCGCAGGAAGGTGTTAAACAGGTTTATTACAAAGAATGTAGGCTGGACAACGACAAGGAGCTGACGATTACAACATGGAGCGGGTAGACAGAGAGCGGCAGGGAATGATGAGGAAAACACAAGGAATGAACTGACGAAGAACAAAGGACAAGGAGAGGACTAAGCAGTGGGGTTGATGGGGCGATGAGGGGCATTTTTTTCCTGCATATTTGTGAATGTTGTGAGGAGATCAGTCTCGTATCTTTGCCCCCCTGGGTTCAGATAGTTGCTTGTCCAGTTTGGTGAGTACTCCCAATGGGCTGGGTCAGAGAATATAAAAGGAGACCAGCCCGGGACATGGATGGAACAGCCAGAAACAGCAGTCTCTCCTCAGGTAGGACATTGTGGCTATTATTTACTGGAATTTAAGTTTTGACAAGATTTACTGTGCCCAAATTAACTTTTTGTTATATTCTATTTTAGAGGTATGAAAATGTATCAAGTATGTCGTCCCACTCCTGCTACCGTGCCTTCAAAGTAAAAATTTAGACATTATATTGAAATTTGAGGCATGGTTTGATTTCAGTAGTTCAGTTTTAATCATGTTTTTTTTTTTTTTTTAAGGGGTTGTCCAAATGTATGGATATGTCTAACAGTGGTAGGAGGTTGTACGTTGCCAATATTTACGTTAATTGGTCTGCCCAATTTTATTGGTAAGTGAAATGTGTTTTTTATTATTGTTGGCTCCTTTTGTGAATATTTAAAATATGTTTTATTTATCTTTTACAGTCTACCTTTTCCAAGGCAGTAAGTAAAGCTACATATTTCTAAGAAACATTTTACAATTATTACCTTTTAAAGATCCTTTGCGCTTTTAGTCATGTTATAATGAATGTTGTCACCTTGTCAAAAACATACCTGGAGTTGTGTTTTGTTTGTTTATGTTTGAGTAATCCTGCATTATTGGCATTTCTACATCTCCTAAATGTGAAGGGTTTGTGTGAAAGAAACAAAACATGACTCCAGGACTGTTTGTGATGAGTAAACAAATTTAAAATAAGAAAACAGTGTAATACAAGCCCTTTAAGACATTTTTTTGTTCATTATAATCTTCTCTCACAGATGCTTTGTGGGGGACTCCTGAACACTGTGCTGGATTTCAACAGTCTTCCATCCACATCATTTCCAAAAATGCCACATATGATGGAAACATGACGCCTTTCAAATTCAACAACTTTAACACCAAAAAAGCCTTGAAAATGATCGAAAACTCAGGGAATACAGGTAAGGGCAACTCTTGTCTTTACAGAGTACGCCTCCCTACACTTATCTTGGTAAAATACTGTAAGAACTAAGAATTATATGTGTATTTACAGTAGTAGTTACAATTATCTGTTCCTATATTACACTATTTTCTGTATGTTATAATGTTGTTTCCTCATCACAAACAGACCTGGAGTTGTGTTTTGTTTCATTCACACAAGTTTAACACACATATCCTACATATTTAGTTAGTTTTTAGTTTTAAAACACTCTGTTCCACCTTGTGCTTCACTGTGTTTTTAAACTTACACCTTACAACTTACACCTATACACATTCACTGGCATCATTTGGATAATTTTATCCCTGGAATTGACAATCTCTGCAGAATCAATCAATCAATCAATCAAACTTTATTTGTATAGCATCTTTCCTACATTTGAAATGTAACACAAAGTGCTTCACCTGCAACAGAAAAATGACAATGATTTAAAAACAACAGCAACCCCCACCCCCATTGTTTCTCCCACATTTACAGTTTAGGCAGAAAAAATAAAACATAAAACATAAAGCTCATAAAGGTTATAGTGAAAATAAAAATGAGAGCTAAAATTAGATAGAAATTAAGTAAAATACTCATACTTCAATTTAAAACAAATATACTACTATTAAAAATTATAATTTAAAATTTGTAAAAGTTTCAATTAAAAGCTAGATTAATATGTTTTGAGTTTAAAATAAAAAATTTAAAATAAAAAAGTTTTATTTTAAGAGTTTAAAATAATTGTTTTAAGAGTTTAAAAAGAAAAAAGAAAAAAAAAGGACACTCGCAGTGGACCTCAGATCCTCAGGTCAACTGCTCCACAAACGGGGGCCGTAAAAGCTGAATGATGCCTCAGCATGAGTTTTAGTTTGGACTCTTGGGACTGTTAAAAGAAGAGACCTGAGGACCTGAGAGTCCGAGAGGCTCATATGATAAAAGCAGATCAGATAAATAAATAGGCTAAGACCGTTCAGAGCTTTGTAAGCCAATAAAAGAACTTTAAAATCTGTCCTGAAGCTCACAGGAGCCATGGACATGTGATGGACCTGATATGTGGCGGACCTGATATGTGGCTCAAAGCTGAGCTCATGATCAAATAAAAGGTAAAAGGTAGCTGTTCATTTTAAAACTACCACTGCATGATATCACAAAGGGGAACAGAGCATTTTGAGCTTTGGAGATGTAGACTAATAATAAAGGGTTACTCAAACGTGTGAATTAAGCAAAGCAAAACTCCAGGTATGTTTTTGAGGACATATATACTTATTATAACTTAAAGCTCAAAAGAGTCAAAATTGTCCAATATATAACCTTTAAAGAGAACATCAAAATAAATGGTTAAATATCCAGTACTCTGTAGATTTCCATGAAAACATTTCCAAATGAGAAAGAGTTTGTAATTTTCTGTTTCTAAATTCAATGTCAGAGGCTAAGAACGCAAAACAGTCTAATATTTCAAGCCCAGGGTGATATAGATTTGAGGAACGCTGTAACTTTTGTGGTGGTGGGGAATCAACTCTGCTTGTCTCCATGGAGATGTGATTGCATTGCCTTGAATATTCCACAATGGGGCATTAAACAAACAGTTTATCTTGCATGTTCAGTTGCATGTGATTTGTTGTTATTGCTAAAAAACAAAAGAAAAACAACAAAAAACTTGAAGTTGCTTTTCCATAGATTTGGCCTGTAATTTGGCCAAGTGGCATGGCCTGCTTGTCTCCATGGTGATAGATAAGTTTAACGTCATACTGTGAAACATTCCAGGCCTAGAACAAG
This sequence comes from Odontamblyopus lacepedii, assembly GCA_034769755.1. NCBI lineage: Eukaryota > Metazoa > Chordata > Actinopteri > Gobiiformes > Gobiidae > Odontamblyopus > Odontamblyopus lacepedii. Next base: position 13,285,112 of record CM068351.1, read on the forward strand.
CAGGTAGTTGAACCTCCACCAGAAAAGCTACATACAATACATACATAAACTGGATAACTCTATATATTTTGTTCTAATGCACTCTCAAGAAAAGGGTTTAGCATAAATTTCCATTTTTTTTTTTCTGATTGTCAGTGAGCGTGACGTTGGAGAGTGGAGTGAGTGTGTCTGAAGGGGGTCTCTCTGAACAGTACGACACCTTGCAGTTCCACCTCCACTGGGACAAAGGGCCATCTGCACGAGGCTTTGAACACACCTTGGATGGCAAACGTTTTCCCATGGAGGTAACTATTCACTTTGTTTACTCTAAATCCCAAATCCACAAAGACTTTTCAAACAGAAACTGGAGGAGTAAAGGGGATGAGTGGAGGAGAGGAGGAGGCGCGGTCTGTAAACAGGTGTCGTATAAACACTTTAAACTCTGCCCACAAACACTTTTCAAACAGAAACTGGTCAGTATCTGGAGAAGTAAAAGGGGGAGTGAGTTGAAAGGAGGAGGCGGAGTCTATACATATACTGAACACAATTTAAATGCAACACTTTTGTTTTTTGTTCCCATTTTTGTGAGCTGGACTCAAAGATCTAAAACTTACATACACAAAAGGCCATTTCTGTGTTACTGAGAATTTCTCCTTTGTCCAGAAAATCCATCCCACCTCACAGGTTTGGCATATCAAGATGCTGATCAGACAGCAGCATTAGTGCACAGATGTGCCTTAGACCGGCCACAGTAAAAGGAAACTCTGAAATGTGCACTTTTGCTTTATTTCAGTCAGTGTATGTTGAACAGTGTTTTTGGTTTAACAGGAATCCACCACTTCAAACTCCGCACCTGCAGCCAAGTTTGTAATAAAAAAACCCTTGGCTAGTCATATGTGATGTCATGTAGTACTTGAAGTTGCTTTGGCCATTGGAGACAGAACACATTCACTGTTTTTTTGACCATAACGCTGCAAATTTACTTATACTTTGCACTAAAATTTCCTAAAACAAATGACTAGGAACTGTAAACAATACTATGAAACCACAGTATTTCTGAGTGGCAAAGCTTTGAACTTTGCTGCATAGATTCTGACAAATATGGCAAGAGTCAGTGATTACATTTATGTGGGAAATCTCTACTTCTAGCAAAACAAAAGGCTCTATTCACACTTACGTCACAAACCAGGATGACCTTTGGAAAGATGCAATTACAACTTCCAGCAAGCTGTTTGCAGTAGTAAGTCTGCCAAAATCTAGGAAAAATTCGAAAATTGCCACATTTTCTTCATCTAAATGTCATCATAGTCTGCTGTTATGTTTGGCTAATCAACAATTACAACTGTACCTCAGTTTTCATCATTTCCCCACTGACTCACAACTCCGAGAGCACTGGATACATGCGATTAGAAGAGACGAGGTGCCAAATTCAATTCCAAACAGCACATACGTTTGCAGTCTTCATTTTACCAACAATCACATTTACTTCAGTGGGTTTTATCACAGTTGGTAACTACACCAGAAGTTCTAATCGCATCATCCCAAACGTCTTCCTGGTTTGTGACGTAAGCGTGAATACAGCCTATAGTGATGGCGAAGAGGAGGAGATAAAGGGGTTGTGAGTTGGTGCTTGGTTCTGCTACTGCGGTGAAGATAGTGTGAAAAATGTGCGATACAACGGTAAAACAGTATAATCAATTACCTGTATTTATATGAATTACTGGAGGTGATATTCTAAATAAAATCCAGACTCGATGACTCCATTTTAATAGGCAATCGAATGGATGAGGATCATAAAGTAACAACCAGGTATTACACCCTATTTTATCCATAATCCGCACACAAAATTGGGTATAGGTCCGTTTAACAGGCAAGAGTAAGATCTGATTGGCTGACAGAACAGGAAATAGGAACAAGAAGGTCTTCCTGGTTGAATTTCCACTTCAGTTTAATTGAGACTAATCAAAATTCTAGGACAATACAAAAGCAATTCAAACTACAAACTACCTCATGGACAATATAAACTTTTCTCTCATTAATTATACATGAAGCACTGTGTGCCTTTCTTCTGTTTTGTTTGTATTTATTTTTGTTGACTGAGTTGGTCTGCGTTTGATTCATTATTTTCTTTATTTATGCTGTAATTATGTTGTGGAATGGATGAGTTTTACTATTATTTCATTTAATAGTATATCAAAACATACGTAGTGATTATGTTGTTTTCTTTCTAGTTACACATTGTGAATCTCAAGTCTTCTCACAACGGGAACATAACAGCGGCAAGAGCAGATTCAACTGGAGCTGTTGCGCTTGGATTTCTCATTGAAGTAAGTGGGATAAAAATAACAATTAAAACTTTATAAAAATGTCTAAATCATACGTTTTGCTTGCTTTTTAAGTCATCTGATTATACGAATGGAGAACCTGCATCATGGGAGCATCTCACCTTCTACCTCAACAAAATTAATGAAAAAGGTAATTCATGTACGACAATTCTAGGCATTTGGTGGGATTTTGGTTGTGGAGCCATCTGCTACAAGAAACTGGTCCAAAATAGTTACTCGAACATGTGTGAATGAAACAAAACAGCTCTAGGCATAATTTTGAAGAGGTAACGGTGTTCTAACACAGTTTAAAGCTCATGAACATTAACCCATTTTGTGTAATGTAGGACCTTTAAGGACAACTTTATCTCTCTGACGTTTATGTTAGGATGGATGGATAATGTATAGAAAGCATATTTAAACTAAGTGATGCATTCTCAGGCCAGGCCACCTATATATTGAATACAATTTCCCTGGATGACCTCCTGCACGGGGTGGACCGTACCAAGTTTTACCGATACAAGGGGTCCCTTGGCGCCCCCTTCTGCTACAAGGAGGTGGTCTGGACCATCTTCAAGCAGCCAGTCAAAGTCAGCAGGGATCTGGTAGGTTAAACACAACATTTATCACAACAGCCTAGGATTTGTGTTGTTTGAAAATGAGCTGGAGAACAAGATAAAACAATTATGTGGTGGAATTTGTTGTTTAAATGTCAAAATGAAGATGATTTGACGTGGTTCATATCTCATAACTGGGCCCATTCACATGAAACAACAACAGCCACAGAGTTAATTTTTCACTCTAACAAAGATGAATTTATGTTTTCACACTAGCTTCAGAAAGTGGTGCTGTTATTCAATTCCAAAGACATAGACTTAAAGACTGAAAAGACATAAAGACATAGGATTTATATGGAAAGTCTGTAGAGCCAGTCAAAAAATGAAAACACTGAATCTCCCATTGGGTTATAATAATAATAATAATAATAATAATAATAATAATAATAATAATAATAATAATACATTTTATTTATTTGGTGCCTTTCTGGGCACCCAAGGTCGCCTTACAACAACAGCAATGTATACATTGTACCATAGTACGAAATTATAGAATAAAAAATGTGATTTATTCTGCATTCTTAATCTGATCTAAACTATTTGTTCATTATTAAGGGTAATTAAGGAATAGTGACTAAAAAGTGTATTCAGTATTCTGGGAGCACCTAAGAGTGACCCCATTCTGTATCTCAAATAAACATAAAAAGTCTATCTAATATCTAATATCATTCCCCCGTGAATAGCTAAATTGTTAATTGCTATGACAACTGCCCTAATTTTTCAGATTCATCATGAAACTCACAAATGAATGTATTTCCAAATGCAGAGTCCTAGCCACTGATCATGAGTTTTTTAATAAGATATTTAAACTATCTGGTTACATTTATAATAAATAAATAATAAATACCCCTTAATTAGCCATAATAAAGCATGAAGACTAGTCCATAATGAAAAAGTTGTTAATAATTAAAGCTTAACAATATCTTAATTAATGCCCAACTCAGAACCCTAAGCCCTTAATTAAATAGTTATTAAAGGTACAAAGATCCATCCATCCATCCATCTTCTCCCGCTTAATCCGGCTGGGTCGCGGGGGCAGAGTGCTGCCCAATACTCATAGCACCTGACCCCCCCTATGAACCCCTCTGCAGGTGGTGAGCCCACAGGAGGGAGGGACAAAGATGTTATTCCTTTGTCTGGAATGTTTCACAGTATGGCATTAAACCTTTCTATCTTCATGGGGACCAAACTAGACCAAGTTACAGGTCAGATCTGTGGAGAGGCAACAACGCTCACAGACAGAATGTCTGTTTTTCTAGGTATTTTGGGGATATAAAACCACCTGTACCTGAATAAATGTAAGGTAGAACTGTTTGTCATATTGTGGAACATTCCAGGCAAAGCAATGACATATCCCTAGAAACAAGCAGGTCCCCCAACCAAAAAGTTACATAGTGTACTTTTAAGGCTGAAAATAGTATGATTATTATAAAGTGGTACCAACCGTAACTACTACAGTAACTACCACAGTAATTATCAGCCTGGTAACTAGTAACTACCACCATAAGTACTTAGTAAGTCCCGGACCCTATTGTAAAATGCTACCAAAACAATATTTTATCATGAAATCTAGACCCACACACCCATCCATGTTATATTTGGGTGATTTCCCTGATTTTGTTTGATTTTGTTCTTTGCAGATTAACCTTTTTTCCCTAAACCTGCACACTGGAAAAAGCACATGTCCACATAAGGTCAATGTCTCCTGAAACCTCCGGTCACCCCAGCCCGTCATTTACTGCTCCAACCCCCAAGACCAGCTTCTCCTCTGGGCTCCTCTTTGGTCTGTGGATGAGTTAACCCCAAAATGTATTAAGAGTGTAGTAGGGAGTATTGGGTAAAATAAAGTAAATTGGAAATAAAAATAAATGTATTAAATGGATAAAGGATTGAGTTCAGTTGTCTAATGTGTACTCTGATTGACTTATGGTTAAACTCCTTACAGTTAGTAGTACATTTTTTCATAAATATACAAAAACATAATACAAAACACTACAACTTCACAAACCTGATGTGATGTGCAGTAGTTTCATGAGCGAAATGCATGGTGATTGTGTTGTGATAGCGCTTAGTGACTTAAAACATGTTGGTCTAGGAAGAATAGGTCTAAAATGTTCCACAGTATTGATCAAATTATCTAACACGAGGGAGAAAAGCAGGTTACAGCATTACACCACATTACGAGTCAGATCTGTGGAGCGTTGCGCCTTTTCACAGAAGGAATTATTGTATTTTTGCGCAATACAAACACCCGTAATGAATAAATGCTATAGGGATATGCTTAATGTCACACCATGGAATATTCCAGGCTAAACAATAACATCTCCATGGAGACAAGCAGGTAACAGACCCTCCACCAGAAAAGTTACACAGCGCACCTTTAATAGATTGCTTAAAATGATAAAAGGTAACATAGTGATCTAAATATATTATGTGTTAGCCATTAATACCCGTTGTGTTATACCCCCTCTTTAAGTGTGATTTGATTAAATTCCCTGAGCAGATGGCAATTTATTCTAAAATCTCATGATGAATGTGAATGAAATAATTACCCAGGACACCAGTGTACATATATTGCTACTACTTCTAGGTATTTTCTTATTTTACATAGAAACGGAGCTTGTTAGCGCCCCCTGTGTGGTGGTGAGTGTAAATAGCAGCAGCAGGACACTGATGCAAAATATATATTATGCAGTTGGTTAGCTCAATGGGTTAGTCACTGGACTTTCCCATGGGGGACCCGGTTTCGAATCCCCCCCAAGGGCATTAGGAAAACCAGTGTGGGTCCTTGGGCAAGACCCTTTGCGCTACCCTTTACTAAAATCAAGGAAGTGCGGCGAGAAGTGAGCTAACTGTAAGAGGCCCAGAAAGGTGCGATGAAAAAGCGAGTACCCAAGAGGTACAGCCAGATGCCCATACCTGAAGCACTCGAAACTGCCAAACAAAGGCTCCAAGCCTTGGCCAGCCGCCTAAAGAGGTACACGAGAGAGAATGAAACCAGACGAATAAACCGCCTGTTCGCAACACAACCTGCGAAAGTGTACGCTCAATGGCAGGGTAATAACAGCAGAGCTGTTATTAGATTTTGTATTATTACCAACACTGGAGACTGAGAGGTACTGGAAAGACATATGGGAAAGAGAAGCATCACATAACACCGATGCACAGTGGCTGGTGGCTCTGAGAGCAGACCACAGCAACCTCCCTGAACAGAATCCAGTTACCATCTCAGTGGCAGACATCCAGGAAAGAGTCTCAGGCATGAAAAGTTGGACAGCACCAGGCCCTGACATGATCCACGCATACTGGCTAAAGAAGCTCACTGCTCTCCACGAGCGCCTAGCAGCACAAATGAACCAGCTGCTAAGGGATGGGACTCACCCTGAATGGCTAACCCAAGGGCCTACGATCCTGATCCTGAAGGATCCCGCAAAGGGTACAGTCCCATCCAACTATCGGCCAATAACCTGTCTCTCCACAACATGGAAGCTCATGTCAGGCTTCATCGCGGCTAAGATAAGCGGGCACATGGATCAATACATGAGAGCAGCACAGAAGGGCATTGGCAAAAACACCAGGGGAGCCAAACACTGTTCGGTCAACCAGGAGGGTTGACCGAACAGTCGCTCGTGACTGCAGAACCTGTCAGACCAACCAGTGCACTGCCTGGATTGATTACAAGAAAGCCTATGACTCAATGCCACACACATGGATCACTGAGTGCCTGGAGCTGTACAATATCAACAGGACTCTAAGGGCGTTCATTGCAAACTCGATGCAGTTGTGGAAAACCACCCTTGAAGCCAATGGCAAGCCACTTGCACAAGTGACCATCAAATGTGGCATACACCAAGGAGACCCACTGCTGTTCTGCATAGGTCTGAACCCCCTCAGCCAAATAATCGACCGCACTGGCTATGGATACCGACTCAGAAACGGGGCCACCATCAGTCACCTCCTCTACATGGATGACATCAAGCTGTACGCTAAGAGCGAGCGAGACATCGACTCACTGATCCACACCACCAGGATCTACAGCACAGACATTGGAATGTCATTCGGGCTCGAGAAATGTAGTAGGATGGTGACAAAGAGAGGGAAGGTAGTCCACACAGAGGGGGTCTCACTCCCAGAGGGAACAATAACAGACATTGAGGACAGCTACAAGTACCTTGGTATCCCACAGGCAAATGGCAACCTTGACGAGGCCACAAGGAAAGCGGCGACAGCCAAATACCTGCAAAGAATACGGCAGGTCCTAAGAAGCCAGCTCAATGGCAAGAACAAGGCGCAGGCAATAAACAGCTACGCCCTGCCAGTGATCAGATACCCAGCAGGAATCATAAGTTGGCCAAAGGAGGAGATACAGACCACGGATGTTAAGACACGAAAGCTCCTGACCATGCATGGAGGGTTCCATCCCAAGTCCAGCACCCTGAGACTGTACACAAGTCGGAAGGAAGGAGGCCGAGGACTAGTGAGTGTGGGAACCACTGTCCAGGATGAAACATCCAAGCTCCACAAGTACATCAGTGACAAGGCCCAGACTGATGACATGCTCAGAGAATGTCTCAGACAGTGGAGCGCAGAGGAAGAGGTGCTGGAGGGACCATCATGGCAGGACAAACCCCTACACGGGGCGTACCACCGGAACATAACTGAAGTGGCTGATATCAAGAAATCCTACCAATGGCTGGAGAGGGCTGGTCTGAAGGACAGCACGGAGGCACTCATCCTGGCTGCACAGGAGCAGGCCTTGAGCACCCGAGCAATAGAGGCCCAGATCTACCACACCAGACAAGACCCAAGGTGTAGGTTGTGCAAAGAAGTGCCTGAGACAGTCCAGCACATAACTGCAGGGTGCAAGATGCTGGCAGGGAAAGCGTACATGGAGCGACATAACCAAGTAGCGGGCATAGTGTACAGAAACATCTGTGCAGAGTATGGGCTGGAAACCCCAGGATCAAGGTGGGAAACGCCTCCAAAGGTTGTGGAGAATGAGCGGGCCAAGATCCTGTGGGACTTCCAAATACAGACTGACAGAATGGTGATGGCGAACCAACCAGACATCGTGGTTCTGGATAAGCGAGAGAACAAAGCCGTGGTGGTGGACATTGCAATACCGAGTGATGGCAATGTCAGGAAAAAGGAACACGAGAAACTAGAGAAATACCAGGGGCTCAAAGAAGAGCTGGAGAGGGCCTGGAAGGTGAAAGCATCGGTGGCGCCTGTGGTGATGGTAGCACTCGGGGCCGTGACCCCCAAACTGGATGAGTGGTTGCAGCAGATCCCAGGAAGGACAACAGACATCTCAGTCCAGAAAAGTGCAGTACTGGGAACAGCAAAGATACTGCGCAGAACTCTCAAGCTCCCAGGCCTCTGGTAGAGGACCCGAGCTGATGAGGGTGAGAGAGACCAACCACCATGGAAGGTGAGAAATGCGTTTTATATATATATATATATATATGTACACACACACATATATATATATATATATATATATATATGTATATATGTGTGTGTGTATATATATATATATATATATATATATATATATATATATACATACACACACACACACACACACACACACATATATATATATATATATATATATATATATATATATATATATATATATATATATATATATATATATATATATATATATATATATTTATATATGTGTGTGTGTATATATATATATATATATATATATATATATATATATATATAATTGTAATAGTGGAACATTCCAGGCAGTACAATAACATCTCCAAAGAAACAAGTCCAAAACTACTCAGAAAACCATCAACAGGAGGAGAGAAAATTGGTAGAAAACAAACTTGAATAGCCTCTAATCCCAGTCCTGATCTGGCCACAGCAGATGGAGTCGATGAAGAGGCACAGCTTCTGTCCAAAAACTCAGCTTCAGTCCGAGCCAAAATCTGCAACCTGCCAAACACATGACCACCGCCCTCCTCACAGTTTCATGCACAGACTCTAATAAGAATGTTTACATTTTAGTTTATTTACGTACTATTATTTATGTACTGTTTTTATTTACATTATGCAAGGAATGAACGTTCAGGACAAGAGAGACAGACATTCCTATAGTCAGAGTGTTGTACATGTATATGTACTGGCAGATTGTTCATCAGTTACCATGGACACACAATGCACACTCCCAAAAACAGTTATAAGATAATCTAAAAACACACGAAAAATGCTAAATTGATTCATTTTTAAGGGGTTTGTGATACAAGCGTTCATGGTCCTGTTTAGCTGGAAAAACTGTTGGCGAATGCTAAGTAACATAACTGTAATGTTATGTTTAGTTTATTTGATTTATTTGACAGGGACAATGTACTGGAGCATTAATCACAAAAAATGCTTTAGATCTCAGAGCTAATTTCCCTCTGCAGTCCCTGGCAGACAACATTAGAATGTTTGTAACAAGTAAGGGTAACAAAGAAGAAGGTCGGAATGAACATAAGGCATAAAAGAATGCAATTCAGAATATTTACAGTGTTGGTGGTACATTTCATCAGTTAGATAAAGGGGAACTCTGGCACATTTGAAGCTAAAGTCCATTGCTAGAGGTGGTTGAATACTGTCAGAAGCCAAAAAAGAGCACAGATCAGTGTTGCCTCGGTGGAGATCTCGCTGTGGCAGTGAATCTGTCAAGGCAACAAAGTAGTGTAGTGATGGGGCAAGTTCTTAACTTCCACGTAAAATGTCAATTTACACACTTAACACCACTAAAAGCTTAAAAAAGCTGGTCTGCAAACATTATAAAATAACTCACTACCACAGCGAGATCTCCGCCGATGCAACACTGATCTGTGCCATTTTTTGGCTTCTGACAGTGTTCGACGACCTCTAGCAATGGACTTTAGCTTCAAATGTGCCAGAGTTCCCCTTTATCTAACTGATGAAATGTACCACCAACACTGTAAATATTCTGAATTGCATTCTTTTATGCCTTATGTTCATTCCAACCTTCTTCTTTGTTACCCTTACTTGTTACAAACATTCTAATGTTGTTGAATGTTCCCCTTTAAAAATAATTAATCTCGTTTCCTGATACCTCCCCTGTATCCTCTTCTTATGTCTAGTCTAACTTTAATACTGACACCTCTGCACTCTTACAAATTGTTGTTTCATTTCCAGGCTAAATTTGGATAATTTTAGCTCGGTTGGAAGTTTGTTCCATTCTGAGATTGTTTTAAATGAAAATGCAGATTGTCCTAATGATGTTTTCAGTTTAGGTATTACACATTGGCCATCTTATCTGAGAGACACTTGTTTAACAGCAGAAGCTTGTGTCTTTTTTCTCTATGAGCTACTTTTACATATTAACCAATCACCCATTAAGTCATTCATATTAATACACTCTCTCTACCTTCATTTATCCAGTTCCTCATCACCGCAGCAGCAAAACTACCAGCCTCCTCCTCTCCATTTCTTCCTCACTGTCTTTTACCAGCAAGAGAGATTTTTCTTAACACAGTCATTTGAAACCAAAATTAAAGATGAGTAAATAGCTTTCTCTTTAGTCAGGTGAACTTTTTGGTCTGAAGGATGAATATGTGAGAGTTGTAACAGTCTCACAGATTTCAGAGTCTTTTCAGACTGTTCCTCAGCGGACGTGGAGAATTAGATTTGTTGCAATAGCATTTGCTTTGGTTATTCAATGAGTTATTTTCATTATAGTGTGGTCTGACACGTTTTACCTTGACCTGATAAACTCCACCTCGTGTCATGTGGATTTCACACTTGTATTACACAATATTACGATGGGTGTGTGAAAAGATGCTCAGATTGGCAGGATTTTACAATGGTTAATGGATTTCTTTAGCTCTGTAGATCCTGAATTGTGTTGCACTATAGGTTAAAGATGTGTGATATTTTTATTTAAAAATGTATAATCATGCCCTACATATGTACAGAGATACATGGTCAACATTCAGATCAAATATTAGGTTACGTGTACTGATATGATATATTATTATATATTGTGATATATTGGCCACGATGGTCATGTTATTTATGGTATAATTTGGTATTTTGGTTTCTAAAATCTAATCAGAAAGAAGAATGAGCCTGACATGGGTCCATCATTTGCAGAAATCCAGTTGGTTTAAAGCTAAAAAGACTGTCTCTGATCCAGGCCCAGGTCTGCAGAGGGACCACTGGCATGGGTCCCTCATTTGGTTTAAAGCTAAAAGGACTGTCTCTGATCCAGGCCCAGGTCTACAGGGAGCAAAAGAGTGCATTGTATCCATAGTGTTTACACCCTCATTTTAAAAGTGTAAAATAATGAGCACTGTCTTTGTACCCTTCAAAACTCGGAAATGCTCTCATCCCATCAATAGACCTTTTTCACAATGGCTGGAAGTGTCGCAATGTAGGATTGCAGAACTTCTGGTTGATGGTTTTCTATGGTTAAATATCTGTAGAAATGTCTTGCCTATTTTCCACCAGCTTCATAAATCTGCCTACCACATCACCAAATCTTCGAGGTCGACAAAGGACATATTCTGTCCATGAAGAATTTATCCACAACTTTCAAGGTAAGAAAGACGAAAGCTTAAAGGCGAACGACTAACATTAGGGAACTACTGAGCAAAACTAACGTTATTGTAATGATTAAAACATAATTAACTTGTTAACTCAGACTGATCCTAGACTGAATTCAAATTAAAAATCAATTTCATGATGTCAATATTAGCATAGATATATAGATTTGTGCAGTTTGAATGCTAGAGATGTAATTTATAGCATTTAAACTGCACAAATTTCTCTGTTTATGCTAATATTTACATTACATTACACTACTTAAACCCTAGCACCTGCAGGAATCATGAAACAGTGCTCGTGCAGCCTCTGAGCATGTCCTGTCTGTGTTTTTAAAGTCTTTACCCCTTCACCAGACTAATTATAGGATATTATAGGATAAGTACATGCACCTTTTGAGAAATCTGTGAAGTGAATCAGGTGTCCAAAAGTACTTTAGTTATTTTAGACATTTAACCACTGAAAAACCTCATATTTTCTCCTGGCAATAGAAGATAGATGAGTCCCCCTGTATGAGACATGACTATAGCACTAATTTGCAGCCACATTGGGCCAGCATGGTCTCAGTTTATGTCTTTCAATCTAATATTCATGGGCCTGCAGCAGAATCCAACAGTATTAATAAATCATCAGGATTCTCGTCTCAGCTGCATGTTGACAGCCAAGGCTCCTGATTTCAAATGTAGCTGCAGAAGTTATATTTTCAAAGAGGACACATGATATTTTCATATGATGGACAGTATGCATAGGGAAATTGGCGTGAAATTACAAGTCACAGTTATTATGTGTTATCAACATAATATAGACGTTATTGACAAGGGAAGAATATAGAAACAGTTGCTCATTTATAATATAAAAGACTAAATCTATAGACTGTCAGCTCATCCCATGTGAATAAAAAACATCCTTTGTCCGTGTAGTTTCTATAGGACCCAGTGCGCTGCAGTTCATCTGACAGAACACAAAGAAAAAAGTTTATTCCCTTGTGAAACAGTGTGCAACAAATAATAAATAATACACAGCAAAAACTAGAGGGTTAAAATGCCAGTTTCAGAGTTGTTTTTACCACAAAAAGTGTTATTTTAACAGAATTGATATTATTGAAGTTAATTCGATTTTCCTTAGTGTTCATTCAACTTCCCTTAGTGTTAACTTGGCACCTCCCACCCACCACTTCAAACTCCTGTGAGAAAAGACCAGTTTGAATCAGTTTTGTACATAATTTCATCTTAAATTAACTAAAATAAAGTGTAAAAATAAAACATCTCTGTGTGTTGTTTAGCTAAATCAGGATAAACCTACAAAGTGTTATCCGTTTACTCTCAAAACGTTAATATAACTCTTGATTTCGAGGTTAAACAGGAACTTTGGTCCAGTGTTACTTTACTCTTAACACTTCCAAAAATGCTAAATTAACTCTAAAGCAGATTGAACTCATATAAACCTTGAGAAAATGTTAACATTGATTCTGACACCGCGGCACGGTGGCTGAGTGGTAACACTCAGGCCTCACAGCAAGAAGGTTGCGGGTTCGATCCCCGGGTCGCCCGGGCCTTTCTGTGTGGAGTTTGCATGTTCTCCCCGTGTCTGGATGGGTTTCCTCCGGGTACTCCGGTTTCCCCCATCAACCCAAAACATGCCTGCACCCCTATGAACTAACATCAAGGACCATGACGTCCACCCTCCTGTGGGCTCACCACCTGCACAGGGGTTCATAGGGAGGGTCAGGTGCTATGAGGATTGGGCAGCAAGCTACCCCCGCGACCCAGCCGGATTAAGTGGGAGAAGATGGATGGATGATTCTGACACTCCACTTTTTGCTGTGTATCTCATAGTGGCTGAATAGCTGGAACTTCTATCTGAGCAAGAATGTTCTGGGTTCAATTCCTTAGGGTGTTGCCTAAGTAAAGATACAGTAAAAACGTGTGTTTGAACCACTGCTGCCCCCTTGTGGCTCCTGTATTCACACCGGTCTCCCATCCAAATACAGTAAAAACAGTAGCTCAGTTGGGAGAGGGTTTGTCCAAAGGTTGGCAGTTTGAATCCCGCTCACAGTTCCCACAGATGAATGCTGTTATTGTGTCCTTGGGCAAGACACTTAACCTGTCTTGCTTCCCAGTGTCTGTGTACTGTGGTGCGTGAGTGTGTGTGTGTGAATAAGCAAATGGTTCTACAAAATAAAGTGCTGTGACTGTCTGGAAAGTGAAAAAAGTGACTATTTACCATTTTGACAAGGCTTGGCCCCCTTGCGCTTCTGAAACCAGTCCAGACCGGGCATCAGACCTCAGACAAAGAGGAAAAGATTCAAGGTTCAAGACAATAACACAAGTTTTCACTGAACACTCAAAATGTGAGAACAACAAAAATGAAATCGAGGTTGGAAACAGGGGCAGACTTATTTAGCCCATGCGTCATGATTCACCACACGCTCATCTGTACAGGTGATAAAGTACAGTCTGCTAAAGACTGCTGCCTGAAGCATTCTCCCTTTCGATGACGACTGCACCGGGAGAGAGGCATTTTCAGAAAGCGCAGCATCAGTGGATTTTTCTGGGACTATGACCTAGATTCAGGTTTCTGTGGCGACCGAGCGCTGGATCTAACTGGATTGTTGTGCCCATACAGTAATTTCACTCTTTTTGCGTCATAAAATCAGTCAGGGTCGGGTGTTGGGGTCTAGAATTACATGTTGTCCTACATTGTGTCCTTTGTATAGCACACATGACCTGTTGAGGTTCTGTTTAACCAGCGATTATGTGATTTTGTGAGTTTTCCTTTTAGTGAAGCTATTTGATCGGTTAAAGTACAAGGAGAACTAGATAAATAGATAGAAAATTTAGCTTTTCATAGATATTGTACTGATCCTGAAGGAAATTAAAGTTATCTGACATAGGGTACACTTACTTTTATTATTTTTTATTTTATTTTATTTAATCAGGAAGTTGAAATTGCATCTCATTTTCAAGGGAGTCCTGAGTACAGTTAAAAACATAAAAATACATTCAGAGTTATACATTTAAAGGTGCTCTATGTAGTTTTTTTTTTATTGTTGTAGTTGTAGACTGCAAATTTCTCTGATCTGGCCAAGTTGTTAAAACTTGACTTTATTTAGTTGGATGAAACCTGTTGTAAAAATAAATTATGGTTTTACACCAATCAAGAAGCAATTTGTGAAGAAAAGTAGAAAAATAGTTGAAAATTCTATTTTAAGGAGTCCCATATTGATGGCGTCACACAATGAGAATTCTATCCAAATGATCGGCACAATTTACACACAAAAAACACATTTGGCCAAGATTTTAAAACTTATATCAGGTTATTCATCTTGTTTTCCAATTTATTATCTACTTACTAGTTCTGAGACTGTTTAATTCTAGTCTAGAGGTCGTTTATTTTAAGATAACTTGTCAAGTAAAATAATCTGTCCATGCAGCAAGATAATTTCACTATTTTTAAGACATTTTTGACAGATTTAAGTGTTTATATCTTAAGCTTTTTTGTGGAGTAGATAGTATTGCTTTTTGGCTGGAATATTCCGCAGTATGGCACTGAGCTTAGTTATCTCCATGGAGACAAGCTGGTGACACTAGTAACTAGTCATGTTACAGATCAGATCAGTAGAAAAGCAACTCCACTCACAATAACAATGCATGTTTTTTGTTTTTGTTTGTTGCAGTAAAAACATCTTTTATGGAATTGAATTAATACTTTTAATGCCATACTCTGGAACATTAAGATCACCATAAAGGCAAGTGGCAGCATCCTCACCAGAAAAGTTACATAGTGCCTTTAACGAATAAATATATCACTTTTACATGCTAATGTACCTGAAATGCCATTACTGCATGAGTACACACATAATAGAGCATATACTTTACAGCAGGTGGCCATAGTTACAAAGCCTGGTATAAAAGTGGCATACTGGGCGTATACTGTCTCCTCTGCACAGAGCACCTGCTCCTCTCAAGCTGCTTTTACTGTAATAATACATCCTTTATGCAACAGACAGGTGCCAACTCTTCACAGGCGCCTGGTGCTAGCACAAACCGTGTAGATTAGCTTTCAAACACGAAACACAAGAAAAATATGAGAGAAGAAACCATCCGAAAACATCTGCAGTCTGAGTGCACCAACGCTTAAGGCTTCTCCTGCCACAGTTTCAAAACACCATTATTTAAGCAGTGCAGTTTGTCTCTTTAATCTTCGACACAGTGCATTTAAGAGTTTTTTTCAATAGCTAGGCTTAAATGTGCTCTGTGTTATCTGCTTGTCTCCATGGAAATGTGACAAGAATGTTCCACAGTATGGCCATAAACAGTGGCGGTGGTATAATTTTTTTTTTTGGGGGGGAGGGGGCGCATAGACCAAAATTATAAATACATATTATAAATATATGTATTGGCTATATAATATCATAACAAATGCCAGAAACATTTAGTCACTATTGGCTGAACACAGCCAAGTGCAAAGTTTACGCAGCAGCACAACCTGCTCAAACCCAACCCCAACACAACGTAACACACCGCTCACAACCAGCCCGACAACCATCCATAACAACGTCATAAAAATGCATCAAAAATGACGATCTGGTCACAGCATCAGTGGCGCTCCTACAGCACATGGCAGAAACACCGGAGCAGCTCCGTCGCTCATTCTTTTACGCATTTACCTATTAAGACTATAACACTGTTTATCTGTGAGGCTCCGTCCTCAGATTTGCCCAAAACTAACAAAAAAGCCTCTTACCTTCTTCAGGGGACTGATGCAAAGTGTGTCCTCTGTCCACTGTCCTGTTGGTTCTGTCTCTGTCCCGGTCCAGTCAGATCCACAAGACAAGGTCCTGGAGCCGAGTGCACGAGCTGGTTCTAAAACTCGTCTTAAGCCCACTTCAGTCTGAAAGTTACACCAGTCCATATTAGCACCAGGGAACCGGGTGGACTTAAGCCCTCTGCGCTACGCCCAGGTTAAACTTTTACACCCAGAAACAACAGGGCAGCGAGCGACTTCCCCAGCTCAGACAGCGGGTGCCCCACCGGCGGCAACGAGTTCCCCGGTCCCGACAGTGAAGGACGACGCCGGAGGCAGCTGGTACCACGGCCCCGGCAGCCAGTGTCCTGTGCTTTAGGTCTCTCTTCCCGCTCTCCTGTGTGGAGGTTTTGGCAAAAGTAGCTAGCGGCCATAGCTCACAGCTCTGTAGTTCCCGTAGACCGTATATATGCGTGGACATAGCTAAAACGTTAGCTGCCGCGTGTCAAACAGGAAGTGCTCCAGGAAGCTCTTCCGGCTCCTTCTCTCCCTTTTTCCCATTGATTTACATTGGGATCTTATCGCCTCTTTCTCTGGATCTGCTGCTGTGGCCATGTGTCATTTTGGTCTTAAAATGTTTGCATGAACCAGTGACACATGATCCTGAAATTTTCATTTCGCTATTTTGTTCCTAAATCAAGATATGAACATAAATAACGGACCAATGAGACGCCGTCAAGGATGGAAGTAAAAGTGGATGTCTTAATACGGGCCCATGGGGGACTTAAAAAATGAATGTAGTTTGATTATAAAAGTGAACATAGTCTGATCTTTGAGTGTTCAAGTTCCTTGACTCTGCTTCCAAATGAGGAGTTTTATAAAGCGAGTGTGGGGAGACTATGAAGACCAGTAGACTCCAGTAAGACAACAATATGCCACAATTTAGACAGTGGTGCCAGTGGTGCCAAGAGAAGATCATGGTGTAAATATAGCTTTTGTAAGTCAATGTTAAACTGAGAAATGTAAGTGGAGGATAAATTACTTAAATTCTCTTACACTTGAGGCTATTTACCTGTAATCTGTATCTATGTTAGAGTTCGGACATTTCAAATCGTAATATTAATTTAAAACTATTTAGTTAAAGAAACAAGTTCTCTGACTTTTACAAAAACTGTGGTGCCCAATGGGAGCAGATGTCACGATAAACATAATCACAACAAAGAGTCATAAAGTTATCGGAGCCTTGTATGTATAGCAGCACATCACTGGTGACTAGGCAACATTGCTGAATCCTACACGTGTCACTGATTAGGAAAATAAAATTGGAGAAAGAAGAAAGTATAGATCAGTGGGTGTATGCTGGTGGAGGTGAAAATGGACGGCGTCTTGAAAATAAGCGATTAAAGATTAGTCAAACAGGCATGAATCACTCTAAATACAAACTCGGGGGAGGAAATGGTGAGAGGAAACAACTAGAACATGGGTAAAAGCTCTGAAAAGTAGATTTTGCATAATAGGTCTGCTTTAACAAACACTTCTCTGAATGTAATTATACTGTTACTCTTGCTGCTAATACTGCAATTACATGTAGTGACTTTGAGGCCTTGGAAAGCCTTTCAAATGGGCCATGCAACTGTGCACAGCATGCTTTGGTGTATTAGTGTCTACTTTCCGTCCATCTTTGTGCACTTGATGAGAGAAATTTTTAAAACTAACCAAAAACCACATGCCGTCTGCCAAATGTTTACAGATTTCAATTTGAGAAAAAGAATTGATTTGCAAAGACATTTTATTGAGGTCTGTGCCAAAACAAAAATGCTGTTAACATTGTGTAAAGATGCTACGAATAATCAAGGAGACATACAAGAACTACACTGAATCCTCTTCCATTGTTTAAAGTGCGTATGACAGGTTCTGATCTGATTCTGATTCTCTAATTTTGACTTTATTTAGTTGGATGAAACCTGTTGTAAAAATAAATTACAGTTTTGCATATATCAAGAAGCAATTTGTGAAGAAAAGTAGAAAAAAATTACTTGAAAATTGTTGAAAATTACAGGAAGTCAAGAATTCTGTTTTAGCAAGTCCCATATTGATGCCAATGAGAATTCTAGGCAAAGTGCACAACAAAACACATTTTTCTGACACTTTAAACATGATTTTAACAAAATACACACTGCCAAGATTTGATAACGTCTATCAGGTTATTCATCTTGTTTTCAGATTTATTATCTACTTACTAGTTCTGGGATTGCTTCATTCTAGTCTAGAGGTAGTTTATTTTAATTAAAAGAACTTGTCAAATAAAATCGTTTTGCTGCATGTATAGATAATTTCACTACTTTTAAGTCGTTTTCTAGTGTTTATATCTTAAATTTTGGCCAAGCGTTATTGCAGTACAAGTGTCACATTTTTGGAATTCCCTAGTGTGATGTCATGATTTCCAACCAGGAAGTAAAATTTCCAAACTGCTATTTTATTTAAAGGTCCTATATTACGCAAAATTGACTCTTGTGAGCTTTAAGCCATGTTATAATGTTTCCTCATCCTGATTTGTGTTTTGTTTCATTCACACACGTTGAAGCAATCCTGGTTTATTAGTCTGTCTGCATCCCCAAAGCTCAAAATGCTCTGTTCCACCTTGTGATGTCATGCAGTGGTAGTTCTGAAGTGAACAACGCCCTTTGACCTTTAGTTCAATAGAGATGGGCAATTCCAGGGCTAAAATCAACCAAATGACATGTGAATGGAACAAAACACAACTCCAGGAATGTTTTTGATGAGGAAACATTCTAATATAGATCAGAAAATAGCATCATATGGGCCCTTTAAAACATTTTTAGCCAGACTTAAATGTAATGATTTCAGCTGTGGTTTGGTAAAATGTGTAGTCTAAACTATCATAAGCACTTTAATTAACCAAATACAGTATTTGGAATAATAACACACATTTCCACCTAAACAAAAAAGTGCTGTATATGCCAGATAAACCCACAGACATTAATGACACACACTAGAGTTAAGTACTGTTAAAAAAAGTTTGAGTTTCTTCTTGTTTCAACCTTTAAAAGTTTGTTTTTCTACCCAGACATACTCTTAATTAAACCTTTGGTAGTTTCGTAGTAGATTGGTAGTATGAATATCCCCCTGGTGCAAAGTCAAGCAAGACACTTCAACAAAATTGCCCACTCTAGTAAAAGTGTTTATTATGAAAATCAGTTTGGTTTTGGTCTATTTGATAACTTTATTTTAGGAGATAGTGATGAGTAATAGTGGGTTTGATGTTTCGAATCTTGCCCAAATCTTGTGTCCTTATGCAAGACACTTCAACAAAATTGCTCACTACAGTAATAAATACATCCACAAAATGAATGTCACACACCAGAGCCAAGATAAAGGGTTCAAGTTTCTTTTTGTTTTTAACCTTGAAAGGTTTGGTTTTCCTCCCAGAGACAATCGTAAATTTTATCGGCTATTTTATTAGAGCTGTAAAACTTTTTCTTTCAGGTTTTCCGCATTCATTTGGTCATTTCCCATTAACATTTCACATTTGATAACTTTCTTTTTACCGTTGAGAGTATTTAATTAAAGAGCCAGATACCTGTTTGGTGATAATGATGCAACATGACGCAAACAGTGAAGCTATGAGATGGAGTGGAAAATAGTACTTCCTCCCACTCTTATTCATCATGTGTTTTTCTGTTCAAACTCTCCAATGGATGCACACTATTGTATTTAAAAACCTTTAAAATAAATGTGGCCATCCTTATAGAAGTTCTTGGCCCATTTTCAACATACTGTACTGAGACTTATATAAATTATAGGTGAGTCTTTTATAATATCACAACCTCAAAGAATTCTCCAATATTAACATGAATGAAACACATATGAGTCAAGTGACAAAACTATCAACACATTATTAAAGGTGCACTGTGTAGCTTTATAGTAGAGGGTATGCCACCTACTTGTCTCCATGAGGTTGGTATTGCTTTAGCTGGAATGTTACACAGCATTAAACATATCGTATCTTATATCACCTACAATTTGTAAGTATTGGAAACAAGTACGGAGAAGTCAAACGGTTAAATGAGGCTAACAACAAGAGCTACAGGTACTGAAGCTGGTAAACTGGGTGAGTTCTGAAATGGTCAGATTCAGTCCAGTCAAGGTTTATGGACAAAAGGAGAACTATGGACTACCACTGGATGATGTCATGCAGTGAGGGCTGACTACCTACAATAATATGACAGATTATATCAACAAACGTGTGAAAGTTTGTTTTTTTATGTGATTATCGGTGCACTGTGTAACTTTTCTGGTGGAGCTTTCCTCCATGGAGATGTTACTGCTTTGTCTGAAAATTTTCACAGTATGGCATTAAACCGTTCTATCCTCATGAAAAGCAAACCAGACCAAGTTACAGGTCAGATCTGTGGAGAGACAACCCCGCTCACAGTCAGAATGCCTGTTTTTCTAGGGGTTTTTTTTCCAATCAAAGTTTAGTGGGAACAAAGGAACATAATATATTGTACACTGAGAGCACGTAAACAAAAGTCCCCTTCTCCTTTTACATGTACATGTATTACAAGAATCATCACGCTTGAACAAAGAAAAAGCTTGGTAATAATAACAAAAAAAAAAAACAAAAAAAACCGAGATAAATAAATAAATAATATTAGTAAATAGAAATACAATGGTTTCTAATTTCAGAATCAGATTTTAACTAAGTGTGACCTCTTAGTTAAAATCTGATCTAAATGGGGCAACAAACACTCTCCAAGTTTTCCAATAGTTATCAAATTTGTCAAAATCGAGTCTCATAAAATTTTACTTTGTCTCCTACATAAATAGTATGAATAAATGTAGAGCTGTTTAATGTCATACTGTAGAACAGGGTCTCCTAGCAGTAGCTCTACACCCCCTTCAAAGTAGCTTGCCAAGGGATTTATGATTTTGTTATGAGGTGTGAATGAGATTTTTATATTTCTTTCTTTCTGACGAATGACCAAAAGGGAAAAGTTATTTTATTTTGAGTTTTATATTTTTCTGTTTTGATTCCATTAATGATAATTGTGAGATCTCATGATGTAATTCATTTTATTGATAATTCATTTTATTGTTCATTCATTTTATTGATAATTCATTTTATTGATAATTCATTTTATTGTACATTTTATTACTCATGAATTAAATTCATTATTCATTTTATTGTTTTATTCATTTTTTATTATTCATTTTTATTTCATCTTCTGATTTTATATAAGGCACATTGTAATTTAACTTTTGAACCCCTTTTGTAGTTTTTGCATGCATAAGCTAAAGATAAGCAGAGGTGTTAACCACAAAGTAACCTTACTTGAATGAAAACCAGCAAGAAGTCTAGACTGAATCCGTTGAAGTATCAGACTCAGCACAGGACACCCAAATGCGTGGCTTCAACAAAGTGGTTTTATTTCCATGACACAATAAATGCTGCACGGGGAAAAAGCACGGGGAAAAAGCACGGGGAAAAAGACAATCTGCACGGGGAAAAAGAAAAGACAATCTGACCCAGACAAAGGGGAAGACTGACACTATATATACTAAAGGCTGGGGAAACAAATGAGACACAGGTGTAACACGTTAGGGGTGGAGCAAGCAATCACACAGGAGGGGCGAGCAGGCAATCACACACGAGGGGAGGAGCAGGCAGACACACACGAGGGGAGGGGGAACACAAACACCAAACCCTGACAGTACCCCCCCTCAATGGACGGCTCCCAGACGTCCCAAACAACAACACAAACACGGGAGGGTGGAGGGGGCCTGGACGGCGGGACACAGGGAAACTGGCACCCAGGATGGAGAGGAGCTTGACCAGCAGCAGCCCAGGAAGGACACAGCCACCCCGGACGGAAACGCAGTGTCCAGCAGCGGCCGAAGAAGGGATACGGCCACCCCAGACGGAGACAAGTGTCCAGCGGCAGCCCAGGAAGGGAGTTGACCACCCCAGACGGAGAACAGTGTCCAGCGATGGTCCAAGAAGGGAGTTGACCACCCCAGACGGAGAACAGTGTCCAGCGATGGTCCAGGAAGGGAGTTGGCCACCCCAGACGGAGAACAGTGTCCAGCGGTGGTCCAGGAAGGGAATCTACCACCCTGGACGGAGAACAATGTCCAGCGATGGTCCAAAAAGGGAATCTACCACCCTGGACGGAGAACAATGTCCAGCGATGGTCCAAAAAGGGAGTTGGCCACCCCAGACGGAGAACAATGTCCAGCGATGGTCCAAAAAGGGAGTTGGCCACCCCAGACGGAGAACAGTGTCCAGCGGTGGTCCAGGAAGGGAATCTACCACCCCAGTCGGAGAACAGAGTCCAGCGATGGTCCAAAGAGGGAATCTAGCACCCTGGACGGAGAACAATGTCCAGCGATGGTCAAAGAATCTACCACCCTGGACGGAGAACAATGTCCAGCGATGGTCAAAGGGAATCTACCACCCTGGACGGAGAACAATGTCCAGCGATGGTCCAAAAGAATCTACCACCCTGGACGGAGAACAATGTCCAGCGATGGTCCAAAGAATCTACCACCCTGGGCGGAGAACAATGTCCAGCGATGGTCCAAAAGGGGAATCTACCACCCTGGACGGAGAACAATTTCAAGCGATGGTCCGTGGAATCTACCACCCTGGACGGAGAACAATGTCCAGCGATGGTCCACAAAGTGAATCTACCACCCTGGACGGAGAACAATGTCCAGCGATGGTCCAAGGGAATCTACCACCCTGGACGGAGAACAATGTCCAGCGATGGTCCAAAAGGAATCTACCACCCTGGACGGAGAACAATGTCCAGCGATGGTCCAAAAAGGGAATCTACCACCCTGGACGGAGAACAATGTCCAGCGATGGTCCACAAAGGGAATCTACCACCCTGGACGGAGAACAATGTCCAGCGATGGTCCAAAAAGGGAATCTACCACCCTGGACGGAGAACAATGTCCAGCGATGGTCCAAAAAAGGGAATCTACCACCCTGGACGGAGAACAATGTCCAGCGATGGTCCAAAAAAGGGAGTTGACCACCCCAGACGGAGAACAGTGTCCAGCGGCGGCCCAGGAAGGGAGTGGACTGGTGAAGGCAGAAATCATTGACTCCTGGCGATCTGCCATCTCCTTAAGATCACGGCGTATTAGTCCTAGTTGTTCCTCTTGTTGGAAAATTCTCTGACCTTGGGCTTGGATAGCAGTGCGAACAGGATCAGAAGGAACAGGTGGATTCGAGCCCGCTGGGTTCATCTTGGTCAGATTGTGCTATCAGGCTCGGCACAGGACACCCAAATGCGTGGCTTCAACAAAGTGGTTTTATTTCCATGACACAATAAATGCTGCACGGGGAAAAAGCACGGGGAAAAAGCACAGGGAAAAAGACAATCTGCACGGGGAAAAAGAAAAGACAATCTGACCCAGACAAAGGGGAAGACTGACACTATATATACTAAAGGCTGGGGAAACAAATGAGACACAGGTGTAACACGTTAGGGGTGGAGCAAGCAATCACACAGGAGGGGCGAGCAGGCAATCACACACGAGGGGAGGAGCAGGCAGACACACACGAGGGGAGGGGGAACACAAACACCAAACCCTGACATGAAGAAAACCACCTGAAACCTGTGACATGTGACTAATGATGTAATGCCATGAAAGATGTTTAATTTGTAATTGGTTGAGTCTAAAAAGACAAATAAGGCATTGATTTGTATTTGTAAAGAATAATTGGTTGAGCCTAAGGACCGGTGGGTGTTTACTGGGGCTCAATAAAAGCTGGAGTCTGAGAATAGTCTTCGGCCTTTTGCCACTTGTACCACTGATGTACACAGGTGATTGGCCCGGTAAGGTAATTGCCCTTGGTTTTTGGGGTGAGGTGAGCTCTATTGGGTGAAGTGTGTTTTCACGAAAAGTTGCATTTCTGGACAACCTAAATTAGTCTGAATAACCTAACGGTTAGGTGCAACCGAGTAGTGGACAGAGGACCTTTGAGGTTTTGTTGGGAACTTCGTAAAAAGTTCTAAATCTCTTAACTAAAACTTGGTCATTTACTCTCACTTCATCTTTTAGAACACCTTAAGAAATCGGTAAGACCTCTCAGACGACCAGATGTTTATCTTGTGTAAGGGAAATAAATATTTCTTGAAATGAGTATTGTTCCCTGAAATTGATTTCATCTGTGTTCATTGTCTGGTGGGACTTCAAGTCCAGAGTTGCCACACACATCACATCCTCGTGGTCGTCACATCTGAGACAGTGTGAGTATGAATTTATATGAAAGTGTAGCAATATTAATGCTGATTAACTGTGTAGTCTAAGCTTTGAATCATTGTTGATGTTATTCTGATTATGGTTTAAGTATTGAATTGTTTGTTGGTATTAATTTAAGGTATGATTTAGAATTGAGAAAGATTAAATATAAGGTCAGTTATTCTGATTATGGGTTAAGTATTGAATTGTTTATTGGTATTAAGCCAGGTATGATTCAGAACTGAGAAAGATTGAAATAATTGCAACTGTAACTTTGAGATATTCCAAAGGGCAGGGGTTGGTGGTAATCTCAGCAAGGCTCATTCTGTTAAAGTGGCTGTCAGTGTCAATTAGGGTTAATTAAGTGGCAATATCAATATCAGTTTAATATGATATAAAATAAAAGGTTAGAGTAATTAGTGGTGAAATCAAAGATATTTAAAAATAATTTAATCAGTGATAATAAAAGGTACAGGATATAAAAAGGGGATATGATCCAAAAGTAACAGAGATCAGAGTTATCAGTGAGAATATTAGCATGGTTTATGTTGTCGAATGACCTATGTGAGTAGATTGTGAGCGTAGGGTGACAGGGCGTAGTACTGGCATGATAAAAGAGGTCATAGGGCAAATTAAATTATCATGCAGGTATTTCGAGAATCTAAAAACTCCATCCCTGGTAATCCTAGGATAAGACTAATTAGTTAACAATAAAACATTAGCAATAGGATTATTCTCAGAAGTATAAACTGAGCTCTCACCCCGGGAGTTATTAAAAGGCTCCCGTGCTATATCTAAGCAGCGCAAGCTCCGACAGATTTATATGTATTTAGCTGAAAAACTCGATTAGTTACTACTGTAAATGTGTAATTTTGATGCCTGACTTTGTGCACTAATACATGGATAAAGGTTGATACTTTATAGACATTTAAATGCACCTCATCTGACACTTGCTTTGGCTCTTATTTGTACTCAAATTTAAACACTAAAACTAGTAGTTGTCTCACATTTTTGATTTGTAAAAGTAGCCAGAGCAATGACGTATCCATAGAAACAACAGGGCAATGGATTCCCAAGCAAAAAGTTACATACACTGGAGCTTTAATGTATTTTGTATAATAGGACTCCTTTCTTATCTTTTAGTCTATAAGGAAAATTGAAGCGGCACAGAGAAATCCCATGTGTCTGAATGTGGTGAAGCAGAGTTATTTGTTGATAAAGTAGAAAGATGGAGATGACAGGTTTGTATCTGATCAGACATTCAGACGTGAGCGACTCTCCCTGGGCTCCCGGTACCTGCACACGGCACAGTCTGACGCACAGACGGTCAATGCTTTTCTCGTCTGACCCGCAGACCTGTCAGAAAAACTCTGCGTCAAAACCACCATCACCATCTTGTATTTCCAGCAGATCTGTCATGTTTCACTAGTTTAAAATATTCAAGACAAAATACTATAAAAACTTTTGACTAGATTTGCTGTTGCTTTTAAGGTGCATCGTGTAACTTTTCTGGTAGTGGGTTCGTCAAATGCTTCTCTTCGTGGAAATGTTATTGCTTTATCTGGAATGTTAAACCTTTCAATTTTCAAGTAAACCAAACCAGACCAAGTTACAGGTCAGATCTGTGAAGAGGCGACCCCATTCACAGTCAGAATGCCTGTTTTTTCCAGGTATTTTCGAGCACTAAAACCACTTGTAATTGAATAAATGTAAGGCAGAGCTGTGTAAAGTCATACTGTGGAACATGACATCTCCATAGAAACAAGTACGTGACGAACCCTCAACCAAAAAGTTACATAGTGGAGTTTTAACTTTTACTTAACTTGCCGTACATTGCAAAAAAATAACTCATTTAGTATTATATTTCTGGGTTAAAGATTTGTCCAGGAAGGTTGGTCGAGGGTTTGAAGCTCACCCAAGAGCAAGACACTTGGCCACTAACTAGACATTGTCAGAATCTGTTTATAGAAGCATTATTCTAGGAAATGGTTATTAGCATCGTAGGCTAAATATTTGCTCAAAAGGTTAGTAGTTTGTTTCTCAATGGTGTCCTTTGGCAAGACACTTCAACTATTTGCCCACTATAACTATATATTGTTAAAAAATTGAAGGACATGACTATTATTCTAAGAAAAAGTGAGTTGCCAAGTGGTTAAATATTTGCTCAAAAACGTTGGTGGTTTGATTCTCCCTCTCGCACAATGGTATCCTTGGGCAAGACACTTCAACTATATTACCCACTCTCTTAAAAGTGCATATTGGGAAAATCTATTTGTTTGGAAGAATTATTTTAGAGGAAAGTGTTTAGTGATAGTTACATTTCTACCCAGGAAAGTTGGTGGTTCAAATCTAGCCCAAGTACAATTGTGTCCTTAAGCAAGACACTTCAACAAAATAGCACAGTCTAGTTATATATTGTAAAAATCAGTTTATCGTATATAGTTATTCTAGGAAAGAATTAGAAGTCTAGTGGTGTTAATGTTTCCTCTAAAAGGTTATTGGTTTGAATCTCCATCTAGTGGAACGGTATCCTTGGGCAAGACACTTCAACTAAATTACCCACTCTCTTAAAAGTGCATATTGGCAAAATCTACTTGTTTGGGATCATTATTCTTGGAGAAAGTGATTAGTGATAGTTAAATTTGTAACCAGGGAAGTCGGTGGTTCGAATCTCGCCCACGTGCAATTGTGTCCTTAAGCAAAACACATCACCAAAACCACTCTAGTTACTCTATATATTATAAAAATCAGTTTATCATATCATTCTTCTAGGAAACAATGAGTAGCCTAGTGGTATTAATGTTTGTGCAAAAAGGTGGGAGGTTTGAATCTCCCTCTGGTACAATTGTGTCCTTTGGCAAGACATTTCAACAAAATTACCCTACTCTACTCTAATAAACTAAAGTGTATATTGCAAAAATGAATTTGTTTTGAACCATTATTTTAAGGGAAAGTGATTAGTGATCAGTTACATTTCTAACCAGGGAAGCTGGTGGTTCAAATCTCACCCAAGTACAATTGTGTCCTTAAGCAAGACACGTCAACAAAATTGTCCATAGTAACATTGTAAAAGTCTATGTGTTTAGTATGATTCCAGGAGATAATGAGTAGCATAGTACAGATTAATATTTGCTCAAAGAGGTTGATGGTTTGACTCTCCCACGGTACAATGATGTCCTTGAGCAAGACACGTCAACAAAATTGACCATTCTAGTAAAGGTATGTACCTATGGTTTGTTTGAAAGGGCATCCTGCATAAAATAACTGTCAGATAATAACCAAAAATACAAAAAAACAAAAATGGAACACAAAACTATGCTGCAAACTAGAAAAAACAGTGATAATTTACAAGATTTATTAAACCTTTTGTCCCTCATTGATCTTACTCATATATTTTTCTTTTCATTAAACAACTTTACACGAATTGCATAAAAACACTGACATTTTGGACATTTTATTCACACTTCCCCAGATGATAAAACAGTGACCAACAAAACACAGACCACAGACGATCATTAAGACAAAATACATTAAAAACAGTTGCCAAAAGGGAACATGGCTTATGAGCTTTTAAGCAGCAACGCCTCCAGATTTATTAATTTAAATCATTTACACAAGGTTGGAAAAGTCTTTTAGAATCCTCTCAGGTTTCAGTTTCTTTTCACGCTGATGCAGATCTGTCCCGGAGAGGCTTGGAGAGATTTCCGGATTAAGCATTTGACCTTTTGTTTATCTGCTCCTCTGTGTTACTTTGAATGGCGGGCCTTTCCTTTGACTCGCGTTGGTTATCTTTCCATTTGAAGCAGATATCTCTTCACAAATCGTACATAAAGACACCGAAAAGATGACAAAGACACCTACACAATGCTCGAAAACTACAGACGGGTGAAGTTAGGCCTTGGTTCAAAATTTCAATACATTTACAGCACGTTTCAGTGAGGATATGCCATGTGTCTGTATTGCTAATGCTTTGCTTGAAATGTTCCACAGTATGGCATTAAATGTAGATATATAGCCTTTATGTCACTGTTTTATTGTTCACAAAAACTTGAATATCATGTATTCTCAAAGCGCCTAGGTTAGACTACTCATTGCACCAAAACTGTTACGGTTAAAGGTTAGATTTAAGATGTTTGTGTAATTCTTCAGTTGTCTATGAAAATACTTGTAGTTGTGTGGTCCTCTGCGTCTTTTATTGAACTTTACTTCACATCTCATTTGATTTTATGATTGTGTTATAATTTTTTAGCTTTATGCACTTTAACATTTTTTATTTATTGTTTTTATTTATGATTTACTGTATTTTAATGTATTAATTTGTCTGTGCAGCACTGTTCATATGTGTTAATTATGTGTGCTATATAAATAAAATTGATTGATTGGATAGTTATATTCAAGATTTTACTAAACAATCTTGACAAAATTTCCACTTTTGGCATTTATTTTAGGTTTTAAAATGTACTTTCTGGTTGGAAATTATGACATGACACTATGTTACTGTAGCTATGTAGTGCAATGGGCCAAAACTCCTCTAATGTCACAGAAATGATTATTTGGCAAATAAAATGACAAGAAAATACTTTTATTTTGTTGAAATCATGATTTTGTGTAAATTGTGTGTGTAACTTTTGAATAGAATTCTCAGTATGTAACTTTCTACTTTCTGTAATTTTGTAAGTTTTCTTCACAATTCATATTTACAACAGGTATTATGCCACCAAAGCGGGGTTGCCTCTCCATAGATGTGACTTGTAACATGGCCTAATGGTGCCACCTGCTCGTCTCAATGACAGAGATAAGTACTGTGGAACATTTTGAGCAAAGCAAAATCATCTCCATGGACACAAGAAGAAACCATCCACCTGAAAATGAACCCTGTGCTTCAGGTTTTGATTCTCAAGACAATTATCCAATCAGAAAGCAGAATGAGCTTCTCACTTTGCGTTGCCAGATCCTACAACTTCAAACTATTTGCTTTAAACACCATAAGACTGATAAACATTTCCCAATTATATTTTTATGTGAAAGTATAATGACTAGTATTGAAATTCTGACCCCAAACCCAAGTCGTAACTTATTTTGTGTATAGTAACAACAACTTCTCTATGAGCTCTATACTGTGTACCCAGCTCGGACCGATTAAAATGCCCTAAAAAGGCGTATGGTGCAGGTGTCTTTAGGAGTTTTTCGTGGTTTAAATGAGTCTCTCGGGTCCAATGCAGAGGTTCAGATTTCTTCTATGGAGTTGGCAGCCACCAGGCCCCTCTTCTTCCCACTGCTCAGCTTCAGAAACACCTCTCCATCTTCTCTTTTGCCCACACAGATCTGAGGAGGGAGCAGCCAGTTAGAAAGATTATTGCTGTGAGTTACTACTACTACCACTACTACTACTACTACTACTACTACTACTACTACTACTACTACTACTATTACCACTACTACTACTACTACTACTACTACTACTACTATTACCACTACTACTACTACTACTACTACTACTACTACTACTACTACTACTACTACTACTACTACTACTATAACTACCACTACTAATACTACTACTCCTGCTACAGCTGCTACTACTACTACTACTACAACTACTACTACTACTACTACTACTACTACTACTACTATAACTACCACTACTAATACTACTACTCCTGCTACAGCTGCTACTACTACTACTACTACTACTACTACTACTACTACTACTACTACTACTACCAACTACCAGAACTACTACTGCTACTATTAATCCAATCCACTTTATTTCTATAGCACATTTCATAAATAAACAGTTTCCAAAGTACTGCACAAATACAAAGCAAGAACAACAATAATAAAATAAAAAATAAACACTGTGATTTGATCACACACAGTAAAACCAGCAAAATAAAACAAGAGCAAGAACCATACGCTCAGACCAAATCACACTAGTCCTAAAACAACTGTCAAACCAGAGTAGCACAAATAGATGAAAGCAATAAACTAGCCAAAGAATAAAAATGTGTCTTAAGACGAGACTTAAAACACTCCAATGTAAGGGCTGTTCAGACATCTACTAGTACAACTACTACTACTACTACTACTACTACTACTACTGCTACAACACTACTACTGCCAACTACAAGAATAATTACTACTACCACAACTAGTACTATTACTACTACTTCTACTACTACTACTACTTCCACTACTACCACTGCTACAACTACTACCAACTACTAGAACTACTACTACTACCATTACTACTTCCATGACTACCAAAACTACTATTACTACTATCAACTACTATTACTACTGCTACAATTAGTACAACGCCTACTACTAATACTACTACTAATGACTACTTCTACTACTACTACTAACAACTACTACTACTAATACTACTGTAATACTACTAACATACATGAACATTCACACAGACAGTAACTCTCTTTTTCTGCATCACGTGAGGAAAAACTAAAACAGCTCCTACTACTACTGCTACTACGACTACTACTACTACTACTGGGCTACTGCAACTACCAATCGTACTACTAAAACTACGCCTATCGACTGCTGGGTTTTGTCTCCGTCGACTCTTTTGCCCACACAGATCTGAGGAGGGAGCAGCCAATTAGAAAGAGTTTGTTTACTACTGCAGTGAGTTATGGGTCCTGCATGGACCAAAATGTCAGCGCTGTTTTTAAAGAGGATGAAATAGGAACCAGATCTAAAGCCTTGTGCCAGCTGGCTTGTCTAATCAGTTATCAATTACTGCAATGACTACACAATTTCTGAATTATACTGCTGCCACTACTATCTACTACTACCTGCAGCTAGTACTACTACAACTACTACTATTATTACTACAACTACTACTATTATTATTAGTTATTATGTCCCATTGTTGTCGCTGAAAAATGAATATCCTTCGAGATCAATAAAGTATCTATCGATCTATCACTACTACTACTACTACCACCACTACTACTACTACAACTACTACTGTTTCTTGTTGTAAAGCACTTTGCAAATAAAATGACTTGACTACTACTGTTACTACTACCACAACTACAACTACGACTACAACTGCTAATACTATGACTGTTTCTTGTAAAGAACTTAGGCACAACTTGATAGGGTTGTTTTAAATGAATGACTAAATAAAATGACTTACTGACTTGACTGCTACTAACTACTGTACTACTGACTACAACAGCAAGAACAACAACTACTACTACTACTACAACTATTACAACAGCAAGAACAACAATTACTACTACTACAATTACTACAACTACTACAACAGCAAGAACAACAACAACTACTACTACAACAGCAAGAACAACTACTACTACTAGAACTACTACAACAGCAAGAACAACATCTACTACTATTACTACAACAGCAAGAACAACAACAACAACAACTACTACTACTACTTCTACTACAACAAGAACAACAGCAACTACTACTACTACTACTACCAACTACTACTACTAATGCCACCACTTGAACTACTACTACTACAACTACAACTATCACCACTACCACTGCTACAACTACTACAAACTACTAGAACTACTACAACTACTACCACCACCACCACTACTACTACCACCACCAAATACTAGAACTACTACTACTACTACTTCTACCACCAACGACTAGAACTACTACTACCACTACTTCTACCACTGCTACAACTACTACAAACTACTAGAACTACTACCACCACCAACTACTACTACTACTACAACTACTACCACCAACTACTAGAACTACTACTATTACCACCAACTACTAGAACTACTACTACTACTACTTCTACTACCACCAATACTACTACCAACTACTAGAACTACGACCAACTACTAGAACTACGACTACTACTACTACCAATCGTACTACTAAAACTCATCAGTTGCAGGATTCCATTGACATTCTGTTGTAATACAGTGAGTTTTTGGGTCTTGTCATTGACAGAAATGATCAGGCTCAACATTTGTAAATTTATCAATGACATACTTCAGGTACAATCGAATCAATAAAGAAAACTGGCTCCTGCCCCCATCTGGGAGTAGGACATAATCACATTGTAAAATCTGCTCTTGAGCCACAAATTTAACATAGGAACTTTTAATACAATGAGTGGTGGATCTGAAAATGGTCCAAATTGAATACTGCTGTGAGTACAATGACTTCAAGTTCTTCTACTTTTGCCAATGCAATTTCTTAGCAACTTTTTCAATTATGATGAGTCACAGCCTCGGCTAAAATATCAGCATCTGAGAGAAAGTCATCGATCTTGTACTTGGCCAGCAACACGTCATCACCTATTAATCCTGACTCTGTCCATATAAAATCTTAGTATTTATATTTCTAGAAATCCAGCTACTACAGCTATCAACTATTATACTCATATGGATACTAATACTTCAAAAATTGTACTACCACCTGTTGACAATAGCTAATACTGATGACTAGACCAGTGAAGCAAGCTTTCACACTATTAGGTCTAACTAAACCAAGACTAAAACTGGAACTAAATCTGGACTAGACCAAGACTAAACAAATACAACAGGACCAAACCAAGAAATATCGTGAAATTGTCAGAAGTCTCGCAATAATAGAGTTACACGGCTAGAGTAAATGCAACTTTGCTATATTTATTCTAACTGTTCTTCTTTTGACTAATGACTGATTTTTCTGGTTTATCTAGTTTCTATCTGATCTGAGGTCATTTGAAGATGCAAAAATGTGTAAAAATTCTTTCCTGTGATCTGCAATTCTCCAAAACAACATACTTCTAATGGTTCTCAAACTGGCATGGTACACAAGCTCCTTCAAAATTTAGAGTGAATTTAATCCAGATTCTTCTGATTTTGTTCCAGTTTACGTCTATAATAGTCCTCTGCATGATCCTGGTGTTTTTATTTCACCATTTTGTCCCCACTATAACGGCTTGCCTCAGTGAGCGTCACTTGACTGAAGTTGAACGCTATGGATGTCATCAAACACCCTTAGTCCTCTTTTTTTATACAGTCCATGGTGTAAATGCAGCAAACACTTATTGTTCCTACCCCCATTGTTCCAGTTCACCTTCAATGATTAGTTATATATGAATATTTATACATACATATTGTTTTAATTATAAACTGTTATTTATCTTTTTATTCCTTATTATACATGGATCCATTTGAATATTCTTTGTTGGCTTTGTTAATTACTTAATATATTAATTTTATTAATTACGTATCATTAATTCATGAATTCATTATTGCATTTATATAGCGCCTTTCACGACATCAAAAGTGCTTTACCTTTAATTATTCATTCACTCCACACTTGGTGGTGGTGAGCTATTACTATTACCTGTTCATAATATACATGTTTTTTCACAACCATATTTAATAAAAAATAATGTCTTTCAGCTTCTTTTTAAATATATTTATGCTTTGACATTGTTTTAGTGATAAACTTAAAATGTGGTAATTATTCCACATTTTTACACCCTTCACTGTTATGCACATACTTTTCATAGTTGTTCTAGTTAATGGCGTCTTTAGCATGAGTACACCTCTAAGATTATAGCTGCCCTCTTTTACAGTGAACATTTTTTAGATATTATGTGAAAGCTGATTGTTGCTTTGTACATAATCTGTAATGTTGCATATTCCACAAGGTCAATGAGTTTTAGCACACAAGGCTTAAAAAAAGTAAGTTAGTATGGTCATAATAACCTGCATTATGGACCATCCTGATCGCCCATTTTTGGAGTATATATACAGTCTTAGCCTATTTTCTCTAGTATTAACTGTTATGAATACACATAGTAGCAGATTTTTCTCTTCTGTGTAGTTTTCATCTGATTTTACAGGTCATTTGAAGATTGTGCAAAAATTCTTCCTGTAATCTGCAACTCTCCAAAACAACACCCTTCAGATGAGTCATACTTCCAAGTCTAAAATGCCAGTGGAGCTTTTCAAAACAATCTGACAGTAAAATGGTCCTAAATTATCCTTGTGGTTCTTGGTTACCTGAGACTCTCGTACAGCCATGTGTCCTCGCTCACGGTTTCCCTGGGAGCTCTGGATCACTCTCCACACTCTTTCTCCTGGACGCACCCGCTGCACAAAATTGGCAGGAAAAAAGCCCACGCGGTCTCCGGTTTTACCCTGAAAAACAGAAAACAAACAGATAAACAAAGGCTGTACCTGGTGAGCATCTGATGATAAGAAATAAATCAACCAGATGAATATGAATTAACAAAGGAAATATTTTTTTTTAAATTAATACACCTTAAAGCATGAAGGAAGATTGAATTAATAATGAACAAATAGTTTATTAAGTCTAAGGAATTGCTTTATATAGTATAGTTTGTTGTTTTTTTGGTTTGCTTTTTGTTTCTTGTACACAGTTGTGGCATATAGTGCATGATTATGCTTTGATAATGTCCAAAAAATTATGAAAACAATAAATATATACCGTAGTTATTATGAACTCATAGCACAAATATATGAGCCTGCTAGAATATAATGCCAGTCTGGATGCTCAAAGACACTTGGAAGTTTTGATGGAAAATTCATGGCCTCCTCACTCAGGGTTGTAAAGAAGAGCAGAGATGCCCCTGGGGAAATTGACAGAAGCCTGGGTCTTTTGAGTTGGTTCTTGTTTTGAACTTCTGTAGCAATGATGTAGTCCTATTTTAAACCTGGTGATGCTCTGCTGGCCAAATAGCTGGTGGAGAACCATTGCACAGCAGTAGAGGAAAACATCCATATGATCAAAGTGAATCTTGCTCAAGGAAACAATAACAGTGTAAGATTTTGAAGCAGGAATTGAATGAGCAACTTGGGTTTGTGGGCATTTCTCTCTATCTATGTCATGTCAATATATTTCTAGATTGAAAATTTCATGTGTAACTGTTTTCATTTAACTGTACAACTATTAGTAACTTGACTCTTAATAGCAGAAAGTGATTATTTACTACATACAGCTCATTTAAAGGTGCATCGTGTAACTTTTCTGGTGGAAGGTCCGTCAGATACAAAGGCGACCCCGCTCACAGTCAGAATGCCTGTTTTTCAAGGTATTTTTTTCCATTAAAGTTTATTGGGAACAAAGGAACATGATATATTGTACACTGACAGAACCCATCAACAAAATTCCCCTGTCTCCTTTTCTAAAAATAAACATTATCACTTTACATGTATTACAAGAATCATCAAGCTTGAACAAAGAAAAGCTTGGTAATATATTAATAACAAAAAAAGAACAAAAGTGAAAAGCAAGGTAAATAAATAAATATTGGTAAAAATACAATGGTTTCATCAGGTCACACATTACTAAAATCTGATCTAAACGAATGCAACAAACACTCTCCAAGTTTTCCCATTGTTATCAAATTTGTCGAAATTATTAGGGACTTTATCACTAAGCCATCTTCGTGTGATACACTTCTTTCCAGCAGCCAGTAGTATGTTGTACTGTAAATATATTTTTTCTTACATTCTATGAGTTGAGCGGGCCTTATCCCAAGATACAGTGTCTCAAAATTGTGAGGTAATGCAACAGAGAGGACTTTTTCAATACTGCTCCTAACCTGGGACCAGAACTGTGAAAGTTCTGGACATTCCCAAAATATGTGGTAATGCCCAGCGCTCTTCGTCCCACACTTTCTCTGTTTTTCAAGCTGCTTAATGTCATACTGTGCAACATTCCAAGTAAAGCAGCGACATCTCCATAGAAACAAGCAGACGACAGACCCCCAATCAAAAAGTTACACAGCACACCTTTAACCCTCATTTGTTTTTTATTGCATGTATTTGAGAAACCAAGGAAGAAAACATGTATTACTGAACAGAAAATTGTTTAGTGAGGGCAGAGTGGTTTTACAATTACATTCAAATGGGCCTATACGACGTACATCTAGGGAAATGAACCTAATGAATGCGGATGTTTCATGTATTAAATAACCTGAGAGGAAAATTACACGTCCCATAGAATCAATCCTTATTTGATTCTACGGCTACATTGTCTTTAATTGTATTACTTCTCGTCCATGTACTCTGTAACTGCAGTTCTAATGGCACTCAGTGTACATGGGACTTGATTGTGTCCAAAACTCATTCTGTATCGTCTACATCGCTTAAAGCCATGTTTCTAAGTTGTGTTTCTTACAGAATCTTTACTCTGGACAGGCTTGCATCTCCACAAACCTGACTCTTATTTATTTAGGCCTCCATGTTCCTTTGGCAGTAATGGGAAGAATATTTTAGTTACAAAATACTGAATACTTGCATTAAAATGTATTTTGTAATGTATTCCGATACATGAGGCAATCAGAGTACTGTATTCTGTATACTTTGAATACTTTTACATCAAGTTGCATTTAAATTATAGTGTAAAAAGTAACACAGGATTAAAACAACTTCACATTTGTTTGACCATTTGTTATGCATTTATTACTCATTGAAGAAGGAAAAATTGCAAAATTGTGTATATTTTTCTCTCTAATTCTGTGCAGTTTTAGGCCTAAATTGTGTAATCAAGCACAATGTATTCCTATGAATTTGGAAAAGCAACTAACGACCAAATGAAAAAGTAACTGTACCAGAATAATGTTACTCAAAATAAGTATTCAGGATACGTATTCTCAGTATATGTATTCGATTACTTCCCAACACTGTCCTTTGGCTATAATCTATACTAAATAATCTATACTAATCAATACTAAATACAATCAATCAATTAAATACTGTCCTACTTTAACTGTAGGCTTTTAACTGTATGTTTTAATCGGCACCTAATAAATAAAATGTATTATTATTATAATCTTCCACCGTATGAACAGACAGTATCTATCTCCATGGAGAATGTTCCTAGAAGTATGTGTTTTACCTTCTATTTCCATGGACTCATGTAAGAATGTACCACCCTGATTTAAATGAAAAAAATTAAACAAAACACAACTCCAAGTATGTTTCAGTGGGGGTAACAGCATTATAAAATGGCCTAAAAATCACAAGAGTCAATTTTGCGTAATATTGGACCTTTAATGATGAGCCAAAGGGTTTGTAAGAGCTATAAAATGTTGGAGTCACTGGGAATAGTTGAAATACCTATTCCTTCTTAAAGGTTACACTGCAATGTTGTATAAGAAGTAACTCTCTGATCACAATTGCAATTATAACGTCTCATTTAAAGCGCTGGTAAATACAAAACAGATATCACTCATTTGTCACAGACCTGTACTGTGTCCTGTCACATAACCGCTCATTAAATTATCGCTTCAATAAGAATGCATATATAACCAGCCTGTTTATGACAACTGTTGGTGCACTGTGTCCCCCGTTATGCTGAATATAATTACTGTCGACATTGTTGATGCCTTTAGTTGTGGCCCGTCACCCATAGCTATACAAAAGTAATGGATGATTCACAGTTAATGCATAACACAAAGCATTTTAGATCCAGTGCTGGGGATAGGAGGGTACTACCGCATCACCGTTGGTTAAAGATAAAGTAGAAACAGACTGTTTATGACTAGAATGCTGGCAATAACATCACAATCACTGTTTGATGTGGAATGAGCATAAACATAGATAGAGAAATAGAGGGATTGAGAGATAGATAATATTTATATAACGCCAAAGCAGGTGGCAGACTTCTCGCCCGCAAATTTATATAATATGCTTTTAATAAAAGGTTGCGTTTCGTTTCATTCACCACATATTTGAATTTATTACTAGGCATGTTTTTGAAGAAGAAACAACACTATAACATAGATCAGAAAACAGCGTAATATGGGCCCTTTAAAGAACGGAAACTTGTTTAGGAATCTACATAAAACAATCCTACATAAATCTGAAAAGTCTAATTTAATTGTGCAAAACTAATTGAGAAAGAACGCCTCATATGTCTGGGAGCTAAGCACAAGTTGCGGTATATAAATATTCTGGTATAGCCCATGCCCTCTTAGCTCTTGTTCTCTGGGCGCATTCCCAACACTTAACAGTCACAGATGTCCATTTATTTCCATTGAGACGGAGAGCAGCTCATTACACTCTCAATAAAGGGGCTCTTTGAGGTTGTTCAATTACATTATGTTAAAGTCTTTTGGTAATTTTCTGAACAAAATGAGCATATATTTCTGTGCAGGCTCTTCTGCATGTTGAAGAGGAGCAGGTGTGATGTTACAGCTTGTACTTAAAGACCAGGATTTACATATGTGCACAATGAACACAATGCTTGTATATATTCTGCAGTGAGTCGGGGTTACAGGAAATCTATATATAGTTTATTGAGCATTTGTTTTGCCTAAATTTGAATCTGAAATGTAATTGATAAGGTTCTCTGTCCCAGTCCACTCTGGGAAGTTCAGTTGTTTCAGATGCCCTACCACCACTGCCCAGTGATGACTGAACCCTGGAAGCTCCTCTTGTGCCCTGACCCTGTGGACCTGGATTCTCCCTTCCCTCACTGGGCCGACCCCTTTATAATGACCCAATATAATTATTATAACTCATCCTTTGATTCTCTAAGTTTCTGTTGGTTGAATCAGCGAGCTTATTAAGCCCTGTGAGACAACTGCTGTTGTGATTTTGGGCTTCACAAAAATAAACTGAATTGAATTGTGAGTAGTTAAAGGGGCCAAATGGCAGGCCGGGCTCTGCCAGTTCTCTCAGAGCAGCTGTGGTAACACAAGTATAACAGACAACAGAGCGTGGCTTAGAATTAAATTAGGACACATTAATTTCATTACATAAGTTAGAGATGCTATGTTGACATGAATCCAAATGATCTGAAGAAAGAAACCTGAAGTTTCATGGGTATAGGGCACAATGAGATCTCAGTGGCAGTTGGTCAATAGAGGGCGCCGCACTCCCTAACTTAAAAATGAGGGAAAAATATATATAAAGTCATTATTTTGTATTAGGCCATATGTTTAATATTTTGTTTAAAACTGAAAGTGTATCTGCATAGACATATTTTTATCATGTTAAATGTGCTCATATCACTGTATTTGAGTCATGTGTTGAGCCTGAACTTTTGAGAAAATTTGAAGTCATTATGTTGCTTTTTTTTAAATTAATTAATTAATTTAAAACAAGGACAGTGCACATAAAACATTAATTTCATAGAGAAAAGATGCTCTGTGCCAGATTTAGCTACAAGCTACTTTCCATCTGTAATCCTCGGGCAGGTACAAATGCATTAAATATTTTCACTACA
The DNA here is from genome assembly GCA_034769755.1 of Odontamblyopus lacepedii. Classification (NCBI taxonomy): domain Eukaryota; kingdom Metazoa; phylum Chordata; class Actinopteri; order Gobiiformes; family Gobiidae; genus Odontamblyopus; species Odontamblyopus lacepedii. The sequence continues at coordinate 13,324,857 of CM068351.1, forward strand.
TACACACTTTTGCCCCATTACTTTACATTACAGCCCTGAAATACGTCTTGGGGGCGGAGGGTAGGGATGACCTGAAATCAAGTGATTGGCCTTCATAAACATTCACACATCTGACCAATGTGCTTCAGCTGCTCTGTCCCGCTGCTACAGGCTAATGCTACTGCTACAGGCTAATGCTACTGCTACAGGCTAATGCTACTGCTACAGGATAATGAATGGAGAACTACAGAGCTGTGTGTCATACAGTTATGGAAAGTTCAACTTCAGTCAGTGTTTCTGAGGAACAGTTTTTAGGGGGTAATATGCCTTCCCTTCAGCGGGACCCTTCTGCCAAGCAAGAAAAGAGGCATTAAGCTGAAATGAGTCCATCTGGCTGTGGTGATTATCCTATGGCTCTTAATTCACACACTGGCTAATGGCGGGTGGCTACTTTAGTCTAAACCTCCACACAGGAGAGCAGGAGGAGTAACCCAGAGCGGCAGACACATTGACACAGACCGGGACCCACGGCATTTGCTGCCGTTCAGCCAATAGTGACCAAAATAGCATTCGTTATATATTTATACCACCAGCCGCCACTGTGAGATCTACATATTTTCAATCTAAAATGTGTCGAAAACGATTGGGGGAAATACAGAACATCATCATGACCATTTGAATCGGAATGGGCAAAACGTCACAACAGTGGAACAACCAATGCATTTCTCTTTTGCACATTTTTCAAAAAAGAAATAGTCTGTATTGTTGCTAAAATAGGCCGAAATACGTTTGTGGATGTGGCCATGTTTGTTTTGGTTTGTTTGGGCACTTTGCTTTTAGTCTCCACACAAACCTCAACGCTGCTCTGTGATTGGTGTGCCAACCAGTGGGCGGGCACTATCACACCAGCGGGTTTATGCCAAAATGGATTCTCATGAGTTTGTCAAACAAAATCACAAATATCACAAGAATCCATCTTCTTGTCAAGGTTACTCCAGGGCAGCTGGGGGCAGAGTTGTTGCTTACAATCACAGAGTATAAAGAGTCCAAATAACCACTATATAAATCCAATGCATTATGGTTGAAATAAAATGGATTTATTTTACACTCACCTTCCACCATTCTTCGTTGGAGTCGTCCGTGACCTGCACTCGATCTCCAGGACTGAAACAGAGCAGAGATGAGCCTGAGGCTGCAGAAACATGTGACTGAACAAACACTGTGGGTGATGTGACAGCAGGATGACGAGGAGAAGCATTCACACTGCAACAGCCCCAGAAAAGAGCTCTGAGTGGCAATACAAAGATTACATTATCAAAGTGGCACAGGGGTGTAGTAAAGGCATTGACAAGTGCTGTGGTAAAAGTAAACCTTTTGACTGGCTGTGTACAGAGGAAGAGGAGGAGTAGGTGATGAAGAAATGCCATGATATCTTTTTTTAATAAAAACAGAAACCTAAAAACGCTCACTAAACCTGCGCTGTTAGCCAACCTGCATGCTAATGATGGCCCTTTTAAAACTTGCACACACTGTCCTAGATACAGCTCTGTCCCACTTGTGCTTGTTTCTGTACATTGTGCCCAAAGGGAGTCAGGTTCTGCTTTTGCCCTATATGATTATTACTCATTTTAAGTTTGTGCACTGTTACGCAACCACAATGACTTTTTCAACTTTGCTAATTTTTTACTTTTCTCATCTGGGGTGTTGCAGCAAGGTTTTCAAGTGAGCTAATTTAAACCAGATGCCCTTCCTAGCGCAGCCACGTTAAATAAGTTCAGATGATGCCAGATGGAGCAATTTCAAGTACAATCAACAGGAACCAGGACTAAACTACTAATAGACCAAAATTAATTCAACTAAACTAGGGTTAACCTTTTGGATTTCCACACAAAATCATTATTATTAGATGGAAATTGGAAGGCAGAGTAATTTGTATTCCAACTGTAACCTTTAAAAAACAATAAGATGAAATGGTTGTGTAATCCCTCAGTCGTCCAGGGAGAAAAATGTAATTCTGTCAAATGGACGTTTTGTAGCTCATCCAAGCTGCTTCTTCAGTTCTGGTCAGATTGCTGGTGGACACTACGTTAGTTAGCTCCTCTCTTCAGACAGATATAAGACAGTGTCCACCAGCATCTGACCAATATATTAAGGATAAACAACCTAGTCCACCAGGATATAACCAGGAAAATTAACCAAGAATAAACTAGTACTAGAGATGCGCTGATCCGATACTGGTCTTGAATATCAGTGCAGATACTAAAAATTTTGCTGGATCGGGTATTGGCTTCCAAATATAAGTTCAGTCAATATCCTGGTTGGACATACAGTATAAATGTAGGTAATTTGACTATTTACAGGCCACAGTCGCCCATAAAGTCTAATAATGTTTAAACTTTTATTTTCAAAATGCTGTACTGTGGTTACATGAGAGATAAATAACATCTACATAACACATTTATATAGTTTTGTCTTATTTTATTTTTGTTTAAAGGAAGTAAATGCTGTTTTCAGGCTCTACACTGGTATCAAGTATCAGCAGATACTTAAAGCCATAGTATCAGAATTGGTAGCTGCAGGGCAGGTAGACAAAGGGGACAAAGGGGTCTGTCGTCCTGGGTCCCAGGGTTTTAACCTCTTGCCACCCACCCACCCGGCCCCGGGCGATTACACAACATTAAAAAGTCAAGCCAGATATTCACCGTACTTATTTTTCCACTATTGGCATGCTATACATCGTTTGAAAGTTTAATTCCTCAGTAAAACAACCATATCATTCATTTTATACCACACAGTGAGCCCAAAGAGCCATAACTTATAATTCCCAAAAATAATCAAAACAACTATGTGCATTTCTTACCTTTGAGCCGGTTCTGTCGGTCCGAAACGGGTCCAGTCCAGGAATAGCTGTGCTCAATTCCGTAACAGTCCACAGAAAAAGAATATCCAGTTGTTCTTTTTCATAAAATAATTCCATGTGGAGAAATAATCCAGAAAGACTTTGAGACTTTGTCTGAATGGTTGAGCAACGCATGAAAACATGCCTGCCCCTTCTCATTCTTTAGCCTAACTTAGCGTCCACTCCTGTTAGCGCTGTGGGGTATGTTTGTTTTCTTCAGACTCTAAGCTACAAAACGAGAGTATCCACGAAAGGATCCAAGGTTCAGGGCGGCGGGCACAGCTCACGGAACAAAAGGAGCGCGTCCAGTTAGTTTTACGCATGTCCGAGCAAGCGCTTCACGGCAAAAGCTCTTCAATCATTGGTTCTTTCAGAAAAAGATTGATAGATCTGAGTAGCCTATGAAAAGACCATTTCAGCGGTGGGCTCCACGTGGGGCAGAGGTGAGGTAGTGAGACAGGAGCTTTTTTGGCTTGTTTTAGTTTTTTATCTTAAGAAAACATGCCTAAAGTTCAGAAGAAGATTTATTTATTATACATTACATCTTATTACAGTTTGGAACATCTGGTACATATTTGGACACTTGTGCTGAATTGACATATTTTTACAAAAAGGGTCACAGCATCCAAACCCTTAGGCCTAGAGGTTTGAAATTTTACACAGTTGTTGCCAAGAAGTTCAGTGTAGTGTAGCCATCAATGTCTAGGATAAAGTCTGCCCAAGTTACAGCCTTTATTATTTTGTATTTTTTTCCAAGGCAAAAAAATTCAATTTTTAGACATTTTTGAATGTCTGTACTGTAGGTTAGACTGCACTCACAGTCTTCATATGCATATCTACAGAAACTAGAATGTCTAAGCTTTAAAATGATGTATCACACGAGCATGTGGGGTCTAAGATTTTCTTTTAATAAGCTTTGGCACTTGGGTATGTGTTACCGTTGTGCACAGACCAAATTAGGCGGGTGTTAAGGGCCCAGAATTCAACCCTCTTCCTATTAATTTATTTTTAGAGGGGGGCCATGTGAGGCTTCTTGCCTCAGTCCCCCAAATTTCTGTTGACGGGCCTGGGTATTGGACCACAGAAAGTGCATTCCTAGACCAGGATATAACCAGAGAAATGAAACCCGGACTAAACTAGTACTAAACCAGGTATTGGATAAGTTTAAAACCAAGCTAACCCGGAACTAAACCAGCTCTTAACTTTTACTAAACCTGAAGCCAGTTTGCTAACCACTGTGGTAATTATCTATTTCATTACTCTTTGTACTAACTGTGATCACATTGAGTCTCTGCTAATACTTGACTAATCCTTTCAGCAAATTCAATTGTCTGTTCTAATAAGGAACACTTGTACTTTGAAACCAATTTTTTCATATTTTCTGCTTGATTAACAATATATTTCAGCCCAGAGAGATCCAAATGAGTGAGGCGTAATGAGTAGTTTATAAAATGATGGTTCTTAAGGGATTTAACTGAGATGCAATCAAAACTGCACATAGGTCAAGGGAATGTGCAATCAAAACTGCATGTAGAGTTGTACAGAGTGACTTAAAGGTCCTGCTTGAGTATCAATCGTGGTCATACTGGTTTCTTATTTATTTATGTTCTATTGTGGATGTTTGTGTGGTGCTGATGTTGCAGTGTTGTCTTGTCTTTGTGTTAAAGCTGTGATCCCCTGTCCCAGGACAAAATCCTCCCATGGTAGACACTAAAGGATCATCTTAATCTTAAATGACTGATTTGGACCTTGACGCCGTTTTGTGAAGAAGAGGAGATGGAGAGGTTGAGGAGGACGCCACTGTTCTGCTGCTGCAATGAAGCTTAGAGGGTTTTTAGTACATACACAGGTGGGTATACAGTAGTATTCAGTTATCCTTTGTTTTTTTACTTTGTTGTTGTTACTTTGACAAAACGCTGCACTTGTCTTTTATTTTTCAAACAATTTTTACTTGTGCATGTATATTTTACAGTATAGATAGACAGACAAATAGACAGATAGAGATGGGTGAACATAAATGCTTTATTTAAGGTCCTATATTATACCTGGAGTTGTGTTTTGTTTCATTGGCAGAGATTTAACACACAAGCCCTGCATATTTAGGCTGTGTTCTTTTCTCAAATGGATAACATTCTGCTCCACCTTGTAATGTCATGTGGGAATACAGGTAGTGCTCCACTGTGTTTTTAAACTCCATATACCTTCACTAGAATCATTAGGATGATTTCAGCCCTGGAATTGGCCCTTTCTATTGAACTAAAGGTAAAAGGTTGCGGTTAACTTGAAAACAGCTGCTTCATAACATCACAAACAAACAAAACAGAGTTCCAGGTATGTTTTTGATGAGGTAACAACATTATAACATGACCTATATCTCACAAGAGTCCATTTTGTGTGATATGGGACCTTGGTGGTAGGGCGATGGAAAGGAGAGAGAGTGTAATGTGTCCTGGGAGGTAATTGTATAAGAAACAATGTTAGCAGACAGAAGAAACAGCCTTCCAAAAAGATTCTATTGTTTTATTTTTATTACCAGCGATCCTGTTTATAATTCCCCTTGCATACATTTGCAGAGGCCTGCTGAGAGGAGCTGAATCATAACTGCATCCCCGTGCGTGGCGTTGCATACAAATAATGGGGAGCAATCTGCAACTTAAATTACTACTTTCTATTCATGTAATTTACCACAAACTATAATTTTGAGCTAATATTTTGTGCATCATTAGATTGATATGATCGGGTTTAATCAGTGGAGTTTGTTGTCTCGCAAAAACAGTAATTAAAAGCCGACAAAAGATAATTATTTTGGCATTGATTTTGCAGATAATACTTGAGAAAAGAAGTCCTATTAGACATGTCCTAATGACCAAACTCTGCCTTTCGCTTGAATATTGTGATTTTTTTCGTGCTCATTTTCATCAGCGTTGTTGATGAAAACTAATTCCCCAAACATTAATAAGATGTTGTGAGAAGGCTAGGACAGTGTGACCTCTTTTGGCTTTGATTGGCCATTGTTCATCCATGTTTATCCAGGAACTCAAGTGAGATGAGAGGCTTATGTGAAGAGCCAGAGCAATTAAAGGGAATTTAGGGTCAATATTATTCATACTTTTAGGACAAAGTTCAAAAGTTGGTTGAGGGCACATAAGGAAATGCATTCAAGAAGAAATATTACAAAAGTGTTTAGTGATTTTTTTAATTTATACTTGAGCATTTTGTGATGTTCTACAGTAATAACAAACACTAAAATTTAACCTGGTATATAATGATCCCTGTGGGGAAATTTCCAACCCACTTTATTTCTATAGCACAAATAAAGAAGTTTCCAAAGTGCTGCAGAGAAATAAAAAATCTACAGTTTCATACAGTTTGCCCAGTGTTAGAAAGTAACACTGAGCATATGAGCATACTGTCAGACTTTACAATGAACACTGCTAACTCTGCTGCCTATGAAATACTGGGACCCTGTGCAATAATGTAAGATAGTAATTTATTGTATATATAGTTTTTAGATTGCAATTTATTGTATATATTGTTTTAAGATAGCAATTTATATGATACATAGTTTTATAATCCTTATCTTTATAGATCTTTATAGTGTTTGTCTATTTTTAACTTAACTGTACTTCTATTGCTGCTACTGTTTCTTGCTGTTCTCTTTACTGTGCGTTGCAACACTGAAATTTCCCCATTGTGGGACAAATAAAGGATATCTTATCTTATCTTATCTTATATGGGAAATTATTTTTCAATCGATAATTTGACTGAAAAAGATAAGGGTTTGAATCGCAACACATCGGTTTAAAACTACATACCAGCCCATATCCAGCACTTAAAATCACAGAAACATATAAATATCTCTCCAAATAAGCAGATTTTCACAAGGTCAGATCTTGCTGGTACATTTTTGGCACTGATTATTGACATTGACAATTTTCATCTTAAATAAATGTACAAATACCGGAGCAGAAAAAACCCAAAACAAGTAAAAGTAAATATCAAATGAAAAAAATGTATTTTAAAGTATTAGAGTATGTGTAGAGTAAAAAGTAAAAGTATTTCACACAGATTTTGAGGTCTTATCTGGCTACAAATCTGGCTGAATATTGTTCAATTAAATAAAAAAAAAGAATCAATTGTTTTTTCATAGCTGTTTTTGTCTATTTTTTTATACTTAAAATTTGAACATGTAAAGAATAAACCCTCAGCCTTTACTGCAGGTCAAACAATAATAAAACAAATACTAAAAATGAACTACACATGTAGTAGATTAGAAAGTACAGATACCTGCGCTCAAATGTAGTGAAGTAAAAGTTAAAAATATCCACTTAATTTAAATACTTAAGTAGAGTACATTACTACTTTTACGTTGCGATCAGGGCTCTACAGTGCGCCCATTTCACTCGCATTTGCGAGTAAATATTTCGCCGTGCGAACGAGGAAAATAAAACAGTCGCACCAGTGCGAGTGCTTCTGCAGCCACAATAAGGAGAACTGCGCACAGACGTAACGTGACGAGTTAAACGTTCTAAATGTATCAAACATTAGGAGCAAACTCACACTAGGACTTCAGAATCGTGCCCAAGCCTGGATCACCCCTAAAGCGCCGCACGCTTTCCCAGCGCGAGCGCTGACCCCAGCGAACGAGCTTCGCATGTGGCCGATATCACTCATACGAACAAAGTCCGCTTCAAAACACACCCACGCCCCCTTCAACGAGGCGCCCGCAGCAGGACCCACACCTGTTCCACCACTCAGTAAACACCCCCACGCCGCTGGACTTCCTTCTCAGCTAAAGCGAGAGCTTTGTCTTGGTCTTGTCTCGAGTGCATTTGGACTCGGTCTTATCACGGACTCAAGGTCTGAATACTGAGTGTGATCATATTTCATTACGGCTGCTGCAATAAACTTGTACCGTGTGCGTGACCACGCGGGACGTCTCTCTGCGGCCTGTGCACTGGAGCCCGCAGACACTGTGCGGCCCGTCAGCACAGACTCCGCAGCGCGCGGCTTGTCCACAGCGCGCACCCTTGTGTACCAACGTGCGTCACAGGGCAGGTATCCCACCTATCCTTCCGCCTCACGTCAAATACGCCAATACTAATTTTCTGTCAGTGTCCGCACAGAGCAGACCCACAGCACAGAGCAGGTGATATGTGGGCTGAAGTTTGCCTAAGAAAATGCCAAATAAATCTGTCACAATGTGCGTTTAGTTTGGTAAATGTGCAGAGGCTAAAAACCACTGTAAAACCAGGAAGAGAATGTAAAATACAGGTTTAAAAATCTTACCTATGTTTTTCACTTTGAAGCAGTTTTGTGTAAAGTGCCAGTGGAAGTTCTCTTAAAGAAGAGGTTCTTAAACTGTGGGTGAGGGTCCAAAAAGGGCCACAGAGTGTTTCAGTGCAGTACAGTTTGTTTGGCTTATTTTAAGTCTAAATATTAATCAGATAAAATGAAGATCTATTTATAAAAACACTGCGATCATGCAGGAAAAGTACAGTCATAATAATTCTTTTGTTTTTTGTATAAAATTAATTCAAATAAGTTGGTGTGCGCAAGTTCTGCACTGTAATAATCGTTCAAAACAAAAACCTACTTGTGCCCCCATTTTTTTTTCTGTGCTCCTAAAATTTTTAACTTAGGGGCACATGTGCTCCTGAAAAAAAAGTTAGCGTAGAGCCCTGGTTGCGATATAAAATAATAAAAACTTCGCACATCAAGTCCTTGAAACGGGTGTGTTCGAGGAGAGGAAGCAGTGCAAGAACATAGAGGGGAAAAAAAGTCCCGCACACCGTCTTACTCGCAAAATGTAAGATTTACTAGGACCTAGCTGGATTTTTTTTCACCTTGTTACCTTGTGTAGTTCACCCCCAGCGTCATGTCACTGTAGTATCAGTAAAGTAAAGTATGCATGTTTTGGGTTGATCGGTGCAGGAAACCGACCAAAACACAAGGAAAACATACAAACTCCACATACATTAGACCCTTTACTGTCTATACTGCCCTGGCTAGTCACTATAGCATCATTTCTACAATAACAAACGTATGTGATTTATCAGGCTGGTGGAATAATTAGCTCTTATGTGTCAAATTTCTATCACCTTCAACACGGCTTCATTATTTACTGGCCTTTTCTCATTACGTAGGTTATAGATCACACTCAGGTGTCATTGTAATTGAGGCAGTGCAGCTGTTTGTCTCCTATGATAAATGAGTGTGTTGCAAAGCCCAGACTGGAGTGCATTATCAAACATATTGTGACTTGGTTGAGACTGTGGGCAGATGGCAGGGAGCAGACGCTGTATCTACCTGACAGACGTGACCCACAAAACCTGGATCTCTCTCTCCATATTTGAGTCCAAACAAATGCGTGAAGCCTCCACTGCACCGGGTACAATGTGGAAAAGATGTGAAGGTTCGAAATTACTGCTATTTCAGAAGCTCCAATATCAGGTGTTTAGGTGAGGAATTACAACTATATATAGATATTTGATAGATGATAAATTACATTATGTTCCAACGATAATCAGTAGACACATAAAGTCAATTATTTTACATTACCAATCACAAAAAAACAGTCTTCAAATTCGTAATTACAAAAAGAAGTGGAGAGCTGTACTACTGTATATTAGAAAGGACCATGTTAAAATGTTGTTTCCTCATCAAAAACATATCTGGAGTTGTGTTTTGTTTCATTCACACATGTTTAAAGGCTGAGGTCTTCTTTCAAACAGAAAACACTCTGTTCCACCTTGTGATATGTCATGTGATAACACAGGAAGTACTCCACTGTGTTTTTAAACTCCATACATCTTCACTAGAATAATTTGGATAATTTAAGCCAGGGGTCACCACATTTTTTTCCCAGAAAGCCACATTCTGACTGGGCCGGGGTCAGGTCGGCCGTATCAGAACCGTATGATCCAGACTAAAATGACCAGCAGGCCTCATTGTGTAGTAGAAATTACTAGCCATCCACAATACTACATTAACACATAATTCCTGGCACATATTTGTTTATCGTTACTAGTGGTTTGCAAAAGTAGTAAGTACTTCACACTTTGTTTTAATTTGAAATGCCACAGATATCCAATTGATTTATTTTCACGTGCATTGACTGTCATTGTTTGATCTCGAGCTTGTCAAGTGATGAAATTTCGGCGGCAAATTCAGTGGCAAATGCATATACGTCATTTAACTATTTAAATATAAATACTTCATATAAATATCATTTTTAATTGAAAAAAATCAACAAAATAAAAGATGCAGACCTATTGTTATTTGCCAAAAAGTATAAAAAAATAGGCAATGAAAAGGATTGCCTCATAGGACCGAACTGGTCCTATGAGGCAATCCTTTTCAAGTGGTGCACCCAGTTTGATGACCCCTGATTTAACATTTTGATGAGATGCAAACAGACTAATAATAAAGTAAAACTCCAACATATATGAATGAAACAAAACACCACTCCAGGTATGTTTTTGATGAGGCAAAAGAGAGTCAATGCTGTGTAATATAGGACCTTTAAATTTATTATATACATTTATTATATTTATTCATTACAGATGTACATATCTGTGCTATTTGACACAAGCCCTTTGCTATTTTTTGACACTGTAATCCATCCATCCATCTTCTACCGCTTAATACAGCTGGGTCGCGGGGGCAGCTTGCTGCCCATTACTCATAGCACCTGACCCCCCCTATGAACCCCTCTGCAGGTGGTGAGCCCACAGGAGGGTGGACATTATGGTCCTTGATGTTAGTTCATAGAGGTGCGGGCATGTTTTAGGTTGATGGGGGAAACCGGAGTACCCGGAGGAAACCCATCCAGACACGGGGAGGAACATGCAAACTCCACACAGAAAGGCCCGGGCGACCCGGGGATCGAACCTGCAACCTTCTTGCTGTGAGGCAATTCCTGTTTGCTTTTAATTTTCTATTGAAAACTTTCTCCCTCTGTTGGGTCTCAAGCCAGAACCAAACCTGGTTTATTTTGGTTTGTTTATTTCCGTGACGCATGTGGAAAAAAGGAGCTCATTGGCCACCTATGATATACAGAGAAAATTAAAAGTTTATCTCACTTTAGATTAACATAGTATTAGTGCTTTGCTCATCAAAAATCTCCTGCAATATTTTTTTCTTTAGTTTTGTAAGATGCCGTTATTTGGTTTGATATAGACATGTGTGGGAGATTCAGCAATGACCACACTCATACCTTTGGAAAGCATTAGGTGAACATTCTGGATCCCGGGCAAATTATATTGTGTGTAATAAGCTTCAGTGTCCAAGTAATTTCCCTTGTGGGTCAATAAAGTCTATTCCTATACGATCCAGTTACAGCAGTTTAGGAACACTTGGGAACACCATTAGTATACACTGAGTACACTGCAATAAAAATATAGTTTAGTTAGTTCAAGATAATATTTTTTGCTGTTGTTACAAGATTAATTTAGGTTATATGCTACTAAAAGGCATGGGCAGCAAAATACAATTCCCATTCAAAATCCAGGATATCAATGTCAGTATTCAACTGCAAAAAGCATTAAAGGTCCATGGTATGACATTAAACATCTGTCTAGGTTTTTTTTCATTAAAGGTGTTTCTGTTGCTCAAAAATACAATCATTTCTTTCGTGAATGGGGCGACTCTCCACAGATCTGAACTGTAATGTAGCGTAGTGCTGTACCTGCTTGTCTCCCTTGTCATAGATGCGTTTAATCTATGCTGTGGAATATTCTAGACAAGCAATAACATTTCCATGGCGACCACCAGAAAAGTTACACAGAGCAGCTAATGAGATCCATACATAAACTACAACAAAAACACAAAGCTGCAAAAAGATTTATGAGATCTATAAGTAAGTTTAGCTATTTTCATTCATAGGTTATAAATGAGACTGCATACTTTTCTTTCTGGATTCTAGTTGGCCATTCTGGTGCGCACTCTTTATATGCAATTCATGTATTTACGGTGGTTTCTTACAGTCAGGGTATTTCTCCTAAGCCTCGCCTGAGCTGGACTTTGCCTACAGAAGCAAAATTTGTAATGCATAAGGTCTCTGCAGCTTGAGATATCTGCCAATGCTATTCTCATCTTCGAAGGACAAGGTGAATTCATCTTTTTTTCTAGTCTAAGGCATTTTACTGCAGCGTGAATGGAGACAGGGGTTGAGTTTCATTGTTATATAGCACAGAGGTGTATTGTTTATTTTTATTGTATTATTTCATGATGCTTTGGGCGGTTTTTGCAGTCAAGTCCTGATTTTTTTAAGATACAGAATACACTGCCAGTCAAAAGTTTGGACACAAACTTGGCACCTCTCATTCAATGTTTTTTTTCCCTTTATGTGTATACTTTCTGTATTTTAGATACATACAGAAGACATCAAATATATGAAGTAAGATATATGGAAAAAGAAAAATTTTAAAAAGACCATATTACGCTACTTTCTGAGCTGTTATAATGTCATTTTCTCATTAAAAATATGAAACAAAACACAACTCCAGGTATGTTTTTGATGAAGTAAAGCATTCTAACACTTCTTAAAGCTCCCATTTGTGTATAGGACCTTTAACAATTTATTTTATGCTCTTGTTTTGAAAGAATGCAGGGCTGTTTGAATTATGTATGTGCCAAAACTGAATATTTCATTGTCATTTTAAGACTGAACAAGGAAAAGAATCCAACATTTATAGTTTCACATCTTGAGTGAACAGAGGTGCATTATTTGCCCAGGAATAGACACATCGTAGCATTGTGACGTTGCCCTTGCTCCAGAAAAATCGAAATGAACCTAACGATACAAAATTAAATGAACTGTGCACCCATTATGCATCTACATTATTCAGGTTAGCTCCAGCTTCCTATCGTTTACATGACTGGAGGGGAGAGTTCCACGTGTCGCCAGATCCACGTGTTGTTTTTAATGATGCCTTTTCTAAACCTAAAACAAAAACATGACCGGGGAGCCTCCTTTGACGTCATGGCCTGGTTTTTGAGTCTGGACTGCCCTCGCTCTTCTCATACAATCCAGCAAAAAACCTGCAACACTGTCAAATTTAAATAATAAGAGATTTACATATTTTCCATTTCTTTAAACTAGCTATTGTACTCAGTATTATCAAGTAATTATTCTAGAATACACACAGAATATCAAAAAGTAATCGGATTTATCAGTACAATAGATGACAAATACAACAGTAACTTGAAAACTGCCACTTTATGACATCACGAGGTGGAAGAGAGCATCCCAAGAGCATTCAAACATGTGTGAATGAAAAAAAAAAATTGAATTCCAGGTATGTTTTGAAGCTGTAACATTATAACATACCTTAAAGTGAACAATTGCACAATATAAGAGCTTTAATCAATATTTTTCTTGTTTCAAGCTACAGCTCAACTTATATTTAAAGAAAAAGAATGAAATAGGTTGGAAATGGTCAGAATATCAAATTATTCAAAGCTCATATCCACAAGGGCCTATGTTAGCTGTTGATGTTAAAGTAGCAAAACATTCTGTAGTTTCGCTTTTAGTCAAGAGATGATTGTTATTCTATTATTTATTCATTAAATTCAATCACAGTTTAGATTACTCAATATTGATTTTGTACTGTTCATCTTTTTCAGTCATTCGTCCATGCTTAGGACTGGCACAAAGAGTAGACTGGCTTGCCCTTCTCTACAGCTACTGTGCCTTCATTCGAGATAAATATTAAACTAGACTATTAGACTATAGACTAGACTATTTTTATTCCTGCCCCTGAAACTTTCATGACTCTATGTGTTATTTTGCTCTTTTTGCCGACTTCCTCTTTCATGTGTCTCTCACTCTCCCCTGCTGCTCTGGTCATGGGACACTGCAGAGTATAATTAGTCGTCCTTAAAGATCCTCTGCACACGGCATCGCCATAGCCCAAATGTACTCTGTCACGTAGCTGTATTTCAAATGGCCAAATTCACAAAAGCACCTGCATATATGTGTGTGTGTGTGTGTTAGAAGAGTAACTAGGCTGCCATGTCCACGTTCTTAATGTAACTTTGCACTCACTGTAGTTCCAGGTCATTTTGCTCCTGAGGCAGAAACTTGTACAGAGCGACGTAAGTGTGGATGGACTGAACATCAATGCGCTTGGGAACCTGATAAAAGAGACAGAAAGGAGAAGATGAAAAACTTGACTGTTATAATGTTGTTACCTCAAAAACATGTCTGGAGTTGTGTTTTGGTTCATTCACACATGCTCTCCAAAGCTCAAACTCTCCTGAACAGCTACCTTTTACCTTTAGTTCAGTAGAGACTGGCAAATGATCAGAATTAATATGTTTTTAGGAAGTTGTAAGGAGTTTAAAAACAGTGGAGAACTATTACCACATGACTTCACAATTTGAGTGTTTTCTGTCTGACAAAAAACAAAAAAACTAAAGTAAATATGTAGGATATGTGTGGAAAATGTGTGTGAATGATACAAAACACAACTCCATCTATGTTTTTTTATGAGGAAACAACATTGTAACATAGATCAAATATATGGGCCCTTTAAAAACAGCAGAGGGAATTGACAGGTTAATAACATTTCAGGTTGGTCTAGTGGTTCTGCACTAGATGCAGAAGCTCCTTCAGGTGGTACGTGACCACCATGAAGGTCCTACATCATGTGTTATTAAAGGCCCTTATTCCCATGTATTTGAGCAAAATTAGCCTTACAGATTACAGATATATTACATTGCTTGAGGCCAAAATTAGTCCGCCGTGTATGTCTGCAGCTAATTATAAAGCATTTGTTGTCAGATGATCAGGAAATGCATGATTAGCATGCTAGTTAAAGTAAGCTTTATCGTGATGGTACTCCAGTCTTATGCTCTGAATGCATAAGGGAAGAGAGGAATAACTTTGGGCCACTCCAAACTGTTTAATTTGAAGTGTTTTCCATTTTTTAAAAGACAGTAATAATCAGATTGAGCGCCTTTAAGCCGTTTTAAGATTTTTGACATCTTGACCTAGGTATAACTTGAGTTTATGTATTTGTCTTGGAACATCTCATCACTTTATTTGGCACAGAGTTTGTTTATTCAGAATGACAACAGAGAGCGCTAGGCCTGCATACATATCGGAGTAAAAAAAAAAAAGACTTCTTTGCTTGTGGCGTTTCTTGTCTGCCATTTCCACAACTTTAATTTCCATATTAATTAAAGGTCCCATCTAACGCAAAATTGACTCTTGTGAATTTGAGAATGTTGTTGCCTCCTCAAACACACCTGGCGTTGTGTTTAGTTTCATTTACACATGCTTGAGTAATCCTTTATTATTAGTTTTTCTGTATCTCCAAAGCTCAAATTGCTCCGTTCCACCTTGTGATGTCATGAAGTGATGTTTTCAAGTTTTAACAGCTACTTTTTACCATTAGTTCAGTAGAGATTGGCAATTCCAAGTCTGACATGAACCGAATGACTCTAATGAAGGTGAATGGAGTTTAAAAACACAGTGGAGCACTTCCTGTATTACCAAATGGCATCACAACATGGAAAAGAGAGTTTTCTGTTTGAGATAAAAACTAAATATGCAGGGTTTGTGTGTTAAACATGTGTCATTGAAACAAAACACAACTCCAGCAATATATTTTGTAATGAAGAAACATCAGAAGATCAGAAAATAGTGTAATATGGACCCTTTAATCAGGCTGAAAAGATCCCCTCCTGCTGCAAACTATTAAATACATTGATCTTATAAGAGCGGCGTATGTGGCCATGTAATAAATGGACACAGGTTCATGTTAAAGGTCGGAACACGTCCAGCCCACAGCAGGATTTGGTGTTTTATAGACTGTAAAAGACATGGAGAGGCCTCCCACTGCGACACACTCAGGCACATGTGAGTCTCTGTGAACGACACGTGTTTCAGTGGAAGAACAGAATCATGGAGCGATAGAGAGGGGGATGTTTAAGAATATTCAAGAAAATCGTTGTACTGTACAGGATGGTTTGTAATCATTTTGAATTTTATCTTTGTCAAGTTTAGATTTTATTCAGTCATCTAATACCAGGACATCCATAGTCAGCATTATTTTATCAGACCATAAGTTATACAGTGTAAGTATGAAGTGTAAGAAAAGTATTCAGACCCCCTAAAATTTTTCACTTTGTTATATTGCAGCCATTTGCTAAAATCTTTTAAGTTCTTTATTTTTCCTCATTAATGTACACACAACACCCCATATTGTCACAAACAAATGTTGACATTTTTGCATATTTATTAAAAAACAAAGGGGGGCTGAATACTTTCCATACCCACTGTATATAGATGGACATAGTTAGTCCGCTTCCAGATAAGATATGATCATGGTCATGATTTGGCTCCATTGTCTCTAATTCACTTTCTATTGAAAAAACGTCACTCCTCTCTCTGTCAGGCTCGCCATTTTGAGCTTAAAATGTTCGCATTATTCTGCTCTATAGACCCTTTTAGGGCCGAAGTGATAAAAAAAAGTTGTGCGTGCATTTTGGCAACAAAAATGGCATTGTTCCCCATTCATTCCGATTCATTCAGACTGAACATGGACAGAAGAAGAAGGAGATAAAAACATTTCCAGCACCAAAATGTCTGGTTGTTCTGTGTGTGGTTGTCAGAATCGATTTTCTACCGGCGGACTTAAGTTTTAAAGTTTTACTCACTGATCACACAAGGACCTGGCAGTCAGACACCAATTGTCAAAGCCAGCTTGTTGAGGAAATATCTGCTATCTTTTGACGAGAATCTTTTCACAGAGCTTAACAAGCTGCTGAGTTCTGCCGTACTTCTGTTACCAAAATGCGTGCGCAACCATGCCCACGTTATCACTGTTTACTCACGCTAAAAGGGCCTATATGATCCTGGTGTTTTGATTTCTCTATTTTATCCAAAAATCAAGATATGAACATGAATAACAGACCCATAAGGCGCCTTCTTTCCCCGAGGTCGCACCTGTTAGCATCCGCTCACTGCCAAACCAGCAGGACGTTACTTTCTACAGCCTCGCTCCGGATTGGCTCTTTGGTTGCTGTGCTTGGATTTCCAAATGTGGCTCTTGGCTCCAAATTAGCCACTGTATCGGCTAACCGCGACTACGGGGGTTGTCACACGCCCTCAGTCCACTTTTATTAAACAGTCTTATGCTTCAGACAAATGGAAAATGTAATGCTGCAGGTCAAATATAATTAGATGGTTTGGGATGGTTTGACCCTTTGATGGTTTACTTTGCTTTGTCATCTTACACTGAAATAGTTTTGTTCCGACTTGTTTGACGAATCTACACAAAAATTATATATTTAATAAACCAGGAAAAATACAAACAACCATGATATTATAAGGTGTAATAATGCAGCTTTGCGCACATTTGTTTACGTTTTACAAAACCGAAACTTAAAACCACATGGCTCATTTGCATAAACTATAAGCTTTGAAAAACAGCATGCTCCTTGTGCCCTGACGCAGCTTCTGTCGGACTAAAGGACATGACTCAGTGGAATATTTGTGTTCTTTCTGTGACAGGGATGTGCTGCTGATGGTGAGTCTGTTCTGGGCGTATATCGTGTTGGAGATGGTTCATGTTAAACTTTTCAGAGATCATACGTGTGCAGGTCGTACGTGTGCAGCACTGCTTTTTATTTAACAGGCATTTCACTCATGTACAGTCACTTTATTTATGTTGGCCACTGTTGTGATGAAAAGACTGAAAAGTGTAAATAATTCCCATAAGACTCGCGCAGTAGTGGAGCATGATGCGTTTGTTGTAGTCTGTTTTCTGGGAGTTTTAGTTTTGACAGAAGTTCCTGCTCCTGGTTAGAAGGATCCAGATCCACCTAAAGCAGCAATAGCTCCTTCTCCTCACTACTCCTTCCTCCTCCTTGGTCCTTATAGCTGACCTCATGAAGTAGCTCTCAGAGATCAGCGATAAGAAGAACTTGCCACAGACATGTTTGTTTTTTGGACGCATGAGCAGTCAACTTTGTGTTGCTGTATTCGGGATACTGTGTATATATGCCACATGCTACTATCGTAATATCCCAGCTTCGGTATCCCAGTTTCTCATAACCGGGACACTGAAATCAGGAAACTGCATATAAGTGCACCATGATGAAACCGGGATATTCAAAAAACCTGATCATAACTGGGATACTGACGTGCATGTAAACACACTCACTGATATAGTATAGGCCATCGACAGTATAAAATGAAACGATACCTTTACACCGCTCTCCTCCACTGGGATTTGGTTCTGCACGTCACTGGACTCTTCCTCCTTCTCTATCTCCACGTCAGGCACTGGGATTTCTATAAAAAGGACAAAAATTCTCTTAACGTGTGCCTTGGCTGCTCCCTGTAACCAATCATGTCATGCAAAAAGCAATTTCAGATAGCAGGAAGAGGAAATCAGTGTTGACACATACCTGCTGCTTCTGTGGGCATATCCTCTTCCATGCTGTACTGTCTCTGTGTCTCCTCTCCTCCCTCTTCCTGCATCAAAACAATCACAAAAATACTAAAATAATATAATGTTAGCATCACCCTGGGAGTTTTGGATATCATTGTAAAAACTTCTACAGAACACATCATACATGCCATGGGTTGCAGAGTGAAAAATTGGTACTGTTGCCATAGCAATTTATAATTCACATCAAACTTCTATCTTTTTAATAAAAACAAACTGGGAGAAGACATGTGATAGCGCTTTTTACTCCCAAAACCACCATTATGTATGAACTTACATCCACAATTCGATATGGTTGGTATCGTATTTTATACTTTTGTTTGTTATTATAGCATTAGGTAACTTTTCTACATAGCATATCCATGAGTTTCAGAGTGATGATGATCTTTTGAATGGTAAAAAGTACACAAAATAATGCCTATATTTGTTTTGAATGGTTAACTGCTATGGCAACAGTACAAAAAAAATCATATAATCCATGATACTGTATCTTTGTATGAGAGCTTGTAAAGGTGTAAGTCTCCAAATGTAAAGCTCTGTTCTGTTGTTGGGTGAGTTGATTTTTTTTGCAAAACTAGCACAGTTACCAATGCAAAACATAATATTGTGTCTTTTGAATAGTGAAAAGTGCACAAAATAGTGTCTACTGATTGTTGATTAATTGTTGTAAATTGTTAATTGCTATGGCAACAGTCCTAATTTTTCATCATTCTGAAACCAACATGAAGCTGAAACCCAAGTCTATGTAAATAAATAAATCAAATAAAGCATATAATCCATCATATTTTTGTATGATAGCTTCAAAATGTAAAGGTCCATATTTACAGGCCCATTCTTTTGTTTGAGTTGATTTTATTTTACAATGTCAGGAAATCGCTATGGCCAAAGTCCTAATTTTTCATAATTCTGAAACCAACTCAACCTGAACCAACTAAAGCTGAAATCCAAGTCTAAAAAAATCTACATAAATAAGATAAAGTACATAATTCATTATGTAATTTCACTTTAGACTAAGGAGACAGAAATGCACATAATGTATATAACCTATAATTTATTACTGAATGTACCTGTCAGTGTCACTCAAGTCTTTTGTCTCAAAGTGACTTTAAACTTAATAGTCCATTTCTCTCTGACAGCTACCAGAGTATTTATGAAATATTTCTGCTTGATGCTAATCTAATTTCATGCATAATGTAGGTTACTGTAAGTATCTCTCAACCCAAGACCCCTACTGTGAAATAATGAAGCTTTCAAATAGCTCCTTAGTGACCAGAACGCCAACTGTTGACTTAATGATGACATAAATTGCTAAAATGACACACACGAGGCTAATCTGAGGTGCTCGAACCACTCTCCTTTATTAGTCTGCGCTCCAATGTGACCCAACAGGCAGGAATATTCATATTTATGAGGTGAAATGCAGGTTAAACGGGCCATATAACACTGTTTTCTGATCTACTGTATACTGTTATACTGTTATAATCATGTTTTCTCTTAAAAAAAAAACAGAGGTCTTCTCTCAAACAGAAAACACTCTGTTCCACCTTGTGATGTTATGTGTAAAGCAGGAAGTGTTCCACACCT